>CM008283.1:30853746-30870673 GCA_002319775.1 Fagopyrum tataricum | reverse complement strand
AATCCTTTTCAAATAAATCCTTCCTTCAAAATAATACCCAATTTTAATGCCCAACCTTCATCGTGTACCCAACTTAGGCTACCAAAAACTAGTTACCCGATTTTAATACCCAACGTTCTATATCCAAATTCACTTCTTATCCAACTTCATTGTTACCCGATTTAATACCCAACGTTCTATATCCAACTTCACTTCAGTTACCCAACTTCGTTGTTACCCGATTTTATTACCCAACATTCTATATCCAACTTCACTTCCGTTACCTAACTTCGTTGTTACCCGATTTTAATACCCAACGTTCTATATCCAACTTCATTTCGGTTACCCAACTTCGTTGTCACCCGATTTTAATACCCAACGTTCTATATCCAACTTCACTTCAGTTATCAACTTCGTTATCGGTTACCCAACTTCGTTGTTACCCGATTTTAATCCCCAAAGTTCTATATCCAACTTCACTTCGGTTACCCAACTTCGTTGTTACCCGATTTTAATACCCAACGTTACATATCCAACTTCACTTCGGTTACCCAACTTCGTAGTTACCCGATTTTAATACCCAATGTTCTATATCCAACTTCACTTCGGCCAACTTCTTTTACCCAAATATTAGTTACCCGATTTCAATACCCAACGTTATATCAAAAAGTAAAGATTTTTATATTCAGCCGGCTTTTTGACAAATTTATCTTGTAGCGGTAACATTGTAAATGAAAACTTATTAAAGTGGTTGTCAACTCATATTGCAAAATCTTAAAACCAAACAATGTAAATATAAGTCTCAACTTGTATATCATACAAATAAGCTTAAAAATAGTATTCAACAAAGTATGGTAAAACAAACACGGGTGCTACAAGTTTATATGAACACAAGATAGATACTACATGATACCAAATCAACCTCAAATCAGCACCTTCTGAGCCAATTCTTCTCTTTTGATACTTTACTATCACCTGGTGAAGCATTTTTGATGCGCACACAAGATATATACTACATGATACCAATCATTAGGATGGTTGTCTGAATAATGACAAATTCACACAAGAAACTTCAATTTGTATTATAAGACTTTTTCTACTCAAATATTGTGTCTTAATTTGACATTGAACATCCAGGCTTTCATTTTCATTACCTAAAATCAATCAACAGACACATTGATATACTAAAGACCAGTAGAGAATGCCGCGATCTTGATGTACTTTGTTGTCTTCATAAACTACATAGATGATCTTTAAGATGAAAGACACAAGATAGTTTTTGCTGGTAGACTGAGGGCTACAACATAGCGTTCTAATTGTGTGTATCTCCTAAACACCACCTGGAGTATGTTATCACCAGCAGTAGAGTGAAGAGTCACAAGCACCTTGGCACAATCTCTGAAATCATTACAAATTCTTAGAATTCTTTTACCTAAAAGAAGAATTAACACATTTTTTCTAAAACATAATGTTTTCTTACATAAGTTGTAATTATGTGAACTGTGTATGCAGCTTCAAAGTCTTAGTCCAAGTCGGGATCTTGTAGAGAGTGCGGCGAGCAACATAGACTGCAGATGCATCCCCCTTTAAAGGGTTATATACCAAGGTAGTACAACTCATCATGGCAAGTTTGCTAAAAATGAACCATATTCTCCAACTGCATTTTTAAAAAACTAGTTTAGTGTCCGAGCATTGTTCTGGTATTATATATATATATATATATATATAATATATATATATATATATATATATATATATATAAAATAATAGACCAACTACCCACAAAATAGTAGATCAATTAACCACAACGCGTCACGTCTGCGTTAATGTATACAACTTTAGTAAAATATTTAGCGTTCCAATAAGATTTTCTAAAATTTGTGGGGAGAAAAAAAAACAAAAATAATTAACTGATTTAAAAAAAAAAGATTTATTGGCTTTAATTGTGGGAGCTCAATTTCAAAATACTGCTCCCACAACGCGCCAAGTCAGCGTTAATGTATACTGCTTTATTATACTATATAGATATATAGATTCAAAACCCTCCTCTATTTATACAAAATTTCAAAATCCTCCCTCTATTTATACAAAATTTCAAACTATCACACTTATTGAATAATCGATGTGGGATAGGAAAACTTGAAGATATTTAACGTTCCAATAAGATTTTCTAAAATTGTGGGGAGAAAAAAAACAAAAATAATTAACTGATTTTAAAAAAAGTTTTATTGGCTTTAATTGTGCGAGCTCTATTTAATGTATACTGTTTTAGTAGAGTATACAAATATAGATTCAAAACTCCCCCTCTATTTATACAAAATTTCAAATTCAATCTATCATACTTACTGAATAATCGATGTGGATAGCAAAATCCTATTGTTCCAATAAGATTTTCTAAAATTGGTGGAGAAAAAAAAAACAAAATAGTGAAAATATTTAGAAAAAAAAATTTTAAAAAAGATTTATTGGCTTTAATTGTGGGAGCTCTATTTCAAAATACTGCTCCCACAACACGCCACGTCAGCGTTAATGTATATTGCTTTAGTAGACTATATAGATATAGATTTCAAACTATTAGACTTACTGAATAATCAATGTGGGATAGCAAAACAGTGAAAATATTTAGCGTTTCAATAAGATTTTTTAAAATTTGGTGGGGAGAAAAAAAAAAAGAAAATAGTTAACTGATTTTTAAAAAAAAAATTGGCTTTGATTGTGGGAGCTCTATTTCAAAATATTGCTCCCACGGCGCGCCACGTCAGCGTTAATGTATACTTCTTTAGTAGAGTATATAGATTAGATCAGCAAATTTTCAAATGATCGGAATTCAAAGTTTCCGGAAAGTTAGTTTACTCACTTCATCGTCGGGGATGGAAGCTTTGAGAAACCAGGAACATATAGGGTGTAGGGACAGTTATGTTCCATTCAAGCTTGCTCAAAATGGTCTTCTCTATTTTTCAAGATCTGCTCATTGCTTAATGCACTATCAGCTATAGAAACAAAGTCATTGACCTGTGGTGCCCAAGTCTCTTTCTTACTTGCAGGCTATGAGCATTGCACCAAGGCCGAGTAATTGCAGTTCTCTCCTTGGTACTGTTTTTAAGGACATGAATCTATCAATCAAGTTGATTGTTAGATACAGAGTTTCTGGCATGAGTTCAAATCTGTCGTGGACTTCAATGAGCCAGTTGATTATAATAGCCCGAATCTTTTCATTCATCTCTGGCTGTGAGTCCATGTAATCATGTGGCCTGTACTCATTCTAATAAAAAGAAAGATTGATTATATATAACTCAGATCTCTTGTAGAATTTTCTGTGAAAATTTGTACCTCAGATTCCTTGTAGAATTTGTAGATATTCTCGACGTACTCAGCCACAGCCAATTTATTTATAAGTATGTCTTACTGATTTTATCTTGTTCTAGGGTATGAATTTCTAGGGTATGGAGAGCCCGACGTTGCATGATGAATATATGGTGTTGGTGATAGTTTACATTTTTTTTATGTATAATATATATATATATATATATATATATATATTATATATATATATATATATATATATATATTATGGTAGTTTAAGGCTCATCCAATACAAAATACAAGAGTTGTGCATAAATAATCCGTGTTTCTAGTTGTGCTTCTAAATGTTGTTTGCAAGATACGAGAGTTGCATGAATTAATTCTTTAATATCTTGCAAGATGAGAGAACACCGTATGGTTCTTTTTTTTTTATACCATGACTATATATAATTTATGATATGAATGATTGTTGATTGAGATTGATTATATATTATTGTGGTTATCCGGATTTTGTAATACCTATATTATTCACCTATATGTTGTTGAGTTCCTTGTTTTCTATTGAGTTGGACCACGCAGATAACACCCCTCATTCCCTTACAATTATTGAGTCGATTGGTGCCTTCGATGGGCTTGAAGTTTTGTGTTTTGTTTTCTGTGTGTTGATCAGTTTTGTTTCTAACTCGATTTCATAATCTCATGTCCTGATCAAGTCATTTCACCGTTTCTATCAGCTCGATCGATACTTACCTTTTGATTCAAGCACTTTACTTTTGGTTTTTGGGTTTACTTTTAATCATTCAAATCATTAATCATTTTCTCTATGTCCGATCCTAATACATGTTCTACAATCATCGACTAAGTCGAGATGTTGATTTGATTCCAACGAATTGAGTTGTTGGTTTGATCCCATTAATGCGACTAGTTGATTTGATTCCGAGGGATCGAGTTATTGAATTGATTTTAGTGTATTAGATTGTTAGTGATTAATTCTATTAAAAATAAATTTTTTTGTTACTAAAATTTTTTACACAAATTATCTTAATTTAGTAAAATAGAAAATATTAACAAATAAATAGTAACCAAGTATATAAAACATAAACTAAACACAGTGAACAGTCAAATATATAAATATCTCAAATAACTTAAAATATGCTCCTAAATATGAATAACATGCAAAGGAGAATTCCCAGATGTATCAAACATTTCAAAATAACAAAATGTGTAACGAAAATACTATGAAATATAGCACATATTTTAAAAAAAAAAAGGTAATCTAACACTAGTACTAATACATACCACAGCCAATCTCATTACCACATATGTCCCTTTTGACCACCATTGTCATCACCACTTGAACTCCTAAGAACATGAGAAGTAAATGGAGGAATTCTACTTAGAATATTTGTATGATCAGTTGAATCATTTGTGAGAAAAATAGATTTCAACTATCATTCAATAAGAATTGCAATGGCATGTCGGATTGGACAATTGGATGCAAATTGTTATACATTTTCATCTTCATCCTTTGTATATCAACATATCATAAGATTATAGTTCTTGCATTTTAGCTTGAAGTATTGCTTTGTCGGTTTAACCTTGGTCACACACAAACTACGGTCATGAGAAATATGAAAGAATAGAAAGTGGTTATGTAAGAGCCTTAGTCTTTCGGACCGAGTTCCATTCTTAGCCGAGATTTCCTTTAGCCGAGATTGGCCTAGCCGCACCCGCGGGCACCAGGTGCCGCCCCTGCGGGTATCCGTCCCTGCGGCTCAGAAGACCGCGCCTGCGGATTCTGGCGGCTGCAGCCGGCTTTGTTGACTTCGTTGACCCGTGCTTTACCTTTGCTTATGTCTTTCCTTGCTCTAGGCTGATCAAGGGTTTCCATCCTCACTCCTTTCTTCAGCTTCCCACGTTCTTCTTGCTTCTCCCTTGCTTCACCTTGATCTTGTCTTGGTTTCCTTTGGTTTGGAAGAGAGTTGTTGTACTTTGTGGTTGATGATGATGCTAGTGTGTGTGTTACTGAGCTTGAAAGCCAGCTTTGGTGTGTGTTGATCCTCCCTGCAGCCTAGGATCTTCAGTAGTGTTGAGTTCTTGCTTCTTCTCCTTCTCTTCTTCTTTGATTCATTCTTTCTAGCTTAGGATTATATGTATGCTAAGGGTATTGATGTTAGTATGTGTATGGACATGTTTGTGTGTGGATTTGGAAGAGAAAAGGCGGGATTTGATCACGGGAAGAGCCGAGGAGAAACTGCGGAATCGCCCTCTGCAATGTTGCCGCCCACGTGGCCAGAAGTCACCGCCTCTGCGGACCTTGTGCCGCAGCGCCCGCGTCGTGCCCGCGTTGCCAGCGACCCTTGTCACCGCCCCCGCGGTTGAGTGTCACCGCGCCCGCGGTTTCCTGCGTTCCGCCCCTGCGTCCCTTGATCACACAGGTGCGTCTTATTCCGGGACTACCCATAGTTGGGTAGCTCTTTTCCTTTCCTAGTATGAGGGAACTAGTATCATGCTAGGTATCGGTTTATGATGAGTATGATATAGATATGCCGGTTACGGCTTTGAGGTTACAAGTTGGATATGATCCTTATGGATCCCTTAGGTCTAGGTGTGACCCCTTTGTGGGATAGGATTTTGATATATATGTATGTATGCCTTGTATAGGCCGTGTTGTCCTCCAGTTTGGAGTGACCAGTTGGAGAGTTGTTTGTGGTTGAGTTTACTTCTGAGATTGAGGTAAGTCCATAGGACTTACTTAGCTACTATCCTTATATTGGATGTATGCTTGGGTGGGGTGTGTTATATGCTTTATAGCATGTGTTATTATGGTCACCGACCTATGTTATATTGACCGCCCATTGTAGTGGCCGTGATAACCTTTCCCTTTCATCCCGTAGTGGAGTCTGAGAGGTTCTCTGTACTCAGGCCATATCTGGTATACGGGAAGGACCCTCACCACTCTCATAGAGTACACGGGAGGTGTGCTGATACTACTCCAGCTGGCTAGAGCACTCAGAGGCGGGGATTATATTCCTCGTGTCACATATCTTCATATACATCTATTTATACGATTGAGTGATTCAACTTATTAAAGATAATAAACCGGGTAAATGTGTGATATCATGATGATGTGTTAATATTATTGGTGTGTGTTTGTGCTCTAGCATCTTCTTATATATGTGTATAATTAGCTAACGGTTTTATACCGTGTTGTAGATCCTCTGCAGGTTAGGAGAGCTGCTGAGTGATCCAGAGGGGTGATCTGCTGAGGGTTCCGTACACTGGGCGTATTCGTGGGATATGGGTTATTTGCGTTGTACGGTTTCATGTTTTGACTTTGTACTCAGCAGTACCTTGTATCACCTTGTTGATATGTATATATATATATATCAGTTTTATGTTTTGTTTTAATCTATTGGTGTCTTGTTGTAAGATTCAGTGAATTTGTTGTCAGGCTATGGTTAGGATCCATTGTGAGATCCTAGCCCAGTAGCACTCCGAGTCCTACGGATTTGGGGTGTTACAAAGTTGGTATCAGAGCCCAGGTTGACAACAATGTCACTAGTAATTTGCAATAAAGTTCGAATAAATAAATAAACAGAACCCGAAAAGGGGTCTGACTTTTCAAAAGGTTTTGGTTTTGAAATGAGTACAAATGTTTTGGGTTATCGTGTACGTGAACCATCGCCCCTCTGAAGATCTCGACAGTATAGATATATATAGATATTCTGCTGTGATTGATCTGTTATATATCTATACATATGGCATATATATAGCCTTCTAAGATAGGTTTACGTCTTCTGCAGATGGTTCAGACTAGAGCCTTACCTGCAGCTAGGCGAGGTTGAGGTAGATCCCCTCTAGGTAGAGGACAGGGTAAGACTCCTCCTGACGGTTCACATGCGGGAGAGATACATGAGGAGGTTGCTGAGAGCGTCGTTCCTAAGACTGGGAACGGGGCAGCTGAGGGACAGGGGGCACAGAGAGCCTAGTCTGGCGAGTCTGATCGTGTCTCCATGGGGAGATCAAAGTTCCGAGCATATATCAGACGTGTTGAGGAGGCTGCCAGAGCCAGTAGACGTGCCCTAGATTTACAGGCACAAAAGGGACCATCTGAGAGGTCCCACACCGTTACTCAGGTGTCAGTTGTACAGGTACCTACTGCTGAGATTGCCAGAGCACCGGAGAAGCATAGAGGGCCTAGACCAGATACCTAGTTGAAGGCATTCCATCAGATGGGTGTACCCTCTTTCACTGGGAAGGTGGGGTTGGAGGTTGAGCTTTGGATCGGGCATGTAGACTCAGCTCTGGAGTCTATTCGATGTCCAGCTGACAGACAGATCGAGCTGGTTCAGACTTTATTCCGAGACTTGGCACAACACTAGTGGAGATCAGTACGGGGTCAGGTTACCAGTTATGATTAGATGAGGACGATGATTAGAGAGCGTTTCTGCCCTGCCTCACTGAGGAGGGAGAAACTGCGAGATTTTGTTGAGGCTGGGTTTGAGGATGTACCTGTCTCTGAGGCCATCAGGAGGTTTCAGGAGGAGCTGGCATTACTGGGACTAGTTGCACCTTCTACAGACCAACACGTTTATCTCTTTTCCCGACGACTAAGGGATACTACCCGGGCCTATATGGCGGGATTTTATTGTGAGTCCTTGATGGACTACCAGGATAGAGCCGCCGACTATGAGCGAGAGCGGGCGAGTCAGAGGAGAGCTTCTCAGATCGGAGGGTCTGAGAAGAGGAAGCGTACAGGGCAGACCAGTGGTACTGGTGGTTCTGCTAGTGGTTGGCGTGGTCAGAGACGCCAGGGTCAGCCTTCATCTGCACCGGTTGCAGAGAAGGGACGGCAGTGTTTTAACTGTGGAGATCCAGGGCATTTGAAGCCCGAGTGCACGAGGCCATTAGTGACGTGTTTTACCCGTGGTAGACAGGGTCATAGAGCCGTTTACTGCCGCCGGGGCGGAGCTACATCTCAGCAGGGTTTTTCTCCTGCCAGTGTAGCGGGAGGTGGGCAGAGGCCACCTCAGCAGCAGCAGCAGCAGATACAGGGACAGCAGAGAGTCCTAGAGGCAAAGGCCGTGGTGGGGGCACCACTGATACCAGAGGCCCACAGGTTCGTGTTTTTGAGCTGAGGAGTGCAGAGGAGCCAACTGCACCTACTGCTACTGGTACCATTCTGATTCATGGTTTACATGTTAGAGTTTTATTTGATACGGGTGCTACGCACTCTTTTATTTATGATGCCTGTGTAGAGCGTCTTGGGTTAGATACAGTTGAAGGGATGCCCTTTATTATAGGGTTACCCGATGGTGGTAGGGTCAGAGGTACCCGTGAGATTCACGGTTGTCCCATTTCTGTAGGGACCCGTGTGTTACTAGTTGACTTCTTTGTCATGCCATTAGAGCATGAAGAAGTCATTCTAGGTATGGATTGGATGGCTAGACATTCTGCAGTCCTAGATGTAGGTAGGAGGACTGTTACCCTCTCTACCGAGTTAGGCCAGATAAAGGTTTTCCGAGGTTGGGACCTTGGAAAGGTAGGTACAATTATCAACGCTATACGGGCAGCTAGACTGATTGCACAGGGTTGCGAGGCCTTCTGGTGTTATGCCATGAAGGAGGGGGAGAGTCCAGCAGTAGAGGACATTCCAGTTGTCTGTGAGTTTACTGATGTTTTTGCTGAGCCGTCCAGTTTCCCGCCTCAGAGGAGTGTGGATTTTAGTATCGAGTTAGAGCTTGGTACGAGACCCATCTCGAAGGCCCCATACAGGATGGCGCTTGTCAAGATGTTGGAGCTGAAGATGCAACTCGAGGAGTTGGCTGAGAAGGGCTTCATTCTCCCTAGTGTGTCCCCATGGGAGCACCCGTCCTCTTCGTACGGAAGAAGGACCGATCACTGAGGTTATGCATAGATTACAGAGAGCTGAACAAGGTGACCATCAAGAACAAGTATCCGTTGCCGCGCATTGATGATTTGTTAGATCAGCTACAGGGAGCGACTCTGTTTTCCAGGATTGACATGCGTTCCGGGTATCACCAGCTGAGGGTGAGGGAGCAGGATGTGCACAGGACAGCATTCCGGACCAGATATGGCCACTACGAGTTTGTAGTGATGCCATTTGGGCTTACGAATGCCCAGCCGTCTTTATGGAGTTGATGAACAGTATCTTCATCGCCTTCCTGGATCAGTTTGTGGTGGTTTTATTGATGACATTTTGGTATACTCTCGCAGTGGAGAGGGGCATGCAGGACATCTGAGGACTGTATTGCAGGTTTTGCGGTATAGAGAACTTTATGCTAAGTTCTCTAAGTGTGAGTTCTGGATGCCAGAGGTAGCATTCCTGGGTCATGTGGTTTCAACTGAGGGGATCAAGGTGGATCCAACGAAGATTGATGCAGTAGCAGCATGGACGACACCGACGAACGTCAAGGAAGTACGTAGTTTCCTTGGCCTAGCCGGTTATTACAGACGCTTTGTGGAGGGATTTTATGTGATTGCCCGTCCACTGACGAGTTTGTTGAGGAACACTACCAGATTTGTGTGGTCTGATTAGTGCATGCAAAGTTTTGAGGAGTTGAAGAGGCGTTTGACTTCTGCTCCTATTTTGGCACAGCCAGAGGGTACTGAGGATTTTGCGGTTTACAGTGATGCATCCAAGCTAGGCTTGGGATGTGTTTTGATGCAGAGAGGCGGGGTGATTGCATATGCGTCTCGACAGCTGAAGACGTATGAGGAGAACTACCCGACTCATGATTTGGAGTTGGCCGCGGTAGTTCATGCACTGAAGATCTTGAGACATTACCTGTACGGTGCTACGTGTCAGATCTTCACAGACCATAAGAGTCTGAAGTACATTTTCACGCAGCGGAAATTGAATAACCGCCAGCGTAGGTGGCTCGAGCTAATCAAGGATTTTGATCTGGAGATTCTGTACCATCCAGGGAAGGCGAACGTTGTCGCCGATGCCCTGAGCAGGAAGACGCCTCGAGAGCAGGCGATTGCTAGATTGACAGTTCAGCATCAGTTGCAGAGAGATCTGATCTGGTTAGAGCTGGACATCCAGTTTCCTGATGAGGATGCCCAGTTGCGTACTTTAGAGGTTCTTCCTGATCTGTTGGGCGAGATCCAACAGAAGCAGGAGACTTGCCCGATATTGATGAGGATACGAGATAGGATGTCTCGGAATGAGGCACCACAGTTCCTGCTTGGAGCAGATGGAGTTTTGAGGCGCCGCGGTCGCGTCTGTATACCTGCTGATACAGAGCTGAGGCAGAGGATTTTACAGGAGGCTCACTGTACACCTTACTCGGTACATCCAGGTACGAGTAAGATGTATCAGGACTTAAGACGTGTATATTGGTAGGGAGGGCTAAATCCCGATGTGGCTAGATTTGTGGCACAGTGTGCAACCTGCCAGCAGGTCAAGATCGAACATTTCAGACCTGAACGTGAGCTCCATCCACTTCCTGTTCCACAAAGGAAGTGGGAGGACGTCACCATAGATTTTGTGACTGAACTGAGGCTGAGCCGGAGTTTTAATGCCATCTGGGTCATAGTAGACAGATTGACAAAGACGGCACGTTTCATTCCTATCAGGGAGACGTGGCCGGTGAGCAGATTAGCTGAGGAGTACACTAGGCAGATAGTGAGACTCCATGGTGTACCGAGGACGATCGTCTCAGACAGAGATGGGCGATTTACCTCGAGATTCTAGCAGCAGATTCAGACTGCCCTGGGGACGAGTTTGCACTTCACGACTGCGTTCCATCCTCAGACAGATGGTCAGTCAGAGAGGACCATTCAGACGTTGGAGGATATGTTGCACGCCTTTGTGTTGGATTGGGGGCAAGTGTGCACGGATCATCTCCCACTTGTTGAGCTCTCTTACAACAACAGCTAGCATGCATCTATTGGGATAGCCCCATATGAGGCACTATATGGACAGAGATGTCGTACCCCGTTATGCTGGGATGAGCAGAGCAGTGTCAGTGGTTTAGCACCTGATCAGATTCAGGATGATATGGCTCGAGTAGCATTGATTAGAGAGCGTATGCTGACTGCACAGAGCCGTCAGAAGTCTTATGCTGACAGGAGGCGCAGACCTCTAGAGTTCAGGGTTGGAGCCCATGTGTGGCTGAGAGTGTCCCCGACACGAGGTGTTAGGCGTTTTGGCATTAAGGGGAAGTTGAGTCCCGATATGTCGGACCGTTCGAGATTTTGGATCGGGTTGGGAGCGCCACTTACAGATTAGCCTTGCCTCCGAGATTAGAGGGTGTTTACCCTGTATTTCATGTGTCTCGGCTGAGGGAGTACATACCAGATCCGAGACACATCGTGAGTTATGATGATTTGGTGGTTGAGCCGGACCACACGTTTGCTGAGCATCCTATTGCAGTCCTAGAGCAAGGTATGAGACGCTTGCGTTCGAAGGACATTCCTATGTTAAGGATACAGTGGTCGAGACGAGGACCCGAGGAGGCTAAATGGGAGACTGAAGATAGTATCCAGAGGAACTATCCAGAGTTCTATGCCGAGATAAGTGCACCAGTAGGATCACCGAGTAGATCTTAGTACTAGCTTGGTGAGTTGTAACACCCCGAATCCGCGGGACTCGAGGTGCTACCGGGCTAGGATTTCACAATGGATCCTGACCCTAGCCTGACAACAATTTCACCGATCTTACAACAAGGCACCAACAGATTAAAACCAAAACGTAAAACTGATATATAAACATGTCAAAAGGTTTATACAACTGCTGAGTACAACAAAACATATCATATATATATATACATATCCAAAATACCCATCCACGAGTATAACCCTAATGTACGGAGCCCTCAGCAGATCGCCCCGTCTGGATCACTCTGCAGTGTGCTAACCTGCAAAGTCTACAACACGGCATTACACCGTTAGCTAACCAAACACATACAAAGGAAGATGCTAGAGCACATGCACACGTCAAAACTTAAACATATAAACATGTTGTCACACATTTACCCATTTTATTATCTTATAATAATAGTCCGGCGCATACAGCGTATAAATAATAACTCAATATGAACGTATGTGACACGAGGAATATAACCCTCGCTTGTCGGGAATAGTGCCAGCTGGAGTGGGGATCCGGTACCACCTCCCGTGTACCCTATGGGAGTGGACAGGTGTCCGGCCCACTGAGCCATACTGGCCTGCCCGTAGAGAACCTCCAGACTCCCAGCGGGATGAAAGGACAAGTTTTCACGGCTCTACAATGGGCACTCAATAGACCATAGATCGGTAATACAATATATCATACGGGCTATAAAGCATAACATCCACCACTCAGGCACACATCCAATATGTGGAGGGCAGCTAAGTAAGTCCTATGGACTTACCTCAACCTCGGGAGTCATAGACTCAGAATACTCGGCTCCGCTCTGGAGATCAACTCAACCTAAACAAGGTATAACGCATACATCATATACATATCCATACAAGGGGTCACACCTAGACCCAAGGGATCCATACGGATCATATTCCAACTCGTAATCCTCAAGGCCGTAACCAGCATAACAGTTCCGTACTCAACTCATCCTAACCTCAACTCGCACCTAGCAAGCTACTAACACTCATACTAGGAAGGAAAAAGATCTATATAGCCTTAGGTAGATCCGGGACAAAACGCACCTGCGGGTCACAAGGGACGCAAGGGCGAAAGCAAGTGGCCGCAGGCGCGGCGGAATGTGGCCGCGGGGCGGTGACACTGAACGTGGGCGGCCGCTTGCACGCTGCTGGCGCAACGCAGGCGTTGTGGCACGGTAGCCGCGGGGGCGGTGACAGTGCAGAAGGCAACTTCGCGGCTTCTCTTCGGTTCTTCACGTGATCAACTCACGTCTATACCCTCATCCAAAGCCAAGATCATACACATGTATACACATACAACATCAGAACATGCCTAGGTAATCATCTAATCCTAAGCTATGAAGGAAAGCAAGAAAGAAAGAAGAGAGGAGAAGAAACCTTACCACACTTGTGGTCTAAGGCTACAGGAGAGCTCAACACACACCAAGGTTGGCTTCCAAGCCCAGCATAACCTCAACCAACACTCACACAAGGTATCACACACACAAACTCTCACAAAACTCTTCCACAACTCATGAACAAGCTCCAAGGAAGCAAGGGAAGCAAGGAACGTGGAGAGAAGCTGGAGAAGAAGATGAAGAACCCTTGATCAGCCAAAGGTAAGAAGGAGCAAAGTAAAGGGTAAAGCACGGGTCAACAAGGTCAAAGAAGACGGCTGCAGCCACCGGAAACCGCAGGGGCGGTCCAAGCAGCCGCAGGGGCGGCGCCACTCACCGCGGGGGCGGCAAGACCAACCTCGGCCAAGGTCCGGTCTCGGCCCGAAAGACTACGGCTCTTACATCTCTCCCCCCTAAAAACAAGTTTCGTCCCGAAACTTGCATAAACCTCGAAAGCACATAACCTCAAAACCGGGATACACTCTCTATCATAGAGGCATCATAACACGTACCTGGCCTCAACCATACGCTATAACCTCAACACGGGCGTGGAGAAACATCATCTCCCGCAAAAGGTCACAATCCTATCCGGGGCATAGAGAGAAGCGTCTCTAGCCAAACTAACATCGGGGCATGGAGAAGATATCTCCATCCAATCCTACATATCTCGAGATAGCATGGAGGTAAGAACCATCTCCAGCTATACCTATCGGTCGTACTAGCACAACAGGATCTGTAACAGATCATACACACATAACAGCTAGCACAAAATAAACACAGTATGGCATATAAGCACATAAACACATAAGCATATAACACTCACCGAGGTAATACTAAGATCTACCCGGCAATCTCACTGGTATCTCTATCACAATATAGAACTCTGGATAGTTCCTCTGGATATTATCCTCAGTCTCCCATTTAGCCTCCTCAGGTCCACGTCTCGACCACTGTATCCTCAACATAGGAATGTCCTTCGAACGCAGGCGTCTCACACCTCGCTCTAGGACTACAATAGGATGCTCAGCAAACGTGTGGTCCGGCTCAACCACCAAATCATCATAACTCACAATGTGTCTCGGGTCTGGTATATACTCCCTCAGCTGAGACACGTGGAACACAGGGTGAACACCCTCTAATCGCGGAGGCAAAGCCAATCTGTAGGCTGCGCTCCTAACCCGATCTAGAATCTCGAATGGTCCGACATATCGGGGGCTCAACTTCCCTTTAATGTCAAATCTCCTCACACCTCGTGTCGGGGACACTCTCAGCCACACATGGGCTCCAACTCGGAACTCTAGAGGTATGCGCCTCCTGTCTGCATACGACTTCTGACGGCTCTGAGCCGTCAGCAATCGCTCTCTAATCAGGGCTACTCGGGCCATATCATCCTGAATCTTATCAGGGGCTATACCGCTGACACTGCTCTGCTCATCCAAGCATAACGGAGTCCGACATCTCTGTCCGTACAGTGCCTCATATTGGGCCATCCCAATAGATGCATGCCAGCAGTTTTTGTATGAGAACTCAACTAGTGGGAGGTGATCCGTCCACACTTGCCCCCAATCCAACACACAAGCTCGCAGCATATCTTCCAACGTCTGAATGGTACTCTCTAACTGACCATCGGTCTGAGGATGAAACGCCGTCGTGAAATGTAAACTCGTCCCCAGGGCAGTCTGAATCTGCTGCCAAAACCTCGAGGTAAATCGCCCATCTCTGTCAGAGACGATCGTCCTCGGCACCCCATGGAGTCTCACTATCTGCCTAGTGTACTCCTCAGCCAGTCTGCTCACCGGCCACGTCTCCCTGATCGGAACAAAACGCCGTCTTCGTCAATCTGTCCACAATGACCCAGATAGCATCATAACCCCGGCTCAATCTCAATCCGGTCACAAAATCCATGGTGACGTCTTCCCACTTCCTCTGTGGAACAGGAAGTGGATGAAGCTCGCCCCCAGGTCTGAAATGCTCGATCTTGACCTGCTGGCAGGTCGCACACTGTGCACAAATCTGGCCACATCGGGCTTCAGCCCCACCCACCAGTATATACGTCTCAAATCCTTGATACATCTTACTCGTACCTGGATGTACCGAGTAAGGTGTACAGTGAGCCTCCTGTAGAATCCCTCTGATGTAAATCTGCGTCAGCAGGTACACAGACCGCGACCTCGGCGTCTCAACACTCCATCTGCCCCAGAAGGAACTGTGGTGCCTCATCTCGAGACATCCTCTCCCGTATCCTCAACAACATCGGCCAGGTCTCCTGCTTCTGTTGGATCTCCCCCAACAGATCAGGTAGAACCTCTAAGATACTCAGTCGGGCATCCTCATCAGGAAACTGGATGTCCAACTCTAACCATCTCAGGTCTCTCTGCAGCTGAGACTGTACTGTCAATCTCGCGATCGCCTGCTCTCGAGGCGTCTTCCGGCTCAGGGCGTCGGCGACAACGTTCGCCTTCCCCGGATGATACAGAATCTCCAAGTCAAAATCCTTAATCAGCTCGAGCCACCTACGCTGGCGGTTATTCAACTCCCGCTGCGTAAAAATATACTTCAAACTCTGATGGTCGGTGAAGATCTGGCATGTGGCACCATACAGGTAATGTCTCCAGATCTTCAGTGCATGAACTACCGCCGGCCAACTTCAGATCATGAGTCGGGTAGTTCTCCTCATACGTCTTCAGTTGTCGAGACGCATAAGCAATCACTCTGCCCCGTGCATCAACACACATCCCTAGCCAAGCTTGGATGCATCACTGTAAACCACGAAATCAGTTGTACCCTCTGGCTGCTGCCAAAACAGGAGCAGACGTCAAACGTCTCTTCAGCTCCTCAAAACTCCGCATACACTGATCAGACCACACAAATCTGGTAGTCTTCCTCAGCAAACTCGTCAGTGGACGGGAATCACGGAAAATCCCTCCACAAAGGTCTGTAATATAGGCCAAGGAAGCTACGTACCTCCTTGACGTTCGTCGTGTCATCCATGCCGCTACTGCCTCAATCTTCGCGGATCAACCTTGATCCTCGCGGAAACAATATGACCAGGAATGCTACTCTGGCATCCAAAACTCGCACTTAGAGAACTTCGCATAAAGTTCTCTATCACAAACTGTAGTACCGTCCTCAAAATGTCCTGCATGCTCCTCTCTATTGCGAGAGTACACCAGGATGTCATCTATAAGACCACCACAAACTGATCCAGGAAGTCGATGAAGATGCTTTCATCAACTCATGAAAACTGCCGGGGCATTCGTGAGCCGAATGGCATCACTACAAACTCGTAGTGTCCATAACGGTCCGAAATGCGTCCTGTGCACATCCTGCTCTCTCACCCTCAGCTGGTGATATCCTGAGCGCAGGTCTATCTGGAGAACACTGAGCTCCCTGTAACTGATCCAGCAAATCATCAATGCGCGGCAACGGATACTTGTTCTTGATGGTCACCTTATTCAGCTTCGGTAATCTATGCATAGCCTCAACGATCCGTCCTTCTTCGTACGAAGAGGACGGTGCCCCCATGGGGATACGCTAGGCGAATGAAGCCTTTCAGCCAAACCTCGAGTTGCTTCTTCAGCTCTAAACATCTCGACAGGCGTCATCCGGTATGGGCCTTCGAGATCGTCTCGTACCCG
>CM008283.1:30823303-30834506 GCA_002319775.1 Fagopyrum tataricum | reverse complement strand
AAACTCATTGTATTAAAGTGGTTGTCAACTCATATTGCAAAATCTTAAAACCAAACAATGTAAATATAAGTCTCAACTTGTATATCATACAAATAAGCTTAAAAATAGTATTCAACAAAGTATGGTAAAACAAACACGGGTGCTACAAGTTTATATGAACACAAGATAGATACTACATGATACCAAATCAACCTCAAATCAGCACCTTCTGAGCCAATTCTTCTCTTTTGATACTTTACTATCACCTGGTGAAGCATTTTTTGATGCGCACACAAGATATATACTACATGATACCAATCATTAGGATGGTTGTCTGAATAATGACAAATTCACACAAGAAACTTCAATTTGTATTATAAGACTTTTTCTACTCAAATATTGTGTCTTAATTTGACATTGAACATCCAGGCTTTCATTTTCATTACCTAAAATCAATCAACAGACACATTGATATACTAAAGACCAGTAGAGAATGCGCGCGATCTTGATGTACTTTGTTGTCTTCATAAACTACATAGATGATCTTTAAGATGAAAGACACAAGATAGTTTTTGCTGGTAGACTGAGGGCTACAACATAGCGTTCTAATTGTGTGTATCTCCTAAACACCACCTGGAGTATGTTATCACCAGCAGTAGAGTGAAGAGTCACAAGCACCTTGGCACAATCTCTGAAATCATTACAAATTCTTAGAATTCTTTTACCTAAAAGAAGAATTAACACATTTTTTCTAAAACATAATGTTTTCTTACATAAGTTGTAATTATGTGAACTGTGTATGCAGCTTCAAAGTCTTAGTCCAAGTCGGGATTGTAGAGAGTGCGGCGAGCAACATAGACTGCAGATGCATCCCCCTTTAAAGGGTTATATACCAAGGTAGTACAACTCATCATGGCAAGTTCTGCTAAAATGAACCATATTCTCCAACTGCATTTTATAAAAAACTAGTTTAGTGTCCGAGCATTGTTCTGGTATTTATATATATATATATATATATATATATATATATATATATATATATATATATAAATAATAGACCAACTACCCACAAAATAGTAGATCAATTAACCACAACGCGTCACGTCTGCGTTAATGTATACAACTTTAGTAAAATATTAGCGTTCCAATAAGATTTTCTAAAATTTGGGGAGAAAAAAAACAAAAATAATTAACTGATTTAAAAAAAAAAGATTTATTGGCTTTAATTGTGGGAGCTCAATTTCAAAATACTGCTCCCACAACGCGCCAAGTCAGCGTTAATGTATACTGCTTTATTATACTATATAGATATATAGATTCAAAACCCTCCTCTATTTATACAAAATTTCAAAATCCTCCCTCTATTTATACAAAATTTCAAACTATCACACTTATTGAATAATCGATGTGGGATAGGAAAACTTGAAGATATTTAACGTTCCAATAAGATTTTCTAAAATTGGTGGGGAGAAAAAAAACAAAAATAATTAACTGATTTTAAAAAAAGTTTTATTGGCTTTAATTTGTGCGAGCTCTATTTTAATGTATACTGTTTTAGTAGAGTATACAAATATAGATTCAAAACTCCCCCTCTATTTATACAAAATTTCAAATTCAATCTATCATACTTACTGAATAATCGATGTGGATAGCAAAATCCTGAAAAATATTGTTCCAATAAGATTTTCTAAAATTGGTGGAGAAAAAAAAAACAAAAATAGTGAAAATATTTAGAAAAAAAGATTTTAAAAAAGATTTATTGGCTTTAATTGTGGGAGCTCTATTTCAAAATACTGCTCCCACAACACGCCACGTCAGCGTTAATGTATATTGCTTTAGTAGACTATATAGATATAGATTTCAAACTATTAGACTTACTGAATAATCAATGTGGGATAGCAAAACAGTGAAAATATTTAGCGTTTCAATAAGATTTTTTAAAATTGGTGGGGAGAAAAAAAAAAAGAAAATAGTTAACTGATTTTTAAAAAAAAATTATTGGCTTTGATTGTGGGAGCTCTATTTCAAAATATTGCTCCCACGGCGCGCCACGTCAGCGTTAATGTATACTTCTTTAGTAGAGTATATAGATTAGATCAGCAAATTTTCAAATGATCGGAATTCAAAGTTTCCGGAAAGTTAGTTTACTCACTTCATCGTCGGGGATGGAAGCTTTGAGAAACCAGGAACATATAGGGTGTAGGGACAGTTATGTTCCATTCAAGCTTGCTCAAAATGGTCTTCTCTATTTTTCAAGATCTGCTCATTGCTTAATGCACTATCAGCTATAGAAACAAAGTCATTGACCTGTGGTGCCCAAGTCTCTTCTTACTTGCAGGCTATGAGCATTGCACCAAGGCCGAGTAATTGCAGTTCTCTCCTTGGTACTGTTTTTAAGGACATGAATCTATCAATCAAGTTGATTGTTAGATACAGAGTTTCTGGCATGAGTTCAAATCTGTCGTGGACTTCAATGAGCCAGTTGATTATAATAGCCCGAATCTTTTCATTCATCTCTGGCTGTGAGTCCATGTAATCATGTGGCCTGTACTCATTCTAATAAAAAGAAAGATTGATTATATATAACTCAGATCTCTTGTAGAATTTTCTGTGAAAATTTGTACCTCAGATTCCTTGTAGAATTTGTAGATATTCTCGACGTACTCAGCCACAGCCAATTTATTTATAAGTATGTCTTACTGATTTTATCTTGTTCTAGGGTATGAATTTCTAGGGTATGGAGAGCCCGACGTTGCATGATGAATATATGGTGTTGTGATAGTTTACATTTTTTTTATTGTATGTCATAATATATATATATATATATATATATATATATATATATATATATATATATATTATGGTAGTTTTAAGGCTCATCCAATACAAAATACAAGAGTTGTGCATAAATAATCCGTGTTTCTAGTTGTGCTTCTAAATGTTGTTTGCAAGATACGAGAGTTGCATGAATTAAT
Source organism: Fagopyrum tataricum (assembly GCA_002319775.1). Lineage (NCBI taxonomy): Eukaryota > Viridiplantae > Streptophyta > Magnoliopsida > Caryophyllales > Polygonaceae > Fagopyrum > Fagopyrum tataricum. Next base: position 30,831,552 of record CM008283.1, on the reverse strand, counting down.
TCTTTAATATCTTGCAAGATGAGAGAACACCGTATGGTTCTTTTTTTTTTATACATGACCTTGAATGATGAAGATTATCGTAACTTGTTTTGAAGTTGTATTCCGGGCCTATGATGATTTCTATTGAGTTGGACCACGAGATAACACCCCTCATTCCCTTACAATTATTGAGTCGATTGGTGCCTTCGATGGGCTTGAAGTTTTGTGTTTTGTTTTCTGTGTGTTGATCAGTTTTGTTTCTAACTCGATTTCATAATCTCATGTCCTGATCAAGTCATTTCACCGTTTCTATCAGCTCGATCGATACTTACCTTTTGATTCAAGCACTTTACTTTTGGTTTTTGGGTTTACTTTTAATCATTCAAATCATTAATCATTTTCTCTATGTCCGATCCTAATACATGTTCTACAATCATCGACTAAGTCGAGATGTTGATTTGATTCCAACGAATTGAGTTGTTGGTTTGATCCCATTAATGCGACTAGTTGATTTGATTCCGAGGGATCGAGTTATTGAATTGATTTTAGTGTATTAGATTGTTAGTGATTAATTCTATTAAAAATAAATTTTTTTGTTACTAAAATTTTTTACACAAATTATCTTAATTTAGTAAAATAGAAAATATTAACAAATAAATAGTAACCAAGTATATAAAACATAAACTAAACACAGTGAACAGTCAAATATATAAATATCTCAAATAACTTAAAATATGCTCCTAAATATGAATAACATGCAAAGGAGAATTCCCAGATGTATCAAACATTTCAAAATAACAAAATGTGTAACGAAAATACTATGAAATATAGCACATATTTTAAAAAAAAAAAGGTAATCTAACACTAGTACTAATACATACCACAGCCAATCTCATTACCACATATGTCCCTTTTGACCACCATTGTCATCACCACTTGAACTCCTAAGAACATGAGAAGTAAATGGAGGAATTCTACTTAGAATATTTGTATGATCAGTTGAATCATTTGTGAGAAAAATAGATTTCAACTATCATTCAATAAGAATTGCAATGGCATGTCGGATTGGACAATTGGATGCAAATTGTTATACATTTTCATCTTCATCCTTTGTATATCAACATATCATAAGATTATAGTTCTTGCATTTTAGCTTGAAGTATTGCTTTGTCGGTTTAACCTTGGTCACACACAAACTACGGTCATGAGAAATATGAAAGAATAGAAAGTGGTTATGTAAGAGCCTTAGTCTTTCGGACCGAGTTCCATTCTTAGCCGAGATTTCCTTTAGCCGAGATTGGCCTAGCCGCACCCGCGGGCACCAGGTGCCGCCCCTGCGGGTATCCGTCCCTGCGGCTCAGAAGACCGCGCCTGCGGATTCTGGCGGCTGCAGCCGGCTTTGTTGACTTCGTTGACCCGTGCTTTACCTTTGCTTATGTCTTTCCTTGCTCTAGGCTGATCAAGGGTTTCCATCCTCACTCCTTTCTTCAGCTTCCCACGTTCTTCTTGCTTCTCCCTTGCTTCACCTTGATCTTGTCTTGGTTTCCTTTGGTTTGGAAGAGAGTTGTTGTACTTTGTGGTTGATGATGATGCTAGTGTGTGTGTTACTGAGCTTGAAAGCCAGCTTTGGTGTGTGTTGATCCTCCCTGCAGCCTAGGATCTTCAGTAGTGTTGAGTTCTTGCTTCTTCTCCTTCTCTTCTTCTTTGATTCATTCTTTCTAGCTTAGGATTATATGTATGCTAAGGGTATTGATGTTAGTATGTGTATGGACATGTTTGTGTGTGGATTTGGAAGAGAAAAGGCGGGATTTGATCACGGGAAGAGCCGAGGAGAAACTGCGGAATCGCCCTCTGCAATGTTGCCGCCCACGTGGCCAGAAGTCACCGCCTCTGCGGACCTTGTGCCGCAGCGCCCGCGTCGTGCCCGCGTTGCCAGCGACCCTTGTCACCGCCCCGCGGTTGAGTGTCACCGCGCCCGCGGTTTCCTGCGTTCCGCCCCTGCGTCCCTTGATCACACAGGTGCGTCTTATTCCGGGACTACCCATAGTTGGGTAGCTCTTTTCCTTTCCTAGTATGAGGGAACTAGTATCATGCTAGGTATCGGTTTATGATGAGTATGATATAGATATGCCGGTTACGGCTTTGAGGTTACAAGTTGGATATGATCCTTATGGATCCCTTGGTCTAGGTGTGACCCCTTTGTGGGATAGGATTTTGATATATATGTATGTATGCCTTGTATAGGCCGTGTTGTCCTCCAGTTTGGAGTGACCAGTTGGAGAGTTGTTTGTGGTTGAGTTTACTTCTGAGATTGAGGTAAGTCCATAGGACTTACTTAGCTACTATCCTTATATTGGATGTATGCTTGGGTGGGGTGTGTTATATGCTTTATAGCATGTGTTATTATGGTCACCGACCTATGTTATATTGACCGCCCATTGTAGTGGCCGTGATAACCTTTCCCTTTCATCCCGTAGTGGAGTCTGGGAGGTTCTCTGTAGTCAGGCCAGATCTGGTATACGGGAAGGACCCTCACCACTCTCATAGGTACACGGGAGGTGTGCTGATACTACTCCAGCTGGCTAGAGCACTCAGAGGCGGGGATTATATTCCTCGTGTCACATATCTTCATATACATCTATTTATACGATTGAGTGATTAACTTATTAAAGATAATAAACCGGGTAAATGTGTGATATCATGATGATGTGTTAATATTATTGATGTGTGTTTGTGCTCTAGCATCTTCTTATATATGTGTATAATTAGCTAACGGTTTTATACCGTGTTGTAGATCCTCTGCAGGTTAGGAGAGCTGCAGAGTGATCCAGAGGGTGATCTGCTGAGGGTTCCGTACACTGGGCGTATTCGTGGGATATGGGTTATTTCGTTGTACGGATTCATGTTTTGACTTTGTACTCAGCAGTACCTTGTATCACCTTTTGATATGTATATATATATATATATCAATTTTATGTTTTGTTTTAATCTATTGGTGTCTTGTTGTAAGATTCAGTGAATTTGTTGTCAGGCTATGGTTAGGATCCATTGTGAGATCCTAGCCCAGTAGCACTCCGAGTCCTACGGATTTGGGGTGTTACAAAGTTGGTATCAGAGCCCAGGTTGACAACAATGCACTAGTAATTTGCAATAAAGTTCGAATAAATAAATAAACAGAACCCGAAAAGGGGTCTGACTTTTCAAAAGGTTTTGGTTTTGAAATGAGTACAAATGTTTTGGGTTATCGTGTACGTGAACCATCGCCCCTCTGAAGATCTCGACAGTATAGATATATATAGATATTCTGCTGTGATTGATCTGTTATATATCTATACATATGGCATATATATAGCCTTCTAAGATAGGTTTACGTCTTCTGCAGATGGTTCAGACTAGAGCCTTACCTGCAGCTAGGCGAGGTTGAGGTAGATCCCCTCTAGGTAGAGGACAGGGTAAGACTCCTCCTGACGGTTCACATGCGGGAGAGATACATGAGGAGGTTGCTGAGAGCGTCGTTCCTAAGACTGGGAACGGGGCAGCTGAGGGACAGGGGGCACAGAGAGCCTAGTCTGGCGAGTCTGATCGTGTCTCCATGGGAGATCAGAGTTCCGAGCATATATCAGACGTGTTGAGGAGGCTGCCAGAGCCAGTAGACGTGCCCCCAGATTTACAGGCACAAAAGGGACCATCTGAGAGGTCCCACACCGTTACTCAGGTGTCAGTTGTACAGGTACCTACTGCTGAGATTGCCAGAGCACCGGAGAGCATAGAGGGCCTAGACCAGATACCTAGTTGAAGGCATTCCATCAGATGGGTGTACCCCTTTCACTGGGAAGGTGGGTTGGAGGTTGAGCTTTGGATCGGCATGTAGACTCAGCTCTGGAGTCTATTCGATGTCCAGCTGACAGACAGATCGAGCTGGTTCAGACTTTATTCCGAGACTTGGCACAACACTAGTGGAGATCAGTACGGGGTCAGGTTACCAGTTATGATTAGATGAGGACGATGATTAGAGAGCGTTTCTGCCCTGCCTCACTGAGGAGGGAGAAACTGCGAGATTTTGTTGAGGCTGGGTTTGAGGATGTACCTGTCTCTGAGGCCATCAGGAGGTTTCAGGAGGAGCTGGCATTACTGGGACTAGTTGCACCTTCTACAGACCAACACGTTTATCTCTTTTCCCGACGACTAAGGGATACTACCCGGGCCTATATGGCGGGATTTTATTGTGAGTCCTTGATGGACTACCAGGATAGAGCCGCCGACTATGAGCGAGAGCGGGCGAGTCAGAGGAGAGCTTCTCAGATCGGAGGGTCTGAGAAGAGGAAGCGTACAGGGCAGACCAGTGGTACTGGTGGTTCTGCTAGTGGTTGGCGTGGTCAGAGACGCCAGGGTCAGCCTTCATCTGCACCGGTTGCAGAGAAGGGACGGCAGTGTTTTAACTGTGGAGATCCAGGGCATTTGAAGCCCGAGTGCACGAGGCCATTAGTGACGTGTTTTACCCGTGGTAGACAGGGTCATAGAGCCGTTTACTGCCGCCGGGGCGGAGCTACATCTCAGCAGGGTTTTTCTCCTGCCAGTGTAGCGGGAGGTGGCAGAGGCCACCTCAGCAGCAGCAGCAGCAGATACAGGACAGCAGAGAGTCCTAGAGGCAGAGGCCGTGGTGGGGGCACCACTGATACCAGAGGCCCACAGGTTCGTGTTTTTGAGCTGAGGAGTGCAGAGGAGCCAACTGCACCTACTGCTACTGGTACCATTCTGATTCATGGTTTACATGTTAGAGTTTTATTTGATACGGGTGCTACGCACTCTTTTATTTATGATGCCTGTGTAGAGCGTCTTGGGTTAGATACAGTTGAGGGATGCCCTTTATTATAGGGTTACCGATGGTGGTAGGGTCAGAGGTACCCGTGAGATTCACGGTTGTCCCATTTCTGTAGGGACCCGTGTGTTACTAGTTGACTTCTTTGTCATGCCATTAGAGCATGAAGAAGTCATTCTAGGTATGGATTGGATGGCTAGACATTCTGCAGTCCTAGATGTAGGTAGGAGGACTGTTACCCTCTCTACCGAGTTAGGCCAGATAAAGGTTTTCCGAGGTTGGGACCTTGGAAAGGTAGGTACAATTATCAACGCTATACGGGCAGCTAGACTGATTGCACAGGGTTGCGAGGCCTTCTGGTGTTATGCCATGAAGGGAGGGGGAGAGTCCAGCAGTAGAGGACATTCCAGTTGTCTGTGAGTTTACTGATGTTTTTGCTGAGCCGTCCAGTTTGCCGCCTCAGAGGAGTGTGGATTTCAGTATCGAGTTAGAGCTTGGTACGAGACCCATCTCGAAGGCCCCATACAGGATGGCGCTTGTCAAGATGTTGGAGCTGAAGAGCAACTCGAGGAGTTGGCTGAGAAGGGCTTCATTCTCCCTAGTGTGTCCCCATGGGGAGCACCTGTCCTCTTCGTACGGAAGAAGGACGGATCACTGAGGTTATGCATAGATTACAGAGAGCTGAACAAGGTGACCATCAAGAACAAGTATCCGTTGCCGCGCATTGATGATTTGTTAGATCAGCTACAGGGAGCGACTGTGTTTTCCAGGATTGACATGCGTTCCGGGTATCACCAGCTGAGGGTGAGGAGCAGGATGTGCACAGGACAGCATTCCGGACCAGATATGGCCACTACGAGTTTGTAGTGATGCCATTTGGGCTTACGAATGCCCAGCCGTCTTTATGGAGTTGATGAACAGTATCTTCATCGACTTCCTGGATCAGTTTGTGGTGGTTTTATTGATGACATTTTGGTATACTCTCGCAGTGGAGAGGGCATGCAGGACATCTGAGGACTGTATTGCAGGTTTTGCGGATAGAGAACTTTATGCTAAGTTCTCTAAGTGTGAGTTCTGGATGCCAGAGGTAGCATTCCTGGGTCATGTGGTTTCAGCTGAGGGGATCAAGGTGGATCCAGCGAAGATTGATGCAGTAGCAGCATGGACGACACCGACGAACGTCAAGGAAGTACGTAGTTTCCTTGGCCTAGCCGGTTATTACAGACGCTTTGTGGAGGGATTTTCTGTGATTGCCCGTCCACTGACGAGTTTGTTGAGGAAGACTACCAGATTTGTGTGGTCTGATCAGTGCAGGCAGAGTTTTGAGGAGTTGAAGAAGCTTTTGACTTCTGCTCCTATTTTGGCACAGCCAGAGGGTACTGAGGATTTTGTGGTTTACAGTGATGCATCCAAGCTAGGCTTGGGATGTGTTTTGATGCAGAGAGGCAGGTGATTGCATATGTGTCTCGACAGCTGAAGACGTATGAGGAGAACTACCCGACTCATGATCTGGAGTTGGCCGCGGTAGTTCATGCACTGAAGATCTGGAAGCATTACCTGTACGGTGCTACGTGTCAGATCTTCACAGACCATAAGAGTCTGAAGTACATTTTCATGCAGCGGGAATTGAATAACCGCCAGCGTAGGTGGCTCGAGCTGATCAAGGATTTTGATCTGGAGATTATGTACCATCCAAGGAAGGCGAACGTTGTCGCTGATGAAGACGCCTCGAGAGCAGGCGATTGCTAGATTGACAGTTCAACATCAGTTGCAGAGAGATTTGATCTGGTTAGAGTTGGACATCCAGTTTCTTGATGAGGATGCCCAGCTGCGTACTTTAGAGGTTCTTCCTGATCTGTTGGGCGAGATCCAACAGAAGCAGGAGACCTTCCCGATATTGATGAGGATACGAGATAGGATGTCTCGGGATGAGGCACCACAGTTCCTGCTTGGAGCAGATGGAGTTTTGAGGCGCTGCGGTCGCGTCTGTGTACCTGCTGATACAGAGCTGAGGCAGAGGATTTTACAGGAGGCTCACTGTACACCTTACTCGGTACATCCAGGTACGAGTAAGATGTATCAAGACTTGAGACGTGTATATTGATGGAAAGGGCTGAAGCCCGATGTGGCAAGATTTGTAGCATAGTGTGTGACCTGCCAGCAGGTCAAGATCGAGCATTTTAGACTTGGAGGTGAGCTCCATCCACTTCCTGTTCCACAGAGGAAGTGGAAGGACGTCACCAGGGATTTTGTGACTGGACTGAGGCTGAGCCGGAGTTTTGATGCCATTTGGGTCATCGTGGACAGATTGGCGAAGACGGCACGTTTCATTCCTATTAGGGAGACGTGGCCGTGAGCAGATTAGCTGAGGAGTACACTAGGCAGATAGTGAGACTCCATGGTGTACCGAGGACGATCGTCTCAGACAGAGATGGGCGATTTACCTCGAGATTCTAGCAGCAGATTCAGACTGCCCTGGGGACGAGTTTGCACTTCACGACTGCGTTCCATCCTCAGACAGATGGTCAGTCAGAGAGGACCATTCAGACGCTGGAGGATATGTTGCAGCTTTGTGTTGGATTGGGGCAAGTGTGCACGGATCATCTCCCACTTGTTGAGTTCTCTTACAACAACAGCTGGCATGCATCTATTGGGATGCCCCATATGAGGCACTATATGGACAGAGATGTCGTACCCCGTTATGCTGGGATGAGCAGAGCAGTGTCAGTGGTTTAGCACCTGATCAGATTCAGGATGATATGGCTCGAGTAGCATTGATTAGAGAGCGTATGCTGACTGCACAGAGCCGTCAGAAGTCTTATGCTGACAGGAGGCGCAGACCTCTAGAGTTCAGGGTTGGAGCCCATGTGTGGCTGAGAGTGTCCCCGACACGAGGTGTTAGGCGTTTTGGCATTAAGGTTAGGATTGTCGGACCGTTCGAGATTTTGGATCGGGTTGGGAGCGCCACTTACAGATTAGCCTTGCCTCCGAGATTAGAGGGTGTTTACCCTGTATTTCATGTGTCTCGCTGAGGGAGTACATACCAGATCCGAGACACATCGTGAGTTATGATGATTTGGTGGTTGAGCCGGACCACACGTTTGCTGAGCATCCTATTGCAGTCCTAGAGCAAGGTATGAGACGCTTGCGTTCGAAGGACATTCCTATGTTAAGGATACAGTGGTCGAGACGAGGACCCGAGGAGGCTAAATGGGAGACTGAAGATAGTATCCAGAGGAACTATCCAGAGTTCTATGCCGAGATAAGTGCACCAGTAGGATCACCGAGTAGATCTTAGTACTAGCTTGGTGAGTTTAACACCCCCGAATCCGCGGGACTCGAGGTGCTACCGGGCTAGGATCTTCACAATGGATCCTGACCCTAGCCCTGACAACAATTTCACCGATCTTACAACAAGGCACAACAGATTAAAACCAAAAACGTAAAACTG
>CM008283.1:30003176-30096633 GCA_002319775.1 Fagopyrum tataricum | reverse complement strand
GATGAGAGAAGACATGATTTGATCACGTGAAGAGCCAAAGAGAAGCCGCGGGTTCACGTTCTGCACAGACGCCGCACCCGCGCCTGGAAGCCGTGCCGCAGCGCCCGCGCCTTGCCTGCGTTGCTTGCGTCCCTTGTCACCGCGCCTGCGGCTGCTCCCTGCCGCGCCTGCGGGTTGTCTATTCCGCCCCTGCGTCCCTTGATCACGCAGGTGCGTCTTGTCCCGGGACTACCTATAGTTGGGTAGCTCCTTTCCTTTCTTAGTATGAAGGACTTAGTACCATGCTAGGTATCGGATGATGATGAGTATGATATAGATATGCCGGTTAGGGCTTTGAGGTTTACGAGTTGGATATGATCCCTATGGATCCCTTGGGTCTAGGTGTGACCCCTTTATGTGATAGGAGTGTGATATATATATGTATGCCTTGTATAGGTCGTGTTGTCCTCCAGTTTGGAGTAGACCTGAGTGAGAGCTGATCGTAGTGATACTACTTCTGAGGTGGAGGTAAGTCCATAGGACTTACTTAACTAATATCCTTATATTGGATGTATGCTTGAGTGGTGTTTGTTTATGCTTTGTAGCATGTGATATGGTTCATTACCGACCTATGTTATATTGACCGTCCATTGTAGTGGTTGTGACAACTTACCTTTCATCCCGTAGTGGAGTCTGGGAAGTTCTCTGTAAGCTAGTTAGACCTGGTATACGGGAAGGGCACCTACCACTCCATATGGTATACGGGAAAGTGCGCTAATACCACTCCAGCTAGCTATTGCACGCAGAGGCGAGGGTTATATACATTCCTCGTGTCACATATATTCATATACAGATATATTATTTGAATGAGTAACGTTATAAAGATAATAACCGGGTAAATGTGTGAAAGCATGATGATGTGTTAAGATTTCTGATGTGTGTTTGTGCTCTAGCATCTTCTTATATATGTGTATAGTTAGCTAACGGTTTTATACCGTGTTGTAGATCCTTCGCAGGTTAGGACTTTGTACTCAGCAGTACTCTGTATAACCTTTTGATATTTATATATCAGTTTCTTGTTTTGTTTTAATCTATATGTGCCTTGTTGTAAGATCAGTGAAATTGTTGTCAGGCTAGGGTCACGATCTATTGTGAGATCCTAGCCTAGTAGCACTCTGAGTCCTACAGATTTGGGGTGTTACACTTTACTTTTGTATATATTTAGTTTTACTATTATTTTAGTTTCGTAATTAAGTTGTCAAAGCGAAACACCGTCTTCCTTGTCTTCGATCCTGACTTTCCTATACTATAGCGGCTCTTATAATATTTTTTTGCGAAATTTGAGGCTCACACTTCAACGATCATCAAATCTTGTGTGACTTTTATATACGAGTTTATACGTGTATATATTTAGGTTGAAAATTGGTTCACATTTCATAGTTGCTCTTCATTATTCTATATGTAGTTTATATGTTTACCTTATAAAAATACTCACATATATGATCAACACGATATTCCTCATTGCATAATTCATATAACATCAAACAACATTTTTTTAAGAATCCTTCATTCCAACGTCATACTAAACACTAAGTATCGAGAATAGCTTATTCCAACTATTTATTCCACTCCAATTTTTGTTTCTAGTCTCACTCATTCAATCATATCAATCGAGCCCTCAACTCTCTCTTGACAAGTTTTACTCAATTTTTTTGAGTACCTAATTTTTAATTTTTTCATCCCATATCGAACACCCAATTTTCTTGGACACCTAATTTTAATTACCCATGTTCGGATACCCAATTTTAAATTTAATTAATCAATTTTCCAATTAATTTAGTCTTCTTCCCATATAACCCTAAATCCTCGTCGTAATCCTTCATCTTCTTCCTGAAGCCAACCACTCGCCGCCATCTATGACCCTCTTTGTAGAAACTCAATTGTGGTTGTTTGTGGCTCTTTCTAATCCTCACAATCATTGGAACATACCCTTATCACCTGCACCTCCATCGCCTGAAACAACCATAGAGCCGTCATCGCATGCGTCTTCTGTCGCGCCTCTGTTTGGAGGCATGCGTCTTCTGTCGTGCCACTAGAGAAGCCACTAGATTTGAACAAACCTACATGGTAATCTTCTCAATTTCTAGAATGGTGGTTACAAAAAGAAGGCAACATAAATCCAATTACGTAGCTGAATTTTGCACCGTAAAAGCAATATTTTGTTCAGAAATTGTGGCAGCGAGACACTTCTAGTGAGAACAGGCGGCGGTTACGAAGAGAAGACAGTCTGCGAGATTGTCTCTAATACGAACAAACCTACATCGTAATCTACTCAATTTATGCAGTGGTGGTTACACAAAGAAGACAACATAAATCCAATTACGTTAATGGGAAATTTTGGTTGTTGTCCTTGTGGTTTGGGGTTTTTCGGGTTTCCCCCATCACTTTTTCAAAGTTCGGTTGGTACCCTCAAACTTTCTTCTTTTCTGGATTTTGTCCAATCCATTAAACATCTGTTAAATATATCCGTTTTTCCCGGTAAAAAATAAAAACAAATTATATAGAAAACAAAAGAAATTAATAGACAAAAAAATTTAAAAAAAAGGATATTGAAAGAAAGAGGAAGACTCAAACAAAGAATAGAGACTTGAAGAACACATCTTCCTCTCTGAAGGATCGAAGAACACATATGGACAACGTTCTACCTCTCCACTGGAATGAAATCGAGCTTCAAGGCTCTCAAAGAACACATCTACATCTCCCCTACTCTCCTCACCAATGGAATCGAGCCCCAGTCCTCCAGGTTTGAAAACCCTAATGCCCGAATCCCTCATTTTTTTTGATTTTCGTTAATTTTGATCGATTATGGTTTCTAAGTTTAATTGTGGGTGGAACTGATCTGGTTTCAGGTGTAGTTGGATTGGAATGAGTTTCGGTTCTTATATATTCCTTGTTTCGGTTATGTGTAGACATTTATATGAGATTTGGTTCTAAGTAACTCATATGAATTGATATTGTTGTTAATTGTCAATTCTATACTTGTTTGAAAATTATTGTTAATTGTTCGATGGTTTTCCACCCCTATAAATCCCTATCAACAATGATAGAAACTCACAGATTAGTAAAACTAGGAAGGGATAGTTTTAAAGTTATAACCTGGAAATAATTCCCTAAATAGCAACGAACCCACAATGTATGGATCGTATGAAGTAGGACAAATATTTCAGGGTCAATCTCAGGGACTGAGAGGATTAATATGCAGCAATGATTAAATATAAAATAGATCTCAATTAAAGACAAGAGGTTGAAAAAGATAAGGGGAAGAAATCAAAAGAGTTTTAAAGAACTCGCAATCAATTGTCACTATTGATTGAAAGTCAAAACAAACAAACAAAAAGGGAAAACAAAGATAATCAAGTTAAAGGAAAAAAAATGGATTCCAAGGGTTCAAGGTCATTGTTTATACATATGGATTCAGGAAGACTCATAAAGATATATGGTAGAAAAGCCACAGGGATGAACGTTTCTAGGCTGACAGTCTATTACCGGGTAAGTCTCACGACTATCTAGTTCTGAACTAAACTACATATTACCGGGTAAGTCTCAAGGGAGAGTGGTAGGAAATTCTAAACAAATCAGACTACAAACTAAGAGAAAGGTAAACCATTACCGGGTAAGTCTCAGGTATTACCTTACTTAGAAAGGAATCTAAGCACATTCAACCAATAAAGGATAAACCTTTATTACTTATAATCAGTCACTCATGTATCTATGAAGGAATATCACCGGGTAAGTGTAACACCCCAAATTTGTAGGACTCGAGGTGCTACTGGGCTAGGATCTCACAATGGATCTTGACCCTAGCCTGACAACAAATTTACTGAATCTTACAACAAGTCACAGATAGATTAAATACAAAACATGAAACTGATATATATATATATATATATATATATATATATATATATATATATATATATATATATATATATATATATATATATATATATATCAAAAGGTAATACAAAGTACCGCTGAGTACAAATAAAACCACACTGTACAACAAAAAGATCTCATATCCCCGATAACGCCCCAGTGTACGGAGCCCTCAGCGGATCATCCACTCTGGATCACTCTGCAGCTCTCCTATCCTGCAAAGGATCTACAACACGGTATAAAACCGTTAGCTAACCATACACATATATAAGAGATGCAGAGCACATACACACATCAAAGAATATTAAACACGTCAACATGCTATCACACATTTACCTGGTTCATTATCTTTATAAAGTCCAACAATCAACTCGTATATATATATATATATATATATATATATATATCCATATAAACATATGTGACATGAGGAATATATAATCCTCGCCTCTAGGTCCAATAGCCAGCTGGAATGGTGCCTGGAACACCTCCCCGTGTACCCTAAGGGAATGGGGAGTGCCCGAACCGTTTACCAGGTCTGGTCTGCCTACAAAGAACCTCCCAGACTCCCGGCGGGATGAAAGGGCAAGTTATCACGGCCCTACAATGGGCAAGCAATATACCATAGATCGGTAATAAACCGTAACACATGCTATCAAACATATACCACACACCACTCATGCACACATCAAATATAGGGATGAGAACTAAGTAAGTCCTACGGACTTACCTCAACCTTGTAGTCGTCTCAACTCGATCAACCCTCAAACCCGGTTCACTCCAATCTGGAGGATAACACTGCCTAGCATCAAGGCATAACGAAACATACTCATCAACCATCTATCCTCAACATATACCTAGCATGCTACTACCGCTCATACTAGGAAAGGAAAGGATCTACCTAACTCTAGGTAGATCCGGGACAAGAAGCACCTGCATGATACAAAAGACGCAGGGGCGGAGCAAGGTAACCCGCAGGCGCGGAAGAGCTCAGCCGCGGGCGCGGTGACAAAGGCCGTAGGCAACGCAGGCACGGCGCGGGCGCTGCGGCACGGCTTCCGTAGAGGCGGCGGCTTCCAGGCGCGGGGGCGGCGTCTGTGCAGAACGTGATCCCGCTACTCTTCTTCAGCTCTTCATGTGATCAAATCACGTCTTCTTCCTTCCAGATTCACACACATACATATACATACACATTCCAACATCACCCTATGATCAATACATCCAATCTTAAGCTAAGGAAGGAAGAACAAGAAAGAAACAAAGGAAAGAGAAGCAAGAAGCTCACCTCTACTGCTGTGATCACCCAAGGAAAGAACAAACACACTCTCAGCTAGCATCACAAGCTCAGCAAACATACACCAAAGCAACCTCAACAAAGCCACACCACAACTCCCTTGCAAACTTCAAGAGAACTCACACACAAGATCAAGGAGAAGAAAGGGTAAGCAAAGAGGACGTAGGAAGGCTGGGAATGAAGTGATGAAGAAGCCCTTGATCAACTAAGGAAAAGAATAAGAGGAGGAAAGAGTAAAGCATGGGTCAAAGGGTCAACAAAGCCGGATGCAGCCGCCGGAAACCGCAGGGGCGGTTCCCTGAGCCGCAGGGGCGGAAACCCGCAGGGGCAGCACCCAAGCCCGCGGGGGCGGCTAGGCCAAATCTCGGCCAAAGCCAAACTCGGCTAAAGTCAAATCTCGGTCCGAAAGACTAAGGCTCTTACAGTAAGTCTCAATTCCAACTTAGGTTACTAGTTAGAAGGATTCTAACTAGATTCAAGTCCAAGCCAACCATTAGGATTTCTAGCAATTCAAAGTCAAAACAAAGCACAATCTAAACCATTATAATCAAAGGCATAAACAAATCCCTGTCAACCTTGGAACCACAAGGTTCTAGCCAATAACAATCATATTAAAGACAAAATGAAGAAATAACAAAAGGGGAATAAAAAGAACTTACTTCAATAAATGGAAACCTTCAATCTTGACAAATCTCGACTCAACAATCTCTTCCAAACAAAACTGAATGTAAAAGTATGAATCTTGAACCTAAACTATGAAGAACAATGGTGGAGAAGAAGGGAAGGAAGGGAGGGGAGGAGACGGCTCCCCCCTCTAGGGTAAACTAACCCTAAAACGGACTAAATCGGACCCTTAGAAATAACCTAGAGCTCCCCTTTTATAGCTAACAACCTTCCAAAGGGCGGGCTGGGCCAAAACCGATCCAAAAATAACGAAATAAATCGGCGCACAGGATCTCGGGCAAGAAATCTCGGTCGGCACCCAAGATTTTCAAATGTTGGGGCCGAGATTTGACTTCGTCTTCAGCGTCCAGGGGAATCTCGGTCGACGACCGAGATTTTTGACCGAGATCAGGCAAATCTCGGTCGATCGACCGAGATGGAGACCGAGATTTTACAATAGTAGCTTCTGCACGTTAGGACTTCGGGAATCTCGGCCGAGATCAAGAAATATCGGCCGAGATCGGACCATCTCGGTCCGAGATCCGAGATCAGGACCATCTCGGTTTGGTCTGACCGAGATCGAGCCATCTCGGGCCGAGATCAGCCTATCTCGGCCGAGATCAGGCTATCTTGGTCCGGGATTCCGTCTTCTTCGTTCCTTCACGCCTTTAGCTCGATTCCTGGTCCTTTCCCGCGCACGTATGCTCGCTCCAATGCGTCTACTTCGAGGCTTGATTCTCAAATACGTCGTTTTAGCTCCAAAATGTGTCAAATCACCTACAAAGCCACAAATAGCGTCTGTAGACATCTATTCTTGCAAAGTAGAACTAATCAAGCATAAATGACATAGACTAAGGCTAAAACGTGAATGCGAAAAGGAGAAATCTAACTAAATGCATGAGTGCAACAGGTCGATAAATCATGTTATCATTAATTTTCTTAGTTATTCATGTTTCCAATTCTATTATGGGTATACTATTGCTGACTGTCAATTCTGTACTTCTTTGAAAATTGAATTGAAAATGTTCTTATATGCTACGTACTGAATTGGAATTGTTGCTATTGTTCTTATATGTTATTTTCTTATATACTATTGAATTAGAACTTTCTTATCTATTATCGGTTTCGATGATTTTATATGTTATCGAATAGGAATTGTTCTTATATTCTACATAATTAAATTAAAATTGTCCTTATATTCTATTGGGTTTATTATCGAAGGTGAGTAATAATGTCATGTGTGTCGGCTGATTTTTTTTCTTGGTTAGATTTCTCGAGATTTAATGGAATTGTCCATTTTTTCTTCAACATTGAGATTGATGATCCACGATATGATCAACAACAACGTCCGAAAATGACCTTCAAGACTTGAAAAATCAAGTGATGGATTTAAAGGAATATTTTCAATGGTAGTTTAAGTAGCTCTTATTTTGTAAATGATATTATTAGTGATTGTGCTAAAATTAGCACACTAAATATTGTACTATGTATAGTTTTTATTTCGAGAACTTTATGTATAATGTTCAATAAATTTGGCAAATACAAATCAAGATTTTTGTTTTGTTTTGTTTTTTTTTTTGCTCTAAAAGATCTTATTGTTACATATGTATATTATTATATCAATAGCACACTATAATCAACATTCTCCTTAGCAAGAAGAGATTCTACAATTTCAGTTTTGATAGTCTTGTATGTGGACAAAGACTGTCAAATGAGCAACAATCTTTACAAGTTTATGCTAAACAAAAATTGTTTATGGTTTTGATTTTTTTGTAATACAAACATAAATAGTTTGTGTACTTTTGAGCATTATCATTAAATTTGTTTCTTGATAAAGCATTTAGTGACTGCCTCCACTCTCCACAACATAAGAGGGGTATGTAATGTTAAAGTGGTAGTTTTGTGGTATGACTTTGTGATTTACTGATTAGTGAGCAGAGGACCATGGATTTGATGTAAATTTGACGAGAACAGAAAAGTCATACTCACAAGAAAATATTTGTGTAATATGGTTAAGATGGGCTTAAATGATATAATCAACCTTAGAGAAATGACTGTTAGTAACATGACAGTGTTAACCATTAAAACCTTGCAATTGCTAAAACTAGACGATATAATCAACCTCATAAAAATGGTAGCAAATGTTCAATATTTCGGCATAAATTCAGCACACAAAGTTGTGTAATCATAATTTACTTTGTAGTAAAATCCAAAGCAATGAACTATATGCAACCTAATGCAAACAATAATGTTGTTGATAAGTCAATAAGTCACATTCATCGATAACCAAATCAAGCAATGACCATAATCAAAGGAAATGATAAAACAACCCAAAAAACATTCATGTGAAGATATTTTGCAACATTTAAAACATGTATTTTCTACCAAAGCCATCAAATCAATGACCACAAATTTTCGTTGAATTCATCGTTCACTTACACATATGTTTTCATTGATTTTTTTTTATTCCATGTCACTTCTATTTCGTTTACTTGACAATTAGTAGCCCTTTTCCTTCTACTATACCCATATATTTGGCCCTTTCTAGGTGTTGAGACAACCCTTGAACGTAGAACGTTAATACCAAATTACAACTTGTCAATCTTTGGAACAATTTTCTTCTCACCAATTGTATATTGCCTATTTTCAAGACTGTCCATACTATTAGTAACATTTTGTGTGACACATTCCAACACAACGACTCTTGATTGCAAGTCAACGCTACAATCTACACTATTTACCGCCATCTTGATTGTAGGTCAAGACTAAAATCCACATCGGTCTTGACAACTTGCTCATTCATTTTAGAGTGCTCATTCATTCCAAACGAAAATCCACATTATTCATACCAACCCTGAACCTTAATTTCGTGAGAGTAGAGAGATTGCCCACATGTGTTCTTTGAGTACAGAGGTAGATCCTCAATTTCATTCAAACAGGAAGATGTGCTCTTTTTCGAGTTGAGGAACTCCTCTTTCTTCGTTAGAGTATGTGTTCTTCATCCGAGAAGAATGTTCCCCATTCTAGAGTTCTCTTTCGCTTGATATTTTATATTTTGTTTCATTTTCTTTTTTCTTTACTTTGTTTTCCTTTTAATGTAATTTTTTTGCTTTTTAAATTTGTTTTTGATTTATTAATGGGAAAACGGATATAATTACAAATGTTTGACGGTGGGCCTAATCCGAAAACGAAGAAAGTTTGAGAGTACCAACCGAACTTTGAAAAAGTGATGGGAAAAATTTATAAAACACCAAACTATAGGGGCACCAACCGGAATTTCCTTACCTTAACTAATTTTTTTAAATTAATTAAGTTAATTTATTAAAACTAAATAAAGGATGGGGTCCAGTTTGTATATCTGATATAAAAATGTCACATTAAACTAATCTTAAAAAAAAATTCACGATTTTTTTTTCCCGGATATCAACTTGGCATTGCAACTGTGGATTGTTAACACTTGTTGCCGGTGGTAATTATGGACTATTAACGCTTGTTGACAACGTGAATGTTGACAATGCACATGTAATTTTGAACAGATTTAAAATATAATGTCAACAAGTGTAAAATGCCCCGTCAACAATTGTAAATTAAATGGACTATCAACCAATATTTTTTCAAAGTTTCAACAAATATAAAATAGATTACCAAATAATGTAAATAAATTGTCAACAAGTGTAAAATGGACGGTACAAGTATAAAATGGACGGTCAACAAATATATTTTTGTCATTATTTTGTTGTACTATCAATAAATGTAAAATGTATTGTCAACAAGTGTAAAATGGACTGTCAACAAATATATTTTATCATAATTTTTCTTCTTCTCAAATTGTCAAAAAATTAAAATTGGACTATCAACAAGTGTAAAATGTATTGTCAATAAGTGTAAAGTGGACGGTCAACAAGTGTAAATGAATTGTTAACATGAATTTTTGTCATATTTTTTTGGTATCATCAATAGAGGTAAAATGTAATGTCAACAAGTGTAAAATGGACTATCAACAAATATATTTTTTCCATATTTTTTCGGATTGTCAACAGGTGTAATGTATCGTCACCAAGTGTAAAATGGCTTGTCAAAATATATATTTTTGGGTTAAATGAGTAGTGGACCAATTGAATCTCACTATCTAGTTGTTATTTTTCTATGATATACTTAAATCTTAATTGTAATACTCAATCTTAATTACCCAAGTCGAATATCCTTCATTACCAAAATTTCATAATACCCAATTTTAATTACCAAATCTTAATACCCAATCTTTACACCATTGAAGAAAAGCTTTGTTAAAAAATTGCGGCGACGAGGCAATCCTAGCGAGAAGAGGCGGCGACACTTCTGGTGAGAAGCAAGCGATGACGGTGCTGAGAAGAAACGACAGTTACAGAGAGGTAAAATTTTGCGAGAGAGAATGACGTAGAGCGTAGATCTAGAAGAAGAGAAAGAAGAAATGGAATAATAAGAGAGTATAACTAAAAGTGTTAATTTAGGGATGTGAGTTATTAAATATGATTATCTCTCCTATATATTTTAACAAATTAGAAAGTATATCAATTGATGAGGGATCTACTTTGTATGTACAAAATAAAAAAGGCATTATTAACTCATTTATCTCTCATAAATTTTTGTACCGCCAACAAATGTAAATGGATTGTCAACAGGTGTAAACTGGACCGTCAACAAGTGAAAATGGCTTGTCAACAACCAAATGAACATCGTCAAAGTTATATTTTCATGGAATCATTTTATCAAACACCTTATGTGCATTACAAATCAAACCTTCATCGATTCATTTCTATACATATAATACATTAAAATCCAAATTCGTATAAAAAAAACTCCAAAACAACAAAAGTGCAGGTTCTTTTAAAGATGTAGTTCTAAATCACATACCCAACTTCACACACTCAATTTCACACACTCAATACCAATTACCCGGTTCCAATATCAATTACCCAATTTCATTTATTCAATTTGAACTATCCAATTTTATTACCCAATTCGGTTATCCAATTTCAGTTACCCGAATTATATTGTTTGACACATATTTGCAAGTTCTACAAGTTTGGACCATTAACATAAATAAAAAGATGGGAGATTTTTTTGTAATTAACCCTAAATGTTAAAATTGGTTCATGAAACTCTAGAATTGCATCTTCTTCCTCGATGTGTGATTAGTGGGAGATGTCGATGGAGGATGGCGGTCAGTCAGATGAAAGGACGCCGTGAAGATGAAGGGAAGAAAACGGGCTCCATTTAGCGATGAAAATTGGTGTACAATCACCCGATCCAACCGGTCAACCGACCCGAATTCGTGGATGAAAACCCGGAGAATTCCGGGTGGTGGGCGGTTGACGGGTAAAATTGATGGGTGGTGGGGCGGGTATGGGTGGAGGTACAACCGCCTACCACCCGAACCACCCTTTACCCACCTCACCCGACCTGCATCACCCGTATAAGTTATTAAAAGTATTTAAATAAAACCTTAAATGTTGCCCTCAAACCTTAACCCATAAATTTGTAAAAGACTTGTAAGTCTACAAAGTGCAACCACATCCCCCAATCTCAATTTTTTTATATCAATCTGTACAACCTTCACCATACCTTAGTCTTCCGTCAGTGAGCCACGCTCTCCCTTCTCTGCTTGGTTACTTACCGCTTGATCAGTGCTCACTTGTTTCTCTCATCAGGTAATCTTCACTTGATAGTTGTTCTTTGCATCCACTCTTCAGATTTGTATTCGAATTTGGAGTCTCATTTGAAGATATATTCGACTTTGGATTCTCTTCTAAAGTATGTAGTATCATATGATTTATACATCTTAATTCTTACCCGGTTTTTAGATTACTATTTTATTTTGATAATTTTGATTTAAGGCATCACATAGTTTTATTTGGCTTTGAATTACACTCGATTCACAAATTGTTGATACTATATTAGCGGATGTTTATGTGGAAGATTCTGCCATAAAATCTTATAACCGAGAATGTATACTTTTTACATTCAAAATTTAATTCATTTTAAATTTGATGTTCTTATTATTGTTTTTTTAAATCTTTGTATTATTTTAGGTTGTTTAAGTGGATCGCTACATCAAGCTTTAATGAAGTCTGGTTCTAATTTATGTTGATTAGTGATTTATGTTTATTGCATGCAAAAAATATTGCGTTTATTTGCATCGTTTTGTATTAATTAGAATTTAATTTGACGTTGGTTTGTAATGTTAGATAATATGTCGTGAATTAGTATATTTATATTGGTGTTACTTTAAAAAATAAATTTACTTTATACTTGTAAATGTCTAGAAATGAAAGATATACTACGCAATACACATCCGGTTATTTCACCCGAACAACTCGAACACCCAGTGGGTGATGGGTGGGTGGGGTGACGGGTGAAGTGTTAGACGGGTGGTGGGCGGGGTGGGTGAGAGTTTAAGTAAGGTGGGAGGTTGGGGGAAGTGGAACTTCCACCCATACACCGACCCATTTACATTCCTACCCTCCATTGTGGCGGGGAGAAATCTGCCTCTTCGTTGTCCAGATCTCGCCTACAAGCGCCGCTTGCCACCCTCCTCGACCACCGAGCACCCCTCTTGCTTTCTCAACCATTCAAGTTGGTTTTTACCGATCACCACGATTGAGATGAGCAATCTTGCGTGCAACCCTAGAATTGCATCTTCGATCGTCTACCTGGAATATCTTTCGTTTAATCAAATGGTTACAAATTGTAGGAAATGTCTCCATTCTCCCCGTTAGGCGTTAACCCTACTAACAATTTTTTTTCTTTCTTTTTTTGTTTCTTTTTCTAATGATTATAAATTTGAGGGGTATAGTTTGTTTTATAAAAATAAAAGGGACTCCATTACCTCATTAATTTCAAAATCAACAAGATCTACATAATTAAACTTATGGAATTGACGATGAAGACGAATCATACAAGCCACAAATTTGAAATTAGGCGAGAAGTGTCAAAGTCAAGTGGGAACTATCTTCATACAAATCAACATAATCAGAAAAGAGAATGATTGATCGGATATCAAGAACGGTGAAACAAAAATCATTGGTCGGCCTATTATGAGGAATCGAAGTTGGTGAAAGCAAGTTCTTTATATATTTTTTTATAAGCTTGATGAATATATGGGAAGACAAACCTTACGACAACTAATAGAAATTTAAAATAACCAAAAAAGAGATAGCTTTTTAAGTTTTTCTAAACTAATATAAATTTTCATAAGTTTAAACTCAACACCCATTTCATAATCTACCCATATTCGACCTATCACCCATATATATATATATATATATATATAGGGTCGGGGTCCGGTAAGAACCTGTTTTACGGTAAGAAATAAGAACAATTAACGATCGTTAGATTAAAACACGTAAGGCTGAGATTTGACATCTAAATAAGGTATTATTGTCTTAAGATTTATCATGGTATCTATATATGGGAATGAAAATATTCGCATGATTTATTACATATGTGGTATATGGTAATTAAAATATTAATCCTATGTATTTATGGGAAGAGTTACACAATGCACGGATAAAAAAAATATACTCGTGCCATCAACATTTTATTTATTTATTTCGGTGTGCTTATGTATCCAGACACGTGCATATGAAATCCTTAATAAATTAATAATTTATTGTTTGCTCTTTTTTCCGTGTATTTTGATTTGTGTTTGTTGTTATTAAACGGTGCATACGAAATTATATCGTAGTCGTGTTTTATATTATGTTGTAGTTTATATGAATATAATCATGGTTGCTAAATTCCAATTAGGGATAATTTACATACTTAACTAGTGTTCATTTGAGGATTTCATATTATACTTTTGCATAATTACTCGTGCATGAGATCATATATGAGTCGTGCTTGCATGTGAACATGTACACATATAGTGCAATTTCACAAGTAATCGGCTCATGTATACTCGTGCAAGTGTGAAGATAGAAGTATGAGCACGTGTAGTGCAATTTCACAAGTCTGAACACTTGTAGTGCATGGAACTCAATTACTCAAGCATACTTTATACCTTCATCTAGTAATCTGCTTTCATTTTAATTGCACGTGTACCTTCGTCTAGTAATTTACTCATCTATACTCGTGTTAATGTGAATACGTGTAGTACACGGGAGCCATGGGAGGTGTGCATATGAGTCATTGGAGCCGTGCACGAGTTCGTTATTAAAAAGTGGACGAATTTGATATTAAAAAGCAAGGATTCAAACATAATTTCCATCCGATTGATATTAATTGTTCAATGGTTGATTGTTCGTGCAATTACTGGAAGATAATTGAGATTTTTTTTATCGGCGAGTATGACTATATTAATAATTGTATGGTTTATTGATTAAGGAAAAAAGATATTCACCTTGTTAATATGGTAAGATGCAATATTTCATTAATTAGTGGTTAAATATAAATCTCATCATATCCGGTGAATTAATTAAATCGTGTGGTTTAGATCAGTTTTCATTTCTTACCATAATACCGTTATCACCTGATCTTTTCCTATATATATATATATATATATAAATAATGAATTTTCACTCTTTTACTTACACTGGTTTGTGGATACCTATCTGATTGGAGAAGATAGCGACCCTAATCTTGACTCATTAGGTCGGATCGACCCGAACCAAATGTATCCGGATCTTTGTAATTCGGATCAGTCAAATCGGGTCAAGTTTTGAGAGGTATAGTTGTCGACCGTAGGCCATGGCGGAGTTTCTTAACTCCTAGTCGTAGTCGTAGAATTAAGCAACGACGAGTTGTGTTCCTTCAAACCCAAAAAACTAAAAAAGCAAACTCCCAAATCCCCACAAACCTTCAACTCCTTTCCTCATTGTTATTCGATTCAAATTTGAATTCTGCGAATCAAATCCGACCTTTATTACTCGAATCCACCCCCGAAAGCAAGCAAAGTAGATCGTATCTCAGGTTACTGCTTCCGCGGAGAAATGTAAATTGTTATCTCCGTCTCTTTCATTCGAAACAACCCACATTCTTCTGACTTGATTCATTCAAACTCTTCGATCTTGCGAATCGGTCTTCGTATTTCAACTACACAAGGTAAGTGCATACTGGAAACTGCTTTCGTGACTTGATATTTGTGGATGTGTATGATTTTGTTTCATGTTCATCTTCTGTTGCTTTGCTATTTTGCTCTCTGTTTGATATCGTGGTTCCTTGCTTTGTTTTGAACTCGATTTCCTTCTACAGGCTGCTAAATCGTTTCTGCTGAAATTTCTTTTTCTGTAATTATTGTTTTCTCTTTTTAATACGTACTCTGTGTTGATAGGATTGAATTTTGCAACCCTATGGGATTTCGAAAGGTTTATTTTGGTGAGAGCAACAGTAGATCCAGTGCGAAAGCTGTTTGGTTTTAAAATTATAGCCATTGACCATCCACTTATTTCTGTGTATACGAGTACAAAGTAATTTTTGGTTTTGGTAGGTGTTGAATAATCAATCAATGATGAAGTCTATGTCCCGGAATAATCTATGTAAATCTGTCAAGGATCTATGAAGGAGGATGAAATACCCATTGATTGTTATCTTGCCTATTTTGTGCGTTACGGCCTCCAAATCTGTAATCTTGTAGAAAATTTAAGCGAGGCCTTTTGGCGATCAAATTTAATTATGGCTCTTTTCCTGTACATGCTGCTGGATTTAGCTACAAATCATTACAAATGTAGATCAATTCCGTGAAATGTTCTTTATTTTTCAGGTTTGTCAATGGATTGGATGCTTCATAAAAAGTAGCCTACGGGTACCAGAAGAAATGGAAGGGTCTTCTGGACTGATAATTGGGATCTCAATTGGAGTTGTAATTGGGATCCTTCTAGCAATTTTTGGCTTGTTCTGCTTAAGGTATCAGAGAAAGCGTTTGCGAATACAGAGCAGCAGCTCCAGGAGGGCAGCAACTCAACCCATACGCACCAACGGCCTAGATGCATGTACAATTTTATCAGATTCAACCCTCGGTCCTGAATCACCAAGAAGTGCTGATAAGAACAATAGGTCCTTGTGGTTTGATGGATTCAGAAAGAGCAATGTGATAAATGGATCTGGGATACCTGAATATTGCTACAAGTATGCGCTTCTAGAAACTCATCTGAGAAATTGCTCTTAGTATAGCATTATGTGAGATTAGGCAAAAAGTAGGTTTGATTTTGGGAATGACTTTTAGCAGATACTGCAGTCAAAATGGTTGTTGGGGTAGTTTTATGGGTTAGGTAATGATGATAGAATAATGGCTCCCCTCAAAAGTTGTTTTCATCTACATCTTATTACACAGAAACTTCACTTGTTTTTGTTACAATATGATAATCTTTTTTAATCCGTCATGTCATAATTATACTGTTATTATTGTTTATACATACAATAACAATGAAAAAGTAAGTGAACGTGATAACAAATTTTCTACATACACGAACATGTTTGCTTTGCCCTCGTGGAAGCATTGAAAAAGTACGTTTTACAACTCTTGCAGGGACTTGCAGAAAGCAACTCATAACTTCACAACAATAATAGGACAAGGGGCATTTGGTCCTGTGTATAAAGCTCAGATGGCAACCGGTGAGATTGTTGCAGTGAAGGTACTGGCACATGATTCTAAGCAAGGAGAGAGGGAGTTCGAAATGGAGGTTAGCACTGTTTTGCATATATGTTCAATCGCCTTTGATGTGTTACCTTATAAATTCCACATTTTTTAGTCTCATTCTTGCACTTTATCTGATTATATTAATGCCATTTTCCTTTTGGGCTCTGTGCCTTTTTTTTGCCTGTTTGTTTTCAGCTTAAATTACTGGGAAGATTACATCATAGGAATCTTTTGAATTTGGTTGGGTACTGTGTAGAGAAGGGGAAGACTATGCTGATATACGTGTACATGACCAATGGCAGTTTAGCATCCCATTTGTATGGTAAGTTGATTATCAGCTCTTCTTGCTTGACATTTACCATGAGAAATAGTATCTGTAGAATGTGTAGGATCAATTCCTATGTGGATTACTTACATTGTGATTGTGATTGGTATTCCTGTTTCTGAATAATGTCAGTTATATTAATCTAGAACGTCTAACTTATATTCTGAAGCCGGCGACATATATAAATCCTGTTAGAATAGTACCAATGGCACTTGCAGTGTAATTTATATATATATATATATATATATATATATATATATATATAAACACCTAGCAAGTTTGGTTTGTAAACTACTCAATTTAATGTGAAGATGAAGATAATGCTTTGGTTTGGTTGTTTGTGGTATGATATACGTGAAACCAATATTTTGAGAAGCTATAAACCTTTTAAATATACTTACCGAACACTTATCACGCTTAACCATAAACCAATTAAACTTATAAAGTTTTCTAATTATCTTGTTTCCTTCTGGGTCTTGATCTTTTGTCTTTGCAACCTATTTTATCTCTATGTATTGTTTAATATCCTTATGGACATGTTAAGACAATTTTGGGAAGAAATGGGTAATAGGTGCATGCTTGATGAGTTGATATTCAATAATGCACAGGCTATAATTACCAGTAAATCTGGGGGATATCTAGCTATGTACAAGCCATGGCTAGAAGTTGTTAGTATCAAGTATCAACATGAAGAAAGGGTAATGGGTGTGTAGGGTGGACTAGAAAAATATGAGGAAGTAGAAGTGCAAGTCGCCACATATAA
This sequence comes from Fagopyrum tataricum, assembly GCA_002319775.1. Taxonomy (NCBI): domain Eukaryota; kingdom Viridiplantae; phylum Streptophyta; class Magnoliopsida; order Caryophyllales; family Polygonaceae; genus Fagopyrum; species Fagopyrum tataricum. The sequence goes on along the minus strand of CM008283.1, from coordinate 30,079,058 downwards.
GGTGGATTAGTAGGTCCTATAAGTGCAATAATCAAGCCCATGCGACTCCCTGCCAATAATCTTGGTCCTCTCCCCTCTGGATTGTTTAACTGGTGCCCGCACCTACATTTGGCAGAATTGGTATTTGGCAGTAGCAGTCTGGTCCGTGATATAAATTATATTAGCCAAAACTAAAATTTATAGAACAACAGAATAGGTATATATGTTAATATGAACACTTAGCATTGGTATTTATCCGGTGGTGGGTAATGACCCCATGTCATGTGATCACATGACCCGATGCTAGTATGCACACCTAGGATTGTGCACTTTTGGTTGATAGAGGAGCCTCTTGTATTTGATTGGAGATGTGAAATTTGTCAGATGTTATACTTTAGTGACTAGTTCATGACAATCATATTGTTAGTGTTTAAACTATTTTGATGGAAAAATTGAAAATCCATTGGCATAATAAACACGCATGTTCAACTTTTATTGGACACTTGAAATGCTCAGTAATCTCTCCTTTGTGCTCCTTGAATTTGAAGGTGAAACCAAAGGTCCTTTGAGCTGGGATCTAAGGGTATACATAGCCCTTGATGTCGCTAGAGGCTTGGAATATCTCCATGACGGGGTATGTTTTCAATTTTGACAATTGATTTGACCATTTTATGTTATAACTCATGTGTCATTCTATAATTTCCTTTGTTTCAGGCAGTCCCTCCTGTAATACACCGTGATATCAAATCTTCCAATATTTTGTTGGACCATTCAATGAAAGCCAGGGTATGTCTCCTAGGCTGGGATTGCATTTATTAGTTACCTTTTTATCAATCCGATGGAAGAAGCATCAGAGTCATAGATGTTATATCTTAAAAAAGTTATGGTTTGAAGTCCTTTTTTGTATGTTTGAATCAGGTTGCTGATTTTGGGTTATCTAGAGAAGAAATGCTTGCTGGGCATGCAAGCAATTTGAGAGGAACTTTTGGGTATTTGGATCCTGAATATATATCAACAAGGAACTTCACAAAGAAAAGTGATGTATACAGTTTTGGAGTTCTTCTCTTTGAACTTATTGCCGGAAGGAATCCTCAGCAGGGTCTCATGGAATATGTCGAACTGGTAAAGATCTCACTTGAATTTATCAAGTTACATACCCCTTAATGAAAATAATGTTGGATTGAAGATTTACAACATTACTTAGGCCTGTTTGGTATTCATATCTAGATATCAAAAAATGGGTATCAAGATATGGGTATGAGATATCAAGATATGAGTATGAGATTGATATCTTATATCTTAGAAGAGGAAGAATAGAAGAGGGAGGAGCAATTTTAGATATTTTATACCACTATTTTTTGGAGTATATTAAAACAAGAGAAAATGTATATTAGAAATATATCAAGATATCAATTTGATATCCATATACTCTTATACCAAACAAAGGTCTGAGTTTTTTGTATGTAGACATACCAATATCTGATATCTAGATATGGATACCAAACATGCCCTTATTCTTAATCTTCTGTTTTGGCATAGGCTGCAATGAACACAGGTGGAGGGACTGGGTGGGAAGAAATAGCAGATTCCCGTCTCGAGAATGAATTTGAGACACGAGAGCTAAACGACATAGCAGCTCTGGCTTACAAGTGCATAAACCGGTCTCCTAAGATGAGACCCTCAATGAGGGACATAGTTCAAGTCCTCACAAGGATCCTGAAATCAAAGCACAGCAGAAAACACCAGAAGAAGCCTTTATCAACTACACCAGAAGAGGTGTCTGTTGACGTGGACCAACCGGAAACCCAAACACCGTTGAACGAATACAGAAGAGATTCAATGGAAAGCATGTCCATGTCGGAGGTAAGAACTTCGCTGAGTGAACATAGAAGGGTGGAGTCTACGGATACTGAAAGCATGGTTGATAGTGAAGCTGGTGTTTGATTAATCCAAGGTCATTACGGGTGATGACCATTTGTTTGTTCATTGTAAATTTGATTGATTGGCCTTCTATGTTTGATATAGTTTTAGGGCATTGTGAATTTGTGATTTTTGTGGTTCTGTCTGTAACTTGATGTAGAGTTTTTTTCCGTTGTATTTTGTTTCCATGCCATGGTTGGTAGGAGATGTGTTTGACACCTGTATATTGAAGTTTTTTTTTGATGATCTGATTCTCATGATGTATGTCACTTTCTTTTATCGTTACATTGTCCATTTTAATTTGCTCGAAGACATTTGAAACTTCAATGGTCAACTGTTACTAGAAGATATGAAAAAAAAAATTATATGAATTAGGAACGAAGATATTTGAAAAAATTTACGTATCGTAATGGCATGTATGACAGACGAGCAATTAATAGAAAATGATATTTGAACAGAAGACTACGTCTTTCTTAAATATTTTTTTGTTGAAATACAGTTTTCATGTGGAAATTTTTAGAGGATAAAGAGTAATTTAGGTTCATAAGACCTAACTTTATCCCCATTATCCTATGGTTTTGTTCTAAAAAAGTAATAAAGATCTCTTTATAAAAAAAAAGTACAAAGAACTTTGGGTATAGGAAATGTGACAATACCATAATCTATTGCTTTAAGGCATGAACATCTCAAGATCCGAAAGAACCGGGTATTGAATAAACTGAGGCCGATCGATGAATGCAGGACCACATTATTAGAGTGTCTAAGGTCATCTTACAACATTTCTATTATCTCATTTAAACATCTCATATAAATTATCCGCTTTATCAAATCATCTCTTTTAAAAATCTATAAATTGAAATGTTTCATCTTCTTCAATTGTTTATTATTACATTTTGCAAGATCGATCCTTCCAAACATCCTCGAAAACATGTCGAAACACTACATTGTCGCCACCACCGCCACAATATTCAACATTAAGCTTTACCTAGCCATGTGCAGGTGATAGGCTCTTCAATAAATTTTTTACTTGATAGAATACCATTAAACAAACAAAACATGGTACTTAAATCATGAAGAATATGAAGCCTGATTTCTAAACTGTACCACTCAATGATGTGTAGCTTGCCCATTGATGTATTGATATCATTAACATCTATTGAGATCATCTTGACAATAATATGTACTTTTTACTAAATATAGATCTCAAAATCTTTGACAAATTAAACCACCAATACCATACAAGTCTCAAAGAAGAGAAAACGTAAGAAAGAATGGAAGAGAAACCGGGTGAGTCCAAGCTCACAAAAATCTCTTCGTCGTCGAGTCTCCCATACAAATGCTGATTCGATTCTTGTGTCACCACTTCAAATCCGAGGTGTTACAGTTATATTCATCAAGCATCTCTGATGTTGCAGCTCTTTATGAAGCGATCAGAGAAGTTAACATACTTAGCCCACAATGGTCTCAGCTGTGGAAATGCAATCTCAAGCCAAGGTTTAGCTCTACCATTGAAGTGGATCACTCCCGCGCTCTCAGCATCCGCCAAGCTCGTGTTTTCCTGGTAACCGAGTCCAAGCATGTGCCAGAACGGATCAATGATCTGCACATGCCCGTGGAACGCGATCAATCCTGGTGGCAGTGTTCCCAATTGCCACAAGCTCAAGTCTGATTTCAGGTTCTGAATCAACAAGTTTCTAGTTAACATTTGCATAAATTCACAATTTCAATTAAAAAAAATATAACCTAAAATAAGACCAACTATCACCATTGAAAAATTACTATAGGAGCAATATATTATAACGTATTTACCAAAAAATAATACGTATTATTTTTTCTGTAAAAATCCTACCTCCGGCAATGATATAACGTGACAACCGGTATCTTACATCTCATATAAAATGGGATGATTTGTGTGTAGTGGATTTTATTTTTAAAATAAATAAATAAATATTTTTTAACGTGCTAAAAATAAATAAAATATATTTATTTATTTTAAAGAATTTTCTTATAAAATAACTTTTTTAAAAAAATCAATTTTTAAAAATTCATCTTTAACTTAACCCTAAATAAAATTTACTCTGGGCTATTTTTTTTTTATATAAATAAAAATGTGTTATTAACATTTTCTTACTTTGTCTAGCCAATGATGGTATGTGTTGCTTATGTTTGTCTTCCTCCAAGCATCAAGATCAAAGACATTCATTCCGTAAGCCCAGGCGCATTCCTCCGGATCAAAGCTCTTAGCTATGAGAGGATGAGAGAAATTCAAGTAGCTCTTCAATTTCTTTGACATAACAAACTTATCTTCTCCTCTACAAGTCTCCACAGCTCCATTTACCTTCCCATTCATTTCAATGTCCCATAGCCGCAATAAGTCAGTCTGAACCACTATATCATCATCGAGGAACACTACTTTCTTCAAGCTCGGGAACAACTGCATAATACATACCAGAAATTAATAGCCCGTCAACCTTATGTACCAGACTCGGAATGTTAATCCTTTAGGCATGTTTGATATTCATATCTAGATATTAGTATATCAAATATGAGTATTGATATCCATTGAAGAAAGAGTTTTAGAGAAGAGAGTTGAAGAGAGATGTAAAATATAAGATACGGGTATGTATTTTTTTAATAATTGATATCAATATACTTATATACCAAACACTGGGTATGCATTTTTTTTTTTACATATAGATACCCATATCTGATATGTAGATATGGGTACACATGACATTAGATGTGAGAACTTATTATCTCCGACAACATAATAATAAATCATTGTCTTACCTCAGGTAGATGAATCCTTATGTGATTCATTAAGGAATTATACTTGGGGCTAAGAGCCTGCAACTTGGCCGCGATTACATTAGGCTTTTCGGTATTATTAGCAACAATTGCGGATTGTCCACCGCGAAACTGAGCTCTAGCCTTTTGATCTTTCTCCATGGCTTCCAAAACCGGCACCTTCCCCTTTGAGAACCAATCAAAGTGGTGCAAAGCCTTCACCTCAATGATGGCCGGAGTGAGGGGATGCAATGAGAACCATGCTTGCATTGGCGAGTACGTCTTCTCGTCTGTGATGATATGGAGGACAATCTTTTCAGGGTAAGCCGTGTTTTGGACCAACGACGCAGCCACGACCGAGGTTGCGAGGATATTATCCGACGCTAACACGAAGTGGTACAATGAGTTGTCAACCAAGAATGGAACCACTTCTGGGTCAGGTAGCTGCAATCTAGCTCCGGCATTTGTTGTGTGCTCGTACGCTAGTCGTAGAGCTAGGCAATGAAGCTGCTTCGGTATGCTGCTTGACGCTACGTGTCGGTATAGATACTCTTGGATCTTGGCTCTTCTTGTTCTTTCCTCTAGAAACTTCACCTGTTAAAGATGCAATAAAGCAAAAATCGATTCAGACAACAATATGAAATCGATCTACTTCTCAAACATCGAGACATCTATTTTGGTTTTATAGTGCTCTACCGAGCCAGTTAAACTTTCGGTTAAAACAGTTAAAAGGCAGTTGACGAAAAATCTACCGGTTAACCGAAAAAACCGGTTAATTACTTACCATAGATTTGAGCCTGAGAGCAAAGTTTCTAGCATCTGGCTTGTCAATCTTCATTTGAGCTGCGAAATCCTCGAGTGACTGAGGCTCATCTGGGCCGGGTTCGGTTCCATCTTCATCACTGCTATCTTCTTCAAAGACTTGGTATATGATATCAGGCACCTGCTTCTGGGTTTAATGAATTCAATCAAATACAAACTCAAATTATATATAAAAATAAAATAAAATGAAGAAATCATTACATTTTGCTCCGTCTTTCCAACTAGTCTTTTCCCTAGGCAACCTGCAAATATTCATAAATAAAAGCTCAATATTTGAATTCTTGGACAGAATTAATATTATGCAGAGATGGGTTTTGAGAGGAAGTACCTAATGAAGAGCACTTGTATTGGGCATCAATGGAGTCGACGGTACTGAGAACAAAGACGAAGCGGATGAGAAACGTAAAGAAGAGAAGAGAGTACAAGACCATCCTATACGAAACCTTCCTCGACCCGACCTTCACCTTGATGAACTCCCTTACCCCTTTCCCCGGCAGCACAGTCACATGCCTTAGACTTGGAGATATATGAAGTTGCATTTTCGATACAACCCGATCGAACCGGAAATAATCGGTTGAAGAAAGAAATGGGTTAGCTCTATCTCTACCAAAGCTTGATTCATGGGTGAAGAAGGGCAAGTATGTTAAGGAGGGGTTATAGTTTGATGTTGTTGTCATTTACCTACCGTTTCTGTATATTGCTTAGCATGCAGGCTATATATATATATATTATGGAATATTTTCCTTAATTCACTTGTTTAGACTTCAAGATGTAACCTTTAAGATAATAAACACGTTTTTTCTTCTTCATATTATTAAAAAAAAAAAAAAAAGAAGAGTACAAGGTTGTTATTTGTTTCATTTGTCATTGGGTAATTTATTAAGTAAATTTGTGTATTAATTATATATATATATATATATATATATATATATATATATATATATATATATGAAATAGAGTATTGTATATGTAAGAATGTTTAAAGTGTGAAAAATGTAATGTATAAAGAACGGATGAAAGGGAGCTATTTGTGTTTGGTATTGCTTTCCTTAGAGTCCAAAAGGTGCAAGGGGAAATGAGGAAAGACACATGTAAATGTAAATATAAACATAGATTGTATTGTTTGGTTGGGCCAATTGACCAATTGATGCTTACATTTGGTCTAATTAGTGAAAGGGACTTTCTTGCATTCGTTTTCATTAGTATGTCATAGGGAGAGAAAACAATCATAATCAGTGTGTTTGGTGAAGCTCATATATTCACCTAATTGGGTACACATGAAGCTTCTAGTTGGATTAAACAAGCAGATCGAGTGAGAAGATGCACAAAGTTGAGAAAACAGTCATAATCCTTTCTTGGATCTTTGCACATACTCGGAAATAGTGGTGATTAGTTGATAGCGGAACCTTATGAAGAACATAGGAGATGACTTATTCAGTAAAAGAATTGAAGTTATATGTTGATGTTTAGATGATGCCATATGGATATTTTTATATATTTTGAATATTTATGGATATTTATTAGATTGCGTGTCGTAAAAATGTTTTGTAAGGTTTAATTTTTGTGTTGTTGGTGAGTCTCGAAGTTGTGATGAAACAGACATGTGAAATTGTGAAGTATTTTGCATTGATGATCTTAATGCAAGCAAGTTTGTTGGCAATCTGAGCTAATCAGTGGTTAAGCCCAACTAACTAAGAAATTCAATAGTCTCATTTTGTGTAGGATTTAAAATGGTTTGAACCGGATTTTTGCTTCCATCCGCTTTTGAGACAAACCGCTTCTAAACAGGATTCGTTATTAAGTCCGGATCATAACTAATTCATACAATGTCGTATTGGAAGAATGAAAGTCACATTTAAGGTTAGAAGTTGCTCTTCTAAACCCTAATATGATCACTTATTCTCCTCTCCGCTTCCTTCTTCCCTTCTCCTTTGAGTGTTTATCCGAGAGAGTTTTGTCTAAGAGAAAGCTTATATAACAAAAGGAGAGATTGAGCGCTTGAGTCCTCGACGACGTCTTGTCTGAAAAGAAATCTTGAACCACCATTTGAGTGGCCATGAAGGAGATCTTTGGATCTCTAGACTCGTGTAACTTTTGTTCTTCTTGTTTCGTTATCTACTATTTACTTTCATTGTTTGGTTTTACGCTTTAATCTTCTTCCTATGTATTTCTTGCTAGTATTTTTTGTTTTGAAATTATAGTGGATTGGATCGATCTAAGATATCTTAGATCGATCTCATGTACGTAGGATTTGTTCAAACGTCATAAACAAACAATTGTGTTCTTATGTTTTCTTGGGATCAACGCTCTACATTGATCTCTGTATGAGAATTTTATATTAGATTTGTTATATTTAGTTTACAAATCGGCATCATTGCTTTGTTTTCTCAATTATTACGTTTTTCACGGAGAAATCATATTTCCTTTTGTTGTATGTTTTTAATTGTCTATATCTTTTAGATATTGTTTCAGCCGTATCTTTATGCTTTAAGATCTTTATATAGACTTGTTTTGTTCGTAAATTTGTTACTTCTCTATGGATCTTTATACGATGTTAACTTTGTACTCATCAAATAGTGAGATCGAAGTTCTTGTTCTAAGAGATCTAGAGTTCTCTAGCTAACGGATAACAAGTTCACCTTACCTCCTCGTCTTCTTTACTAAAACGTGTCTTTGTCTTGTAAAAGACCTATTACTTGTTGGTTTTTTTTTATTAAATTGGTTCCGTATCCCGAGGAAAGTTATTACTCCTCATATCTAGATCTGCGTTTTCTACAACATATATATCTCAATTTAGCTATGCCTTTATAAGCTAGTTACTTTGATCTTGCTTAAAGGCCACATAAACTAAGGTTTCTTGACTTTTCTCTGTCTAAACTCATAGTTGTCGGTCATTTGTCTTCTTGTTATTCACTTATCTATTCTTCGTTTCATTTGGAGATAGGGGTATTATGCGAGCCGAACAAGCCGAGCATTGTCATGTTCAAGTTCGGCTCGTTTATAAACGAGTCGAGTCCGAGCCGAGCCCGAGTATCTCGTCTAAAATAATGCTCATATACTGTTATTTTAGCCGAACGAACCGAGATTTATCCGAAGAAGCTGAGCCTTGACATGCTCAAGTTCGGCACGTTTATAAACTAGTCGAGCCTGAACCGAGATTTTAACGAGCCGAACCCGAGCCGAGCCCGAGTAGCTCGTCTCATGTAACAACCCTACTTGAAGATAAGATTTATATGGTTGAGATCCAAAGAAACTCAAGTTTCTAAGAGTGTTGTAGGATTGATTCCTACCTCTCTTCCAAAGACACTTGTTTCTTAAATCGAAACTTAAATCTCGTGTTTCCAAGATAGTTGTTGAGAAATATCGTGGCGGTTGGGACGGAGGACATTCTGAAAGAAGTCTTCTTCGAATTTTCTCTCCTTATCTCTATACTTAGTACTTTTGTCATATAATACTATTAATATGAACCTTCCTCTTCCCTCTACCCGCAAATGAGATACACTACTAAAATTAAGCCGTTCGATGTCAACACCAACTTTTTCATGTGGCAAGTCAAGAAAAAGATCATCCTAGTATGGGAGAAATGCTAGAAAGTAGTGGTTGTCACATGCCCCAACGAAACCAAAGAGGAAGAGAAGGAGGAGCTAGATCAGATAGCTCGTTTTGAGATACGCCTCACCAATGGGGTTGGACGTCAAGACATACCTCATGTATATAACCATGCCCTTAGTTCCTTAGGTTTATTCATTTTGCATTATTCACGAGAGTATGAGTAAGATGTTTTGAGCCATTCTAGACACTCAAAAAGTGAATGGAATTGTCATATATATAGATTCACCTTGAGATTGCTTATGTTTATCTACATTTGTTGTGCATTATTTGAGCATGTATTGTCAACCATGAATTGGTGTGAGTAACTCATAATTCCTATATTTTTACTCCTATTTGATAACTCTTATTTACCGTTATAACTTGAACCTATTGAATGAACCAAACCCCTTTTGTACTTTTGCTTAACTATTTGTGACTCAATTGCCAATTAAACAACCAATTCCTTGTGGATACGACACTTGATGATTATCATGTACTACAACCACTATAATCGAGCACTTACGGTTTAGGTTGTTCTCGTTGAGACATTGTAACCACCTAGGACTAAGAGAAGTCGATATTCGATATTTGTTGTTGTAGATCATCTAAGATGGCTAATTTCATTACTTTCCATAAGACTATTGATGCATCTAATCTAGCTAACTTTTTTAGGGAAGTAGTGAGGTTACATGGGGTGCCTGAGACCTTAGTGAGTGATGGGAATGATAGTTCATTAGTTACTTTAGGAGGACTCTATAAGGAAAACTAGGAACTAGCTTATTGTTTTTTTTTTATTTATTTCTAGTCACTCTCAAACCGATGACCCAACCAAGGTAACCAATAGGACTCTTACTACCATTCTTAGTGTCATATATTGTTCGGAAGAATATTAAGGTTTGGTAAGATTATTTACCTCATGTTGAATGTACATATGATAGAACACTTCAATTCAACTTACTTATTTTGAATGTGTTTATGGTTTGAAGTTCCGTCCCTTTAACACCACTTGTTACTCCTTTTTCTATGAAAGAGTGAGAATATTTTGATGCAAGAAAATAGGCGGAGTTCATTAGGAAGCTTCATGAATGTACAAGGGAAAAGCTACTCAAGAAGGCCAAAACCAATACAACCAGAGCGGACAAGGCGTTATCAAGTTCTTTTCCAGCCAAGTGATCTCGCATAGGTGCACCTAAGGAATGAGAGGTTTCCGACCCGACGCAAGTCCAAGTTGAATGCCCGAGGAGACGGTCTTTTCAATGTGTTGAAGAGGATTAGAGATAATGCCTACAAGTTGGAGCTTATAGGAGACTATGAAGACCATCCAAAGAACAACCAAGAGGACACATTAACAAGAGCTTAAGCAAAGAATCTAGGACATAAACTTAAAAAATATATGCATCAGTTCGAGAACTATCTTGTGAAGATGGGAGATCTAGAGACTAAATCGAGAGAATTGTTGCACTTTCCAAGTTTTCAGCCCATAATTGATTCAACTCAACCCGGTCAGTCTAGTCTGTCGCCATCTTGTGAAAGGTGTGTGATATTATTTTAATTTGTGGCCAAAATACTCTTTTAAAAGACTTATGGGTTATGTGTTATATTTGGGTATCTATGTATGGTTTAAGCCCAATTCAAGTAAAGTTTTTTTTATTATTATTATTTTCAACAAAAAAGCAAGTTGAATTTTTTGATTATTGATAATCTCGGTTTTATGCCCGAACTAGACGTTTTACACGTGATATCAGTTTCTTCTTCATCGAAGATTGAGCAAGTGAGACTGTTTCTTCCTCGTTTGTTTATTTAGCTTGGATCGTCTTACATACGTCAATTCCGATTGAGTGATTGTTGTTTGCAAACTTCACAAACCTCCTTCTTTTACTTGGATTAATTCCTAGGTACGTACGATTGTAACAAAAGGTAGGCCCGCCCGCTTGTAAAAACGGGCGGGCTTGCTAAGCCCGGCCCGCCGGACGGGTACGGAAAAGGGTACAGGCCCGTCCGGGCCGCTAAGCCCGGCCCGAAAGTCCGTTTTATTAATTTTTTTAATTTAAATATGTAAAATATATATGCGAATAGTAGAAATCGAACCCGATATCTCAAGATAAGGTTCAAATGTTCACGATCATCGAGCTACTTTGAATTATTTGTTATAATTTTATTTATTTTATATTTAATATGTATATTTTTTTATTTTTTTAATAAAATATATATAAAAAACAGGGCCCGTCCGGCCCAAAGCCCGCTCCGGGCGGGTATGAACAAGACCCCAGGCCCGAAGTCCGGCCCGCAAAAACGGACAAAATTTTCGCACAAGCCCGGCCCGGGTCCGGAGATGCCCAGGTCTACTCAATCGCCATCTATTACATTCCAACTGTCAAGACGAGTTTGGTGTCGAAGATCGGCGCAACCTACAACTATTCTCATATCATAAAGGTACTTTCATTCCGCTCGAACATTCTTACGTCTCAAAATTAAAATAAAAAAACAAATCCAACGCTTAAAAAAATTCATGCAGTCCTCTCACATAACTAGACCATACCTTTTCCAACATCCTTATAGAATTTCACAACATCATATCTCATTCTCAACCTACTCTTAATGAATATATATTCTCACATTAATAATGTAACAATCATATCTACACAATATCAGTAACCGAGCCGAAACGAAACCGAACCAGCTTGTAATCACATAAACAAGCTTGATATCAAGATTGTTAAATTCGAGTAACACATGAAATTGCTTGATCGCTTCAACAGACCCTTGACGTTCAAAAACTTTTTCAGTTTTTCCTTAAATGTCAACAAATGTCAAGTTGTGGAAAAATACATCAGTACTTTACATAAGAAGTATACTGCCCCTTGTTTTCTTTTCTTTTTGCTTCATATACAACAAAAGAAAAAAACACACATCTTTTCCAACAATACAATATAACTGCCTTCAAAGAATGTCCTATCTTGCGTGTTACTTACGTCCTATTGCTTACAGTTTTTCTTCACTTTCCCTATTATATAATATTTTTCATTTTCACAAGAAAAATTGCAGATATGTGGTGTTATGCTACAGGTGCTGGTGTTGGTTTGGCCTGCAATCACAACACATAGGGTCAGTTAAAAGAAGAAGAAATTTTGCAGATTTGATCTCACGAAATGTACCTTTTTCAGATACTTCTTGTGAAGCTTCATTGCACCTATGCAAGCTTTCTTGGCATCTAAGCTTCCAGAAGTGTCATTCAAGATCTGGAGATCACAAGCAAAGGAACCAAAGCAATAGCTTTGTAAATACGACAGAAGCTCGACTAAACGAATTAACAAGTGACAAAATATTATGGGAAATTCCGGATGGTGCCCCTATGTTTTGGACCTATGCCCAAGAGTTTTTCAGTTTCCGGATGGTTCCCTTGACCTTTATAATTTTCCAGAATATACCCTGTATCATTCATATATTAACATTTTGAGGGGAAAAAAGATAATTATAATTTGCTAGTTATTGTTAATAGTCATTCAAATGTTAATTTATAGATGGTAAAAGGGTATAATCAGGAAAAGTCTAAACCTCAAGGACATCATCCAGAAACTGAAAAATCCTGGGTATAATCCGGAAAAGTATAAAACACAAGGACACCAACCGGAAATTTCCAAAGATTAAAGTACCTTAACAACATCGTCAATACCACGTGCTTGGGTAAGGAGTTGAGGACCCTTCTCCTTGAGAACACTAGCAACGAGGAAGACAGACATGGGAAGAGGGCCATCCTTAGCACCATTCTTGAGATTGTCCCTCTCGTATTTTCCATATTGGCGTATTGATTTCGCTCTTCTGGTAACTTTTTCAGTGGATCCCTCAGCACCCTCCTCTTTCTCACCGGATGCATCAGGAGGTTCCTCATACATCCAGAATAAGTCTGGGTCATACTCTAATGCCCACATCATCTGAAATTTCCAAACAACAATACAAGCAATTCATACATCAGGAACCGGAAGCACAATAAGAGAAGCATCTCAATCATACTAAGCATTCCCTTAATTCTTATGCCACATTTTGAAACAAGAGAAGCAGCTCAATCACACCAAACAACAGACTAATTTTCGTACCTCCCAAAGATACAGCGAGTCCACAAAGGAGAATTCTCGACGAAATAAAACCATAAGCATCCGTATAGCAAACAGATAGTCGCCGCCACCTAATGTTTCTGCTCTCCAAGAATTAAAAGAAAGCATCAGTAGATGAGAAAAATCAAGGACATCAATGTTTAAATTACTTTATGGTTGAAATATACTGTTTGAAAATATGATTTTCATAGGATACTCCTGGCTTTTATTTTTCCAAATTCAGACTGCTATTTATTTATGATCTGGAAAATTTACATCTTAAGGGGGAAAAAACATTAAAATTGGACAAAATACTCTTAAATTTTAATAGAGAGAAATCTTCAGGTCAGCAAATATAACCTTTGATTGTGTGCCCCTGAAACCATGAAAAAATGCAAATACGACCTCTTCAAACGTCAAACATGAAAGAGTGATCTACATAAACTATAACAACTTTCAGTATATTCTTTGAATTATCAAGTAAGTATACGTTGAAATGTATCCCTCTAAACATTCACATTTATAATCTTGAAAGTTCGAGCTTTTAACCGTTTAGGTATCAAGATGAGATGAAACTTTTCTCTTTTGTAAATAATGTATTATTATTAATATTATTATAATTATTTCATTTTTTTAAAAAAAAAAATTTGAACTCTTTTTTTTTAATATATATACTTCAGAGTACCCATGATGAAATTTTATTCTAGAAAAATATTTAGCACAGAAACTGAATGGATATTTTGAACAGAGACATTACATTGTCTCAGTCTCAGTTCATCTTATATGATTTACATTAGTATCTCTGTAGTGTCGAATTTAAGAAAATAAAAAGAAAAAGAAGAGAACAATATTTTGAAAAATTCCAACAAAAGCAAAAATAATCTACAATAGTATACCTAAATGACTATGAAGTTTTGGGTCAATGACTTGAGTAACCTCTGCCAAATTTGTGAGCTGTGACTCTACGCCAACCATGCCTCCATTGCATCTGAAATTTCCTCGCTTCAAAATTTTCAATCAAATATCAGAACATGATAAAGGGAAACAAAAATTGAATGTAAGTGTAACAGATAGATACAAACTTTACTACCACTCAGCTAGGCGAAAGTAACTAAGTAGATATTTACCAATTTACGCATTAAGCGTTCAAAGCACCAAAATGCATCTGCTTCATTTTCAAGGAGAATTATCATGGGGGAGCATATATCGCTCATTCCTGCAGTTTTTTCATACATTTAAATGTCAAAACCAAAACGACCATGGTTAAGGTAAGAGGTTTGGAGGGGGGATACCCATTTATGAATTATAATGCCAGGAAACTGTTAATGAATATGTTGAATGATATTTAAGACTAGTTGTGTTTAGAAACCTATATTTTTTTAAACTTCAGCCTCGTTCGTCACTTCGTCCATGTTTTGTTGATTTCAAGATCCTTCTTCGAAATTGGGTTTAAGGAGTGTTGGACATCAAGAGCTTTCTTCCAAGCTTCATCTTTGCAAACACAGCTTGAGGGGGAGTGTTGGATTAGGTGTATATTGTATGCTAGGCTGTCCTAGTTACTTTTAGACTTCACTATGTTGCTATAGTTTTAGGTTATACTATAGATTCTAGGCTGTAACTTTTAAAACAGCTAAAGTACACAGTTGTGCAACTTTTATTGTTTAGTATTTTGAAGATTCTCTTGGAAGCATCCAAGGCTGATATTTCTCCCTATTTAGTCCCTTTTGTACCATTACAATAGACATCAAGTTTAATCACAATGAAGAAACTTACTCATATTTCCCTTATCTACCTCAAGATTGTCTCTTTTTTCTCCTTAGATTTGTTGTTTCCACTCCTCTGATTTCAGCTAAAAATTTAAAGAAAATGAATAAAAATCTTCAAACCTTGACAATAGCCAACGTCGTCATCTGCCCAAGCATAAATAGATAAGATATCCCAAAGTTTGGACAGGTTTTCTTGCTTCTCGTAGAAGGCCAAAGTCCTGTCAGTTCGACGCACGTCAAGACCTGCCCGTAAACATCATACCATATAAAAAGTTAAAGGATGCCAAGGAAGCAATTACAGAGATAATGGCATGCCACATCCTTTAGTAAATATCCTATCATCTGCTTGTCGAATGAGAAAGATAAGTGTAATAAGTAGATGCTTCTATCCGGAAAATATTTAACCATTTTTCTCATATAATGTCATTAATACTTTTGAAGGTAGATCCTGGTCTCATAATTGACAAGGAGCACAAACATGAGTATTATACCAGTATTAAAGAACGGAGTACAAGATGGTCAATACAATCTTAGGTTTTAGCATCTAACCATCCTTAATGCTCGCAAAACCATCCTTAATTCTCGCAAAACCATCCTTAATTCTCTCCATTTCAAATTAATTTCCATTTTAAATTTCTGTACATCTTCATGGAAACTACATATTATACAAATATAGCATGATTTATTACTCAATTTTTTATCTTTTGCGAACACTATTAGTAACAATTCAGATCTTATTAATTGCTAATTTGCTTTTAATAAACTAAAAGATAAATGCTAAAAGAATGTTAAGAGCCCATTAATTATGATTTTAGCAATCTAGTTCAAATCAGAAATTGTTCATTAGTGCATGCTCAGATCCTAGGATTTAAAATAGTGTTCCTAGAACTGTCCACCACAACCCTAACCCAACTACCCGAGTACAAAATCAAAGCACAAAAAAATTCGAAACAGAATCAGAAATGGAGTAATCAGAACAGGAAGATGCTAGATCAGAAGAAAGCCTTGCTCAAATTTGAACCATAAGAATGCTAGAGGCAGAAATGACAAGGAAGACGGGAATGGAGGCAAAACCATTTTCTAAAACTAGAAGCAAGAAGCTAAAACTGAAGCAAAAAGAACAAAATGAACCAGAGGAAAGCAATAAAGAAGACAAGTTTGAACCAGACGAGAGCAACAAATTTGAACCAGAAAGAAAGAGAAGCATGGTCACTGGAGGAAGATGGTGATGATATGGAATTGAAGCTGTGGCTGTTTTGCTCATACCCAGGCAGTAAGTAGGTCAGGAATGAAAAGTGAAGATTTGGGGGATTCAAACCATTCTTGGGAGAGGATGACTCCAGGAATTTTTGCACAACCAAACAAGAGAAATAGCTACCGAACCAACCCCGCAAACCAAAGTCTAAACAACAACCATTATTGAAACAATCATATTGTGACACGTATGAGGTATTTTCTTTAATATATAGGCAACCCAAGCACAAAAGTGTCATAAATCCGTTATTTTATTCACAAAACGACCACAATATCACTCTATCAGTGTGGTAGATAATCAACCACTAATTTAATATCAGAGTACTTTCATCACTTAAAGAGAAAAATATACAATTTCAAGCATACTCATGTTTAGGGTAAATGAAATAATTATTATGGGTGGTTCAGTGACAAATTTGAAGTTAAAGCGTGGTTTTGGGCAAATTGGCCCCATAAGAGGCGGTTAATCGTATGGTTTTTAGTGTTACAGTACAGCTGAGCAACTTAATAGGAGTAATGAAGTGCATGTATGTGCCGCAGAAGCTTCAAGAATCAGGGCAGAGTCAGTTAGCTTAATTTCTAAATGCTGATCATTGTATTAAGGGGACAAACGAACCTAAATATAGAGAGGTTTTCAGACACAGGTTATATAGCTTTTATAATTCTTGAGTTGATCAACATTAAATTAAAAAAATAGGGACAAGAAAAGAGCCTAGTGCTTCTTTTTTCCTCTATTAGTTATCTATAATTATTCATTTGATTGATTCCCATCTTACAGGAAATGAGGTAAGACTCTACAGAATGAAAGGGTCCACATAGTGACTGATGGACAAAAAATAAGGTAAGACTATAAAGAATGGAAGCAAGCACTCGCTCCTTTAGCAGGAAACTTGAAGCACACAAGCTTTTCTCTTCTTTGTTTGTATAAGTTTTGGTTTAGTTACAACATTTATAACGAAGCATAAATCAAGTATAAGCATAAATCACTAACCTATTTGATGTAGCAAAAGCTTCCAATTGATTATTTTCTTATCTGTTTCTTTCTCCAATCCCGCTACAGGTGCAGAATCCGGGTCTGAACCATCTCCAATGCCCATTTCTTGCAGTACCAAGGGATCATTAGTAGGATCACCATTTTCTTGGATTACTGGTGCTGTTACAAATTTACCACTTCCAATAAGGGGAAACATTTTATTGCAAACCTCTTTCCACGAAGCATACTGAACCCTGCAAGTTTCATATCATCTCAACAAGTAATTGGGACCAGACACACAACAGACAAAGTAGATCAATCATGAAAAAGAAACATATCAAAGCAAAATAAGCACCTTCTAGTTTCCCTTATCTCTTCCCGTTCCTCAAATGTACTATGAGGGTCATAACATCCAAGAAGAAATTCCCAAACTTCACCTCTGATTTCTGGATGGATCCCCTGACAAAAAACATTTGTGCTTTGCAATTCAAAACAATGAATGCGATAAATAAATTTTATCTTTCAACTCCAATCATTTCACAGATGCAATATATAGTAACACATCAACAACAAAGCTTATTAAGTTCTACTGATGCAACAATATGAGAATAAGAGAAGAACAAAGGACAAAGAGAGATATACTCGAAAAGTTTCAACCCTTCATTAACACTTCAACTAGATGAAATAAAACTATTCAAAGGTATGAAACATAATAACACATGACTAAGACTTTCTCTTTATAAGATTGCAGATCATAACGTTGATGCAACAGTTAATTCTACCAACAAAATACAAAGGTGGCTGGAAAAAAAAAGTTCACATGTCCAAAGCAGAAATTTTCATCTGCTCAAACAACATAGGAATTAGGATATCTTAAACCAACTTGAGCATGGGTGGAAGACTTTTTTCCATCAGAGATAGAACTTACCCCTCGTTGGATCCGGCCAAGGGTCTTGCCTATATCAAGATCGCCTTCAGGTGAAAATGCTGCCTTCCACCTTCTTACACTCAATGTTTTACCAGCCTATGACAAAAAGTGTAAATATCACATAAACAAACTAAAAAGGATCAACTTGTGCATCCAAAATGTCATTCCCTATTTCCCATCCTTTGACTGATGATTTCATTGCCTAGTTTTTAATCAAGTATCAATTTATGTTTTCGAAGGAAAGATAAATTTCAAAGCCAGCAGAAAACCAAAGCCCGTTAATCTTCATTTTCTGGTAGCATCCATGAAACAATCGAAAACCCAATATAAGAGTATTAGTTGAAAACAATCAAAAGAGCAAACGAGAATCTCAATGTCTCAATCAGCAAACCAGTGGCAAAGGGGTGGGAAAAAGGGAGCTTCAGCTACAAACCAGAAAATTATGAAAAGATCCACATACCCTGATCTTGAAAGTACTTTTAGGAACATCAGTACATTCAGGCTTAACAGCATAATAGGAATCTGCAGGTTCCCCTGGACTATACCACAGCATCATGGTGGCACCAAAGGAGTTCCACCAAAAACCCAAAGATTAAAAAAAAATAAAGATAACAAGTTGCCACCCAATGCAAACTAAAAGTCAAATGCAATTGATCAAAATTGTGTTTCCAGCAGCTTCCGAACCATTGAATCTCCTTAACTTCAAATAGCCCTCAATACAAATTTCACAAAGTAAGGAGAAGGAAGTAGAAGAAAATTAGATGATCCATATCAGATGATGATGATGATGGAAGAGACCAAATCCAAGAAACCTATTCAATCACAACGAGGAAGGGGAAGGGAAAAACTCTAAAAATGATTTTTTAAAAAATGTGCGTGTTGAATATTATTCAGCCATATTTTCCCATATTTTCTTTTTGTTTCTTTTTTTGTATATTGTTTTCATTGAGGGGATGCGGTGGCCGTGGAGGTCTATATTGCCAATCAAAAATTGGCACAAAAATGGAGATCGTTGGTTGCTCTGATCTCTCTATTCCACTCTTTCTTCTCCATTTTCTCTCTCCCCTGTTATTTCTGTCTAAATTTAATATATTTTATTATTAGTTGATTTCTGTTTTTAAAATTTTCCCTGCCTTTCTTCTATCAAATGGTCCAAATGAAGATCACCTCCTCAGAATATGTAGCGCGTCTCACCGATTCAGCCAGACGGCACCAAATTTAATTAAAAATAAATATATAAAAAAAAAAATTCTCCTTGCTGATATGAAGCCAATAATATGCAATGGCCTCAAATGCTACAAAGATGGCAGTAGAGAATAAGGCCCGTATAGTTGAGTTTTGAAGAAAATACCTTGTCAGGAGGCTGCCGAAATGGCTGATCTGTGGTTCCAACTGAGTACCTGAGAGTGGTAGAGAGCGATTAGTTGGCATATAAGCTGCGGAATGTTCTGTATCTGACTCCGACAGACTTACTTGAAAGGTGCAATTGAGGTGGAATGTAGGGGTCTAGGGTTTCAATTGGAGGATTTTAGGGGTTTTCCAGGATCTTCCGTCGGAGTCCCGAGGACTTTGTCGACTCTCGCAACCGCATTGTGGATAATTAGGGCGGTTTTCATGGTGATCGTTTGGTTATGGTGATGGTTGAAGTTGGACTTTGGATTCAAGGCCACGGGTTTGGCTGATCGGAAAATGAAAATAGTCGAAAACTATTATGTCGCGTTATTCACCATTTGATTTAAATTAAATATACTATAACAGTATATAAAAAAGTAAATTTTTAATTCTCCTGTGTGATTTCTAAACGTACCGGTGAAAATTGTTATTTAACGCCGTAACTATGCACTTCGCGTGCGTAGTTGATAATTCACTCAACTACGCACTTGGGGTGCGTAGTTCAATTTTTTAATTTTTTATTATTTTTTCTCGGACTCCAACTACGCACCCCATAGGCGTTCAACTACGCACCCCATATGCGTAGTTGTAAACCAGTGAACTACGCACACGAAGTGCGTAGTTACGGTGACAAATAGTGATTTTCACCGGTACGTCTAATAATCCCCTTATTTAACTTAGGTGCAAAAGTCCTTGCACGAAACATTTAAAAAGAAAGTAATCAAAACAAAAAAAAATTATTGGTTTCCCAATAACAAGGGGTTCGGTCATTCCCTTCGTATCCTTTGTTTATGATATTTATTATCTTCACAAAAGCTTCTATTGGTGCTAGTTCTAAAATTCTAGACTTATTGAATGATTTTTAATTTAATAGCATATAAACTTCTAGAGTTATTGAATGGTTTTTGATAAACCTCTCATTAAAATAAGTATGAATAATGTTAATATTGATGAGGAAGAGCTAGTTTGCAATTCTATAAAAGATAACAAATGATATTCAATGGAATTAGAGTCCAAGGGGTCCTTCCTTTCTCTGTAAATTCTATGTATTATTAAAGCTTATCAACTTTCGAAATCGTTTATTCAAGATCATCTTTATTGGGCTCCTTCGAATAAATTATATGTGTTACTAAATTTGCCATGAATCTAATTCATTGTAGTACAGGATTAACGCTAAATCATAATGCTTGGATTTGGGAATTGGATGTTATGGCTAAAGTTAAAATTTTCCTTTGAAAACTATCCATTAATGGATTACTGTTTGCTAAATTATGACATCTTAAATCTATATCAATAATGATAAGATTCTCAAGTTTACAACACACGATATGGATAGTTTTAAATTTATAACTTGTAATAAATTCTCAAATAAGTAGCGAATCCACAGTGTGTGGATCGTACGAAGTAGAGCAAGTATTTCAAGGTCGAACACAAAGACTAAACGATTCAATTTGCAATTATGATCAAAGATAGTGTAAATATAGACTAAGAAATAGAAGGAAAATGTAAGGGAAAGTAGATCAATGTTTTTGAAGATTTTTGAGTTGTTCGCAATCGAATATCAAATTCAATCGAAAATAGTTTTATCAAGCAAACAAACAAGAGATAATCAATTAATGGAAGAATGGATTCCAAGGATTCAAGATCATTGTTTATGACATCTAAACTCAGGATAACTCATAAAGATCTATGGTAGGAAAGCTACATGGATGAACATTTCTCTAGTGATGATCTATTACCGGGTAAGTCGCAAGATCATCTAATTTCAATCCTAACTACCTATTATCGGGTAAGTCGCAAGGTATCTAGGACGGAAATTCTGCACAAACCGGATTCTCTAATTAAGGACTAAGCAACCCCTTACCAGGTAAGTCTCGGGAATTACCTAACTCAGGTAGTAACCGGGCACATTCAATCCAATAGAAGTTTTCACCTCTATTACCTATGGTCAATCTACTTATGTATATAAGAAGGAATATCACCGGGAAAGTCTCAATTTCAACTCAGGTTGCTAGCTTAGAAGGTTCTAACCTAGATTCATTCTCAACCAACCATTAGGGTTTCAAGCTATTCAAACCAAATGTAAAACACAAACTATCCATCATAGTCCAAGTCATAAACAAATCTATATTCACCTTGGAACCACAATAGTTCTAGCCAATAATCATCATATCAAAATCACAAATTAAATTGGGGGAAAACAAAGAAAGCATAAAATGGAAATAACAAAAGAGGGAAAATAAAGTACTCGGCTTTAATAATTCGAAATCCAACAAAAAGAAGTATCTCCGTATCACAAAGTGTATCTGAACTGAACTGAACGACAAAGACTGAATCTTTTCTCTAAACTATCAAAATGCAACAATGGTAGAAAGTAGGAGATGAAGGAGGCAGGGATGAAGACAATTCTCTCTAGGTTTTCTCTTTTTAAATTAAATCTAACTCTAATTCTCCTCTCCTTAGAAGGTATACAGGCCTTCCTTTTATATCCAAACCTCTACCAAAAAGCGTGAGCCGAAAAGGAAAAAGTCCGAAAATAAAATATAACGCTCAGGGAAGAAATCTTGGGTGGATCTCGGTCATATCGGGCCCGAGATCTCGGCCGAGATTTCAACCGAGATTTCTCTCAGTTATGGAAATCTCGTCCAATCTTTGTAATCTCGGTCGAAATATGTGTCCAAGATGCTCCAAATCCGTCCTTTATTCTTCTAGCTCAACTCCTCCGTCCTTCCCTTCACTCGTATGATTGCTCCAATGCATCCACTTCGAGGCTTGATCCTCAAATGCGTCGTTTTAGCTCTTAAATGCGCCAAATCACCTACAAAGCCACAAATAGCGTGTGGAGACGTCTATTCTTGCAAAGTAGAACTAAACAAGTATAAATGGCTCAAACTAAGGCTAAAGCATGCATGCGGAAAGAGAAAATCTACCTAAATGCATGATTAAACTAGGTCGATAAATCATGTTATCAATTAACAACAAAAGAAAACCTTGAAAAACAAAAGATTACAGTGCCGATGCATTACACCCATTGTAATCACCCATAGGAATTAGCGGAACATGTATTTCTTGGATGTCAATTTTTAATGAACAATATTACAATCGAAAAAATAAAGAAAAACCTTAATTTGGTGAATGTTGCAAACCAGAGTATTCCTATTATATTAGGTTGGCTTAGGGACAAACTACAAGACAATGACCTTATTTATCTTGTTATAGTTGGTGGAATGTATGATTTTTCAGAAATCAAAATATTTTCAATAATAAAAAAACCTCATAATATTGACTTAGTTGTTTGAACCCAAATAAAGACTTGGCTTGTTTCAAGCAAAAGGAAACACCAAAATAAAGCCAACCTAACTAAGAACAAGAGGAAAACCTGAAATATCCAATGGATTAAACCCGAGAAGAATTTTGTCAAACTAAAATTTGATGGCTCTAAACGTGGATCTGGTGAATTTGCCTTTGGCTTTATCCTTCGAGATCATGATGCTTCAACTATTACCCTGGGATATGGACAATGTAGAAACATATCGGTCTTCCATGCTGAAACCTGTGCGTTAAGGGAAGGTTTGGTTAAAGCATATGATTTGGGTATTAACATAATTGAAATTGAAGGGGATAACGTGACAATCATCAATTCCATTAAACAATAACCTGACAATCATCAATTCCATTAAACAAGTTTGGAAGCCCCCATGGGATCTCGACCTTATTATGTTAGATATTACTAATACTAGTTTAGTACCCGTGCCGTGCACGGGTATTTGTAAAATACTTTTTTTTAAACTTAATTTTATTTTGTGTATTGATAATAAGAGTTAAAATAAAAAATAAAAAATAAAATAATAGTATAACCACATTATATTATGTCTTAAAATATTTCATTAAATACAACATTGTTTGTAGTATTTTGTGACTTGCTTGTAAGATCACATATCATGATCCTCAAACCATCCTACTTGTGACTCTTGAAATTGCCACATAAAGTTGTCCGTGACTAAAAATTGGTCTAGGTAGGTATAATCCAACTTTTGAAAGGGAATGAATATCATATGTGATAAAAAGTATATGTTGTGATTATATAACCGACTTGAAAGATAAAACAAACGTACACAAAGTTATATATATATATATATATATATATATATATATATATATATATATATATATATATAATAGATCGTTATATAATAGGAAAAAATGCAACATATTGTAACTAAAACTAACTACCTCTAACCCACATGACAATCACAATTTCAAATAAAATAAAATTATAAAATAACTAACAAAAGTAGAAAATTCAAGTAATTTAAAATTAAAAAATAAAAATAAAAATATCCGATTACCATAAAAACAAGCAATTTTAAATATAAATATTAGAACTAATTACAAAATTATAAAAATAAATAAAATACTTTATAAATTAGATAATTTAAGAAAAAGGAAAAGAAATATATGAATTTAAATCCTACGTACACAAAAATCTAGAATCTTATCTTAATAATTTTTTTGAACTAAAAGAGTTTGTTTTATTAATTTAGAAAATCAAATTAGAAATTAATTTTAAAATATATAATTTAAATGAATGGCATTTTAGTAATATATGGTGATTTGACTGAAATACTGAAATCTTAGAATGCCACGTTAGCAAAACGTAGGCAACTTTAGTTATATATAATAGATTATAGCTGGTTTTTGTCAAGTCATAATGCGTCATGTCTTCAGGGAAGTCAATGGTGTTGTAGACAAGCTCGATGATTTAAGACACGATTTTCCACTGGTTTCGGCCTCATCCACTCCCTTAGTGGATGACCTCATCCGGAAAGATGTCCTATGATGGAGAGTCTCCAAAAGATGATCCAGCCTAATTGCTTACCATACGGTATCAAAAAAAAATAAAAGAGCAAGAAAACTCAATCCCGTCTAAAAAGAACGCGCATGTGCCGCCCGCACCCCAGGCGAGCGGGTGTACTATGTCCCTCTCGACCCTCAAACTCGTTGACCGGACAATGAGACCCCCATTCTGGACCCGGGGGCGATGCTGCCCTTGGACCCCATGCAAGGAGGACTTCGTCCCTCTAGACCCCATGAAGTGTAACGTTCAAGAGATATCAATATTTTTATATATTATAACCAAATTACATGATTAATCGTTAATTCTTATAAATTATATAAGTTAAATTATTTACTTTATAAAAAAATACGTTAAATTAATTTTCTTGTTTGTTTTATGAAAATAAGTTAACTTTAGTATTTGTCCCCGTCAATAATCTTCTAACAAAATATTATCCTCGTGTTTATTTGATTAATTTAATCATAATAATTAACTAAAAAGTTATTTCGTATATAGTTATTATACATGTTTATTTTTTATGAGTCTCTCCATACTTATCTTATTCCTCTATCTCGCTTGAGAACCTTTTTTTAACCTTTGAACAAGTTTTTCTATGGCTAAATTGTGCCCATAAATGAGTACATGTATATTTTATATAGCTAAATTTCGTGTATTCTTGAACCACCTTCAACTTCGTTTCTTGTATTGCCTTTTGTTTGATTTTTATATAGAAATTTATATGAATGCTCGTACGGTCTCAATAGCTTTTGTATGGCCTTCAATTTTGTTACTTATGGGAGATTGTATTTTTATTTTTATTTTATTTTTACTATTTTCCGGCAATTTGTTGTATGTTTTTTTTTGTTGTATGTTTTTTTTTTCCTGTACAAGATGTTGTGTTGTTGTACAATAATAAATCATGAGGTGACTTTAATATAGCTTGTACGGTGAATTTCATAGGTTGTTAGATTGTTATCTTGTAGGTGATTGCAAACTACAACATAAATAATAATTTCAACAAAGATTGCGCAAGTGATGATTATTTTTAAATAATGATCATTACAGTAATAACTCGGGGTATAAATGGGATGGAGATTCCCCGAAATTTACGGGTATTATTCGTTATGGGATGGGGATGGGGATTTTAAATGGGGACGGGGATGGGGATGGGGAAAACTTTGGTTCCCCGCTTGGGAATCGGACGACGATGAAGATAGCTGGGTATTCACCCCCCTTTCCGAACCCGTTGGGGATGGGATCTCTGGTGGATACCCCATTGGGGAACCCGATGAGAATCTCCAATGGGTATCCCATAGGGATACATAAATAAACAAATTGTATTTTATATTAGACTTTCATTATAATTTCAAGTTTGTTTCAAATTTTGTTTATTCTTACTAAAATTTTAAATTATATACACTTTTGTACTATATATCATACTCGTTCCTACTTACACAAAATTTATTTTAAGGTTAAATATTTAATTATTTCATATTTATATGTGTAAATTAGGCTAATGATAACCTATAATAATGTGGTTTTCGATCATATGAGGATAACACACTCGCAAAATTTTTGAATACGTCTTAGACGTCAAATCACAATGATCAAATGCACGACACACTACATGTGTTTTTTATGTGTCTTACTCTATCAAATACGTGTTTTGATGTGCGACCTAAATCCTAAATCGTGAAATTAAAATGATAAAATAATATAAAACTTTATCTTGATATCGTAATTTAAATGTTAGTAAGATATAATTATTTTAGTTTATACTAGTTTATACTACGAGTTTTGATCCTACTTGAACGAATGAAACTTAATATATACATAATATACATATACTTTGACAAATTGGATGAGGTGATGCGTTAAACAACCAACTAAGTCTCGTCAACATTTCAATTAAAAATGTATATTAATATAATATAAACTGACATTTATCTTGTAATCATGAACAAATGATTAGTAATTATATACACTTTTGTACTTTAAGACTTAAGAGTATCACACTCCTAGTTAAACAAAATTTATTTTGATATATATGAATTGAAGAAACATTTCAGTTAAATTGCATATTATATGCGTAAGTTATGTACATGCTAATGTTAACCTATATTAATTTGGTTTTCGATCATTTAAGGATAACACTCTCGTAAAATTTTTGGATATGTCATAAACATCAAATGACGATGATCAAATGCATGACAAAACTCTTGAAAGTTAAACGGGAACGGGGATGGAGATGGAGAGTTTTACGGAGAAAACCCATAAAAATTTAAATTGGAAAAACTAAACGGGAACGGGAATTCCCCGATTGGTATGAATATATATCCGACAAGGACGAGAATGAGGACAATTTTGAATACCCGAACGAGTATGGAGATGAAAATGGAGGCATTATACATTTATACGAAACGGATATGGGAATGAATAGAGCATAAACATCATTTTCTACGTCCTTTGTCCTTGGTTCTCGATAAAATAATTTATTATCACCGGAGAACCCATGAGGTGAAAAGAAAAAGAGACATATCAATTTGAGTACATAGAACGCCTGCAACGATGTCTCTTGATGTTTCTCTGCACTTAACCTGCAAAAATTTAGAGAATCCGGATCCATTTTTATCCCTATGAGGCAACAACTACTTGTTCTCTTTCGAAACTAAATAAAAGGAACAAGTAGATATGTTGTTAGGTTAATTTTGTAGTACATCTTGTTGAAGGACTCGGTGAAAAGAGATAACTCAACATCATTGATCGAGGACCATTTTTATCTATGTGATTTTTCTTTCACGGATTTATTCTCACCGTTTCTCTATTCCCTTTGTATTGCTCCATTTCAAATATATGTTATTGTCACTTGTTTATTTTATTTTCGTTATGATCAACTCGTCTGTAAATTTATTCGACCTCTTAATTTATTTGACGGCATATTGCGCAGTACATCAAATATATATATATATATATATAAACTAGTTAGTGTAAAAAGGCAAGTGTAGATAACTCACCGGCCAGCCACCACAACTGAATGTATTTTTACGTGCTAAACATTCATACGATCATGGAACCAACTAGTGAACCACCAAATATGCCAGAACAACGTACCAGTCATGATTATATTGTTGTATCATTTTAGATATTTCTGATACATGCAATTGTATATATATATATATATATATATATATCATATATTCATACTGCGTAATTTATTAATTAAGTAAATATATCTCGAACGTACACCTTGACATTGGTATCTCAATGCTTAGAGGCAGCAGCCAATTGTTGTTGATGTTGAATCAACGCTATCATCCTGCTATAAGCTTCAATTGGCATCGACTGCAATTGATACACATAGTTAAATACAATCAATGTATGTATGTTATGTAAGTATGTATGCACATATATATGTGTACGTACCTGGGGCTGAGAAGCAAGGTAGGTGGAAATAGGGTCGGTGGGGGCTTGCGACGGTAGTCTGTCGGGAACGGCGAAGTCCCAGGTGGCGGTGACCGGAATAAAAGCGGCGGTAGGGTTTAAGACGCCTTGACGAGCTGCCATGGCGGGATTCATGTTGATGTCCATGGTTGCAGCTGGCATGGTCATGCCCATGGCCATCATGGACATCTGGAGTTGCTGTTGCTGCTGCTGCATTGCCAGCTGATGAGGCATCATCATGGATGGGATGCTTATCCTGCTCATCATTGACACCTGCGCTTGTAGCTGCTTTAGGTAGTCTATCACTTCATCCAGCATCGATGCCTTGTCGGTCTGTCATTCACTCAACCACTTCATTAATCATATACAAATCACCCCCAAATATCCTATCACAAATAGCTAACATATCGTTATATTATGAAACAAAATATCTTATTTATATTTATGGCCGAACATATAATCGAATTTTTATAACTTTAACGTGCGTCATGTGTAATAAACGAACGTCATAAGTAAATAACGAGCGTTGTATAAGCGCGCTTGACTGTGTAACTAGTGCTAACGGTCGTGCACGATCGGCAAACCCGTCCAAGAAGGGACGTCATTCGACCTAACAGTACAAGACCCCTAGTTTTTGTGGGCACATATATAATATTTAATTTTAGTTGGTTTACAGAAACAAAAACTAATTAATTAGAACTTATATATAATTTTTAAAAAATAATAGACTGCTTATCATAATGGTTAGAACTGAATACTCGGTACAATGCTTATTATAATGGTTAGAACTGAATACTCGGTGCAATTAAAATTGTTGACACAGGGCATCCAAAATTCATTGGACGCCCCAATGACAGTTACAAGTAATTTTAAAAAAACAAACAACGAACGTCTAACTAGAGTTATTTGATTGATATCATGAAAATTAAAGAGTTCTAACTTGTTATGTTGGTAATACGGGGAGGTCATGTCTAAGAACCCCGAGTTCGAAACTTTCTCTCTCTAGGACTATGTAAAGACTAACGTGTATTATTAACACCTGCAGACGTGTGGACCCTCACATTATCTTGACTCACCGAAATTTCACATGATATATATCATACCGGTATATTGTCGGAACTTATCTTATTAAGCTTCGAAAACTATTCCTCATATCGATAATAAACAAATCCGCAATCGTATATGGGCTACTAGATCGGTGACCAAGTATTCATGTGGTGGAGCTTCCTTGTTGTTGTGATATGAAATATAGTGATGACTTCGATGCATAGAGACAAGGGACGAAAGACTTGGACCCCTTTGGCTTTGAAGTGGGAATGGAACATTTTTCTTTTATCTTTTTTCTCTCTTTTATATATGTGGTTCAACATAGATTCGTCCCCAAGTTGTCGACTTTGTCCCCTCATGCATAGCTATTCTTTGTGGATGAGGATATACTAATCATCCAAAATATCATCAATACTATTTTAACCTTGACGTGTTCCAATTATTTAGTACATAATTAAATTGTACAAATTTGGACTTTAAATTCCACAAATGTACTATATCTATAAATGGATCCTTATTATTATTATTACCATAGACAAGTCATTTTCCCTTTTATCTCTTGAAGATAAGTCATAAACATAAAGTTATGTGTGTATATATAAAGAAAAAGCATCGGGCAATGGTGGAAAATACATATATTCTGATTAAGGCTGGTCTTATAGAGCATCTTCACTTATATCCTATATGTTTCGCGAATGTCTTTGGACTGTTGGTTCGTCTTATCGACGAGATTCAAAGTGCTTCGCCACCAAACACTACCTAGCGAGCCTATGTACATAAGTCTATTTCATCTTAATATCAATTGACAATATTATTATTTATTTATAGTTTTGAAGTATTATTAATCTTCGAGTCTAATACATAAATTCATGAAAATTTATCGTAAAATCAATTGTAAAAAGGTTAGCTATCTGTATATTTAAGTAACATAGTTATAGATGATTTTGGAAGACCCCATCAATAAGTTCATCATAAATAACATGTCTTCATTTTGCCCACATTTCAAAAGTAAAATCTTGAGATAATAATCATTTTTAATTAAAAATCTTTTATACATATTTTTAATACTCTTTTATATAAAAACTAATTAAAAAATATTTTTATATAATTTTTTAATTTAACCTTAGAAATTTAAGACGGAGATTTCAAGATAGAAAGCTCTCCCTAACCTCTCAAGTCTCAACGCAGAGATTTTCATCGTTCTTAACCCTATTTTATTATATCTCTCATCAGATTTCAAAAAAAATATATATATCTATATTCAAGATCTCCATAAGATTTCTTGAAAATCTTAATGTATTCCATTAATAATATGCCGTTAATTAATAAAGTGTGCTATTTCTGCCATTTGTGTCAAATATGTCCAAAAGAAATTGAAAATACAATAATAATAGTACCTTATTCGAATTAGGAACCATTTTCTGCAACAGCTTCATCTTTTGATTGATCTTGTCTCTTCTTTTCTGTAAAGCCGAAACATTTATGAAACTTGAAAACGTTTCAAAGTGTTGATTAATTGAATGAGATCGCAAGAGGTGAATATATACACGCTCAGATTGATTATGAACAGCAGCAGCCCTGCTTCTCCTTGTTGAAGACGATGATTTTACATTCCCTCTTTTCCTCTCCTCCTCCTTTCCGGTTCCTCTCTTATAATCAAATTAAAATATTAAAATATGAATTAATTTAAATTAGTTACTAATATTAATTAATTATAAGTCTTTTTAGAAACGACAAACCTGTAGCTTGCTATGACAAACAGAATCACGGTCATCGAGTGTTGTGGTATAGTTTGTTCCAGCAGGCCGGTCTGAGTTACTGCTGAAAGTGTTCCCCTGTGAGCAAAACGACGTCGAAGTGAGTCCGAAGTCACCACACGTGTCTACAGTTGGCACGTGCCAGCTATCCCCACCCAACGTGCCACTTCTGCTAACAGACTTGCTCAACTCTGCCATCACCGGGACACGTGGCGCCAAATTGGGCTTCTTGAGTACTGAACCCTCGTCCCCGTCCTCGACGTCGACGACGGCTCTCTTCTTTGGCTCACGCGTGGCGGCTGCACTGCAGGAGTCCACGCGCGTTGAGGATGCCACCCCGTTGCCAGGTGGCGACTTCTGAGTGGCTATGTTGACTAGAGACTCAAGCGTCCCCGTGGCGTACTTGTGGTTTTGAGTGGCGGTTAAGTTATGTTTGCTTTGCACGCGCCGCATCCCGAGACCGTGCATTGACAGCTGTCCGTTTTCCCACGTCAGCTCCGCCATCTCGTAGTTTGACCTGCATATATACCAACCAAAATAGTTAGATCATAACTAATTAACGGCGTGGTTAGTTAATTAATTAAGATTTAAGACGTACGTGGGGACATCGGGGCCGGAGTGATTAGGGCGGTGGTCGAATCGAGACGGAACGGCGTCGTCTAGATCCCAATTAGGAACACACTGACTCATCTTTTGTGTGTTTGAATAGAGAGTTGTTTAAAGTTTAAACTGCAAACTAGGATGTTGGGAGGTCTTATAGAAGAGAGGAGGCATGTATGGTTGGGCTAAGTGTTACTTGGGAGAACAAGGTCCATGCGTTTTTCACCGAAGAGTACGCGTGATATTCGGATAATGTACGGATGAAGTTTGCATTAAATTAAGAATTTAAGATGATAAAGAGAGAGAAGGGAGAATCGAGAAAGGAGTGGTTTATATGTGCAATGAAGGTGATTCTACGAAGCTAAAATGATATTGTAGGTGGGGTGACTAGAACTATACAGTAACAGTATGATAGGCACGTGTATTTAATCTGTCAATGATAGAGTAGATGTAGGAATGTTTGGTTATTAGAGTGAAAATTAGCTTAGTATTCGTGTATTGTACGGAATGATAAAAAACCTATTATAAGAATATTAATGTACAAAACAATAATATATCACGTGTATCTATTTTAAAAATAAAGACAAAATTTTTACTCTTGAGAGAGAATTTATTAGAATATTTGACTAACTTATTTTTTTATATTTTAAGTAAAAATTTATTGTTAAATTAATTACAAAAATAATTGTTAAAATTTTAAAAATTTCTACAAGAAAATTATATAGAAAAAAATTGGTCAGAAGTGCACTTTTTGTCACTAAGTATGTACTTTGATTAATCTATAAAAAAAAGAGATTAAATGGAGTAATAGTGCTTTTTTGTTTTTCAAATACAAATCGGGTCTTTTATTTTGTTCATAAATTTTGGGTTAAATGGGAGATTGGGCTTTTTTTAAAAAAAAGAAAAGCACTAAGAGGTCTCATTCTCTTATTAAAGGACAAACTAGACCCCTTTTATTTACTTATAAATATAAAATAGAAGGGCAAATTGGTAATTTCAAGGTAAACCCAACCAAACCCTGAACCGAACCCGAACCTAGATAAATCCTATTTATAGGGTTTTATTTTAACTTATCTCTAAAATTCCCTTTATACCCTTGGTTTTAAAATTAAAAATAAAGGTGAAATTACTAAGAGCCTAGTTGGTATCAACAATACCAAAAAGGCCTTATCAACTCATTATTCTCAAATTATAAACCCTATAAATTCATCCCCACATCTAAATTAGGGTTTCTCATTCATTCATGGTTTCTGATTAGGTTAAAGAAGAGGACTCGCACAAAAGCTTAGAAGGGCGCCGTTGCCGGCCTCCGGACGCATATATCCGGCCGCCGCTGTGGGCCTCCGGACGTAGATCTTGCACAAAAGGTTTGAAGCGGGAGAAGGGCGTGGTGAGAGACGCCGGACACGCGCGGTGGGAGACGCCATAATTATAACGCTCCCAAAAGCGGGATAGGCATCACAACGCCAGGAGCCCCGGACAAGGACTCCCTCAGGCTAAGATAATGTATATAAGGAATAACACGACAACATACACACCACAAAGGCTCCAAACCCCAACAATAAACAACCATCAATGGTCAAACTTGAGGTCAACAAAAAAACATAGTAAACCAGCCCGAAAGGTAAAAGATGGAAGATTAGGATCAAGTCCTAAATGAACCAACCACCCCAAGATCAACCAACCAAGACTCACACTAGCTAGGGTTCCTGACCTTCATGCTCCTAAATTGTTCTTGTACCTGATTATGTCAAAAACATATCCAACCCCACCGTGGTGGGGTTAGTCTTCCACATAGACTAAGTCGATACATAAGCAGAATAATATATATGAACGAGACATGAGTATAAGCATATATAGTGTCACATGATCTTTAGAAATACTCAATGAATTTTAAATAAACAACATGCCTCATAAATCATCATAAGTTTCAAAAGATCATAATAACATGCATTGAAATCTCAAATCGACTCAAAATGGTTCAAACTGGTAATGACTCAAAAGAATACTCATAAATCATTTCAAAAGAATTCAACTCGATATAATCTCAATAACTCGTAATCCAAATCAATAACACATGAATCCATAATAAATACTCATAAGCTGAATCGAGTACTCATAATTTAAATCAACAACTCATATTTCAAATCAAATAACTCATGGCTCAAATCCAATAACTCATAATGTTTCAAACTCAATATAATCTCAAGGGAACTCATAATACTCAAAAGTTGTCAAAATCATCAAAGTCTCAAATAACTGATGTGTATGTATAACTCGTAACCAATGGTCAATTGACTGTAATGGGGTAACAAGGTAAATCTTGCCCCTTTATCAAATCATCACAAGAATCATCCAAATCATAATACAAAACATGCTCGAGCATTTTTACTTTAGAAATCTTATTCAAATCACGACCATGTCCAAGCTATATTGAACATGAAGGTACCTCCTAGAAACCCGACCATGGGATGAACACGGCAATCATGGATCAGATGAGTCCACGTCAATCACGACAATGGTCATCCACTACAACGGTCGCTCAGATCATGTACTAGAGCATGATCCGCTTCAACCGAGGAGTGTAGAAAAACATGAAAACCATAATAAACGCCGACAATGATGTCGCTGTGACCATAGACCACTGAATACGTAAGGCATAACCCTCTATGGAAATAGGAAAATAATAACGCCGACAATGATGCGCCATGGTCATAGACCACTAAATACGTAAGGCGTAGCCCGATATAGTAATATACTAAATCATTTCTCAAGTGTATATATAAATGACAAATGTCGTTCAAATCAAAGACCAAGTAAGTCAATCCTCCGTAGAAATCTCGCAAGTATAAACTTTCTAAAATGTCATAACCGAAATAAAACACAATCACCGCATAAGACAAGTCAACTCAAGTCATAACTCTCAAAGCTTTCAAATCCATAACCACATAAATAATAGCATATCTCGTAATTAAATCAAATATCCCGTACGTAAATAAATAAATCAAATATCTCAAACATCAAATCTCTAATTATAAACACATACCAACTCATTTATTTTAAAATGTTTCAAAGCATAACTCGTAATAATAATCAAGTACGTCAAATCATGCATGCAATAATATAACAACTTAAACTTAAATCATGCTCATATAAAAAGCTCACAAGTACTTGCCTCGATACTCACATAACGGTTTTTAAGCCAAATCAACTACGACGTCAATCAATCCCGTCATACAACCTAAGCAAGTAAATCACATAATAAACATATATATTAAATTAAAATCACAACACCATCTAATAGGTATAAGAGTGAATTACCTAATTCCAACTCGAGTTTGGGTTTCACTCCTCATAGGGTTTGCCCAAAAACCATTATCCAACCCAAGTACGAACCTAGAATACCAACTATGCATATTATCTTCTAATATTCCAACTCATACTTAATTATGCATATATCCATTTCCAAGAGTTTCAAGATCACTTATGTAGCGTCAAAAGACGAAAGCCGATCGACGGTTGTCGAACTTCGACTTGCTAGGCCCTTCCCGGACGTATTCCGAACCTAAACCAACACAACTAAACAAGTTTAACTCTAAAAGCTAAACTTGGGTCATAAAACGTAACTTAGATAAATATGGGTTTAAACCGTAATCAAAACTAGGGACAAAAATCATAAATATATGTTCTGGGGCAAAAAGTGAGAAATCTATAAAGTTGGACCATTTTGTAAATTAAACTTTGGGTTAAAAACTGTAATAAACACATTAGAGGGAATATTAGTAATAATATAAAATATGGGTCAAATCTATAAATAGAAACTTTGGGAGGGTTTTTGTAATTATACTACAAAGTTGGGGGCCCGATCGGGAATAAGAGAGAAGAGGCTCGCCGGCTCTGCGTGACTCCCGGCGACGGCGAATGAGGCTCCAACAGCGACGGTTCCCGGCGGCAAGGAGATGCATATGACTTCTCTGGCTCCGGCGACACAAAAGGAGGCGAGGGGGGAGAGTGTCTCCGGTGGACAGAGCAGGTGGCAGGCTCCGGTGGCGGCAGAGATGATTGAAGGAGAGATGGAGATGGGAATCCTTCCGGTGGCGGCGTAGCGAGGTGACTTCAGCGGAAGAAGGAGATCCGATGGTTGCACGAGAGAGAGGGTGAAGAAAGGAGGGAAGTTGAAGAAGCTGGTGGTGTTGGCCCCGGCGACGACAAAGGGCTTGGTGGCGTGCGAGCTCGATCCCGGAGGAAGGTTGAAGGGTGTCGATGGAGAAGGCCGAAAGAAGAGAGTGGAGTGAGGGTGTTGTTGTTGCATGGAGAGCCTTTAAGATCGTTGCCGATTGAGAGAGGAGAGATGGAGGGAGGTGGGAGATGGAGGTGAAGCAGCAAGGATGTGGTACATCAACCTTTGATATGATTGTCAATGCACCCTCATATACACTAGATGTTACTCATAGTTAACACTTGATCTTGATTCGAATAACGCTTGACACTAGGATGCGAAGGCGGTGTGTGCTTCCTATTGAACGCAACAGAACCTACGATCAATATTCAATGTTGCACTTTATACGAAATGTGCACAAAATATGCTTCACTTTTGGAAACACTAATGTCAAGGCAACGATAAGACCTAACTCTTGATTAGTGGCAATCACCTCTAGTAATTTGTTGTTGCACAAATGACATAGCCTATTTAAAACCCACTCAAAATGATGTATGTTCTCGTGTGTCACAAGTACAAATGCAATTATAAATGTTTTTTTTGTGCTTGTGATACCGACGATCTCTATAACAGAATATTGTATCTACAAATAAAACAAGAATCCAAATGATGAATTAATTACATGTGAGGTAAATAGTGTAACATGTACAAAACAAATTGAAAACAATAATACTTATTCATTGGCTTATATGTCATGTCCATGATAATAATGTAAGAAAACATGTTCAACAAATGTTTAGAGTCTAGACGTGCGAGAAAGAATTCGGCCACCTTATCTGGGTTTGGACATCTTCTACACTCACAAAGTATCCGTGTTTCCTCAACATATGAAGTACTTGTTTTAATGACCCTCTTCCTTCATCTTGTTTCATCCTCATTTTCAAACCGGTATTGTATATTTCCTGGATGGATGTGACGTTCGGATAATTTAATTGCACATATTTTATGTTATGTCTTGGTTTCAACCCCGACCTTAGTACACGTTTTACCTTTTGATATTGCGTGGAAGTCAAACCTCCGACATATGCATACCCCCTTAAATGGTCGGGAAGTATGTGGGTGTGCACTCCACGTACAAGTCTCAATGTCCATTTTTGTCTTCAATGTGTGACCCCTCAGTTCAAACTTACACCATATATTTTTAGACTTCTTTTTTAGGATATTACTTGGCGTATGATCATGGTTGACATTTTTGGTCTTTATAGGTTCTTCGTATCTCTCACATGACAAACAAACGTTATAACCCATTTTATCCAATCGTGATTTGTTTGTGACCAACACCATATTTTATTGATATTGCCACAAAACGAGTCAAACCCACTAAATTCTCTCGATCGTGAAAATATCCGTCCAACTCAAACATAGAATAATAATTTGTACCGACAATATGCGGAATTTTGTTAGATCCTAAAAAGAGTAAAATATTAATTCTACAAGAACCATATGCCTACTATTATCAACAATGTATTTCAATAAGTATATTACATAGTTATGCTAGCATACAATTGATAACAATGTATAATAAAAAAACCCGATATTTATACAACTTTTACATATATAATCATATTTATACTGAAAACTTACTTGAAAAGCGTTAAAAATTCATTTGAATAACTTTTATTCGTTTTCATCAGAAGGTTACGCTGAGATTGTTGGATTCAACATTATCTTCGTCATCGTATCCCTACAAATTCTTACAAAACCAACCAAACTTTGTTGTAGGAAATCGACTTTGAGATTTTGGATATGAATTTTAGAAGTGATTTGATTTATATTTAGACTTTTAATCTTCTAACGATCGAATCTAACTATTAGAATTAAGATCGTTGCTCTACCGTTTGAATTTGCGGGAACCGATACCTGGCCGGACAGAGGGGGCTTGAAGGGGTGCATCCCAATCTCCTACTTATGTGCGTCTGTCTCGTACTCATCTTATATATATTATAGGAGTAGCACTCCTTGCCACATGCCACGCAGAAAAAATGCTCAGTGCCACGTGTCATTTTAGCATTTAACCACAGCCCACCAAAATATTAATTAAGTTTATTCATTACAAAAATATTTAACGAAATAATTAATAATTTATTCTGAAATCCAAATAATTAAAAAAAACAGTGTTAAATTACGTAATTAAAATCAAGATTTATAACCGGGAATTAAAAATAGGTAAAACTTTGTAACCGAATTCGAAATCCAATTTAAATACATATTTTAAAATCGGAGATTTATAAATATTTTGTAATCGGAATTCTTAACGTATTAGTTTTTGTAAAATTAGCTGGAATTTGTAATTTTAGCTATTTTAAAAAAAAAATTATATCATCTAACTAAATCATTAGATTTTTAAAAAAAATCGTTTTGAATTTGAATTTTACAAAACAAATCCAAAATAATATTTAAATATTATATTTTAAAATTAAAACTTTATTTCAAAAGAATCAATAATATTATAATATGAATTGAAAAAGCTAATCAAAAAAATAAATTGTTGAGAAATTCTCACAAAATCTTTCTTTTTAATATTATTTTCAACTACGTCAATTTTGTTAATCAATTTTTTTAAACTACTGGATTATTATAATTTTTAAATACCCTATTTTAATTATAACTAATTATTTAAAAACTTACAAAATTTACAATAAATTTATTGGATAAGCTCTGTGATTTTAACGGGATAAATCTCAACTGCTTTGACTATATTATTATCGATTAAAAATATATTTATAAAAGTAAAAAGAACTTTTTTTTTTCTTCACACAAAAAACAAATTTATATGATATGAAAGTTTTTTTCCAATTATTTACAAAAGAAAAAAAAAATTAAAAACAAATTTATATTATTGTTTTTAAAAAATTTCTTCACACAAAAAATGTTTATGAAAATAAAAAATTCTATACAATATAATTTTTTTTTTATATTTTATTTATAATTGTAATTGTTGTATCAAACTCTTTAACAGTTGCGAGTAATTCTATACCTAAAAATAATATTTATAGAAAATCTCGTGTAAAGCACGGATATTTATAATGTAGAGTGACTAAATTTATTTGGATAAATAACAATTCGATTGAAATAATAATTAAATAATTTTCAATTGGAATTGTTTGGCCAAACCCTCTCTCAAAGAAGAATTTTATCCAAAGAACCCCCAAATAATCATATATCCCCCCAAAGCCTCAACAAGTTAAGAGTACCGTGAACATCAAGGAATTTCTTTTAATCATCTCCGACCCCAAGCCTGACTTTGCTTTTGATTGTCTTCTGTTTCGTTCCCCAAAATTGAAATGGTTTTTCGGAGATGAGTTTCCTTCAAGGATTATTCGGTTCCTTGGGCTCCATCTTTGCGGATCCCAACTCTCCGCATGAATCAAGCAATACACACAACCCTAATTCCTCGGCAATGGAGGGCAGTGGTCCGGGCACTTCAATCGCGAACGAGCGCGTTGCGTATAAGCTCAAAGGCTACTTCGATTTGGCTAAAGAGGAGATCGCCAAGGCTGTTAGAGCGGAGGAGTGGGGATTGATTGATGATGCCATTTTTCACTACAGGAATGCTCAGCGTATTTTAGGGGAAGGTGCTTCAACTCGAGGACCCTCCTATATCACTCCTAGGTGATGATCGATCACTTTATTGTTATTTGCCTTGATTGTTGCAGGGTTCTAGTTTCGACTGTTACTCGCAAGGTATCTTATACTCGGGTTTCAACCTGCCCTTTTCGATTAATATCGTTCGACTTTAGAAGTTGAGCTTGAACACCAATTTTGCATTAGCTAGCGGGGGATTGTTAGGATCCGCCTTCTTAACAGCTTGTTGAATTTGGCTTTCATAATTCTGGTGATTAGTCCATAGTAATTATTAGGGATTAGGGTAGTGTAGCAGGTATTGGTTTTAGATCAAGCTTGACGGTTCACGCGCAGGAAAATGGTGTGGGTGGCATTTTGCCAATGGCGGCATAGAGCTGGTAAATTTTATTGCAATTTTCCTCTTTTGCACTTAATGGGTGTTTTTGCAAAAAAATTCCTTATTTGAAGGACGGGGTTTTATGAGTTAATGTCCACCCTAACCGAGGATTTAATGGTGAACACTACTGTTATAGTTTCTCTTCATTTGATGTCTTGGTTTATTGTTGAGCAAATGCGGTATATAGCTGATCTTTTCGTAATTTTTGTTCATTTGGTTTCTTCTGTAGTGAGCAGCAGAAAGTGAACTCTTATCACCAAAAGATTACAAAGTGGCAGGGTCAAGTGGCTGAGAGATTACAAGCCTTGAGCCAACGAACAGGTCTAATTGAGTTATATTAATATTCAAGATGTTGTTTACAGTAAGAATGTAAGATGCAATGCTATGTGAAAGATAATAACTTTTTGATGGATTTATCTTTTCCTTGCTTTTTTAGGTGGTACAATTCCGGACAAGGTATGGATTGGTTTTCACTAGAGTGTAAGTGCAGTCATTAGTTTGATGCATGAAATGTACTTACACAATGTGTAGTGCAGGTTTTGTTTCCTGTAAGTCGTTCTTGTTAGCTTCATAATCTTTTCAGTGAGGACCTGTTACTGATTTAAAATCTGAATACACTTTCCTAATAAAATTAAAATTAGAATTCCACCTTCCCTTCAAATAGTTATACCCTACATCCCTACCTAACACCTTCCCAGAAGTTCTGCGCCTCTTCAAGTATTCTGTTTTACGATTCTGTTCTGATGTTGCTAACTTGCTGCTGCTCTTCTGCAATCCTGTTCTCTGTTGTTGGCTGCTGCAGTTCTGTATTCTATTATTTCTATAGGAATCAGGTTTGCTGCTTGTACAATCTCTTGCAGTTTAGTAGTTTACACATCAAGTTTGCTGTTTCTGTAAACTGCTTCTGAGTTCTGACTTCTCTAATCTTCATGGGTTCATATAAAGTTCTGCACTTTTTCCAACAAGAATCCCTCCCATTCACTCCTACTCTCATACAAAAGAAACTTTAGGTAACTACTAACTAAAGCTTCAGTTTTTATAAATTACTGGTTGTTTTTTTCTATAACTCAGTCAGTAATTATCAAGTTTATAACCTTATAGTGGCATAGTGCAATGGAACCTGCTTCTCAAACTACCTAAACAATTCCTGCATGGTAGTATGATTTTTTGCGAATCCAGCAAATAAAAATGATGTGACTTGTATTTTCTGCAACGGAGCGGCAACAGGAGGAATTTATGTGCTAAAACCACACTTAGTGGGTGGCCATCGTAACATCATGGCATCCACCAGGTGTCCTGAGCATGTTAAGGAGGAGATAATCAGAGTACATGGCTAATAAGAAGAATGCCAGAGATCAATTGAATGTATCTCAAACCGTTTCTGAATTCCCATCCAACTTAGATCAATATAGAGATGCTGATGCATAGTATAGAAATATTACTACACCTCAGACTATCTGGAAACAAACTACCTTGAATGAAGCATACAAGAAGGACAATGTCAAAAGATGTGGGAAGCTATTGCTCGGTTTATGTATACCTCCGGCATTCCATTCAATGTCATATCAGATGACAACTTTAAATTGACGTATGAAGCTATTGCAAGGGCAGGAATTGGACAACCATTGCAAGTCAATATCAAGTAAGGGTTCCTCTATTGAAAAAGGAAGTTGAAAGGATAGAAAATATGATGAAACCTCATAAGGATGCTTGGGTAAAGACAGGTTGTTCAATTATGTGTGATGGATGGACCAATAGGTGTCAAAGGTCACTCATTAACTTTTTCGCAAATTGTTCACGAGGAAGTATATTCATTGAATCAGTTAATGCATCAAACTATTCCAAGAACGGAATTAAGCTATTTGAGCTCCTTTAAAAAGATAACGAGAGGATTCCCAGGGAAGACGATCAGCCAAGGAAAATGAGAGGATTCTTTGGGATATTACATAAAATCCAAAGGAGAATGCCTTTATAACCTAATACATCCACCTTAGAATCATCTAGTAAATCCCTGAATTAAATGCTAAAGTGTACAAGCCGTTTATCATACACAAGGCTAGGTGATACCTGGTATTCCCTCACGTGTAGTCAGCTTTGTAACGTCTCTCGCGTAATATTCCCATCCCTTCCAGTCCCCACATTAGCTGGCTTACCTTTCTTGAACCTCGCTCTCACATAAACCTCTTTTTTTTTTTTTTTTTACTTAACTGAAAATGAGAATAAAACCTAAATAGGTTTGTAGTTGTGTGGTACCCTTGTGATTGCACGGGAGTGGGAAAATCCGAGTACCTCTCATTCTTCGATGTTCATTCTAGAAAGTTGTATGTTATTCTGTCCAATTTGTTTTATAAATTCTGCAGGCTGAAAAGTGTTGCAAAGTGAGAGCTGAAGATAGTTTTTAATGCTCTCTTGGTAGTCCTGAATTTTGAAATCATTGTTCCAATTACTGTTTTCCATTATGGTTTGATCCTTATAGTGACTTGATTGGTGCCACTTTATATTATTTTGAGGACTAGAGAAGGTTGTTGGATTTAACTCACAGTTTTTGTTTAGTGAAGACTAATGAATTTTATAGACAGATGGTGGAATAGCATTTCTCTGCATTTCCTGATCTATATCCTTGTAACTAAGAAAACAGATGTTGAATTTGTACAATTTTGTTGTAATCAGATCAAAAGACCACCTCAAACCGTCCAGGTCCCACAGAAGTTATCTAACAATGCAAAGAATGCTGCACTGAGAGTGCCTTCTTTGAGTGGCAACAGATCAAGAACTACGGCCCCCGTAGGTACAGCTGGAGCTTCAAAATCTAACCAAGATAGTAGTGGTTCGGATCCCAAGTTAGTGGAAATGATAAACACCGTGATTGTAGATAGAAGCCCTTCTGTAAAGTGGGATGACATAGGTGAGATATTTTTTGTCAGTTTCATGTTCCTATTACACTTCTTCCTGCCCATTACTAATGTTGCACCTTGCCATCTCTGCAGCTGGTCTTGAAAAAGCTAAGCAGACTCTATTTGAAATGGTAATTCTGCCAACCAAAAGAAAAGATTTGTTTACAGGTCTTAGGAGGCCTCCCCGAGGTACACAGCCGTGAAGCTCAGATTCTTGATGTAAGGACTAAATTTGCATCAGTTTTATACAATATCATTTGGTTTTGTTTGCAGGTCTGCTTCTATTTGGTCCTCCAGGTAATGGCAAGACCATGCTTGCTAAAGCAGTTGCTTCGCAATGTGATGCAACATTTTTCAATGTTTCTGCTTCTTCCCTGACTTCCAAGTGGGTCGGTTTCTCTTTCCATGTCAAACTGCATGTCTGCTTAATGAGGCCCCCAACTTCAACTCTCCAAATTTGTTTGTCTTATTAACTACCGTCGTCTCCTAATATTCTTGTAGGTTGGTGAGGGTGAAAAGCTTGTTCGAACCCTCTTCATGGTGGCTATATCAAGGCAACCATCTGTTATCTTTATGGATGAAGTATGCTCCAAGCTTTAAAAACTCAGCATGCTCTGTTACCAAGCAGCTGTTTCTGCTATATAAATTCAAAGGATGACTGATGAATTTCTTTTCATTAGAAAAAAAGAGGGTCGTATTCCATTTCCTGTTTGAATGTTGTGCTATAGTAGTGCTTCAGGTGTTGTTTAGTACTGTTTTGTGTGCCCTCGGGGCCATGCTTCTACAATTGGACATGTAAAATGAGGGCATAGTTTATACATGCTATTTTGCATGGCTGAGTAAGACATCATTTTTTGCTTTATTTGTTAGTGTATTTTATTTCTTTTGGGTAGTCCATGCCCTGATGTTGGAGCATGCTGAGCAAGACTGTTATATGTTTTCCATTCTTTTGAATAACTATCATTACCTCGGAATCTATGAGTTGGAATGGAAGCATAGGTTAGGTAAAACTCATTTTAGTCAAGATGAGGCTACCACACACTTGTTCTGTAATGTTATTTGATTTTGTTGATATACATTTGCTAAAATTCTTCTTTTTAAACCCATGTTTCTCCTTCATCCCCTTCTCTGCCTAACTCATTTTCCTGCAATAAATAGATTGATAGCATCATGTCAACAAGGTTGGCTAATGAACATGATGCAAGTAGAAGGTTGAAGTCGGAGTTTCTTGTACAGTTTGATGGTGTGACCTCTAATCCAGATGATTTAGTCATTGTAATTGGTAAACTTTCTTCTGTAACTTCATCAGATTGTTCATTCATTTTCTCTGCGAAAGGTTCTTTCTTTTTGTCCTATTAAATTATTAAAAGCACACGGTCTCTTTACTTTGTCTCTTTTGTTGTTACTCTACGCCAATGATGATGGCAGTTTCAGTGATAAATGAATGCTTAAACCAAAAATGAATCAGTAAAATCGTGATGTTGCTATGCCGATGCAATAATACGTGAATTTACAGTTTCATGAATTTGTTTGTGCTTCTCTCAGGTGCGACAAATAAGCCACAGGAACTGGATGATGCAGTCCTTAGGCGATTGGTTAGTATCTTTTTATTCATTTTGTGCCATTTTTGTTATTCTTCAGTTTTTAATAACATTAAGCTTTGGTCTATGATCAAATTTTCGCCATGATGAGGCAATGGTATGTCATTTTGCTTCACCTACCTAATCATAAGCTGCAACTTAATAACTGTTTACCAGG
Organism: Fagopyrum tataricum; assembly: GCA_002319775.1. Classification (NCBI taxonomy): domain Eukaryota; kingdom Viridiplantae; phylum Streptophyta; class Magnoliopsida; order Caryophyllales; family Polygonaceae; genus Fagopyrum; species Fagopyrum tataricum. Next base: position 30,035,041 of record CM008283.1, on the reverse strand, counting down.
TGAAGAGAATATACATACCCTTGCCTGATCAAAATGTGAGGAGGCTAGTCCTTCAACAAAAGCTTAAAGGTCAAGCATTTAGTTTACCTGGTAAGAAGCTTTTCTTGAATACGTATGGATCCTCATCAAATATACAGAATCAGTTTATTGGTCATTCCTAGGTTATATCTCTCTGTCATATAGTGGTGAGGATGATCACATTTGTGTCTCTCCACTGCTAATACAGGGTAAGGGTAATTATCAAGTGTCTTTTTGATCCTTTGAACAAAAAAGGAAAAAGGTAAAGTTTCATAAACAACGTTTATGAATTAGATCTTTAATCTAGTCTTCTTAGATGTACGGCTGCTAAAACAGAATGGTATTCTAAATAGACCTTTAATCTTGTTTTATACATGTTGAAGAATTGTTTACCCATTTGGAGGAAACCCTTTCTTATTGAAGATGGTCAGAAAATTTTACAGTGAAGTTTTTACCTTATTTTTGAAGACAACATCCATACTTTCCGTAAACTTGTTTACTGGAGTTATTGTACAAGTCTCCCACCTCCTTGTGTTAAAAAATGGAAAGAAAAAAAAAATGCTACAGGCATCTTATCTGTAATCAATGGAGAGCTGTATACTTATGCATTTGTCTAGTAGGACTGATCTACAATTTGTGGTTACGACAGGTGGAGATTTGGAAAGACTTGCCAGAGAGACAGAGGGTATGAGTAGTTTTTGAATCCTCTGTTATTGTTATTAGTGTTAAAAAAAAGGCTCAATTTTATGTGCAGTGGTCTTTGTTTTATAAAACCTCCTTTAAATCCTCAGGATACTCTGGGAGTGACTTGCAAGCATTATGCGAGGAAGCAGCAATGATGCCAATTCGGGAGCTCGGTTCCAAAATACTCACTGTCAAGTCAAATCAGGTAGACTTTCAAAAATTTGTTCACTTTTGGTTGGAGGGAAGTGAAAGAAAGGAAAATTGTCATGTACAGCACTGATGTGCCGCTTTCGTTGGTATCATGAAAACAGGTGAGACCGCTTAGGTATGATGATTTTCGGAAAGCCATGGGCGTGATCAGACCCAGTCTACAGAAAAGCAAATGGGAAGAACTCGAACGATGGAATGAAGAGTTTGGCTCCAACTAACCCTCCATTTAACCAAAATTGTTGCTCGGAGTTTCGGTCACTAGATTTGCCAGTGTAAGACCAAAGCTAATAACAGCCTCCTAATTCAAGCTCAAATTCTGCAGTGTTGACATGTATATTATGTAAAAAAATTGCTTGGCATTTTGCAATTCCCTCCAGTCCTCTACTCATTTTGTACAAAGTTTGCTAGAATCTGATTATCATTTGGTCGTTTTTGAGCTGAAATTTGCTACCGTCTGTCCCTTTGATTTTGGTGAATCCAACACACTAGTCTCAAAGATGTAGTTGGTAAAAAGTATGAGATTTGGATCTCTTCTATCAAATATGATGATGGATTCCTAAACTTAACAAGGGCAAAGAGAAATCAATTGATAAACTTGGACTGTTTTTTTCTTTTTATGTTCTTGTTTGGAACACTTTGACCTGCTTTATTACTATATTTCCAAAAAAAAAAAGAAAAATAACTTAAAATAATACCAACTATCAATATTGAACTCAAAATAATACTAATTTTGAAAATTACTGAGAGCGATACAAAATACGTATTTATCAAAAATGATAAGTGGACTCTTATTCCATGCTTTTATCCAATGTTTCTTGCTACAAAATATGTCCTTATATTAGGGATGACATTGGGCTCCTAACAGGGATGACATTGGGCTCCTAACAGTAAAAAAAATAAAAAAATAAAAAAATAAAATCCCCCCCACATTTAATCCTAATTTCCTATAAATACCCATACTCTCTTCCTCCACAAATCACATCATCTACAACTCATCTTCTCTACTCTCCTAATCTCTTATTCTCGAATTCTCGATTCCTCGTATTCTCAATATCTCGATTTCTCGCAATGGCAAACCCAAGTGATCAAATTCCCTCTTCCCAATACTTTCGTAGCACCCAAGAGAGCGAAACACAAATGCCCGACAATCCCGATGTTACCGAAGTTCCACGAAGAAGTCTCCCCCCTCCGAAAATGCTTACATCCGAAATATTTACGAAGCATTACACTAGGGGGGAGCCGGTGAATGAGTATTGTCAAGTGGCATGCAACTATTGCCCGAAGGTGTACAAGTGGAAGGTGAAGGGCGGCTACGGGACATTGCAAACTCACATGGCAAACGTCCATCCGGAGAAGCTCGGGATTTCACGGGGACAAACACAATTGTCCCACGGGTTTGCATCTTCTATCTCTCATTCTCCTTTATTTACATATAATCATAGTGAAGAAAGTTTAGGATTAACCGATGTTATTTGTTCACATTCATTACCGTTTTCTTATGCCGAATATGAAGAAGTTAGGGAATATAACACTAGATATCTTCAACCTTCTTTTAAACCAACTTCTAGGAAAACCGTTTTAAAATTAGTTAATAAATCTTACTTAAAAAAGAAAGAAATTTTTTTTATCGAATTTGGCTAGTTTTGAACATCAAGTTTCAATTTGTAGTGATATTTGGAGTACACAATCACAACAACATTTTTACATGGGCATTACTTTACATTTTATTGATAACGCTATGTTTTTGCATAAATATGTTATTGGTTTTCAGCATTTTAATCAAAGACATAATGCACTAGGCATTGCAAGCATGATTAAAACGGTTTTACAAGAATATAATTTACAACATCGAATTTTTTCATATTCTTTTGATAATGCATCCGCAAATACCGCCGCCGTAAACCATTTGGTTGAGGATGCGAGACAATATATAAAAACTCCTTATACTCATCAAAGATGTGCATGTCATATTTTAAACTTATGTGTTCAAGATTGACTTAAGGTTTTAGGAGATATGCTAACCCCAATCAAACTTGTTATTGATCATATTTGGCATGACTCCGATTTAAGAAGAAAATGGAGAAATTTATGTTTAAACAAAAATGTTCATCTATTGCTTTTTCAAAAGATGTTGGAACTCGTTGGAACTCGACTTACAAACTACTTTGTGAAGCCGTACGTTATAAAGTTTTGTTACAAGAATTTGCTTCAATTCATGTTCCTTGATCAATTTTAGATGATGAAAATGTTTGGGAAACTTGTGCCCATATTTATAATGTTTTAAAAACTTTTAATGATGCAACTAATACCATGAGTTGTGTTTACACTCCAACATCTCATAGATTTTTAGAAATTGCCGTTAATGTTTCCGAAGCTTTTGTAAAATGTTTTAACATACCTTGCCTTCTAGAATGTATGCTTGATATGAAAGAAAAATGGCTTAAATATTATAAAAACATTCCCATGATTTATCTTGTAACCGCCGTTTTTGATCCTAGACTTAAACTAGATGGTCTTTCCGATTTATTGACTATTTATTATGATTGTTTGTGTGTAAACTTAACACAAGAAGACTATAATGTTCCTAACATTGTGCAAGAAGTTAATACCGAAATTTTAAAATTACTTAGTACATTTCAATCTAGTGCTAGCTCTTCTTCTACCGCACCTAGTCCATCTCCCTCTTCTACTAGTTCATCTTCTTCTCTTTCACTTGCACAACAAGTTTTTGCTAGAAGAACAAAAACACCTAGACATTCATCTTCAAATGCGGAATATCAAGATTATCTTAACACTTGTTTTAGTTTTGATGATAATGTTGAATTTGATATTTTGGATTGGTGGAAGAGATTAGCTCCCAAATATCCAACCTTAGTTAAAATTGTACAACAAATCATGGCCGTGCCCGCATCAACGGTTGCGGTGGAGCAAGCATTTAGCCGAGGCGGGAACATTCTCGATCACAACCGAACTCAATTGAAGCCCGAGAAGTTGGAGATGCAAGTTTGTATTCAAGATTGGATAAGGGCGGCTAAGCGGAAACAAAGGAATGCACCGGTGTACGACTCCAAATCGGATTCCAACTCCGAAGACGCCGGCACTACTTCCGAGTCCGACATCGAAAGGTAAGCGGGATTTAAAAAAAACTCGGAAGTCCGAAAAAAGGTAAGAGAACTACGTGGACTTTGATTCCTCTTAATCCCGAGAGGATACGTAGGCAACCGGGAAACCGGTTCAAGCCCTTTAATTTTTCCGAGTTTTTTTGTTTCAATTGGTATAAATTTTAATTACTAGTTTTTATATACTAATTTTTTTTATAATAAATTTTTTTATTTTTATGTAATATTAATTTTTTTTATTTTAACATAATACTTTCTCTTTATTTATTTATTTATTTATTTTTATTTTTTATAAACCGTGCTAAACCGGCAAACCGACGGTTTGCCGGTTTCAAGGGCCCAAGGCTAAACCTAAACCGTCGGTTTACAAACCTAAACCGACGGTTTAGGTTTGCAGCTCATGCCTAGACAGGTATAGAAACAACACATAACATTATTCTGACTTGACTCTGATCCGGTTCGGAGGTCCCGGTTTCCTGAACATGTCTAGATCGGTGCATACGACCCTATAAATGTGGGGAGGAAAGATTTGAGAGCAAGTCCAACTTCACCCTTAACAAATTAACTGGTAGACCAGATCGCCGGTCCTTGCTGGCTCCGTCCCCATGGCGGACGATACCCCAACTATTAGGGTTTTGTGCCCTAAGCTCTTCTCCTCCAGGTACGAACCATCCCTCCATTGGTTAATCGGATCTCCCTTCTTTCCACCTTACACTGTCGTGTCCACCGTGCGATGCATTCACTTCCAACCCGATCGTCCTCTCTCGCCAGCCTTCTCGGAGGAAGCTGACGATCTCAGGGCATTGATTATCAAAGGTTTTCACGTTATCGGAGCTTTGATTGTCGGAAGATCGGGCGAATCAGCAGAAATTGCAAGAGAGGCAGTGGATTCGGCTATCAACTTGCGCAAGAGCTTGTGCGGGTTTGTTAATGGTGTGGAAACTTCGGCTACTTTGGATTTAATTGGGGGCTCCGTGATTTCAAATGCCGGTGAAATTCGGTTTTTCTTGTCCAGAAGGGGAAATGTGAAGGATATGGAAGCTGTTAGCTCTATTGTGTATGAAGAGGAGCCTGATAAGTATATTTGGGAAAGAGGTTGTTTGCTACATTGCGAGCTTCCTATCAAATTGCCTGTTTATGTGTCAGAAAGCAAGAAATCTGGTAATCAATTATACGCACTCTCTACAATTAGGCTTCGATCTTCGAAGTATATGCAACTTCACAATCTTCTCCTTGAAGAGCAATTATATTAGTGTAGGTAGTTTCGTAATGCCTTGCACTTCATGTAGTTGTGTCGTTTTGGGTGGGTTTATTAGATGATTCATTCGAGAACCAAACTAGCGTCGTTTAGTGTTCCATCACTCCATGTGATACTTTGTATGTCTAGACAATATGGTTAAGGGTGAATATTAGCACAGCTCGCAGTTGATATATACGTGTACATATATATATATTCTCTATTTATAACTTAGGGTAGAAGTTTCGATTCCTAAACAGTATCTACTACCAATACTCAGATGCTGAGCGAATGTATACTGTTGCACACGAGGCACTTCTTGCAAGCTTCAGAGATCCACGTGTCACATTCTTGTTGGAATCATCCAAGGGGAATGCGGAACAAGTTCCTGATCCTGTCATCATCCGTGGTGAAGTATTGGACTCGTTGACAGAAGTCTCTGATCTTAAGCTTTCTGATGGGAATATGCTCCCTTGTTCATACTTTTTATCTGACAAGAAAAAGATCTCATCTGCCTCTGCGGAGGTAAGTAGATTATATGTGCTGCTTCGAGTTGAATTTCTTCTACTTTTTTCCTGTTCTCTCTCTCATGTTAGTTGCTAGTGGTTTTACGAAACTCTTTTGCTTAGAATGCAGGTATAATTCAAGTGACTGTTCTGCTTAACAGATCAGACAAGTCCTTAGAATTGAATGCACCTATGGCAAAGTTTTATCCAGGTATCTGTTTAGTACCTGTGCTTTGAATGATCGTCTATAGAAATTGTTTTGCAATTCTTCATTTTACATTTATCTTCAGTCTTCACAAGTGTCCTGTGCTGACAGCTTCAGAAGAGTCCAGGCTGTGGGTTGTGAACTATAAACTACAAGTTCTTTGTTATGCTGTAAAAGATCTTCCCCTGAGTTCTGCAATATCCAAGCTAATTATTCCTGCATTGGCTGATCAGTTGAATGCAATGAAGAATGAAATTTTGCCATTGTTCTTAAAACAAAATCCACAGGTACCATGACCGGTACTCTTGATTCATTGAGAAACCTGTTAAGCTGTTTTGCTATTTCAAGGAACATGCAAAGCTATTAATAACTGTATGTTGCTTGCTTGAACTGACATTCTTGGCTGTGTACAGGATGTATAATTATCATGTATTCATTTCTAGTTCTTCTGAGATAGATAACCTCCTTTCTTTAATGAAATGTCCGCTTGTCATTATTCTCTTTTCCTCCTTTAGGTCATGGTTCTTATCCTTTCTACTCATGCTTTCACAAATTCCTCTCTAAATAAAATCATTTTTTGCTTCATGTATCTGCTCTTTTTTCATTGCGGAGGAGGTAGCAACTCTAAAGGATATCCATACGAGCACTTGCTCATAGAGTTCCTCCTTTGCCATTAACCCATTCATTCAGTGTGTGAAAAAGGGAGGCACAAGTGCCTGAGCAAGGCCATCGCCTGGCCTTAGGTGACTCAGTATGGACAGAAAGGCGACATGGGCATCCATGCAGCCAGGCTTCCGCCTTCTGGAAATTAGGTCTAGACTTACATAGTTTCAAAATTTTATTCCTAGAATTATAGGCTTAAATTATGACTAGAATCAAAGATCTTTTTCTTCTTCCAAATTTTATTCCTAGACTTACAGGCTTCCGCCTTCTGGGTAGTTTTGGATTCCTATTTCTGCATATACATTTAATCTATCAGCTTACAATCTGTCATATTCATCTGGAAAAGGATTTTGCATCTGAAAGTCGTTTCATTTCTTCCATCTCATTCAATGTGTATGAGTGCTCTTCCAGTTCTCCTTTCCTTATTTTTTCCTCACTGCTTCAAAGTTGTATAGTTCTCACTTGAATTCATATCTGGTGAACAATATTTGCAGTTGTGTCCGTATCACTTCACTCCTCCTGGCGTTCTGCATCCAATCACAGTTATTTATGACCTGACTTATGGCGAGATGGAAACGAAGACAGGTATCTATGCCAAACTTTCTTTTTGTGTGCGTTTTTTCTGCATGTTCCTTTGGTCTGATTTTGAAGAGGATCCTACGTTTCTAATTAGTATTAGACTTGTTATTCAGAAAGGATTGGGTTTAAATCGAAAGAATTTTATGACTGGGTAATTTGCAGGCAAGTAGTTTTGAGTTATGTGTCAAAAGATGCTCAACCATGATCATCAGTTTTTCAGATTATGGGCTAGTTCTGATATTTTTTAAAGCCATGTTTGAGTAATTTTGGTTGAAACAATTAATGGTTTTGGATTAAAATTTTCTTCCATTTCTAGTAGTTTTGAGTTATGTGTCAAAAGATGCTCAACCATGATCATCGGTTTTGCAGATTATTTGGGCTAGTTCTGCTATCCTTAAAGCCATGTTTGAGTATTTTTGGTTGAAACAATTAATGGTTTTGAATTGAAATTTTCTTCCATTTGTAGTAATCTCTGTATATTTCAGATCGGGTCAATATTTTTACTAGTATAGTTTGTACAGATATTGTAGAGGTGTTGAGAGAGGTTAGGGAAGATCAAGTCGGGCCCACATTTTGACTAGTATTGTTGGTACAGAACTAGTGATACTGTAGAGGTATTGGGAATAGGAGGAGGGAGTTTAGTGGTGGCATTTTAACAACAACAGCAGCATAGTGCATAATTATAATTCCATTTTGCAAGTTTTGACATAATTTGGTCATGGCAGTTGAATTGAGGAAGTCCTTGCATTTAAGACTTGGATTGCCTACTGATCGTCCTCTCATCCGGGCAGCAAATGCTCTAAAATATCCAGAGCACAAGAGTAACTCAAAGGGTACAGGAAAAAGGGGTAATTTCCTTGTTTTCTGATGAGGTTCACATCTTTTGTTTCTTTATTCATTTGCCCTCATACTAATGCAATAGATAATTGGGAACATCCGTATGCTGGTTTCAGGCTCTATGTTGCTGAAAGATGTACATATAGGAATACCAAGCAGTGGGGGTAAGAAACTATAGCTGCTATATATCTTACGCTTGAATACAGTTAAGTCAGTTTCAGCTTAAGTAGCTGTCTTCCTGCTGACAATAAAATGGCCATGCAGTTTCAGGTGGTCATGTCTCTCTGGTTCAAGGTTCTTATGAATATTATCATTACCTCCAGGATAATTTTGATGACTCGGTAAACGAATTCATTCCTTTCCTAATTAAGGTCTTGTTTATTAAACATGGCTTTTGAATAGTTTAAGCTTTTGGAATAGTTTAAACTTTTTGGATAATTTTTTGAGTAGTTATTTTGTTGAGTTTCAGAAAATCTGTGATCTAATGAGAAACCTAATTAAGTATTTGATAACTGAAGATTTTTGGATATATCTTTGGAGTGGAATTACTAATGAAGACACATTCTAAATTAAGCAAAAATATCTTCAATGTAAATAAGGGAAAAATTGTCTCAATTTGTTAAAATTCAAGAAAAGTTTATTAGAAAAAGCTGTGTTATATAATGTCAAAGTCTACGGGTAAAAAATTTCAATGACCACAGACTACATTTGCTTTAAAACTACAAAGCTCCTCTAACAAAAGCTAATGAAAAACCTCTACCAGACAACCACTAAATAATGTGAAAGCCTATCTACTGAATTTTTGCTTGACATTCTAAACTTGAAGATCATAATAATCCATCTGTACAAGCGGAAAACTAAACTTGGTCTGAAAGCACTTAGTTGTGTTACGTATATGGACAAATGTAAATGTAAGACCATGGACACATCCAGCTGTTAGACTCTCAAAGGTTGAAGGCTGATTTTAAAAATATTTTTATCAGTAAGATAGTATCTAAAGATACAATCCAAGTTTTTGGTTTAAGGGAGATTGATAGGAACCGATTTATAGATAAGAGAAAAGTAGAAAACGTTAGGACTTGGTTTAAGATCCCGTCACCCCTTTCAGTGGCTCCAGGACCTAACCTTATGAGCTTAATTAGCACCCAAAAATACAGGCCTTTTAAAGGCCTAAAAAAGTTAAAGAACACACCGGCTAGAGAAACCTACTGGTATTGTGGAGAGTTGACTCGGGAGGAATCTCTGCTCTGGCACCCTATTAGCTTCTATCTCCGACGGGTCTTTTCCGGCTTCATTGTTCTTAATTCAATGATATGATTTTCATGGATCTTTTCACTCGATCTATCCAAATTCTTTTTTTAATTTATATCTTCGCAATGCAGTTAATTTCTTTCTTATGATTTAAATTTGGAATCATTTCAATGGTTTCGGACTGCAATGTTCCTTGGCAAGGTGGCAGTCATGGTGGTGATTTTTGTTGTGATAGAATATGATTTATTTGAAGACTTACAAGCCTCTTTGTTACCTATGTTCCAGGGATGGGGTTGCGCCTATCGCTCTCTACAGACTATTATTTCCTGGTTCGGACTACAACACTATACTGCAATTGATGTTCCCACGCATAGGTGAATGAGGTTTTTCAATTCATGTACAGACTTTTTCCCTTTTCTCTTGTTTTGCATTTTCCCTGATATGAAAACTCTTCAGGGAAATACAGCAGGCTCTCGTAGAGATTGGTGATAAAGATTTGTCTTTTGTGGGCTCATGTGAATGGATTGGTGCAATTGAATTAAGCTATGTTTTGGACAAACTTTTGGGGGTAAGCTGATTCGTCAACTTAAAAAGTTTATCTTTCCACGAGGAATTAAAATACTACATAAGCATCTAAAGTTTATAATTATAAAAATAGGATACCAGAATATGTATCTGAATTCATTGAGACCTGAGATATCTCTGATGATTTGACCCAAAACACCCACAAGCAACCTGAATTGAACACGTTCCTTCCGATTATTTGTTCTAATCTCATTGTGAAAAGGGTCCATGAGTAGAGACTTGGATTATAATTTACCTAGTTTGAGAACTCTTGAATGGAATCTTCATTCTGGAATCTGGACCAGGTAACTTGCAAGGTGATGAATGTGCGATCTGGGTCAGAGCTTCCTGAAAGATGTCGAGAATTGGCCATGCATTTTGAAACACAAGGAACGCCTATCATGATCGGTATGTTGTTCACAAAATGGCTGATGCTTTCAACATGTGATTGCTATAATGGTATTCGATGAATGAACCTATGATATTGTGTTGACAAGAGCCTGTACGGAAATGAAAATGCAGGTGGAGGTGTACTTGCATATACCCTCTTAGGAGTGGATTATAATGAAGCCAACGGGGACTACGCTTTCCTAATTCTAGATCCTCACTACACAGGGAGCGATGATTTGAAGAAGATTGTCAACAGTGGCTGGTGTGGCTGGAAGAAAGCTGTTGACAGCAAGGGGAAGAGCTTCTTCTTGCATGACAAGTTCTACAATCTTCTTCTTCCTCAGAGACCTAACATGGTATGAATAGAGTTTCTAATCATCAAAAATCTGTCCAAATACATGGATCAGCAGCGAGAAGTGGAAAGCAACTCGAAAACCAAAAGATGCAACTCGATGTTTATACATGGTCAAGTGGGAACGACGCCTGAAAAGCTAGAACAATGAAGGATACAACTTAGATGTTTAGATATGCTCAATTTGCTCGACTAGTTATAATTTTGTCTTTGAATTCCATAACTTTCTCTACCATACTTTTTTAAATTTGGTAAAAGGTGAGTCTTGTGCAGCTCAGAAATGATGTGAAACGACAAAACCCTTTTGCAAGGCACGGTTTTGAAGGATGTACAACTGCTTAGGGTGTGTTTGTAAGAGATTATTGTCGGTTATTTTAGAATAAAATTGAGGAGATTAAATTTGTGTATATGTTTGGTTGTAGATGTGATTATAGACCTAGATTATTGATGAGATTATATGGGTTTAAAAAAGGGGAAAAAATAAGAGCCTGTTTCCTTGGGGTTTTATTTTATAAACTCGGAAATCGGGATTAGTTTTTGTGTGAGTTTACTTGAAAATTGGTTTATTTACGGATTAGTTTATTTGGGTTTAAAACCCACAGAAAAAATAAACCTCAATTAAACACCTTTGTCAAGATTATTTATATAAACCCGTTAAAAAAAACCTATAAACCATATAAATTCATTTAATTTATAAACCCAATCTGCAAGAAAATCGCCCTATGTATTGATATTATCACCAAGTTCATACCTTCGAGAGGGAAGAAGAGATTTATTTTCTCCAACACCTACCTACAAAGTATTTGCGCCAACTTTTTATTTGTGGACTCAGTTGTGACACTGAGTTAATTAGGTTGCATAGAAAAATTACGGGGTACATGTTTGTGACTTGAGAATTAGTTCATTCACTTACATATAGAAATTTACTAGAAGTTGACTATCCCTGTTCTGCAGGAACAACACCACAATTTCCTTATAGATTGAAGCAAGCAAAAAAACAAGTTCAACGCAACGAAATCAAATACAAACCGATTGAAAACAAAGTAGCTGAAAATAAGTAGAATTTCCTTATAGATTTACACACTCAAAGGAGTTAATCAAATTCAAGAAGGATATGACACACCAATCTGAAGCTTGATAAATCCAGGAATGCCTAAATCCGAGCCTTTGTAACTTCAAACCGACCAGGAATAGTGAAGTTATCCCCAATGAAGTAACAAGACAAACATGTGAAAGAGTTGGCTACTTACGACGTCGTTGGGTGACCAGTAGATAGGCGCTCGCAAGTGTCAACTAATGTGGACATGTTCATGAGTCACAGACTAATAGTGATGCGATGGTTCAGCTATGAGGATCAAACCTAGAGGGACTAGAGGCGTTAAGACAGCTCACTTTCCTATTACCTATACCGGCTATTCGTGTTAGTGTGTTACAGTTACTGTATTGAGAAGAAAGGCAACTAGAGCATGTTATCTGCATTGTGTTGCTGCATCAATCAAGGATGTAAATCATCTATATATCATAAAACAGAGTACGTAAATGATCAAGTTACATAACAAACTGTAAGCTTAGCTGTCATTTGCATTTGTATGTGAAGTCATAGTATCTTAAAAGTCTAGAAGAAGTTGAGGCAGAATCCTCTCAAAATGAGTAGGTTCAATCTTGCTAAGCCCTTCTGCATCTGCAATTGTCGCAGCACGTAGAACAGCTTCTGCATCAACAATGTAATCTATTTCGTAACAGAATATCCAAGCATTCTTACATTAAACAACCAAGAATCTTATAACGAGTTCAAACCTTCAACCAAGATTTTGAGAAGCTCACAGCTCAGCTTCAAGGCATTTGCATTAGCTGAACAAAACATATTGTAAGTAATTATAATCATGGATTACTTATTTATCCAAGCAGCCATGAGATTTGAATCAAAATGGCAAAGCATCCCCAAAATCGCAATTTTACAGGCTACAGCATATACATGCATCTTGCATTGATGCAAACTCAATCGTAAAGACCGCAGACGATTATTCAGATGAAGAATCACTTATGTGATGAATGAAAATGGTAAAATAGATCAAATTAAACAATAATTTCAAATTGGTTGCATATTCTCCAATTGAACAGGCATACCAGAAGTAGGTCGATTTCTCTTAGAAGGACCAGGAGCTCCGCCCTAGAACACGATATTAGATTATCGATTAGTAACATACAGTACCAATTCAAATCCTCCTCCGAATCGATAAATTCTCTCAAATAAAAATCCACAAACCTCAATTTCCATAGTCTCACCGCATTCGCTTGTCTCCTTCTCTGCAATACCATATATAAAAGAAATTCCCAAAGATTGAATGTGAAAATTTCAGATAAGCATGATGAATGCAATAAGCGAAAGAGAAAATATAGAAACTAGCCAAGAGCTCTTCTTCGCCAAACTTGCTTGAAAATGGCGTGTATCAGATCCTAGAGACACGAGATGGTAACGAGAAATGGTTAAAAATGCTCAAATTTGAATTCGTCACAGTGGCGCTAAATCTGATATTGAAGAAAAAAGATGTACGAGACATAGGATTGGGACTTACTGGATCAAAACTATTGTCGGTGTCCATCAGAAGCAGAACGATAATCGATCGAAGATGAGCAGGAAAGGAGTTGATAGGAAAATAGGGCTGGGGAGAGAAGATTGGTTATTGTTTCAATTTTCAAACGGAGAATGGAGATTCGGAAGAGTATGGGATTCCGGAAAGTATTTCCTTCCGGTCCGGTTTTTAGATTTTGTTTTCTTTTTAATACAATAGAAATAGGTAAATCGGTTTCTAAAAACCGGTTTTTAGACTATGGTTTCAATTGGCTCGGACATGCTTGGCAGATTTTAGTTGGGTTGGACATAAATCCCGACCCCATTTTAATCTATTTCCGATCTCGTTTAGATCTTGGTGGAATAAAAACAAATTTCGTGCCAACAAAAATATCGGGATAAGATGCGAGAATTAACTTCTTCTTCCTGTTAGACTTGTCCTGTATATAATTAAAAAAAAATTTAATTTAAGAATACATCCTAAGGAGTAAGGCGTAAGTCGTATGGTCAAAGAAATTCAATCTAGTTGTCTTTTTTCTCGACTTTTAGGTATAGGGGTCGTGAATTCATCTTTTTAATGATTTCTTCACGATCGATTTTATCAACTACAAGCCGGCGTTCACGATCTCTCCTGATGTATAATAGTCAGACTGAGATGTGGAAATGACATCAATCCCATCTCATGTCCAATTTTAAACTTTATAATTTTTTAGATTAAATATTTGTAGTTGTGACTTATGTTTATGGTTGTGGATTTAGAATTAAGTTTTTTAAAAAAAAACTAGTGGAAAAGGGTGGGGTGGACTTTCATAAGCCTCCTTTTGATGTTTTTTTATTTTATTTTATTTGGTTCTTTGGTTGTATAAGATTTTAAGTGAAGAGATGCTTGATCATTCGTCTTGGGTTTTCATCATTTGATATCAAGGTTAATTGCGTTGTTTCAATTGATTTGACCCAGTTTCTATCATTTACTTATAGTTTCCTTTTATTATCCATGTATAAAAAAGATGAATAAAAAATATTTTAATTTTGTAAGTAATTATCGATTTCATTAGATTTAGTTGTACTTGTTATGATTTGTTGAATTATTTAATTATAATTTAAATTTATTAATTAATATAGAAGATATGTTTAATTATAGTTGTTATGATTTGATGATTTGGTATTTTTCTTATGGGTAGAATGCTGATATGTAAAATATTTTGTTATGATTTAAATTTATTAGATTTTAATGACAATATTGTAATTTTTATAAGGCAAAACTGTAAATATTTGCCAAAAAATTCTATGTGACATGTGTTTTTTAGCAGGATATATAGAGTATAGATAAAATATGTATTATTTTTATGTTAAAAAATTATAAAAATTAATTAGGTGAATCGTTTGTTTTTTAAATCACTCTAATTAAAGGACAAAAATGGGAAAGGTGGTCCTTTGTGTAAACATAAGCGGAATGAGAGTCTATCATTTTGTTTAGTGATTAAATAGACCCTTATGTCTCGAGATTTGAGTTCGAATCCTCCTGACAGCATGCATAAAAAAACTGATATTGGGAGGGTATCCAACAATGGGCCACGATTTACTACCCGATACGGACGTAGAGCGGGTAAGTCAATCGAACCGAGTGACTTACGTACCTCTTCAAAAAAAAGAGAGACCCTTATTAGTTAAAATAAAAAGATTAAATGAAAAGAAAAAAACTGTTCCAATTATATCCTTTATAATATCTAATTACAAAATTTACGCTCAACTGAAATATCTCCAATCTTCCCTATCAATAACTAACTTTCTATCCAATTACATCCGTGTGATAAGTAAATTAGTTTTTATGGATCAGATCGACCTCCTTTCTTTATCAATTTGTCTCTCTATCATAAGTGTTCCTTCTACAATGATATGACTGCAATCATTCAACATTGTGTGAAACCGGAAATTGATCAATCGATTTCAATATAACAATTTGTCTCGCTAATTTTCATTCAATATTTCGACTGGATTCATTGAACTCTTGAGATTTCGAATGGATCGAGTAGTTGGTTTAACCAAAAGGAATATAAATATATGGTTTAATTAATCATAACCCTCCATGTATAAAAGTTCTCAAACCGTCAAATACGTATTTGACGACATATAAAATTGTACATCAACGATCAACATACCAGTTGATCAACGGCCCACCCAACATTGGGTTAACCAAAAAATTGTAAGTCGACATCCAAATACGTATAGACCAACAAAGTAAAATAAATTCTTTATTTATACAAGTTTTTTAAAATTATATTGACAAATGACCCACATAACATTAGATCAATGACCGGGTCAACTACCTACATAACTATAGGTTAACAACCCACGTAAAATTTGATCGCGATTCATATAACAAATATTAATTTGATATGAATAATAATAATAATTATACCTTATCATAAAAAAAAACCAAGAAATATATAATTTATTTAATCTTAATTTTTTTTATTGATACAAGTTTTCGGTAATACCGATCTCAACCGATATGGAATAATAAAAATTCAGGGGCTGAACTCGTTAAAAAAAACATAAATATGTTATAAATGGAGAAAAAATAATGCAGAGTTTTTAAACGAACATGATCTTATCTGTGAGACTGTGAATAGCGATTACCGTTTATACGTACCCGCACCCTATTTTCACGGAATTTGGAATTTTCAGGCGTGTATCTGCCTAGGGTGGATCGGATATCCGTCCATACATCTTTATTTGCATATAGTAGTTCGGATATCCGTCCATATTATTTTCTAGTGTTTTTTTCTTGGCCCTTGATTATGAAAATATTTTCAGGCGTTGGGTTTCTTATCCCTATATGCAGCAGTCGGGTGAATTGGTGACCCTAGTTTACCTTTTTGCTTATAAACAACTGAACATCTCGCCATAAACCCCAAGCTTATCCTCATCCTCCCTCTCCCTACACAACTGAAAATGGCGGCCAACACCACCATGAAACCTATCTGCAATGCCCTTTCACTACCTATCACATACTTCCCCTCAACTGTCACACCATGCCTTCCACGCATCCGCTCCAGATCCATCAAGCTCCGCTCTTCCTCCGTTTTCATTGTCCAAACAAGCGGCTTCAGAAATAACAGGTTCGTCTTTCCCTCCCGTGCCGCTCAGACCTCCGTTTGGGCTCACCAAGGCGACGATTCTCCCTCGCCTTTAGCCGTCCAGGAGGATTTGACTTGGGACGATTCTCAATTTGAAAATTCTCAAGAGAACTTGTCCGATTGGGAAGTCAGTGGCGGCGATACGGTGGCTTTGGACGAGGAACAAACCGAGGAGGGAGAGGATGACGAAGGTGAGGGGGAGGAGGACGACGAAGAAGAAGGTGAGTTCTCTGAGCCGCCTGAGGACGCCAAACTCTTTGTCGGTAATTTGCCATATGATATTGATAGTGAGAAGTTGGCTCAGCTATTCGAGCCTGCTGGCATCGTTGAGATTGCTGAGGTATGTATCACTATAATTCTACTACTTTTCTTTACTTCAATGTTTTTGTGCGTATACTCTACTTTGGAATTCCCCAATGTGTTTAAACTTGTTCTTTGAAATAATTAGTTGAGCGTCCAGCTGTGATGAAATGCAGTCCTGTGATGTGATGAACATCCATGAAACTTGAAACAGACATGATAATTGTTGAGTTATTTATGAATTTGTGTTGTCATTTTGTAGGTTATTTACAACAGAGAAACGGACCAGAGCAGAGGGTTTGGATTTGTCACCATGAGCACCGTGGAGGAAGCTGAGAAGGCTGTGCAACTGTTAAATCGATATGTAAGTCAATTATTTATTGCGTTTAAAACCGTATTGAAACTTAGCTAGTGAAAACCGTGTTGTCCTCCTTTTGGCTTCGTCTTCCACGCCAAGTAGCTGAAGTGCTTTAATCTATGTACCTGTACATGTGACTCGGCAGTATTATCTACTTCTATGTTGTTGGTGTTATGATTGTCATCCCTGATATAACTCTTAACTTCATTTCAGCAATGTTGTTTTCAAGACCTGTAAACCAACATATTATTCATGTTGACGTATCCTAGATGTAACCGTGTCCTAGATGTAACCACGTCCCTGATATGACTCGGCAGTATTTATTTTTTCTGTATTCAGAATCAGGTTTGATTTGATATTTCACTCAAAATGACATGAAATTATCTGTGTGAACTCTGAACAGGATATAAACGGGAGGTTCTTGACAGTGAACAAGGCTGCTCCAAGGGGAGAGAGACCAGAACGCCCAATCCGCACATTTGAACCCTCTTTCAGAGCCTATGTGGGTAACTTGCCATGGGATGTGGATAACAATCGCCTAGAGGAAATTTTTAGTCAATACGGAGAGGTAGTGAGTGCCCGAGTAGTATTTGACAGGGAAACTGGACGTTCCCGTGGCTTTGGCTTTGTCACAATGGCATCTGAGAAAGAGATAAATGATGCAATTGCAGCTCTTGATGGACAGGTTATCTCCTTTCTTTCCCATTCGTTTAATCAATCCTTTCGTAAACACAAACTAACCAAGAGCATTAGTCCTGTTGAGATACATGAAGGGTGCAGTTTTTTCTTGTAGCATCTAGCCACTTGTGTATATGTAGGAGCGAATGGTGAACACGCAGGTGTTGACATAAAATTTTTGCTTGTAAATTGTTGTAGGCTGTGGACGGAAGAACGGTGAGAGTAAATATAGCTGAAGAAAGACCAAGGCGCAACTTCTGATCAGTCAGTGGCGCAAATGTGGACGAGTTGAACCTTGGAGTTGGTACCCTGTGCTTAAAAAGATTTGATTCTGTCCGTTGCAAAGGATGTTAGGTTCTTAGACCTAAGTTGATGTATAGATTTTGAGCAAAAAATTTTTTGAGCAAGTATTTTTTATCCTAGGAGACGTCTCGCTGTACAAGCAACGATGCAGGTATTTTGTCTGTTGACCAGTTTTCAGGGAATTCGCTGTCCACATTGTTTGCTATTATTAGATCAATAGTTAGTTGTTTATTTTTGTTCATGAATAATTGTCATTGTCATTCTACTTATTTTGACATTTACTTTACACTTATAATCATGAGTACTACACATTTACTTTACACTTATAATCGTGAGTATTACACGAATAATTGTCATTGTCATTCTAGTTATTTTGACATTTACTTTACACTTATAATCATTAGTACTACACTTATAATCTTAGAGCATTTTCATTCCAAAACTTCAAAATGAATTTTTTATTTGATTGTTATTTTTTTATTCACAAATTAATTAAAAAATCCCTCTTTAAAATGAATTTTTTTATTTGATTGTTATTTTTGATTGTTATCTTAGAGCATTTTCTTTAATTGCTTTTTACATTATAATTTTAGTCAACCACCACTCAAATCCATAAAAATAAATATAAGACTTCCCCTGATTTGTGTACAGTGGGTAAAAAACTGACATAATTCATTTCTTACATAGGAAGTTTAAGAGCATATGTATCCCAAAACTCTTAAAAAAGGATTTCTATCAGTTTTTTTTTAATTATTTTTTATCTCTAAAATTATTTAAAGAACCTTCTTCTCCATTCCAAAATTGAAAAGAGTTTTCTTAAATTAAGTGTAACTGCACTAAAACATATCTTACTTTTCTACAACTGGACAAAAACAAAAATAGAAATCCACAATTTCTTTGATTTTGCGTGAATCAAGCAAGAACTTGTTAGAATTCATTTCTTCCCTGATAAACTTTTTCACTCATGACATCGATTTAGATGTTCTTTATCTCCACTTATAACCTCTATTCTCTCACCAAATCTGACATTTATTTTTATTTTTATAAATTTAAATAGCTAAAGAAATTCCGATGCATATGCTCTTAGTACTTGATTAGTTATAATTTTCAATAAAACAAAAGGTAAAGGAATGATCAGAGGTATAATAATATATTTAATACTTTCTTAATAAATGTACAAAATACTAAAACGACATTTATTTGTAAGCAGAGGGAGAAGTTATTTCTGAACGGACGTAGTAGTTGTTTGCTACTATTAGACTTCTAAAAACCACTTTCAGCTGCCGACGATGCTTGAAGAACACAATACAAGCTAATCTGTACATCAGTCTCCTATTATTTCAAAGCTGTATGTCACATCATTATTGACAATTTTCGACAGATAAGAGACATACATACTATACAGTGGACAGACACAGCAAACCTAAAAACGCAATCTTATCAATTGTACTGGGGAGTGAGGCAAGCAAAGAGGTTTATATAAACATGAAACTGAGAACTCCACATTATTGAACTCAAGATTTCAAACCCCACGAATCTGTTCTTCCCTGCTCGTCAGAGGAACATACCGTACTGAAGTTTCATCTCTAGCAGTAATCGATCCGTCTAGGTTCTTGTCAATAACCTTCAGTTCCTGGAACATCTTCCCAACTGGGATAACGAGTCTTCCCCCAGGCTTCAGCTGGTCGATCAGTGCTTGTGGAATTTCTGGAGCTGCTGCCCCAACATGTATGGCATCATACGGTGCGCAATCAGGCCATCCTAACCTTCCATCTGCCATAATATATCACATAATTTCATAAAACATGGTATCAAGCACACCAGTCAGGATCTTCTATATCATTATTACATGTATCCTTTGTATCCTGTTACGTGATTGGTGGAATTTGTGTTTGTTTATTATTTTTCTTGTAAAACACTAGCACTTTAATTTTTATTTATTTAACTTCAACCAATCATCAATTCACATAATAGGGATATATGTATATACAAGAAATCTTGATTGTACACTCCTATTGAAGTATAGAAAATTTTAAGAGTGGCCTGGAACAAAAATTTACCGCCAACATGAATTGAAAGAGAACCCTCCTTCAGCAATGGAGCTGCAGCACACTTCTCTATGTTCTTCACAGATGTAGCAGCCAGCTCGGGAATGTGTTCTACACCAATAGCACGACCTTCAGCTCCAACCATGATCGCAAAGCATGCTGTCAAGTACCCCGTTCCTATATATACATATATTAAATAAAGAAAAAAAAGGAGAAGGCAACAATGAGATATTCGTCTGAATGAAGAAACAGTGGTCAAAGCAACATATCAGCAAGCAGCAACCATACCATCTATACTACAATAAAAAAAACATCAGCAAAGTGTTCAGATTACAGCTGACCGTGAGAAGAACAATTACGAACTACTTTCCCCTTAATAATCAAATCCATTACTCAGTCACACCTATGTTATGAAGGATCCATACCAATTACCAAGCATGTAAAAAAAATAACATACAAGAAGCCATATCTTATACAAGGAAACAATCACGTTTAAGAAAAATCTCACTGTTTCAACCAAAAATGCTCATGTGAAGGTACAAGATCACCTGAGCCAACATCTAACGCCCGCATGCCAGGTTGCAAATTTTTTTCCAACAGTTCAAGGCACATGGCGTGCATGTGCGGGGCAGATATAGTTGCATTAAAATCGATAGCCATGGGGCTATCCTCATATGCAGGACCTTCAGGTACAAACAATCCCCTGTCAATAGCCTCCATGACTTCTCCTACCTTGTTGGATTTGATCATCCCATAGCGTTTGAGATACTCCACCAGACCCTTGTTCCTGGTGATGTTTCCTCCAGTAAGGAATCGCTGCAAGCACCAAAGAATCTTTAGGAATTTGACTCCCTGCTCATGCACCATTCTTCTGAAGGAATGATTTATGATCCTGAAATTCTTTATTGTAGAGACCTTATGACAAAGATAAATAATCAAAAGCCAGAGCCACTCATCTTCCATTAAGCATTACAGTTTGCCAGAAATTTCAACAGATTCCTACAAACAATTAATTATATTCAACAACATTCCCCTTAAATGTAAGCATGAGTTGCTCCTCTTAGTTTTTTGCTGCTCCTCTTAGTTTTATGCTACATTATTTCCTTCCTTTGTGTAGGTGTCTGAATAAACAATTCCTATCAAACCAACAATGCTTCATATTCCTCTCACGTTTCAACTTTCAATTAATATCCGTTCCAATTTGTAACCAGATAATAATGTAGCATATAATGAATGAATTGCTCATGAATTTCCTTTATTTCCTCCATTTTTGTTCTTTCAATACGAGCCTACCCTAAGCCATCAGAAACGACAGAATAAGAAAATATAGGATACTTGTCCGATGGATGATGTCACAACTCAAACAAGCAAAAGCAACTCAAATTTGTGATCGCTGAATCAATTGACCGAACACCAATCGCAATATCGTACGAGTAAATGAAAACAATTGAAATCTTCAAGAATAGACCAAAGCAAAATCAATATCAAGACGCGCATAAGCGAGAGAGAATACCGATGACGACAAACAACTTTCATCGCCTACAGCTATCAGACTGTAGTACAATAAGACTAGAGCCAGGAGAGAAAGAGAGTGGGGTACCTCCATGCGAGAGAAAAGAGGGTTTCCCGTGTAGAGGAGAGTAAAGATGGGGGAGGACCCGTGGCGAGCAGAGAAGGGGAGAAGATGGCGGTGGCGACGAGGAGGAGGAAAAGGAGTGGGTGTTGGCCAAAGTGAAAGGTGCATATAAGGCGCACGATAGCGGCAACCACACGCAAAGATCAGGTGCAACGACGACGAGGACGACATTTCGCATTTTTCTTTTTCTTTTTTTAGGTGCTTCCAAATATATACTCTAGAGTCTACTGTCTAGACTCTAGACGGATCTGCCAAAGCAGGATATGACAAAACTTTGTTATTGTTTTTTTTAATATATAAAGAAAAGCGGTTCGATACACTAAACTACACATCGTCTAATGGATCGAAAGACCGATCAAATAGGTAGGGGAGCACTAAAGAAAAGCGCAAGACAAACAAAGCGAGGAAGAAGCAACGAGACTATGTTTGTAGAAGCGGTGCATAGTGCAACTCTCGGGGATCACCGGTGAAAACCTCAGATTTAGACTCTCTTTTAGAGCCTTCAGATTTCGATTATCTATACTCAACTCCTTCTCACAAACAAATACGACCCTTCATCCAAGCGAAGCTCACAAAATCAAGGCGTACCCCAAATCATCGGACTACATATCGTGAAACAAAGAAACTCTATTGATGATCAAATGTTGTTTGTTTTTTATTTTTAGAACACTGTTTAAATAAACAACAATTCTTTATTTGTGAAGGTCTTCCCTATAATTATACTACATTAGGAGCAAAGAGAGAGGTTGTTAGAATTGATCTAAATTTGTTTTTAATGAAACGAGAATCTTTGTGTTGTATTTTTAAGAAAACGAGAACCTTAGTTTGCGTTATTTTGTGAGAAAGGAAAGTTATTCCGTAATATCTTTCTTTTAAAAACATGTTTCAAATAAAAGGATTTTAGGGTAAATGAATAAGAAATTGCTTATTGAAAAGAAAAAGTCAGCCCACAAAGACTTTGTTAAACCAATAGCCACCATAGTGCGGCTTGTCGTTGGCATCCAGTGGGAGACAATCAACGGAGGAAGGACGGAGCTCGATTAAGAAACAAGACTTCATTTTATAAGTTCTTTGTCCAATTTTTATTGTTGTTGTTGTTGTTGTTCAAGATAGTCAATCATTAAGTAAATGAAGACCAAGGAGATCATCATTCAGTGTTATGAGAAATAGATCTAGAAGTTATTCTGGATTTTAAATCTAGA
The DNA here is from genome assembly GCA_002319775.1 of Fagopyrum tataricum. Classification (NCBI taxonomy): domain Eukaryota; kingdom Viridiplantae; phylum Streptophyta; class Magnoliopsida; order Caryophyllales; family Polygonaceae; genus Fagopyrum; species Fagopyrum tataricum. Next base: position 30,012,189 of record CM008283.1, on the reverse strand, counting down.
ACTATTCATAAATCAAATCCCATGATTACGGAAGTAGATCTTGGAAACCCTCCATCAATTCAAACAATGGAAGAAGGGGTTAGCAAAGACAGATCTAGATTCGAGATGCAAGGGTCTGGTGTTGAAAGAACAAAAGAAAACAAATCCGGTGGTCGGATGTAAGGACGAAAAAGTCGACAGAAGCGGTGCCGTGTCGTTTTAGTCATGAAAGCTATAAAGTTTAGATGAAGTTTATGGACGGGAGGTTATCCCCTCACAAGAACCATGAAATATTCATGTTTGTCTTAGTGGTGGTTATCCCTTCTAAAAAAAATAGTAAATAGAAAAGAGTTATAGGCTGCCGAAGAGACTCCGACCATTCTAGAAAAGTCGTTGACCCGGAGTGGTGACCGGTAGGCTGAAAGAGGTGGTTAGCAGGAGGTTCGACAAGATCTAAAAAGTCGTTAGGTCGTGAGTGGCTGCGGGTAGGCAGTGAGTGGTTACGGAGATCACTTGTCCTTGTTGCTTTGGTGTTCCATGGAGGCTAGGGTTTGTTTTTTGGTTTTAAACCCAACTTTCAAAGAGAGTGTTTTTTTAGTAGTCGGGGATGTTTAGTAATAGCTTCTTTTATTATAGTTTCTTTATGTATCTCAGAATTAGTCTTAGCCTCATAGATCCATCATTCTTCTTCACAAATAACACCGGGACACCCCATGGAGAAATACTCGGTCGGATGAATCCTTTCTCTGTCAGTTCCTCCAACTACTTCTTCAGCTCTGCCATCTCTATGGGTGTCATGCGGTAGGGAGTCTTCGCGATCGGTCTCGTGCTAGGCTCCAACTCTATGATGAAATCAACGCTCCACTGTGAGGATAGTCCGGGGAAAGCATCCCTAAACACCTCTGTGACTCGCCTACCACTGGATTGTCCTCCAATCTCGGACTCTTCTGTTCCTTCATAGCGTAGCACCAGAAGGTCCCGCAACCCCGTCCAATCAATCTGGATGCTCTAACTGCACCGATGACCGTCCCGCTTTTCCAAGGTCCCAACCTCGGAAAACCTCTAGATGTCCCTCTGCAGAAGTAATCGTCATTGTCCTCCTGCCTATATCCAATACAGATCCATACTTAACCATCCAGTTCATCCCTCAGATGACATCCTCATGCACTAGGCGCGTCACTAGGAAGTCTACCAGCCATTCCTGATTCCCCAGGCGTATCGGGAAATTGTGAATTTCCCGAGAACCACTAACCTTACCCCCATCCGGAAACCTACTACAAAGGGTACTCCTGATATTGTGACTAAGGACAACCTATCTACACATGCATCGGAGATGAAGGAATAAGTAGCACCCGTGTCAAATAAAACTCGGACGGGTTCGTCCTTAATCCAAATAATACAGGTAGTCGTGGGAGCAGCCGGCTAATCGACGCTCATCAGCTCAATCACCCTGGCATGTGTCCCTCTAGTATCCGATGTACTAACACCACGGCCTCTTGCACAGCCCTGACCCTACACTGAACTTGTGGAGGAGGGTGCCTCGGGGCTCTCTACTGAGGTTGATACCCCGGTGCCCTTTGTTGCTACTGATAACCAAGGTTATGGCTAGAGGGGCGATCTATGTCCACTACCTTGAGCTCTAGAAGGGAAGGGTCTCTATAGTGGTAAAAATTCTCCTTGGAAACAAAAAGTAGGCCTATGCCCGGGCTTGCTACATGTATAGCAGGTAACTAACGACTTTTGGAACCATGCTCTAAGATGGCCATAACCGCCATAATTGTGGCACTGACTACCTTGCTCTAGGGTTTGAGCTCCTGATAGAAGACCAACTCTTCCGTAAGTTGGACCTCTACTCTGCCCAACCCAGCACCGAAACCGGAGTGCCTGAACTTTTGCCTCTTCTACGGTCCTCCTATCAGAGCAACTCTCCTAAGACCGGTCGATCTCTCTCATATGCGGCAGCCCTGTCCTGATAGTCCAAGAGAGATTTACATCGAAACCCAATGTGGTAGGATCAGGTATCCTCCCCCAATCTCCGTGATAACAAGTAGACGTGTTGGTTTGCCGGAGGGGCAGTTGGTCCAAGCAAGGTCAACTCCTCCCTAAACCTCCGGATCACCTTTGCTATCAAGACGTCCTCATGCCAAGTCTCGAGGAAGTCCTACATTCTCTCCCTCTTTAATGCTGATGGGCAAAATTGACCTCTAATCAAGTCTTGCATCTGATCAAAGCTGGTCACGCCACCGCGGACAATCCTCCACCAATATTATGCATGTTCCCTGAATGGTGTCTGCACCAGCTTCACCTGTCGGTCCTCGGGGCATCGTATCGACTCTAGGACAATCTCTACGTGTCCCAGCTAGTGCTCCACCTCTAGTCATAGCTTCCCGTCGAATGTAGGTACTCTTTGATGGTTGAAAGTCTTCAACCACTCATCTAGCCTCGGTGCCCGGAGCTCCTCTCTAAATCGGGCACCCTCAACTACTCTCTCTAGTCTAACCCACACCGGGGTCACTCCTTGTGACACCTCAACAAATCTAGCAAGGGTCGGTAGATTTGGGGTCCGTTTGTTCATTTGGCCACCTCGGCCACCTTTTTAATATATGATCTAAAATATGAGGCGCTCATCGAGACGCGGTCTGAATCTACTGGTTGTGCTCCGGGAGATCGAGACAACACAGTGGCATCTCTCCTTGCCTCAAGTGCTGCACTCTTATCAATCTCTTCCTCAACATCTGCCTCAGCATTGGCCACTAGCTCCTCAATAAGAGGTGCAGGTAGGGAAGCTCGCCCTCGGCCTCTCCTAACTGGGATCTACCTCTACATCCAGGTCCGCTGCTAGTGTTCTACCACCCTTACCCGTCCAGCGGGGTGAAGAGGTGAACGACCTCTACCTCTACCCATAACGGGTACTATCCTATTACCCGTTGTTCGCTGGTTTTACACACATATAAATCCTTATCAATAATGATAGAAACTCACAAGATAGTAAAACAAGGAAGGGATATTTTTAAATTTACAACCTGTAAATAATTCCCCTAAATAGCAACGAACCTACAGTGTATGGATTATACGAAATAAGACAAGTATTCTAGGGTCGAACACAAGGATTGGGAGGATTAATCTATAGCAATGATTAAGGATAGGATAGATCTAGAATAAGAAGGAGATTGGAAAAGATAAGGGAAAGAAGGATCAAAAAGGTTTTGGAGAAGGTGTGGGGGATTCGCAATCAATTGTCACTATTGATTGAAAATCAAATAAAACAAAAGGAAAACAAAGATAATCAAATTAAAGGAAATAAAAATGGATTCCAAGGAATTCAAGATCATTGTTTATACATAAGAACTCAGGACAATCTCACAAAGCATATATGAATGAAAAGCATAAAGGGATGAATGTTTCTTAACCTATGCTCTTTTACAGTGACGTCTCAAGAACATAAATGTCCGCAACCTAATACCTATAGTTTTCAAGGTAAAGAGGGAGAAATATATAAATAAACCTCATTCTTTCAATCAAGGAAACACAATAACCCTTTACAGTTACGTCTCAGGAATTATTGCCTCAAATGAAGGAATAATGACACATTCCATCCAATAAAGGTTAAACCTTTATTACCTAGGAACAAGTTCTCTTATGTATCTAAATAGGAATATCTCAGTTACAACTCAAATCCTACTTAGGTTAAGGTGGTTTAGATTGAGTTTAGACCTGCAAAAACCAAACCTTTCCATAGGATTTAAAGCGATTCAACAATTATAGGGAACAATCCCTCATTGATCTTTTTATAAACAAATATTCTATTCTTCCATATAACCTCAAGGTTCTATCCAATAACAATCATATCAAAAGGCAAACAAAACATAAAAAGGAAAGAAAAACTCAACTTCAATGAATAAAAACCTACAATCTTCTCAAATCTCAACTCAACAATCTCTTCCAAACAAATCTCAATGCGAAAGTCTGAATGTTGAATCTAAACTAAACTATGAAGAACAATGATGATGAAGAAAAAGGACAGGGTAGGAGATGGCTCCTCCCTTCTAGGATAACTTCTGGGCAACTCCCAGTAAACACACCTTGAAATGAATCCAAGGCTTCATTTTATAACAAAAACCTAGCTAAAAGACATTTGGCCTAAAAGGAAAAAGACCGCAAATAAAATATAACGCTCAGGGAAGAAATCTCAGGATGGATCTCGGCTGAGATGGGTCAACGTCAGGGCCGAGATTTTGTCTTTGATCTTCAACGTTATGGATCTCGGCCAAGTCACCCGAGATACCACCCGAGATGCCGACCGAGATTTTACAGCAGTAGCTTCCAAGCCTTCCATCTCGGACCGAGATAGGTGAATCTCAGCCGAGATGCTCCTTGGCCATTCCTTTCATGCCTTTAGCTTGATTCCTAGCCCTTTCCGGTGCACGTATGCTCGCTACAATGCATCCACTTCGAGGCTTGATCCTCAAATACGTCGTTTTAGCTCCATAATGTGTCAAATCACCTACAAAGCCACACATATTGTGTGTAGACATCTATTCTTGAAAGTAGAACTAAACAAACATAAATGGCACAAACTAAGGTCAAAACATGAATGCGGAAATGGGAAATCTACCTAAATGCTTGACTAAATCATGTCGATAAATCATGTCATCACCCGTCATCTGTACAAGATAGGCGACTACAATTAATACATTATTATTTCTAAGAAAATAACATAACAACTTACTATAGTGCCAAGGTTTGTGGAGGGGAGTGGTTGTTTCCATACCGACTAACCCATCCCGACTATGCATGAAATTTAAATTTGAAATTCATTTTGAAATCTAGATCCCTTTTCGGGTTCTATTTTTATTCGGCCTTTTAGAAGATTACTAGTGCCATTGTTGTCAACCTAGAGATCTAATACCATATTGTAACACCCCAAATTTTGAAAACATGGGATGTCACTGGCTAGGACCTCACAATGGTTCCCGACCTTAGTTTGACATCAATAAATTGGACCTTACAACAACGCACGATTACTAAATCAATAAAATATTTTAAATGGTAAAATATTCAATAAAATATATGTGCTTGATAGACATGCATAATGATATGGAAAACCATGAAATATAACTAGTCTGTTTGCTAAAAATAAAAGTACACCCAACCCTAATTACCGGTACCGAAACCCGGTTGACCAATCCACTCCAAAATACTCGATAATTACCTAACCTGCAAAGTCTATCAACACGGTATAAATTGGTAGCTAACAACTCTAATAGTAAGGTAAACTAAAGGCACAATCACACATAAGTAAAACGGTAAACACATCAGCATGCACAAACAATGTCCCGGTTATTTTATGTACATTAGGTGATTCCAATCTAATTAGTTCAACTTAATTGTGTGGCACGAAGATCCTCCAACCTTCGACCTTTCCCCGTCTACCAACAAGACTGATTTACATGCATCTCCCCGTATACTATGTTGGACTGGTCGCGGGGAGCCTCCCAATCGCATTCAGCATTGAGTGATGCCACGAGCTAGTATCATACACATGGTTCTTACCAAAAATAAAAGTGCGGTGATCTAGTCAAGTTTTACTTTTAGTTCACTCAATACACACACTATAACACCCCGAATCCGTAGGACTCGAGGCGCTACTGGTGATGCAGGAGCATCTCAAGACCTAGCCTGAATGGAGATCATGAACATGGAAGCTAGGAAGCACGGAGTGTTGATCACTCTAAGGAGAAGGAGAGGAAGAATTAAGGACATTCCTCAATATGCAAAGGAGATTATTCATGAAAGAGATGAGAAGACCATTTCCGGAAATACATTGAAGACCTTTGATTGGAGATGGGAGATAGCATGCATGATCACGTATGCATGAGCAAGGAGGAGAGTTCGAGAAGCTTGCAAATGCTACGTGGAAAAGAGGAGATCATTTGGACGTTTTATATGTCTAGTTGGGCTTATTTTAAATGTTAAATAAAGCCTTAATAGATATATTAATCCATCCCATTGCTTCTTATTTTAAAGCCCATTCTTAGACATCTTTTAAATAAAAGATGGGCTTGCTTTTTAATTAGTTTATTTTATTTTAATTCCTTTTAGTTTGATCTTATCTCTTGGAGATTTGATCTTATCTCTTTAGCTAGATTGGGCTCGATCTTGGATCAAGCCCATAGCCTGTAGAACACCCTAGAGGACGTCCAACATGCCTATATAAGGCCTTCTAGGACGTCATTCTCTCCTAAACCGTTGAATGAATTAAACACAAGTACTTTCGAGTATTGTTTCTCTTCTATCCCATATTCTTCTCGTGGAATCGAGACACCTTACTGTGTGAGCGGAATCCGTTTGCCCAACAACTTTGGCGCTGTTTTGAGTTGTGTCACTTGGATTGGAAAGTTGGTGCTCTCAATCATCTCCGGGTGACTTCTCGTGCTTTGGGAACAATCGCTTTCCCATCTGTGTGAGATTATAGCAGAAGGGCTTCTTCAAGTCATTCCAAGTTGTGTGTTAGGGCCTTTGTTTCCCTATCGTGCTCTTGGTTGCCTTAAGGGTTCGACCAGATCTATCCATCTACCAATCCTTCACAATCATTGGATCATTCCTCCATCTTTTTATTTCAAGTTTCCATCTTTTTATTCATTTTCTTCATTGCGAGTCTTGGTGTTGAAAGATCGGGCCAACTGACGGCTAACCCCGTATCAAATTGGTATCAGAGCTTCAGGTTCATCAATACCATATTCACGTCCCATATAAAACACAAAAAAAAAATCGAGCTTTCAAGATCCGTCAAGGATGTTCTAAACAAAAAGAGTCACCGGAGCAGAATCCGTAACGGTTAGTTTCCACTATACTCGTTATTTTTCTGCGATTTTCAACTCCGCATTCAATTTCTTGAAATGAAGGATTTTTGTGGCCTATTGTTGATTTGAATACATATTTTTGCCTAACATTCGATCTTTTCTCGTTTTGATCGGAATCTCACCCATCCACCACCACAAAACGCCCCGCCGCCCTTCCCGCCGTCTTTTCGGCCGCCGCCGTACCCAACCACCGCTCCGCCGGCCTTCGCCCTACCCAGCCGCCGCTCCGCCGGCCATCGCCCTACCCCAGCCGCCGATCTCGGCCGCCCCAACCTTGGTTTCGGCCGAAACCGCACCTCCATCCCGGCCGAGTTTCACTCGCCGCGCCGCAGCCGTCACCCCCTCAAAACCCTACCCAAAACCCTAGCCGTCGCCTCCGGCGACGCTAAACCCTAACCCTAGCCGTCGCCTCCGGCTTCGCTAAACCCTAACCCTAGCCGTCGCCTCCGGCTTCGCTAAACCCTAACCCTAGCCGTCGGGCCTCATCAAACCGGCCCAACCCGACCTATCTCGGCCCATCAATAGAGATCCACAAAAAAATAAATAAATTTCAGAACCGAACCAAAGAGGTTCAGCCGCCCGCCGCTCAGCCGCCGCCGCCTCCAATCTCGCAAGTGCTTACTTAAAAAAAAAAAACAAAAAAAAAGGAGAAGAAAGCAAAAGGCTGTACAAAAAAAAAAGATGTTACTTGCGAGCTAAGTCTTTCAGTTTCCGCGGTTGTGCATCTTGTGCGAGTTTTGTTTTGGCAGACGTCCCTTTTGAGCGTGATTGATATATATTTGCTTCCTTGGGAGCTCCCTACATCGCTGCAGAGCAACCCTAAATTGCACCCCTTTCTTTTTCCCCTTTCCCTTTTTCCTTTTTATTTTTCCCTTGTTTCCTTTTGCCTTCCCTTTACTTTTTGCTTGTTTCCTTTTTTTCCCCTTATTGCCTTTTCTCTTTTATTTCCCTTTTTTTTTTGTATTTTAATTTTCAAAAAGCCGCAAATTATCTTTTCTATTTTGAAATTATTGATTTGTTGGTTGAGAATATTGCAGGCGAGTTTAGTTTTGCTTTTCTTGCTAGAATCACATAAAAAGGCCTTTTCCCTTTGAGATCTAGTTCGTTCACCTTGTTTTCTTGCCTGAACGCATTAACCTGTTGATTGCTTGAGACATTTTTCTTGTAGATTCACAGTGATCCTCGCAAACCGGCTAAGAGGAAGTTGTGAAGCTTACGAGATAGGTTATTGAGCGAGATACTTGAAGAGGGTAGTCTAAGAGTTTATCTTTAACTAACATTAATGTGTTTGCTTGTTTTGAGTTATGAATGCTTCAGGAAGGGAGAACAAGCACGGGATATCCGAAGCCGCACTAGCTCGGTTTACGGAGAAACTAGATGCCTTGGATGCATGTGATAAGAGAGTAGCCGACGCACGACGTGCTTTGGAATACGAGACGAAAATAGCAAGAATAGCTCAGGTTATGGAGAGACTAGATGTCTTGGATGCACGTAATAAGAGAAAGCAACCAAACGAACCAATGGAATATGTACGTGCCTCAGTGAAAGGAGATGACTATGGAGTTCCTAAGCCCACTAACCTTAACAAGGACCGTGTGTACTTCAAGGATGAGTATGATCGATCAGGTCGGATGCTCACTACTCTTGAACAACGGCTACAAGCACAAGAGATGAAGAAGAAAGTCGAGCAAGAACATCAAGGGAGTAATCCTAACCCTTCTTACTTGAAGCAAGATCATGATTGTTTAAATCCTATAAGAAGTGAATATGTGCCACCAACTTTATCTTGCACTAATCAAATTAGCAGCTCATTTCAGACTAGATCTCTAGTCAAAGGCAAGACTGTTGGTATGATTATGGATAAAGAAAGTCGACATAATCTTGCTAGCATTGAGATGGTCGAGAAACTACACCTTCCTACTTTAAACCATCCCAATCCTTATAGGTTATCTGGCCTAAAAGATCAGGATTTAGTCAAAGTAGACCAACAAGTCGAGGTCCACTTCAAGATAGGATCTTATAAGGATGTTATCTTATGTGATGTTGTTCCTATGCATCAATGTCATTTGTTATTTGGTTCTCCATGGATTCATGAGAGAAATGTGGAACATATTGAGATAACTAACAGATTTGCTCTTACTTTTAGCGGAGAGTGCATAGTTCTTAAACCC
>CM008283.1:29627336-29993174 GCA_002319775.1 Fagopyrum tataricum | reverse complement strand
AAAAAAAACTGTTTTTGTATGTGTTTGTCGTTTTCTGGCACTAAAAATATGTCTAATGCGTTGTGTGTCACCCGATGAGGAAGGTATACCACCCCAAATTTTTTGAATTCGAGGTGTCAAGGGCTAGGATCTCACAATGGGTCCCGACCCTCTCTTGACCACAATTTCACGCGGATATTACAACTGTAAGAGCCTTAGTCTTTGTAGCCATTTTGGTCTTAGCCGCCCCTGCGGCTTGTGATGTTTTCCGCCCTTGCGGCTCAAGGAACCGCCCCTGCGGTTTCCTGCGGCTGCAGCCGACTTTGTTGACAGGTTGACCCGTGCTTTACCTTCTTTTCCCTACTTTCTTCTTACGTTGCTGAGCAAGGGTTTCATCTTCATTTCCTTTTCCAGCTTCTCACGTCCTTCTTGCTTCTCCCTTCCTCCTTCTTGATCTTGTGCTTGGTTTTCCTCTTGTTTGAAAGAGGTTTTGTGTGGCTTGTTTGAGGTTGATGTGTATGTTGTTATTGCTGAGCTTGGGAGCCAGCTGAAGAGGTGCTTGTGATCATTCTCTAGCCTAGACCACAGTAGTGGTAAGTTCCATTCTTTTCTTCTTTCTTTCTTCTTCCTTGATTTCATTCCTTAGCTTAGGATTAGATGTATTGGTTGTAGATTGATGTTGGAATGTGTATATATATGTATATGTATGGATGATTGTTGGTGAAGACGTGATTCCATCATGTGAACAGCCGAAGATGAATCGCGGATCACATTATGCACTGACGCCGCCCCCCGCGTTCCAGTGACGCCGCTCGCTGCGGATCCTTGTCACCCTTTGTCACCGCACCGCGCCGGAAGTTGCCGCCCCTGCGGCCACGGTTCCATCGCTTGCGCCCGTGCCTGCGGTTTGCCTTGTTCCGTCCCTGCGTCTTTTCGTTCCGCATGTGCGTCTTGTACATGATCTACTTAGAGTAGTAATGATCCTTTCCTTTCCTAGTATGAGCGGGTTAGTAGCATGCTAGGTATGTGTATGAGGATAGAATGATGATGAGTATGATATCGATAGGCGCCGGTTATGGCCTTGAGGTTTTCGAGTTGGATATGATCCATATGGATCCCTTGGGTCTAGGTGTGACCCCTTTGATAGATAGGAGATTGATATCATGTTATGCCTTGTTATTAGGCAGTGTTGTCCTCTAGAGTGGAGTGGATCGTGTTTGGAGTTGTTCGTGGTTGAGACTACTCCGAGGTTGAGGTAAGTCCATAGGACTTACTTAGCTACAATCCTTATATTTGATGTATGCATGAGTGGTGTGTGTTTATATACTTGATAGCATGTGAGATTATTATTACCGACCTATGCTCTAGTGATTACCCATTGTAGGGCCGTGATAACTTGCCCTTTTCATCCGCCGGGGAGTCTGGGAGGTTTCTCTGTAGGCAGGGCCAGACCTGGTAAACGGTTCGGACTCACTCTCCATTCCTTAGGGTACACGGGGGATGATCCAGGCACCATTTCCAGCTGGCTATTGGACCCAGAGGCGAGGATTATATATTCCTCGTGTGTCACATATATGTTCATATTGATATATATATATGATTTGAGTGTTGGACTATTTATATAAAGATAATAAACTGTAAATGTGTGATATCATGATGAGATGTGTATGATTTTGTGATGTGTGTATGTGCTTATGCTTATCTTATATATGTATGGTTAGCTAACGGTTTTATACCATGTTGTAGATCCTTTGCAGGTTAGGAGAGCTGCAGAGTGATCCAGAGTGGGGTGATCGTTGAGGGCTCCGTACACTGGGTTATGCGAGGGTTATGGGTTTTTGTAATGTACAGTATATACTTTGTTTGTGCTCAGCTGTTCTTATGTAAACCTTTTGATATGTATATATACAGTTTGATGTTTTTGTTTTAATCTATCTGTGTCTTGTTGTAAGATCCAGTGAACTTGTGATCAGGCTAGGGTCAGGATCCATTGTGAGATCCTAGCCCAGTAGCACCTCGAGTCCTACGGATTTGGAGTGTTACAACAACAAGACACAAATGTAATTAAAACAAATAGAAAACTTATAGAGTTGATAATGACATGAATGCCTAAAATGTGACAGTCGCGGAGACGTAACTACTAACATCCAACAATAATGTTAGTCTCTTTATATACATGCAAAGTTTGAAGGACAACCCAATCTATATGAGTACATGGATCCGGTTGACCATCCGCTCCCGATCACTTTGCAACTTCCTTAATTAAAAGAAGTCTAAAAACATAACGGTAAAACCGTTAGCTAACAATCCTAAGGTACAAATTAAGTACTAAAATAGCACAATCACACGTAAATGCTGAAATTAAACACATAATCATACTTGCACGCAAACCATTTTTATTAGCTCCATTTAGGTGATTCACTTCTAATTTCAACTTATGGTGTGGCATGAGGATACCGTGACCCTCGCCTCCGTCCCCGTATAACAATAAGAGTGGTTCGATGCATCTCGCCGTATACACTATATGGGCTAGTTGTGGAGAACCTTCTAGTATCATGTCAAAGCTGGGCAATGATGTCACACCTGTTATACATACATTTGGGTCTTATAATATAGTAACACCGTCCTACTCAAGTTATTATTATAATTCACATAACACACAACCACTACAATTCACATAACTAAGTCCGTGAGACTTACCTGAACTCGCGACAGTCGGATATTATCCAGCACAATCACATGTGCATACAATATCAAAAACCTAATCAACGGTGAACACACCTATCAATATATTTATCAGCTTACGGATACACTCATAATACTCTCTTAGCACTTCTAGGATTGGAAGACCCTTATCGAACTTTCTAAGAGTTTACTTAACTTCCAAGCGACATAAAAGGGAATATACTCACATTTCTAAAATCAGCTAACATACATGTCTAAAACTATGCATCTTACCATTAAGCTTCTAAGATATAAATAATCCCCAATATATGATACATCTCCTATTGGTATAATAGCAATGAAGAACCCCAAATCGTTTCTCAATATTCCACCAAGTTAGGCCATGATGCCTCTAAACCCTAAAATTTACCTCAGTCATTTTCCGACTATATTCCAATTTCAACTTAGATATTCTATCCCTTCTTTATAAGTACCAAGAACTCCTACAATAAAAAGATCTGTAACACTTAATCACTCAACTTACACAAGTTTCTCCAGATGCCAACTAAGATAATAATTCACAAACTTAAAAAAATATGGGTCATTTCCTAAAACTTAAATTTTGGCACTTGATTGTAATTATCCTTATTGATACAGGGTAAGCCGTAAGGTTGTCCGATCTTTCGACACCAAGACTTCGTAGGGAAGAAATAGAGGAAAATGATGTAAACAAGGGAAAAAGATAAAGAAAATGAATGAATGATCCAGTGATGGTGGTGGATCGATAGAGGGATAGATTTGGTCGAACCCTTAAAGCAACGAAGAGCACACTAGGGAATCTAAGGCCCTAACACACAACTTAGAATTTCCTACCTCTATTACCGGGTAAGTCTCAAGACTATCTAGTTCCAAACCAACTACCTATTACCGGGTAAGTCTCAAGGTAGAGAGGTAGGAAATTCTAAACAAACCAAACTCCGAACTAAGGGAAAGGTAAACCATTACCGGGTAAGTCTCAGGTATTACCCTACTTAGGACAGAATCTAGGCACATTCAACCCAATAGAGGTTTTCACCTCTATTACCTATGGTCGAACACTCAAGTATCTAAGCGGAACATTACCGGGTAGGTCTCAATTCCGGTTTAGGTTACTAGCTAGATGAATTCTAACTAGGTTCAAGAACAAGCCAACCAAAGGATTTCAAAGCTATTCAAACCAAGCAATAAGCACAATTCCATCATAGTCCGGGTAATAACAAATCCCAATTCACCTTGGATCCACAAGAGTTTTAGCCAACAATCAACATTTCAAACGCAATCATCAATCCACTCAATTCAATGGAAGAAACAATCATAAATCCAAGCAATTCAATGGAATAAGCAATTATCAATCCAATCAATTCAAGAGAGAATGCATAAACAAGAATCTAAAGTAGAGATTAAAGAAGAAACTCAGCTTTATTGATAGAGGATTAGCAAAACGTCAAATTCTCCAATATTCGCGAAGTTCCTCCAAGCTCCAACAAGTTCAACAATGGTCAACAATGGTGTAGGGCAAAGGGAGAAGAAAAGGGGAAAAAGCTCTCTCCAAAGGAGCTCGAAATTCGAATGAAACGGGAACCCCCGGAAATCATTTAGGGCTTTCCTTTTATATCCCGCAATGGGCTGTCCTAAAACAAATCCGAAAATTAACGAAATAAATCGGCGAACAGGAATCTCGGTCAGAAATCTCGGTCGGTGACCGAGATTTTTGAAAGTCGGGGCCGAGATTTGCTTCGTGATCCAGCGTTGACGAAATCTCGGTCAAATGTGAAAAATCTCGGCCGAGATGGAACAAATCTCAGCCGAGATGGGGACCGAGATTCTTCGACAGAAACTTCTGATATGGGATCTCGGCCGAGATTTCTCGGATCTCGGCCGAGATTTCTCGGATCTCGGCCGAGATCATGTGGATCTCGACCGAGATTGCTCCAATCTCGTGCGTTTCGTCTTGGCTCGTCTTTTCCTCCTTTCCCGTGCCTGCGTGATCGCTCCTAAGCATCCATCCCGAGGCTTGATCCTCAAATGCATCGTTTTAGCTCCGAAACACGCCAAAATACCTACAAAGACACCAAAAGTGTGTGTAGACATCTATACTCGCAAAGTTGCATTAAACAAGTATAAAGAACACAACTTAAGGCTAAAACATGCATGCGGGAAAAGGAAAAACTAACTATATGCTCTACTAAACTAGGTCGATAATTCATGTTATCAAAATACCCCATACTTATTTTTGCTTGTACCCAAGCAAATAATAAATTCAAGGCAAGATAGCATGAATCATCTATGCTAAACAAAAACAAAAACTCTTTTTGGTAATGCTTCTATTTATGATCACTTTCAAAGTGTAGTCACAAGGCTAAAGACATATTTCGATAAAGGTCAAGTAAGATAGGCAAGATATAGGATAATCACACCTTACACGGAATCCAAAATCATCATTTAAACTACCAATGTCTAAAATTCATGAAAAATCCAAGTTTAGGTCATGAAGTCAATTACATGTATGCAAAGATCAATAGGACTTAACAAATAAAGGCCAAGAAACGTGATAAAGGTAGGATGTGTATAGGTAATGTGGTGGAAATCCGGGAAAGAGGACAACACAACATTTTTCTTTTCTTTCTTCTTTCTCGACATACATCCTTTCTTTTCTTGCATATTTTTCTTCTTTTTTTTTTCTTCTTTTGAGTGAAAGGCATAGGTGCACAATAGCCGAAACCTTGGTGTTCAGTTTCCTTCACGTACCTTACACCAAAGTGCACATACCAAATCAACTCTAGGTAATGTTTTTAAAACTAATCCGACTTTGGCAAGACACAAACATCCGATTATGTGAATGGTGCCGAGTTACTCATCTTCATAGCCAACAAAACCCATAGAAAGCTTTTGCTTTCAATTCACATATCACAAATCAAACAACTTCTTCACATATTGCACATAATTCACTTTTCACAATTAAGCATACACCTTCAAACTTCACTTTCCTAATTCCCGGATGGGTCATAAGGGGCAAATAAATTAAATGTTTGAGGTGCTGAAAATGGTAAAGAAGAGAAGAAGAAGAATTCGAATTGCCTAAGTCATTTCTGTGCAATGTAAAAGAACTCATCATATAGCTTCAACTTTTCAAGATCAATCCGATTAAACAAGGTAATCCAAATAAATCATATAGATTACAAACAAGACATTCAAATCCCATAGTTGCCATTAATTCAATTAAAGCTCAAAATAAACATCGATAGCCAAATAAACATACACAATTTCCTCATTAAGGTCACATCAATCCTAAAAGCACAAAATTTTTTGATTTTTTTTGATTTTTTTTTTTTTAATTTTCATATAAAATGCAATGCAAATAAAAGAACATGCTAAAAGGTATTGCAAGCATCCTACCCCATACTTAAATCTCACATTGTCCCTAATGTGAATAATAAATATGAAGTAAAAACAATACTCACAATGTAAGAATGAAGAAGGCATCCGGTGTGTTTCCTCCTCGACTTACTTCGTTTCTCGTCTTTCATAGCAATTTCCTCGCCTTAAGCTCGTTCTGAGTGCTCTTCCCGTATCTTTTTTACCACGACACCTAGGTCCTGCAAAGACCCAACAAGAACGCGCAAAAACGCAAAAGCAAAAATAAAAATAAAAAGACGAAAAGACTCTTACCTCAGGTTGCCTCCCGAGAAGCGCTTGGTTTAAGGTCTCTAGCTGGACCTAACTCCTTTAAAGCATCAAGTGAGATGGATAGGTGAAAGTTTTTCCACCGGAAGTTGCGGTGTATACCTCATCAACCTATGTCCATTCACTTTAAAAATACCGGAGTTTTCACCCCATACTTCGACAGCTCCGTGGGGGAAAATCTTCTTCACAACATAAGGTCCCGTCCATCGTGACCTTAACTTTCCTGGAAAAAGTCGGAGCCTAGAATTAAAGAGAAGAACAAGATCACCTTCTTTGAAGTTCTTTGACAATATGTGCTTGTCATGCCACTTCTTTGTTCTTTCCTTGTAGATCAGTGCATTCTCATATGCATTCATCCGGATCTCCTCCAGCTCGTTGATGTCCAACAACCTCTTTTCTCCGGCTTTTTTTATATCAAAGTTTAGCTATTTCACGGCCCAATATGCTCTATGCTCCAACTCTACAGGCAAATGACATGATTTCCCATAAACAAGTTGATAAGGAATAGTACCTATGGGCATGGGCGGATTTAAGGGTGGGCTCGACTGAGGAGTCGCCCACCCCAGCCCAAAAATAATCACATGCTTCAATTCTTTGTTTCACTTTTAATGTTGCAACCTATTAAGTAGGCCTGCAACTTTTCAAATCTAGCTTTTTACTTTTTATATTTGACGATCTATATATCAATATAATAAAATAGTAATTTATGTTAGGTAATTGGTAAGTTGCTTTACTTTTTTGTGTTTCGATGTACATAATCAGGGTCGTATTTATTTTTATTAAATTTATACTTTTCTTTTGCTTAAACAAACTATAAATGTTATTATTATATATTTTATGAGTTTTATTTGTAAATACATAATGTATTTTTGTAAAATTAGTAGTAGTGTTAATAATTAAATTTTATTATGTACCAATTAATAGTTATTATTAAGCAGTATTAATGAATTTATTATTTGTTGACATTTTAAAAGCAAGATATGAACACTTACGTTTTTATATCAAAATTTTATTAGTTTGGTTATAAAGCATAGATTAACATCATATAAGTTTTATTTTTCATCTTTTGTACTGTAAATTAAGTGTTTTAGTATTTTATTGTATACAAACTATGATGAAAATTTTTATATTAATCTATTTTGTTGTATTTTAATTATTAAATTTGTCCACCCATGATTTTTTCCTGGCTCCGCCCCTGCCTGTGGGAGTCTTGTATGCTGTCTTGTAAGCCCAGAGTGCATCATCAAGCTTCATTGCCCAATCTTTCCTTGAGCGAGACATTGTCTTCTCTAGGATCCCCTTGATTTCTCTATTCGAAATTTCACTTGGCCACTGGTTTGGGGATGATATGGGGTTGCAACCTTGTGAGTTACCCCATACTTGGACAAAAGTGACTCAAAGTTTCTGGCTGTGAAATGCTTCCCTCCATCACTAATAATGACACGTGGTGTGCCAAATCTAGGGAAGATAGTTCGGTTGAAAAATTTAATCACAACTTTAGCGTCATTTGTGGGTGAGGTTATAGCTTCAACCCATCTAGATACATAATCAACCGCTAAAAGAATGTAAAGGTTCCCGCATGAGGATGGGAAAGGTCACATGAAGTCAACACCCCATACATCAAAAATCTCAACTTCTTGGATGTTGTTCAAAGGCATCTCATTCCTCCTAGATATGTTGCCCGTCCTTTGGCATGAATCACAAGCAGTGACGAATATCTGCACATCTCTGAAAATATTAGGCCAAAAGAATCCAGATTGCAATACCTTGGCACTAGTCTTGTGAGCACTAGCATGTCCTCCACAGGGCAATGAATGACAGTGTCGGATGACACTCTCAATCTCGTCGTCTGGGACGCATCTCCTAAGGATTCCCTCGGGTCCTCTCTTGAATAGTAGTGGTTCATTCCAATAGTAATGTCTCACATCCTTGTAGAATTTCTTCCGTTGGGAATGAGATAACCTGGAGGAATTTCACCACAAACTAAATAATTAACAATGTCAGCAAACCAAGGTTCCTTTTCACCTGAAATTTGGAGGATATATTTCTCCATCATGTGGAAATGCTCATCCGGAAATGCATCGTCAATAGGGATGTCATTCCCTTCCATAAGTTCTTGAGGTAATCTGCTAAGATGATCAGCTACAGAGTTTTCGGAACCCTTCTTATCTCTAATCTCTAGATCAAATTCTTGAAGGAGAAGAATCCACCGGATAAGACGTGGCTTTGCATCCTTCTTGGTGAAAAGGTACCGAATCGCAGCATGATCCGTGTACACAATCACCTTAGCTCGTACAAGATAGGAACGGAACTTCTCAAATGCGTAGACGACGGCTAGGAGCTCCTTTTTAGTAGTTGCATAATTCAGCTGAGCTCCATCAAGCGTCTTGCTAGCATAGTAAATAGCATGAGTAAGTCCTTCCTTCTTCTGTCCTAGCACCGCTCCTACTGCGAAGTTGCTTGCATCACACATCACCTCAAACGGAAGAGACCAATCGGGAGGTTGCATGATTGGAGCAGTGATGAGAGCTTCCTTCAACCTGTAAAAAGCATCAAGGCATTCCTTCGAGAAAACAAACTGAACATCCTTGATTAGTAGGTTAGTCAAAGGTTTAGCAATTTTAGAGAAATCTTTTATAAATCTCCGGTAAAAACCGGCATGTCCTAGAAAACTTCTTACCCCTTTGACTGATGATGGTGGAGGTAGCTTCTCAATAGTCTCAATCTTGGCCTTATCAACCTCAATTCCACGGTTAGATATCAAGTGACCTAACACAATACCTTCCCTAACCATGAAATGGCATTTCTCCCAATTGAGAACAAGATTACAATCCTCACATCTTTGTAAGACCAAAGACAGGTTAGCCAAACATTCATCAAAAGAGGATCCATAAACAGAAAAATCATCCATAAAGACTTCCATGATGTTTTCAATATATTCAGAAAAAATAGACATCATGCATCTTTGGAAAGTAGCAGGAGCATTACATAAACCGAAAGGCATTCTCCTATAAGCAAAGGTACCCCAAGGACAAGTAAAAGTGGTTTTCTCTTGGTCATCCGGATGGATGGGGATCTGGAAAAAACCACTATACCCATCTAGGTAACAAAAGTAAGAGTGTTGGGCTAGCCTTTCTAACATTTGGTCAATGAAGGGTAAAGGAAAGTGATCTTTCCTAGTAGCATGATTCAACTTCCTATAATCAATGCACATCCTCCATCCTGTCACAGTCCTAGTCGGGATCAACTCATTCTTTTCATTAGTTATGACAGTCATCCCACCTTTCTTAGGTACAACATGTACTGGACTAACCCACTTACTATCCGAGATGGGGAATATAATTCCCGCATCAAGCAACTTAAGGATCTCCTTCTTAACTACCTCTTTCATGTTAGGATTCAATCTCCTTTGAGGTTCTCTAGAAGGCCTATGTCCATCATCTAACAAGATCCTGTGCATGCACATAGAAGGATTAATCCCTATGAGGTCATCTATAGTGTAGCCCAAAGCTTTTCTATGCATCTTAAGCTCTTTCAATAACTTCTCGAGTTCAAGTTCATTCAAGCTAGCACTAACAATGACGGGATAAGATGAGTTAGAACCAAGAAAGGCGTACCTTAGGTGTGTCGGAAGAGGCTTCATCTCGACCTTAGGAGGCTCCGGTTCTTCTTCAGAAATCTCGGTCAACTCTTCCCGGTGGAGATGAAGGATCTCGGCCCGAGCTGAGGTGAATCTCGGCCGAGATAGGGTAAATCTCGGCCGAGATGCCCTGATCTTTTGAAACTGAAACTTTCTGTTGCCAAATCTCGGCCGAGATTTCTTGGATCTCGGCCGAGATGCCATCTGCTTCTGTCAGTTCTTCGAATCTTGATTCCTCGTTGATGGGAAGAAGACCCAAAGATAGGACTTCTTCAAACAGTTCATCTTTTGGCTCTGTTGTCATGATGCTCATGGTCAAAACCTGCTCAAGAGGGTCAGAACATAGAATTGAATTTATAATCTCCCAATCATCTTCATCATCCTCTAGGATGTTGTACATATCCTCTTCAAACAAGGGTCCCTTAATCAAAGGAGGGAGTTTAAATTGCACAACTTCCTCATCAATTCTAAATGTAAGGGTAGCACCCCTACAATCAACTAAACATCCAGAGGTAGCAAGAAAAGGTCTCCCTAAAATGATAGGAACAGGACAGTCAGCAGGAATATCCAAAACAACAAAGTCAATAGGGATAAAGAACTTCTCTAATTGGATTGGAACATCCTCAATGATTCCCACAGGACGTGTGGTGGTTCTGTCTGCCATGCAAAGAGTCATCTTTACTGGCTTTGGTTCTCCAAGTCCAACCTTCCTGCATAAAACGAGTGGGATAATACTTACACTAGCTCCAAGATCGCAAAGTGCTTTGTACGTTCCATCTCCAACTTTGATTGGGACACAGAAACGATCCGGGTATCACTCAATTTTGGTGGCATCTTTCCACTGTTCCTCTGGATGAGGTCAGTAGATCTCCGGGTCATTCTGACTTCTCCATATTCCTCTAGCTTCCTCTTGTTGGAGAAGGATTTCCTTCAAAGAACTTTCCATAGAGCAGGCATCCCTAAAATAGCATCAACAAAAGGATGTTAATATGCAATTTATTTAAAAGGTCAAGGAACTTAACAAAGTGCTTGTCCAATTGAGCTCTAGCACGGGATTTAGGAAAAGGAAGTGGTGGTTTGTAATGGAGGAGGAGGGATGTAGACATTCTCTTTTTCCTTAGGCTCCTCTTCCATTGGTTAAATGCTTTTCTTTATCCAAAACCTTTGGTTGTGGATCATTTGTTTCCTAATCCACTTCTTGTAGTGATTGCCATGACTTGCCCCTTGGGATTATTTTCAGTTTTTCCAAGAAGTCTTCCTGGATCTCTTTGAGCGTCTTCGGCCTTCTTGAACACTTGAGTTTCCAAAACCTTTTGGGCTTTGGTTACACTAGTGACCTGTACTCTCTAGATTTCCAATCCTAGCCATCAATTGCTCAAACATTGCTTCAACTCTATCCTTTGGTTGAGCGGGTTCAGCTGGCTTAGGACGGCTGGCCTGCATTGCTAGAAGAAGCTTGAGGGTTCAAAGCACCCTCAGGATTAGAATAAGAAAAACCAAGGATGATTATGATTAGGCTTGTAGTTATTTCCCTGATTATTCCTATTATAATTGTTGTTATGACCTCTTTGGTTTTGATAACCTCCTTGGTAGTTACCTTTACCCTATGTAATTCGCATCCTCTTCCTTGGATGCTACCTGCACTTCGGCTTGCTGAGCTTTCAAGTTAGATGCAATTAATTCTTTCAAAGATTTAAGTTCAACTTGCAAAGCATCTAACCTTGAATCATTAAGAGTGTTTTGGTTTACCTCATAGACTCCGGGTCTAGTCTTTCTCTCTTCAACTTTCCTGTGAGAATACTTTTCAATAGTCTTGGTTTGCTTCGTAATGAATTCTCAAGCTTCATCCTACAATGTTTTTTCCATAAAAAGTACCTCCAGAAAGTGATTGCAACTTTAAATTGAGTATCTTCATCAAGTCCCTTGTAATAAATCTCTAGCAATTCAATCTTAGAGATCCCATGATGAGGACATTCCAACGTAAGGTCAATGAACCTCTCCCAAGACTTATACAAACTCTCCTTATCTTTCATCACAAAAGCATTTATCTTCTCTCTAAGTTCAGTAGTCTTGTAGGGTGGGAAAAACTTAGTGAGGAATTCAGACACCATCTCCTCCCATGTGTTAATCCGCCCATATGGAATAGTTTGATACCAAGCTAAAGCTTTATCCTTAAGAGAGAAAGAAAAACCTCTTATCTTATGATTGTTACCTTCCATACGAGCTGGACTTACCGCATCCATAAGAGTCTCGTAGTTGTTCATGTGTTGGTGAGGAGATTTGTCTCTGTCCCACCAAACTGATTCTGGCGAATCATCTGTATCACCTGCGGTCGCAGCTCATGCTCATGATTCGCGGGATCTCCAAAGTTAACTCCAGGACGGTTAACTCTTTGGGTAGGATCCATCCTTTGTCCAAGTGTTTGTGGAACTTCCACAAAAGGCTGGTGAATGACAGGTCTGAGAGGAGCGGGAGGTGGAGCTTGTGGAGGAGCTTCAACTCGAGGAGGAATTGGAGCTAATTTTGGTGCTGGAATTACTTGCTTGCACTGGAGCTGGAGCGGCAACTAGCCTTTGGTTCATGGATCTGGCTATCTCTTCCATTTGAGCTCTCATTGCAGCCATTTCCCTTTCTGTAGTTTGCTCTCTTTCCCTAGCAATCCGTCTCTCAGCTTCTAGTTGCTCTAAAGCATCTCTGGAGTTCAGCTTCATAATCTCTGATTTCAGCCATTTTAGAAGCTTTCCGGGCTCTTAGTCTCTCTCGGCAATGTCCTTTCAGGTTCGGGATCGTACGGAACTAGTTCTTTCAAACCCCGAGTTCTTTGCATACACTGTGAAGGATACCTAAAGTCTTGCAAATTCCAAAAACAAAACCAGAAACGAGATCAAAAGTAAAAAAAGACTTCCACTAAAAGAAATCACAAAACAAAACAAATGACTTAGTCCCGGCAACGGCGCCAAAAACTTTGTTCGCTATTTTCACGCCCCTATAAACTTTTATCAATAATGATAAAAACTCACAGGTTAGTAAAAACACGGTATGTTTTAAATTTATAAACAAGAAATAAACACCCAATTTGTAGCGAACCCACAGTGTATGGGTCAATTACAGTTAGGGTAAGTATTCCAAGGTCGAACTCAGGGACTAAATGTTTGGAATGCAAATGTGATCACAGATAGCGTAAATCAAAATAAAAGAACGAGGTTGGAAAAGAAGGGAAGAAAGATCAAAGGAGTTTTTGAAGGGTTTTTTGTAGAGTTCGCAATCAAATAACAGATTTGATCGTAAAACCAAGTAAAACAGACAAACGAAAGTATATCAATAAAGAAAATGCGGATTCCAAGGATTCAAGGTTATTGTTTATACGCACGGACTTAGGAAATCTCTCAAAAGATCTATGGTTACAAACTTTAGGGAAGAACGTTTCTAAACTGATAGTCTATTACCGGGTAAGTCTCAAGACTATCTAGTTTCAAACCAAATACCTATTACCGGGTAAGTCTCAAGGTAGAGAGGTAGGAAATTTTAAACAAACCAAACTCCGAACTAAGGGAAAGGTAAACCATTACCGGGTAAGTCTCCGGTATTACCTACTTAGGTACAGAATCTAGGCACACTCAACCCAACAGAGGTTTTCACCTCTATTACCTATGGTCGAACACTCAAGTATCTAAGCGGAACATTACCGGGTAGGTCTCAATTCCGGTTTAGGTTACTAGCCAGATGAATTCTAACTAGGTTCAAGAACAAGCCAACCAAAGGATTTCAAAGCTATTCAAACAAAGCAATAAGCACAATTTCATCATAGTCCGGGTAATAACAAATCCCAATTCACCTTGGATCCACAAGAGTTTTAGCCAACAATCGACATTTCAAATGCAATCATCAATCCACTCAATTCAATGGAAGAAACAATCATCAATCCAAGCAATTCAATGGAAGAAGCAATTATCAATCCAATCAATTCAATCAATTCAAAAGAGAATGCATAAACAAGAATCTAAAGTAGAGATTAAAGAAGAAACTCAGCTTTATTGATAGAGGATTAACAAAACGTCAAATTCTCCAATATTCGCAAAGTTCCTCCAAGCTCCAACAAGTTCAACAATGGCCAACAATGGTGTAGGGCAAAGGGAGAAGAAAAGGGGAAAAAGCTCTCTCCAAAGGAGCTCGAAATTTTTAATGAAACGGGAACCCCCGGAAATCATTTAGGGCTTTCCTTTTATATCCCGCAACGGGCTGCCCTAAAACAAATCCGAAAATTAACGAAATAAATCGGCGAACAGGAATCTCGGTCGGTGACCGAGATTTTTGAAAGTCGGGGCCGAGATTTGCTTCGTGATCCAGCGTTGACGAAATCTCGGTTAGAAATCTCGGTCAAATGTGAAAATCTCGGCCGAGATGGAACAAATCTCGGCCGAGATCGGGACCGAGATGGGGGACCGAGATTCTTCGACAGAAACTTCTGATATGGGATCTTGGTCGAGCTGGCTCGGATCTCGGCCGAGATTTCTCGGATCTCGGCCGAGATCATGTGGGATCTCGACCGAGATTGCTCCAATCTCGTGCGTTTCGTCTTGGCTCGTCTTTTCCTCCTTTCCCGTGCCTACGTGATCGCTCCTAAGCGTCCATCCGAGGCCTGATCCTCAAATGCATCGTTTTAGCTCCGAAACACGCCAAAATACCTACAAAGACACCAAAAGTGTGTGTAGACATCTATACTCGCAAAGTTGCATTTAACAAGTATAAAGAACACAACTTAAGGCTAAAACATGCATGCAGGAAAAGGGAAAACTAACTAATATACTCTACTAAACTAGGTCGATAATTCATGTTATCAGGAGCGCAACATACAGATTAGCCTTGGCCTCCGAGATTAGAGGGTGTTTACCCTGTGTTTCACGGTGTCTCAGCTGAGGGAGTACATACTAGATCCGAGACACATCGTGAGTTATGATGATTTAGTTGGTCGAGCCGGACCACACTTTTGTTGAGCATCC
The DNA here is from genome assembly GCA_002319775.1 of Fagopyrum tataricum. NCBI lineage: Eukaryota > Viridiplantae > Streptophyta > Magnoliopsida > Caryophyllales > Polygonaceae > Fagopyrum > Fagopyrum tataricum. Next base: position 29,978,168 of record CM008283.1, on the reverse strand, counting down.
GATTGCAGTCCTAGAACGAGGTATGAGACGCTTGCGTTCGAAGGACATTCCTATGCTGAGGATACAGTGGTCGAGACGAGGACCTGATGAGGATACATGGGAGACTGAGGATAGTATTCAGAGGAAATATCCAAAGTTCTACACCGAGATAGATATACCAGTAGGATCGACAAGTAGATCTTAGTACTATCTTGGTGAGTGTTGTGATTACGTGCTTATGTGTTGCTTATATGCTATGATGTGTTTATTTTCGTACTAGCTATGATATGATGTGTGATCTTATTAGATCTTGTTGTGCTAGTGCGATTGATTATAGCTGGAAATGGCTCTTTCTTCCATGCTATTGTGATATGATTAGGGTTCAGCTGGAGATGGTTATTCCTCCATGCTATTTTGGTGGACATAGTGTTGTTGGAGATGTTTTTCCTCCATGCCCTTCTGTTTATGTGATGATGATTATGGCTAGAGATGGTTTTCCTCTATGCCTTGTGATATGATTATAGTTTGGCTAGAGATGGTTTTCCTCTATGCCTTGGATAGTATAGTGATCTTATGGCTGAGATGATGATTTCCTCCATGCTTGTGTTTGAGGTTATAGAGTGATATAGGTTGATATCTTATGAGCGGAGATGTGATGCCTCCGATAGAGAGAGTTATACCTCGGCTTCTGAGTCCGAGTGGTTTCAGGACTTCACAAGTTTCGGGACGAAACTTGTTTTTAGGGGGGGTGAGGTGTAAGAGACTTAGTTTTTGGAGCTTGTTTCGGTGTTAGCCGCCCACGCGGGTTAGGGAGCCGCCCTGCGGCTCGTGTAGTTTTCCGCCCCTGCGGTTTCTTGCGGCTGCAACCGGTTTTGTTGACCGGTTGGACTCGTGCTTTACCCTTTCTTTTCTTTCTCCTCAAGTCTCTTCTTGGCTTGATGAGCAAGGTATTCATCTTCTTTCTCCAGCCTTCTCACGTCCTTCTTGCTTCCTTTCCTCTCCTTGATCTTATGCTTGAGTTTCCTTGAGTTTGGAAGAGTTTGTGTGGCTTTAGTGGTTTGATGATGATGTGTGGATGTTTTGCTGTGCTTGGGAGCCAGTTGACAGTGTGTTGTTGATCTTCCCTTGCTGGCCTAGGACCACAACAGGGGTAAGTCTTCTTCTTCTCTTCTTTCTTCCTTGATTCCTCTTCCTTAGGTTAGGATTATATGTATTGAAGGTGTATTGATGTTAGAAAATGTCTATGTATATGTATGTGTTTGGTTTTGGAATGGAGAAGACGTGATTTGATCACGTGAAGAGTGGAAGAGAAGTCAGGAGGTTACATTCTGCAGCGTCGCCGCCCCTGCGCCTCAGCTTCGCCGCCCCTACGGGAACCTTGTCACCTGCGCTTGCAGCCGAGTGTCGCCGCGCCTGCGGTTTGCCTTGCTTCTCCCCTACGTCCCTCTTGTCACGCAGGTGCGTCTTGTCCCGGATCTACCTAGAGTAGTGTAGATCCTTTTCTTTCCTAGTATGAACGGTAGTAGCATGCTAGGTATGTGTATGAGGATAAAATGATGATGAGTATGATATCGTTATATGCCGGTTAGGGCTTTGAGGTTTATAAGTTGGATACGATCCGTATGGATCCCTTGGGTCTAGGTGTGACCCCTTTGATGGATAGGAGTTTGATATCTTGTTATGCCTTGTTATTAGGCAGTGTTGTTCTCCAGAGTTGGAGCTGATTGGGTTTGAGACTACTGAGGTAAGTCCATAGGACTTACTTAGCTGCCATCCTTATATTGGATGTATGCATGAGTGGTGTTTGTTATATATGCTTGATAGCATGCGATGTTGTTTATTACCGACCTATGGTTTAGTGACTGCCCATTGTAGGGCTGTGATAACCTTTCCCTTTTCATCCCGCTGGGAGTCTGGGAGGTTCTCTGTAGTTAGGTCAGATCTGCTATACGGATGGACTCCTTCATCACTCCCATAGGGTATACGGGGGAGGAGTGGAGCCACACCAGCTGGCTAATAGCGATCAGAGGCGAGGATTATATTCCTCGTGTCACATATGTTCATATTTATATGTATATACGATTTGAGTGTTGGACGTTATAAAGATAATAAACCGGGTAAAATGTGTGATAGCATGATGAGGTGTTTAGTATTCCCTGATGTGTGATTGTGCTTATGCATCTTCTATATATTTGTGTATGGTTAGCTAACGGTTTTATACCGTGTTGTAGACCCTTTGCAGGTTAGGAGAGCTGCAAGTGATCCAGAGTGAGTGATTCGTTGAGGGCTCCGTACACTAGGTTTATGCGTGGATATGGGACATTTTTGTATGTACAGTTATGTTTTGATTGTACTCGGGTACCTTGTATAAACCTTTTGATTTATATATTACAATTTTATGTTTTGGTTATCTATTTGTGTCTTGTTGTAAGATCCAGTGAACTTGTTGTCAGACTACGGTCAGGATCCATTGTGAGATCCTAGCCCAGTAGCACCTCGAGTCCTACGGATTCGGGGTGTTACACCTTTAAATATAATTGTCACATTATTATTAGTTTATTACTATTGTTGTAAGTGTATTTTATTTTGATATACGTTATCTTCAATATTTCTAACCACTATTAGTTTTATATAGTCTTAATTAATCAAATCTCTATATTTTAATCATGTACGTTTTTTCAACATAAGATTTTTTTTTTCTCATTTCAAGGTTAATTAAAAATTTTAACTAGTGGTTTTATATGGATTAATATAATCACTTGAGATAATTGGGGTAGCAGTGCAGATTTTTTATTAGGGGCAACTAAGTATGCAGACTGAATTTATATAGGGTATTAACTATGTACGTATAAATAGTATTTTATTTTTATTTTTTTTTAACTTTTCCTCTTTCTCTCATTTCTCTCCTCGGCTGGCGATTTGGCAATTCGTCTCTCCATTCCTTCTCCCTCTCCCTCAAGGTCATGGCAGCCTGAACCATCACCATCGCTTCTTCATCCTCTCTCGCTCCACCTCCTCTTCACCGCCTCCGCCGACTCTCTTTGATTCCGACTTCGATGCACCACTTCCCTCCTCTTCCATTCCTTTGGCTTGAGGACTCATCTCCTTCGTCTTCGTCTCCCTTCATTCCTTCATCGCTCGGAAGACTCCGGCGGTCCCTTTTGTCTGATACGACGCCGTCTCTTCAGATCAAGCTCGACAGATCCTAGATCTAATCTTCAAGGTAATTACCAAACCATGGATTTAGTTTTTCATTACATAGCTCTTGAAATTAGGGTTTTTTTGGTGTAGTAATTCAATCATGGATTTTTTGGCGTATTTCAGAGATTGAGAATTACGGCTTTTTACTTGAATGATTCCTTCTTTTCAAATCAAAGAAATTGTGCACGATCTGCTGCATAACTTTAGAATATTGTGATTGGAATAGTTGTCAAACTGCATATCATAAGTTTCAAAAGTATTTTGCTACAATAAGCATACTGGAGAAATGAATGTGTATATTAGTGGGGCACAAAAGCATACACTACTTACTAACAGATAAGCGATAATTTATGCAACAAATTTGGCATATATGTTACAAGGAGCTGGTGTTATGACATATGTTTATGAGCTCTGTGATGTGGATTTAAAAGATTTTAGTAGCCAATCAACAACATGATCAATATTAGCATCTTTGCATACAATGAAGGGTGATTTTCCTCCAAGCTCCAAGGTCACAGGTTTGAGGTTGCTTTTAGAAGCCAATTTAAGCACAGTTTTTCCAATATTGGTTGATCTAGTGAACGCTAGCTAAAATTATACATATTATTTGAATGTTTTGTATTGATTTCAGTCTGAGCTTCACTATTGTTATGAATCCATGAGTATTCATTGATTTGTAGCATGTTATTGGAATCTGATCCACATGTTTTTTTTGTTGTGTAGGGTCTTTCCGGCTGGATTGTTAAGGTAAGCTCTTATACCACATCAAGACTACGAACCTTCAGTGCCTTCACTTTAATGTGTTTATGTCAATCAATTTGTTGGGATTTCATTCATTAAGTTAATGTAATTTTGTGCATTATTTGTATAGGATTCTAACAAAAAAGGCATTAACAGCAAAATGGTTGATCTATGTGATTTAACTACTAGAGCAATAGGAGCATGTGTTGGAAGTCCAGCTGATCTTGCCATTGATCCGAATGCAAGCTGATGCAAACCTCACCTGCTACATCAAATATAGACACTACAAGAATGCGATCAATGCTCTTTCTCGTATCGTTGCAGATGAAGGTGTTCTAGCCCTTTGGAAGGGAGCGGGTTCTACTGTCGTTACAGCCCTGAATTTGAATATGGGAATGCTTGCCTCTTATGATCAGTCTGTTGAGTTTTTTTTTAGAGATTTTGTTTATTTGGGTGAAATTATTTTGCTGTGAAAAGAGCTGAAACACATTTGATGTGAAAAGAGCCTTTACTTCTAATTTATGATTCTCTTTTGTTGTGAAAAGAGCCTTTGGAAGGGAGCGGGTCCTACTGTCTAATTTATGATTCTTTTTTGTTGTTATTTGGTGCATTTATGATTGCCTTTACTTCTATTGGTGATATTATTTTGTTGTGAAAAGAGCTGAAACACATTTGCCCTTCATTTCAGGAGCGAGTGTTGTGTCAGGATTTTTCTCTGCAGCATGCATTCGATTATGTCAAAACCAAAATACAGAAGATGCAACCTTATGCGAATGGGAAATATCCATACATTGGCTCAATGAATTGTGCTATGGCAGACACTCAAGGCGGGTGGACTAAAAAATCAAGATTTGAATCAAAACTATAATTCATTTGTTACACATCAAAGAAGATATGAAATCTTAAAAGAATAATTACATAAGCATTCATTCTAGGTCAGGGTCCTTCATCGAATGCCTTGCGAGTAGCCAAAACAGCTACATCAATGTCCTTAGCATTGCCCTCGGCAACATGGGTAATCACACCGAAGTGAAGTTGGGTATTAAAAGTTGGGTATTAAAAGTTGTGTATTAAAAGTTGTGTATTATTATATAGGTAACCGAATTGAAGTTGGATATGTAACGTTGGGTATTAAAATCGAGTAACAGCGAAGTTGGGTAACCGAAGTGAAGTTGGATATAGAACGTTGGTATTAAAATCGGGTAACAACGAAGTTGGACAACCGGGGTGAATTTGGATATAGAACGTTGGGTATTAAAATCGGGTAACAACGAAGTTGGGTAACCGAAGTGAAGTTGGATATAGAACGTTGAGTATTAAAATCGGGTAACAACGAAGTTGGGTAACATAATTGAATTTGGATGTAGAACATTGGGTATTAAAATCGGGTAACAACGAAGTTGGGTATTAAAATCGGGTAACAACGAAGTTGGGTAACAAAGTTGGGTAACAAGGTTGAATAACAAGGTTGGGTAACGGAGTATAACGTTGGGTTCCTTCACAAATAGAAAAGTGCAAAGTTAGTGTTTCCATAAAATTTTGCCTACACACTTTGTTTCTTTGATAAAAAACCTACACACTTACCAAATTCACCCAATCACTTTTACAATTTCTATTTAGTAGATGGAGTGAATTCTCAAATTATTTAATTTGATTAATATTTATACTTTATTTATTTTATAATATCATATTATGAGTGTTTACTTAATTTTTTATAATAATATTTTACATTTACCTTTTATAATAATTATTTTTTATACAATCAACAAAACCTCATTGTAGATAGATATAACGCGGTTAAAGTCCCTATATTTCTTCAATTAATTTTTATTAATTTTTTTTCAATTAGTTAACTTAATAAACTATAATATTATTAATTATCTAACTCTAACAAAATCTTATGTTAACAAAAAAAAATATAACTAGGATTTTGATAAGGCCATAAAATATTCTTTATATTAATCGTTTACTTTTTGAACAATTAAATTTGGCAAATAGATTATATAAGTTCCTTATTTTTATTTTTATAAAATAAGATAATCTAAGTTTATTATTTGATTTCATTATATGCCTCTTTATCTCCCAAAATATACATATAAATCAGTAAGTATTACTTCTTTGGGTCACAAAAAAATGACTTTCTAGCAATTGACCACGATTATTAAGAAACCTATTAAACAAACTTAATTTTATAATTTTTTTCTCAATTTTACCACTTATTAAAAACATAAAACAAATTTAAATTTCGTCAAAATTTAGATTGTACAAAGTCATTTATTAACATTTTATTAAAACTTAACCCGCACAAGGTGCGGGTAATACACTAGTAAGTATTAAAGGGGAGCCTTCTTTGCCACGTGTCGCACCTATCCGAAGCCTCCAACAAAAATTATAAAGTAAATTTTAAATTGATTTTAATAAAAATGGTTTAGGTTAGTTTTATTGTAACAAGAATATCTCTTTATTTATCACGTTTGGCTTCTCAATCGTTTTTTCCAGCCTATATCGTTAAATAAAAATGATTTAGGATAATTTTATTGTAACAAGAATATCTCCAGATGATCACGTTTGACTTCTCAACCATTTTTTTCTTCGGCCTATATTGTTAAATAAAAATGATTTAGGGTAAAAAAAATTTATAAATCAAATCTAAAACGGATTTATCCCAACTCAAAAATATTCAACTCAGAATTATAAATTGTACACATGAGAAGGATTGCCGTTTTAAATAAACTTGGGGGAAAATGGTAAGTGTGTAGGTTTTTTATCAAGGAAACAAAGTGTGTAGGTAAAATTTTATAGAAACACTAACTATGCACTTTCTATTTGTGAAGGGACCCAACGTTATACTTGTTACCCAACTCTGTTACCCAACCCTGTTACCCAACCCTGTTACCCAACCTTGTTACCAACGTTATACTTTGTTACCCAACTTTGTTACCCAACGTTATACTCTGTTACCCAACTTCATTGTTACCCGATTTTAATACCCAACGTTCTACATCCAAATTCACTTATGTTACCCAACTTTGTTGTTACCCGATTTTAATACCCAACGTTTTACATCCAAATTCACTTATGTTACCCAACTTCGCTGTTACCCGATTTTAATGCCCAACGTTACATATCCAACTTCACTTCTTTTTTTTAAACTTCGTTGTTACCTGATTTTAATACCCAACGTTACATATCCAACTTCACTTTTTTTTTAAACTTCGTTGTTACCCAATTTTAATACCCAACGTTATATATCCAACTTCACTTCGGTTACCCAACTTTGTTGTTACCCGATTTTAATACCCAATGTTACATATCCAACTTCACTTCGGTTACCCAACTTGTTGTTACCCGATTTTAATACCCAGAGTTACATATCCAATTTCACTTCGTAGTTACCCGATTTCAATACCAAAAGGTTGTCGATTATCACGTGAGAGGTTCTATGGTAGTTACTCTGATATATATGTGACACACATGATGTCTTGAGAGATCTTGCCCTTCATTTAAGCAGTCAAGGTAATGTTAATCAGAGAATAAGAATTATGAAGCCTAGAAGAGACGAAAGACATCCCAAGAATGGCAGAGAGAAATGGATGAACCATTCAATGTTCAGATAGTCTCACTTCACACAGGTATTTAAACTAATTAGTCATACATAATACACATATAGGGGCTGATTTGTTAATCTTTTATAATTTTTTTATATATTTAAAGGGAAAATGGGGTAAAGGACTGTTTCACTATGAATTTTCAGAAAGCTAAAGTGCTCATCTTGAATTTTCAGCTGCAAAATTTTTTGGATTGGCGTCTCATCCATCTCAACTGCAAATTGAAAAAACACATTTTTTCTTCCGAAGGTGAACTAGATTGAGTGGCTCAATCCATATGTAACTCTAAGTAACTAGATCATTGCGTGTTTAGTGGCATGACAGCTTTATGTACATCTTTCAATATGTTCGAACATAGATACGATACCCTACACTTGCAAAAGAGAAAAGTCACCATTAATGAAATCCAACATCTCTCTTTATCTTTGTGTATCTAGCTTGCTCTTGGGGCCAACACCTTTTACTGATCGAGCATCCCACTTGCTGGAGAAGGACATGATGCATCCTCATTCTTATGGCTCGATCAGCCCAACTAGAAGATCACTAAGCTTGAGCTTAAAGGCGCGTCAATCCATTTGCTTTCAGTAAAAGCTGCATTTCATCAATAACAGTAGATAAAAATCTATAAATGTAGGCTACAGGAGGCTACAGGAGGCTACAAGAGGTGATGATAGAATAAATTTTTGGTTCTTTATTTGTTTCACTATGATACAATGCCTGCAATTGATGATGTGTGCAAACTAAGGATAAAAAAACACAAGTAGCCGCATACATCATTCAAATAGCATGTCCTTCAATACTTATTAAGGAGAAAAAGATATCAAATAAAGAACCAAAATCAAAAAGCTACAGGCAGTGCCACCTCAGAAGATCAGATATATCAAGCTTTTGCTAAATCAAGTTTAATCAATAATATCTCCACCACAAGTATGTATTGAAAACGGAGTATATCTGTATATGCCCATTTAGACAAATGCCTTATGGTGAATCAGGCGCATTATCCATTCACTCTTGGGTCTCGTGTAAAATGGATCTCATGCTATGGCACATGACAATCCGCTGATCAGGCTAGTTTTGTTGATCAGGATGGATGTGTTTATCAATTGATGATGGTCAATCATTGAATCTTGCATGTAGGCAATAACAGACCTACTAAATATCCTACCAAAGTATTAAATATGATTCTAGTCTACAAATTTATACTCAATATATTTTTCTTTTTTCTTTTGAAATTGTATGACAGATAAATGGACGTTTTATATTAGATTTGCTTCAGTATTTTTCCAAATTCTACTACAACTGAAGCATTTTGGCACATTGGATAATAATTGATTGCAATTTTTCTAGGGATGAGTCATTGCTCTATCAAGGATTAGCTTTAAGGTTGGATAAACAACATTTGATATTAAATGATGGTTTTGTGCAATTTAAAATAAATTAACTCCCTAAAAAATCAAAAGATCAATAACTACATCAAAGGCTTTGAGAGTTTAAGGTCACCTTACTTGATCTTGTTAGCCATGCAACCAACCAACTTATGTTCATGCTCAAACTGCTTACATACAGCAGCAAATTAGACAGTGAAGAAACATAGTACGAAGTTGGATAGAGTAGATAGGTCCATATATATCTCTTGTCTTGCTCTTCAACCTCCTTGTTTGTAGTTTGAACTACTTTAAACCACAGAAATTCCTACCATCAACAATATGACTCAACAAACACATTTTCACATCAAAATGTGTAATCACTACAAATAAAGAATGACTCACTGAAGTAGGGATCCCAGTGAACGCGAAGAATCCCAAAAGAGGAACACCTTTAGTGCGTCTTCGACTGTGATACGCTGGATAGCAGAGGGTAAACCTATGTCAAAACCCATAGATATGCAATTATATTAAGCAAGTGAAGTACATAGGGAAAGAGATGTACCTTCGCAGGACATAAGTACACAACTTGCTCAGTAAATCGAGACCCGAATCAGATAGTGTGAGAGTGCTTGTAAAGGATGTTCGAGGAAACTTCTCTTGTAACATACAAAAACTGAATCAAGAAAAATAGACAATTAACAACAATAGCTATTAGAGAGAATTCCATGAAGGTGATGTAGATGCGAGATAATATTTCAACAGACAATTCTTACTTATAATAGGTGTACAAGTTTGGCTCTAGCCCCAGGCAAATTTCAATATCCAGATCAAATTCTATCATTTGGTGTGCCAAGAATATTACAAATCTGCAACTATAAGAGATACAAGATGAGCTAACAGTGTAAAATTTAACCAAATATTGGTAATCAAGCATGTACTAACAATCAAGGCGAATATATAAGTACGGTAGAAAATTGTTATCCAAAAAAATTTATCCAGCCCTCTTCAAGGCATCTCAAGAAAAAGTTTTTTAATGAAAGCAAAATTGCTAGAGGGTAACATCAAAACAGAGGAATCAGGTGAGTTCGTTTGCTCCGCTTCATTCAAACGCAATAATGGGGTAGTATACATGGTTACATCTGAGCACAACAAGGATGTAAAAGAGATATGTTGTAATAAAAACGCATACCCATATTCCATGCAACCTCTCTCCAGCTGCTCAATTGTATGATCCAAAATTTTCTCAATGGTCATCTCGTCAGACTTGACATATTGCTGATGCGGGGCTTGACTAATTTTCATGGTATAAGCCGTGTAAAGTAGTTGGGCTGAAAGGCAAGACAAATTACACCTGCATTTAAAAGTATATTTAGAGGAAAGCATCATAGGAGCTACACAAAAGATATCTAGCGCCAGATCCATGCGCATCCTGGTTTTCTTCAACATTGCTGCAGAGATGGTGAAATTAGCAAGCAAAATTGAAGAAAGGCCGAACAGCTCCAATCAGCACAACTTCAAGAGGAGGAATCATCAAACAATCAGACCTACAAAGAATTCCTCTAAAAAACAACATTCCAGACTCCACAGCTTCCGGCTCTGAATAGTGACCAAACAACATTGCCTGATCAAATGGGCGCCGGAAGTCCAAGAGAAAATCCAACAAAATTGGGAATGGGCCCAATCAATAGATTCCTCATACTCTAGTAAGATCAATAGATCACATAAGCAATTCTGGTCTTAAAAATAATGAATGACAGTGGAAAAGTGTGTGACTTATGTTGATAGTCCATAATGAACACGCCTACCTGAAGTGGTAATTGTTAGCTCCTCCACTAAAAAACTTACCAACACTCAATTTTCATTAGCCCAGCTTTTTTGAAATTAAAAGAAGTATATACAGAAAACCATAACGCTTGCCCTTGTGGCATAAAGGCTCCCTTTTAAAACTAAGAAAAGAAAATTGAGGTATGTAGCGCAATAACTTACGACATTTGTAGCAGTGAAAGAAGTTGTCTAGCCCTCCAATTCTACAGTTCAACATATTAATTGTTAAACAAATCATGAAGTATGAATTCAAAACCACTATCAGAAACCCTAATAGAAGGGAAAGAGAAGAGTTCATCACCAAACCCTAATCTGAAGAGATGACGAAGGGAGACGAAGAAGCTAGTAATGGCGACGATGAAAGCGGTGAAGAGAGGTAGCAATCGAACGATGAACAATCGGAGCCCTACATAGTTAAAAGACGAGCGAAATGGAAGGAGAAGAGAAATCGCCAAAAAAATCGCCAACAGAAGAGAGAAGTGAGAGAGAGGAGACGAGCGGAAGAGGGAGCGGCGACGACCTGACCTTGATCTTCAAGCTCGGAATTCGCAGAACGAAGAAGAAGCAATCGAAGAACGACGAAGGAGACGAGCGAAGTAGACTGTCGAAGAATCGCCCAACCGAAGAGAGAGATTGGAAGGGGAAAAAATTCTAAAACCTATTTATACCTACATACTTAATACCTATTAAAATTTTGCCTACCTACTTAGTGAACCTAATAAAAAAACGCATTTATAGCCCATTTATCTCAATAAATTTTCATATCTCAACAAATTACAAGAAATAATTAATTAGTCTTTTTTTAGTATTAATTTAAAAATTTTATTTTGAAAACAAACTAGATCGTTGGTATACATTAAATATTTTATATGTTTACAACATTATGTACAATATAATATGTTATAATTATAAATATAACTTGAATTTATTATCGTAGTTAAATTTATAATGAATAATTAATATTAAATTATGTAAAAAAATTCTTTATCATACAATAGCTGTTTTTTATCATACAATAGCTGTTAACTGTTCTATTTTGTTAACATGCGGATATTACCAGTAAGCTTTTAAAAAAAACGCTGCTTTCTTTCCCTTTCCCTTTCCCTTTCCCTCTATCCTGAAACTCGAACAAACACTGCTTCTCGCCGATTTGTTCTTCCGCTTCCTTTCTAGATTCGATACCAGTGGATCATAACTCCCAATGTACCGGTTAGTTTCCCTTTCCTTTTTTTCCCCTTGCAATCGTATTTCCATTTTTTTCCATTGTTGCGTTTAGAGCTCCACTGCTTTGGCGAGGATGGAACAAAAGCCACAAGCGATACTATAGAACACCCACAAGATGGTGATAACGAAAACAGTGCCGGAAAAAAGCGGCGGTGTAAGTCGTCGTGGGAGGAGATGCATCGGATGCAGGGACGATTGAGATAATCAGTTAGTTCAATTTCAAATTCAATGGTTGAATAGTGCTATACATTGGTTGAATAGGACTTCATGAAATTGAATAATGTAGTACTGTAAGACTCCACACACACATATGTTCCTGCTGACATCTTTTACACACTATCTGTCTTGGAAAAACTGTAATCTTGGAAAAACTGTAATAAGTTGTATATATTGCCATTGCCAAGACATCAAACTTGAGGAGCTTATGGAGACGCACACATAACAACAATCAGGCGATAATTTCACAGGGCAAATAAGTTGTATATAGTGCCTACAAACATCTCTACTGTTAAAATAGTGTCAGATTTAGTTCATATGAGGTTATATAGTGCTAAGGGTTCCCAAGGGAAGATCTCTTTGGTTCCTTGAAACTTGGAAAGCAAGTTGCACCAAAGAATTACTGACAAAGTGATTGATGACCAATTTTTGGGAGATCATTCCCAATTTGTTGATAAAATTCTTGTCTCCAACTATTAACCACTTTCTAAAAAAAACCTCAAGGTGGATTCACTTTTATTAGCTCTGTTTGTATGGATTACCGTGCTTCCTTTGTGTAGACAAACTACTGTACTTGTTAAATCTTCTCATAAAGTCCAGAGCATTGCCTTCTTCATAATGTTGTCTACCTTTCAACTCCTCTTCATTTTCCCAAACATAAATAACAAGCTTATACATCCAAAAAGATTGATGAAAAAATCTATGCAGTGCATCTAATGTTGATTCTTGTAGCCTCTGTATCTTTCTTTTATTCAACTTGTTTTGATTTTGCTATTAATTTTGTTAAAATCTCTGGTTTATTCAAATTAATTTTTGTTAAAATCTTTGGTTTATCCCATAGGTGAATAGCCATGGATCTAGATCATCAAACCTTTTGGATATAATAATTTCATAATTTATTCAGGATATACTTTTATAAAATAACAATGCTAAATATGGATCTTAAAACTTATGCAAATGAATCAACGTGTACTATTCTACAATGATTTGATGATTATAGGACTTCACTAGTCTTTATGGCCTGGAATGATATTTTTCCCTTTCGTGCAGATCATTGATGTGCTAGAGTTCATCCATACACCTGTTGTGGTATGGTTCTTTTAATTGAGAAAATCAAGTTTTAATTATCTTTTTTTTTTTGGTTAATAGTTCCTCTCAATTATATCATTTTCTTGCCCTCAATAAATTTTGAGAGGTATGAAAGACCGATGACTTTGAGTACCTTATTTTTTCTGTGTTTAAATTTTGATGAGTTTCATGGTAGACCCACATAGTATGAATTAGTTTCATATCTATGATTCAGTTTTGTAACTATTACTGATTTACTCTTTACAGTCAGTTGCTAGCTTTCTTAAAGTGTTAATCTTGTTGCAGGTGCAATCTGCCATGCTGGATACGTGGCTGCCAGAGCAGATTGCATTCATGCAAGGTAAGTCAGATCAGTTAACATTCTGCTTTTCAAGTTTATATCTACTTGGCATTTTAAAAGATTCTTCTTTACAAATTACAATTACCGGCAATAGGAAGTCAAATGCATGATGGGAAGCTGAGTTACCTCCTAATTATAAGAGAGTTAAAACTGACAATTTTATTCGTGTAAAGTATGAACTTGTGAGAAAACTGGTATCTTATCATGTGATTTTGTTTGGTTTAGGAATTTTTGGTCGTATAATTTTCCTATAATGGTTTTGTGGCATTCATCCTCTTATAAATATGATCAATTTGGTTAGGTATGTTGAGAAAAGATGATTCCATGTGATGAAAAACAAAGTGTGTTCCCTAAGGTTAAAAAAGGTGCTAAAATCAATGAAAATAAAGGAACCAGTGCATAATATCCTGAATATAATTACCTCAGCCATGCAAAATTAAGGGAATGAGGCTTCTTTCCTATTGATTTTCCCTATAGTGAAGTTGCTAGATTATTCCACTATGTACCTATAATACTTGATTGCTCTCCCAATTATCTTGGAAAGTGAATATGTAGAAACTTGTTTTTGGTTTTGTAAAAACTTGAACCTGTCAAAACTGCAAACCATAAACTGAACAATACAAAGCATGTGCCATATGAGTTGTTGACATTCTTTAAATATGAATAAAATACAGGTATGTGAGTTATTGATCTGTAGTTCACTTGACAACTTATGGATTAAATTGCTTTTACTTGTAGATTGTGTATTCAAAGTGTTGGCATGTCAAGATATACAAAAATAGCTTTCCTAAAAATCACTTCAATAATGGACCAACCGAAAAGAACTCAATATAGGAGCAAGCCAGCATTTAGAGCCTAGAGTGCAACTATATTGTTACCTTTGCTTTTTTACCAAAGAGAATACTATCTAGTAACTCAAGATTGTCATTATCATTTCTCTTGGACAATTTGTAGGCCACTAACATATAGAACGTCAACCCAAAAAAGATATGTGTCAAATTTTAAAAGACAGATCACAAACACAAGACCTTACTTGGGTTAAGTGCATGTCACTATATAAGCTTTATAGTTTTTAACTGAAGATAAAATCTTGCCTTAGCTATGAAAATCTAGCAGAATATAATGAAATAATGCCTAAGGTAATACAGAAATGTTGAAAAGTTGTCAAGTAAGTTGAAGTTCTTAAACACAGAACACCAATCACAATCACATAAAAGGCCCTATTAAAGCTTAAGTTACATTTGCTTACACTATCAGATACATTATCTATTTGCTCAAGCTATTTGAAGGCACTACTCTAACCAGTATATTCTCAAATTCTATCAATAACTGCATTCTATTCTTTTCTGGTCCCATCTAAAGTAATTTTTTGGCTCAAGTACTTTTACCCATCTTCCAGGGGCCTCTCTTCAGATTCAAATTTGATCAAAGTGAATCATTGTTGCTCATATGTATGTTTAAGCATATTACTAGAGCGAACAAACAGGTGGATAGCTAGCTTTAAAAATGAGTTTGAAGGTAAAACTGTTTGATAATACAAATTAGTTGATGTAAAGGAAAATGCTTCAGGATACAAAAATCGATGTTTTAGATCAAATAAATTTAAAATAAAAAGAGCAGGTTGTGTATTTAGAGACATACTGACAAGCGTACAAGATAAACTTAAAAGGTAAAATGTACATCAAATTGGGAAAGCAAAAGCACTACTGCTAGATAAGTCTTTTGAAAATAAGTAATAGATGCAAAAGACAAGTGATTCTCTGAATCTCCTAAAGCATAAAGTACACACTCATATGAAAACATATATTCAGTACAACATGCAGAGCTCGCCATTTATTTAACAGCAGATATAATAAACATAACTTGACTAGAGAAAATTGTTACCAAGAAACTATGCAAGAACTACATTAGGAGAGTAATTCAATGACATCAATATTTTCAGAAGAGAAAAAAGAGTGAGTTGATCATAACTCAAGAAGAGAAATAGGACAGTACATACAAATGTTATATGTCTATATGCCATGCTTGAAAACATTTTTTTATATTCCAATGTAGAATAAAACGAAATAAACAATTTTTTTTTTGCTCATCTCTTTTCTACTCTGATGGTTTGAACTCGAATAGCACAATAAAGTAAATGCAGTAGGAAAAATGAAATGTCCATGATATGTAATGGCCAAATGAACTTGCATTAGATAATGGTAAGAAACATACCTACAATAGACAGGATCGGTAGCAGGGCATACATTACGAGTATATAATACATTTGAGGATAAAATTAAGGCTTCAAAACTTAATTTTAGAATAATTAGATAATCATTTGAAGACTTCAATTTTGTTACCTTTTTCAACTCTAATTGTTTGAACTCGAATAGCACAGGAAGTCAGACTCAGACACAGTGGACTAGCAAATAATTCAGATTCAACTTATCTTCTTCATCTTGCTTTTAAGTGCGAACAGCTAGTGGCTAGATTACTGTTAACTACTTCAAACTTCGAAGTTACGTTAAATATGAAGCTACATAATTGATATTCGCTCATTAGGCTGATGAGTTCATCACCCTGATCTGAATATGTTACTTGCATTTATACAGCATCAGAAAAGTAGCTTAGGTACAAATCCTAATACCTATAGCATAACTAAAAATAGACAAGAATAATAAAGCTTAAAAAGTAGGCTAGCCACTACCTAAGAAACAAAATACTAGCGTAATTCAGAATATAAAATTCCATCACAACAAATCAATCAGTCAATCAACAACAATAATTAGCAGAAATCTAAATGTTGTATTTCCGGTCAAAATCAATAGGACATACATATATATATATATTTATTTCAGGGCATAAGTTCTGGGTAGAGTCTCCAAAGACATAGAGCTTTTAATGAATGTGTTACTCGTTTCTTGTCTTCCTTGATCATTTTTGGGTTTATCAGATATAGAGCTTTTGATGAAATGGAAGGGATAGAGGTAGCTTGGAATCAAGTTAAGGTGACTGAAATAATTGGAAGCTCAGAAGACTTGGAGAGGCTCTATTCAGAGGTTCATCTGCTTAAGACCCTGAGTTCAAGAACATTATCAAGTTCTATAATTCTTGGGTTGACACCCAAAATGAGCATATAAATTTCATTACCGAGATCTTCACCTCCGGCACTCTACGCCAGTATGCCCATCGATCACCTACTTAAATTTCTGGATTAACGTGAACTAACTGTTGAGGTGTTGAGTGTTTTTTGTTACCTGGACTGTGTTAGGTATCGGAAAAAACATAAACGTGTGGATTTAAGGGCGCTCAAGAAGTGGTCTAGACAGATACTAGAGGGTCTTATTTATCTTCACAGCCATGATCCTCCCATAATACACAGAGATCTTAAATGTGATAATATTTTTGTTAATGGAAATCACGGTGAGGTGAAAATTGATGACCTGGGATTTGCTGCTATTCTTCGCCATGCAAAAGCAGCTCATAGTGTCATCGGTGAGTATGTAATTCTGCTTCATTATTAAGGTTTCCCTTAATTATGGTTCCTAACCCGTGTGGCATCAATTAGAAATCATGGTTATTGCTGCTGTCTGTCTAGTTACACCTGAGTTCATGGCTCCAGAACTTTATGAGGAAGATTACAATGATCTTGTTGACATTTATGCCTTCGGTATGTGTGTCCTGGAGCTTGTAACTTTTGAATACCCCTATATTGAATGCAGTAACGCTGCTCAGATATACAGTGCTTTTGGCATCATGAAAGTTTTGGTCGTACTTCGCGCATTGATCCGGTGCCTTCAGGTACAATAGGAGAGAACCTGAATTATTTCAATGCTTTTTGACAACTTGTCTCATGGCATCCTGTTCTCACAACTGCAGGAGTAGTTGACCAACCTGAGGAAGGTAGAAGGGTTTTGCACCATGAGCATTCTGAACCACGCAGAGACTATATGGTGGAAGGTGAAAGAAAGGATGTAATACTATATTTATTAAACTGAGGATAGCAGATTCTACAGGTTCTCTCTCTCCCCCCACAATTTGCATAATTAGTATATTCGATTTGTGAATACTTTGTCTGTCTGTTACATCAATGGCCTTCTGTGTTTTTCATATATCTTTATCCTTAAGAAAGCTTGCATGTGTTATAATCTGCAGGTAATTTTCAAAATATCCACTTTCCGTTTGACATAGAAGCAGATACATCAATTGCGGTTGCTAGTGAAATGGTTCATGAGTTGGACTTGACGGACCAGGATGTTACGATCATCGCTGACAGGATTGATTCTGAAATTAGATCACACATTCCAGAATGGTCTCCTACAGAATCATTTGCTGATGAATCTGTTTTTGATAGTCATGCTTCTGAGATAAAGGATGATGCATCTCCCTTTGCAACCACTTCAGTCCTCTCAGGCGGTAGTCTAATTCTAGAACAGATGCCTTCAGGGCGGAAGTTCTGGCTAGAGTCTCCAAAGACAGTTGGGGGACAACCTCTATCTCCTGTCAAGTCAAGCCCTTTAACCTCCCTTCATTCACAATCAGAAGAAGATAGTGAACAGCAGACCCCTGGAGACGAAAATATACCAGAGGATGAATGGTTGGATCCTGAATTTGTAGGAGAACAGCAACAGGCCATAATCAATGACAGTGGTTCTGTAGGTAATGTTTCTTGTTGTGACTCACAAAATGGGGATTTGAATGAGGAGAAACAGGTACAAGTGCTTGCTTTCAGTGGGACAGACACGTCAGAGGATAATGACACGGTTTTAGGCTGTATTGAATCAGAAGAAGTACGCGTTGTAGCAAATAAACTGGAACGGTTGTTGGAGCAACAACAAAAGGAGCTGGACAAGCTGAGGTTAAAGCATGAATTATCAGTATCTGATTTATTGAAAGAACTTCCTCATAAAGTGCGTTGCAAAGTATTCAAGCTATGCAGGTATAAAATTCCAGATTACAGGATGCACTGTGAGAGGCATCTTTACGCTGAAAATGCCTCCATTGTTATTGCAACAGCAGCAACAGCAGAAGATGTTGTGAAAGAGAGTTCATCAGAGAGCAATTCAAGTTCAGTTGTGGTAGATGTAAGTTCTCCGAGTTTCAGAATAGGTACATATGTCCCTGCAACTGATTCTGGAACCATTCGCTTGAGTAAAGTCAAGAATGCAGAAACCGGTGCCGAGGGTTTTGTTGTTGGGCCCATCATCAGAGGATTAAGTAACCTCAAGAGGGGATCCAAGCCTGATCTCGGAATTGCTGTAATTTTGAACGATGATGCTGAGAAATCTTGAACCTGATCATTATAGTTTCAATGCTTTATTCAAATCATTCTTGTTCCAGGCATGACCGTTACAGTTTATGGGGGAGGAAATATACGCATGTACATAGAGAGAGAAGAGAGTTTTATTTATTTTCCCATCTAGTCTGTATGGGTCATTTTACAGTTCAAAGTTGTGGGTGTTGTGCAGCTCTAGAATCAAATTCTGAGTTTTTCTCTTTATAAATGAGAGGCCTGTTTTTAACTCCTAAAAGTAATTCAATCATGAAAGTAATCCAATCATTTTCATTTCATTAAACGGGCACTAAAATTAGTTCACGTAACAATGAGTAGAAATTGGAAAAACAAGGAAATCTAAAATCCTGTGTATTAACGCATACAAGCACACCAATGCTAGGAAAAACAAGGAAATCTAAAATCCTGTGTATTAACGCATACAAGCACACCAATGCTAGTTGCTAACATGTATCCGGACAAACATTTCCTTTACCAGAGGAGAGTATGAAACAACGAACCAAAACATCCTTCTCACTTGAAAAAACAAAAAGGAAAAGAAAAACAGGCATCTCATTTACAAAGAGAAAAACTCAAGAATTTGAGTCTAGAGCTACACAACACCCACAACTTTGAACTGTAAAATGACCCATACAGACTAGATGGGAAAATAAATAAAACCCTCTTCTCTCTCTATGTACATGCGTATATTTCCTCCCCCATAAACTGTAACGGTCATGCCTGGAACAAGAATGATTTGAATAAAGCATTGAAACTATAATGATCAGGTTCAAGATTTCTCAGCATCATCGTTCAAAATTACAGCAATTCCGAGATCAGGCTTGGATCCCCTCTTGAGGTTACTTAATCCTCTGATGATGGGCCCAACAACAAAACCCTCGGCACCGGTTTCTGCATTCTTGACTTTACTCAAGCGAATGGTTCCAGAATCAGTTGCAGGGACATATGTACCTATTCTGAAACTCGGAGAACTTACATCTACCACAACTGAACTTGAATTGCTCTCTGATGAACTCTCTTTCACAACATCTTCTGCTGTTGCTGCTGTTGCAATAACAATGGAGGCATTTTCAGCGTAAAGATGCCTCTCACAGTGCATCCTGTAATCTGGAATTTTATACCTGCATAGCTTGAATACTTTGCAACGCACTTTATGAGGAAGTTCTTTCAATAAATCAGATACTGATAATTCATGCTTTAACCTCAGCTTGTCCAGCTCCTTTTGTTGTTGCTCCAACAACCGTTCCAGTTTATTTGCTACAACGCGTACTTCTTCTGATTCAATACAGCCTAAAACCGTGTCATTATCCTCTGACGTGTCTGTCCCACTGAAAGCAAGCACTTGTACCTGTTTCTCCTCATTCAAATCCCCATTTTGTGAGTCACAACAAGAAACATTACCTACAGAACCACTGTCATTGATTATGGCCTGTTGCTGTTCTCCTACAAATTCAGGATCCAACCATTCATCCTCTGGTATATTTTCGTCTCCAGGGGTCTGCTGTTCACTATCTTCTTCTGATTGTGAATGAAGGGAGGTTAAAGGGCTTGACTTGACAGGAGATAGAGGTTGTCCCCCAACTGTCTTTGGAGACTCTAGCCAGAACTTCCGCCCTGAAGGCATCTGTTCTAGAATTAGACTACCGCCTGAGAGGACTGAAGTGGTTGCAAAGGGAGATGCATCATCCTTTATCTCAGAAGCATGACTATCAAAAACAGATTCATTAGCAAATGATTCTCTAGGAGACCATTCTGGAATATGTGATCTAATTTCAGAATCAATCCTGTCAGCGATGATCGTAACATCCTGGTCCGTCAAGTCCAACTCATGAACCATTTCACTAGCAACCGCAATTGATGTATCTGCTTCTATGTCAAACGGAAAGTGGATATTTCGAAAATTACCTGCAGATTATAACACATGCAAGCTTTCTTAAGTATAAAGATATATGAAAAACACAGGCTGTGTTAGAAAATGAACACGATTGATGAAACAGACAGACAAAGTATTCACAAATCGAATATACTAATTATGCAAATTGTGGGGGGGGAGAGAGAACCTGTAGAATCTGCTATCCTCAATTTAATAAATATAGTATTTACATCCTTTCTTTCACCTTCCACCATATAGTCTCTGCTTGGTTCAGAATCCTCATGGTGCAAAACCCTTCTACCTTCCTCAGGTTGATCAACTACTCCTGCAGTTGTGAAAACAAGATGCCATGAGACAAGTTGTCAAAAAGCATTGAAATAATTCAGGTTCTCTCCAATTGTACCTGAAGGCACCGGATCAATGCGCGAAGTACGACCAAAACTTTCATGATCCTCATCTGATAACAGAAAAGGGTCATTCAAGAGATCTGCTGCTGACATCCTCTGTGACACATCAGCAATACATTTCTCTATGAATGTTTTAACCGAAGGATCTTTAACTTTTGCCAAGGATGCAGGCTTTACACCCTACATAATAAGAAGATAGGTTTTTCGTGATGATGGCATGTTTTACAGAATCTGTATTCTCTTAATTAATAATCAATAACTGGAATCAACTGAAAATTAACATTGTACTTCTCTTATGCTTTAATGCAGACTTGAAATGTAAAATGAAATACTAACAAAGAGCATGAAACCTAAGTCAAGCAACAAGGTGACATAGATAACAGTAAATCAGAATATAACTCACATAATTGTCTAACTATCATAGAGTGACCAAAAGTTCAAATGTCAACACTAGAAGTCAAGAAAATGCAGCATCTATCTACTCCAAAACATAGTTGGGATTCTACTCCTAAAAACCAACAAGCTGTATTGGAGTACAAATTACACATACAACATGTTTAAGGGATCAATGCATGGCCTTATTTGATACTAATATCGGAGGTGAAGAGACGTATGAAATGGCACACGGACATACAAGTGCATGCGCATAAACTTCCCAGCCAACATAAGAAAAAAGATAATACGAAATGCTGAAACAGTATAGAAGACCGAGTGAAGAGGGCCTTACAGATGTCACTTTTCTGTATATCTGAGCAGCGTTACTGCATTCAATATAGGGGTATTCAAAAGTTACAAGCTCCAGGACACACATACCGAATGCATAAATGTCAACAAGCTCATTGTAATCTTCCTCATAAAGTTCTGGAGCCATGAACTCAGGTGTACCTAGACAGACAGCAGCAATAACCATGATTTCCAATTGATGCCACACGGGTTAGGAACCATAATAATGAAGCAGAATTACGTACTCACCAATGACACTATGAGCTGCTTTTGCATGGCGAAGAATAGCAGCAAATCCCAAGTCACCGATTTTCACCTCACCGTGATTTCCATTAACAAAAATATTATCACATTTAAGATCTCTGTGTATTATGGGAGGATCATGGCTGTGAAGATAAACAAGACCCTCTAGTATCTGTCTAGACCACTTCTTGAGTGCCCTTAAGTCCACACGTTTATGCTTTTTCCGATACCTAACACAGTCCAGGTAACAGAAAACACTCAACACCTGAACAGTTAGTTCACGTAAATCCAGAAATTTAAGTAGGTAATTGACGGGCATACTGGCGTAGAGTGCCGGAGGTGAAGATCTCGGTAATGAAATTTATATGCTCATTTTTGGTGTCAACCCAAGAATTATAGAACTTGATAATGTTCTTGTGCTTCAGGGTCTTAAGCAGATGAACCTCTGAATAGAGCCTCTCCAAGTCTTCTGAGCTTCCAACTAATTCAGTCACCTTAACTTGATTCCAAGCTACCTCTATCCCTTCCATTTCATCAAAAGCTCTATATCTGAAAAACCCCAAAATGATCAAGGAAGACAAGAAACAAGAAGAACACACGTAAAAATATCACGAGTCCCCTGCCTCATCGAAACAGAAGCGGAAAAGAAAAATGATATATAAGGATACACTTTTTTACAAGCTCCTTTCCCGAGAACTTCCTTGTACTGCAATGACAAACGTAAACAACCATCAAACCCAAAATTTCAATTCATTATAATACCAATGTCAACTTGAACGAAACGAAGGCAGTAATCTAACACTAAGCGCGTTAGAAAACAAACATTATAACCGACAATCCATTTACAAAATCTGATCCAAATCGGCCAATTGCAGCCACGCAGGGATCTAGAATTTCACATCACGGTACAATAAATAAAAACTGACCCGACCGTAGCGACCAGTTGGATCAACCTCAACGAATGCTTCGACATCGGGATCGTCCACTTCTTGTTCGGAAGACCCTTCTTGGGGCATAATTGTGCGTCAACTAACAACCAATTTCGAAAATCACAATCAAATCTAAAAATTACAAGCCAGGCAGGTGAAGCAAAAACCTAGCCCCTGCGTCACCGATCCGGCCCCCTTTTTGATTTTCCTCTCAAGATCGGTATCAAATCCGATGATGATCGAATTTGATACGACGCCTAAGGGGCGAACTAAAACTTAAGAAAGAAGCAGCAGATAAATCGATGAGAGATAAAAGGTTGAAGGATGATTATCGATAGCTTGAAGAAGGTGTCAATATCGAAGATACGGAGGAGGCTTGAGAATATGCAGAGAGAAGATGGGAGAAAGATCGAAATCGGGACGACCCGTTGAAGTTACCAATGGGTTATGCTATGAGGCCATTCCCCTCTTCAGCGGTATGTGATTGGTTGGGAAGCCCAATGATCCCTTCCACATGGCAGCATCTAAGGTACGGGTAATTGTTAAAAAAAAATTAAATTTTTTTCATATGTCATATGAAAAAAAAAATAATTGAAAGAAGAGTATGCGGTCTCCGGCTTATCTAAACGCACTTTTTATATTAATAAAAATTGGGACTAAAATATATTCTAACTGATTTAGGTTTTTTTCTAAATCGGTTTTTTTTTTTATTCAATGCAATCCAAATATGAGTAATTATATATGTTTTATTCCGATTAATCATTGTATTATCCCGATTTTTTAAATAATTAGCTTCTATATAATAGGATTTGTCAAATATTTTATTTTTATTTTTCTTATCTGTTAGATTTAGTTTTGCTAAAATATACCCTAACCGATTTATTATTTAAGATTACAAAATTATTACGATATCTTAATAGATATCGACGGAATAAATATCAATAAGACACGGTTTTAAAGTTGACGTCAGGGATAAAAACTATAATAGACATAATCTAAATCTATATTAGACAAATGATATTTTTTGTTAAAGCGTATTTGGAAGGAACTTGATTTTACTTTGATATATATTAACCAATCGGAACAAAATTTTATTATGTTATTGTATATCTACAAATAACAACACTAATTATATTGATTAAATATATACATATTTAATACATATTCAAAAATAAAATTTGTACGGTAACGAATTAATAATAAATCAACGCTTAATGTTAATATAAAAAATATTTCAAATATTTGAAGGAAATTATTATTTTTATTCAGTAATAAAATATACCAAAAAATATTAGTAAAACTTTCATATCATAAAAAAATAATTACGAATCTAAATAAACGTTAACATAAAAAAAGAAAATTACGAATATAGGGAGAGTTGCGACTGCAATTATCGAACTACAACAGATACACAACACATAAAATCGTGAAACACCAATTCTTAAAAACAAATAATGGAACTACGAGAAATCCAAGCATATGGAGAAAATAAACGGGTTATTTGCTACAAATTTCACATATTCTCTCTAACTACATATCATATACAACACATAAATTGTGAAACAAAAAAGACAGAGAATAAAGAAACCTGCGATTGTGAATGGATTTGAAGGAGACCTGTGACTTTGAAGGAGACGTGTGACTGCGAACTACAAATACGACAAAGAAAATGAGAAATATCTTTAAATTTTCGAAAACTTGAAAAAGATGAAGAAAGATATCAATATTGGAAAACATGAATTGAATGGAAGACGATGAAATATGATCTATATATATACTGTGAGAATTATAATATATAAGAGAAGTTTAAATTTTATCGTCAATTAACGTAAAAGAGAAGTCGGTAGATATTATTAAATTTAGTAGATTTTGATATTTTATACTAACGTACATTAGAAGTTTAGATAGATATTTTAGTTAAAAGAATTTTATAGTTTAATTAATAATTTAGTAAATAAATTTATTGGGAGAAAATTTGTTTTATTAGAGTATATAGATTTGAACTAAAATATAATCTAACCGATTTATGTTTTTTAAAATAGATATATTTTTTTATTCAATGCAATCAAATATGATTAATTATATATGTTTTATTCCGATTGACCATTGTATTATCCCGATTTGTTAAAAAACAGCTTCTTTATACTCGGATTTGTGCAAATAGTTTTTTTTTTATTTTTCATATCTGTTAGATTTAGTTTTGCAAAAATATACTCCAACTGATAGATTACAAAATTATTACAATATCTTAATAGATATCGACGGAATAAGTATCAATAAGACTTGATTTTTAAAGTTGACGATAGGGATAAAACTATTACAAACAAAATCTAAATCTATGCTAGACAAACGATATTTTTTTTGGTTACAGCGTATTTGGAAGGAACTTTACTTTTATATATGTTAACCAATTGGAACAAAATTTTATTATGTTATTGTATTTCTACAAATAACAGCGCTAATAACATTAATTAAATATATATATTTTTAATGCATATTCAAAAATAAAAACTGTATGGTAATAAATTAGTTATGAATCAACGCTTAATGTTAACATAAAAAATATTTCAAATATGTGAAGGAAATTATTAATTTTATTCAGCAATAAAATATACCATAAAATATTAGTAAAACTTTCATATAATAAAAAAATAATTACGAATCTAAATAAACGTTAACAATAAAAGAAATATGAATATGATTTATACGAGTTTGAATAGAAAACTGAATCTGAGGGAGACCTGTGACTGCGACTATCGAACTCCAGCAGATATACAACACATAAAATCGTGAAACACCAATTCTTGAAAACAAATCATAGAAGTACGAGAAATTCAAGAATATTGAGAAAAGAAATGGGTTATTTGCTACAAATTTCACATATTCTCTTTAACTACATATTATATACAACACATAAATCGTGAAAACTGAAATGACAAAGAGAAGGTAAGGAAACCTGCGATTGTGAATGGATTTGAAGGAGACGTGCGACTTTGAAGGAGACATGCAACTGTGAAGGAGACCTGCGACTGCGAACTACAAATACGACAAAGAAAATGTTAGCTGTGAGGTTGCCCGATCTTTCAACACCAAGACTTCGTTCACAAGAAAAGGATGGAAAAGACGTGAAAAGGTAAGAAAAACGTGGATGATGATCCAGATGATGATGAAAGGATCGATAAATGGATAGATCTGGTTGAACCCTTAAAGCAACCAAGAGCACACTAGAGAAACAAAGGCCCTAACACACAACTTGGAATGATTTAAAAAGCCTTTCTGCTATAATCCCACACAAAGGGAAAAACGATAGTCCCCAAAGCACGAGAAGTCGCCTGAAGATGATTGAGAGCACCGACTTGCCAATTCAAGTGACACAACTCAAAATAATCCAAACTATTAGGCAAATGAGAATCCACTCGTTCAGGGTTTGAAGATTCCACCTATTCGTTCTCGATTCCACGAGAGAAAGTAAATACTGAAAGTATTCGATTTTTGTGTTTGATAAAGTTGTGAAAAAAAATGCCAACCCTACAATGCCTTATATAGGCTGGGAAGACGTCTAGGGTTTTAATACGGGCTAAGTTTAAGCTACGGGCTTGGCAATCTAATCTATAGCCCAAAAATAGAAAAAGGAAAGATCATATTTTTGGGCTGAAATTATTTTATCAAAAAAGCCCAAAAATAAATAAAATAGAAGTTCTAAAAATAGTTAATATAAAAGTCAACCCATAATAATAAAAAGGAATCTAAATATGGGGTAAAAATAATTGATTTATTTGGACCTAATTTAGCCACTTAAATTGACCCAAAATTCCTTTACTTTTCAACCTTCCTCATGCACGTCGAGATCAGATTTTCCCGTGGGATCTCGGTCGTTATTGGTAGCATCTCGGTCTCCTCTCTTGTGTTCTTCAGGTTGGATGTGTATCACCATCTTCAAACTCTCTTCTAACGCTCTCATCTTGATATAACAAGTTTCCAATCGATGCATCTCTTTTCCTAGTTGTTCTCCTATTTGTAACACCCCAGATCCGTAGGACTCGAGGTGCTACTAGGCTAGGATCTCACAATGGATCATGACCCTAGCCTGACAACAAGTTCACTGAATCGTACAACAAGACACTGATAGATTAAATACAAAACATCAAACTAATATCAAAGTATCAAAATGTTTATACAACGTGCTACTGAGTACAAACAAAACATAAATATATACATGATCAAAAGATCTCATATTCCACGAGGACGACCCAGTGTACGGAGCCCTCAACAGATCACCCACTCTAGATCACTCTGCAGTTCTCCTAATCTACAAAGGATCTACAACACGGTATAAAACCGTTAGCTAACCATACACATATATAAGAAGATACATAAGCACAATCACACACCAATGAATAGTAAACACATCACCATGCTATCACACATTTACCCGGTTTAATTATGTTAATAACGCCCAGTCACTCAAGCGTATATATATATATATATATATATATATATATATATATATATATATATATATATATATATATATATATATATATATATATATCAATATGAATATATGTGACACGAGGAATATAACCCTCGCCTCTAGGGAATGGTTCCAGCTAGAGTGGGGATCCGGTCCCACCTCCCGTGTACCCTATGGGAGTGGTGCAAGTGGCCGGCCCACTGAGCCAAACTGGCCTGCCCGTAGAGAACCTCCAGACTCCCAGCGGGATGAAAGGACAAGTTGTCACGGCCCTACAATGGGCAGTCACTAAACCATAGGTAGGTAATCATAATAACTCATGCTATCAATCATATAATACACACACCACTCATGCACACATCCAATATATGGATGGTAGCTAGGTAAGTCCTATGGACTTACCTCAACCTCGTAGTAATCTCAAACCCGATCGGCTTCAACTCTGGAGATCAACACTGCCTAACAACAAGGCATAACCATATATCAAACTCATATCCAACACAGGGGTCACACCTAGACCCAAGGGATCCATAAGGATCATATCCTAACTCATAAACCTCAAAGTCATAACCGGCATACACGATAATGTACTCAACATCATTCTAACCTCATACACGTACCTAGCATGCTAATAACCCGCTCATACTAGGAAAGGAAAGGATCTACCCAACTCTAGGTAGACCCGAGACAAGACGCACCTGCGTGACGGAAAGACGTAGGGGCGGAACAGGTAACCCGCAGGCGCGGCTAAGATCGGCCGCAAGCGCGGTGACAGCGGCCGCAGGCACGGCGCAGGCGCTGTGACGTGGCTTCCGCAGGGGCGGCGGCTTCCAGGCGCGGGGGCGGCGACAGTATAGAATGCTATCCCGCAGTTCCTCTTCGGCTCTTCACGTGATCAAATCACGTCTTCTCCATTCCAAAGTCACACACATACATATACATACACAATCCAACATCAATCTACATTCCATACATCTAATCGTAAGATAGGAAAGAGAAAGAGATTAAAGAAAGAAGAAGAAGAGCAAGGAGCTTACACAGTTGTGGCCTAAGCACGAAACTGATCCAAGACAATATCTCAGCTGGCTCTCAAGCTCAGCACAACATCCACTAGCATCAACATCATCAAAGCCTCACAACAAAACTCTTGAAACTCCAATGAGAACTCAAGCAAGATCAAGAAGAAGGAAAAGAGAGAAGAAGGACGTGAAGGCAGCTGGGAAAGGAATGAAGATGCTCAGCAAGGCAAAGCAAAGGAATTAGGTTAAGGAAGTGAAAGATTAAAGCACGGGTCAAAGGTCAACAAAGCTGGCTTCAGCCGCAGGAAACCGCAGGGGCGGGTTTCCTGACTGCAGGGGCGGAACACAGAGGAGCCGCAGGGGCGGCCTCACGGACCCGAGGGGGCGGCGAAAGGCAAATCTAGCTCCCAAAGACTAAGGCTCTTACACTATTCGTTTGGCTTGAGCCCTCGTGATTGGTTTTGCAGGTGGTGCTTGCTATGCTCCTGCATCATTCTCCCTCTCTTAAAAAGGATTCGGCCTTGAATCCAGCATGTCTTCGTCGTCATGGAAAGGAGTGAGATCCGTTTTAAATGGTATGTCACCTCGTGCATCCAGCTTGCTCTTTCTCTTGGAGGGAAAGCGTTCCTTCCTCAGATGTACACAAACAAGGTCTCCGGGCTGAAACACGACACATCGTCTCCCATGGTTGGCTAGTGCAGCTACGACTTCCGACTTTTGAATTAAACAGCTTTTGGTCCTCTCATGCATCTCTTTTATGAATTCCACCTGTTTACCTACATCAAAGTTTTCTTTCTCCTTCATAAGAAAAGACATAAGATCAAGTGGGGTTACGGGGTTCATACCATAAACACACTCAAATGGTGAAAGTTGCGTAGAATAATGGATGGTTCTATTATACGCAAATTTCACGTGGGGTAAAGTATCTTCCCATGCTCGAATATTCCTGCAAATGATGGTTCTTAAAATAGTAGTAAGAGTTCGATTTGTTACCTCAGTTTGTCCATCGGTCTGGGGATGAGTTGATGTGGAGAATAGAAGCTTGGTTCCCAGCTTTCCCCAGAGGGTTCTCTAAAAAGAACTTAGAAACTTTATGTCCCTGTCACTTACAATTGTTTTAGGAATTTCATGTAACCTTACTATTTCTCGGAAGAAAAGATTAGCTACATTGGTAGCATCATCCGTCTTGTGACAAGCAATGAAGTGAGCCATCTTGGAAAACCTGTCAACAACAACATAGATAGAATCTCTCCAACTGTTAGTGAGAGGTAATCTTACAATAAAATCCATGGAATTGTCTTCCCAAGGTGCCATAGGAGTGGGTAGTGGTTTGTAGAGACCATGCGGCTGTCAACGAGATTTGTCTTTAAGACAGTCCAAACACCGCTTTACTAAATGCTCGACATCCCTCAGCATATGGGGTCAAAAGAAATGAACTCCTAGAGTGTGGTACGTCTTGTCTAGTCTAAAGTGTCCCATCAAACCTCCGATATGTGCTTCCTCAGTCAATAATAGTCTAAGAGAGCATATGGGAATGAATACCTTGTTTTCCTTAAAGAGAAACCCGTCAAATATGTAGAATTTTCCTGTGGGTCCTCTCTCTTTGCAACCTCGAAATTTTTTTCCAAAATCTGGATCAACGTCATATAACTCCTTGATATACACAAAACCAAGCACTCCTGAGTCCAAGGTAGTTAGGAGCGTGTATCTTCGTGACAATGCATCAACTACCACATTCTCCTTGCCCTTCTTGTATTTAATTCAAAGGGAAAGGGTTATATGAACTCCATCCATTTTCCATGTCGTCGATTGAGCTTATCTTGTCTTCTGAAGTGTTTGAGTGATTCATGATCAGTGTGTAGTATGAACTCGTTGGGTCGGAGGTAATGTTGCCAAACCTTTAGAACCCTAAAAAGTGCATATAACTCCTTATCATACGTAGAGTAGTGCAAAGTAGCTCCCTTTAATTTCTCGGAGAAGTAGGAAATGGACTTGCCCTCCTGCATAAGTACTCCTCCAATACCAATTCCAGGAGCGTCACACTCAACCTCGAAGGGCTTGTTGAAGTCAAGTAAGCTTAGTAGGGGTGCCTGGGTGAGGCGTGTCTTCAGCTCTTCAAATGCAGTTTGTTGTTCTTTTCCCCATATGAATTCACTCTTCTTCTTGGTTATTTCATTCAAGGGAGCTGCTATGGTGCTGAAATCCTTTACAAATATGCGATAGAATTGAAGCTAGCCAATCCGTGAAAGTTTCGGATCTGCATGGTAGCCTTTGGCGTGAGCCAGTCTTGGATAGCCTTGATCTTGCTATCATCCACCTGTAATCCTTGTGAGCTGACAACAAAACCTAAGAAGGTGACTTGATCAATACATAACTCACATTTCTTAAGGTTTGCGTATAGGTGCTAGTTACGCAAGATAACAAGTACTTTCTGAGGTGTTGCTCATGTTCTTAGAGACTGTGGTTGTAAATAAGTATATCATCAAAGTAGTCAACCACGAATTCCCGATGAAAGGTCTTAGAACATGGTTCATAAGACGCATGAAAGTACTAGGGGCGTTGGTTAAACCAAAAGGCGTCACCAACCACTCATACAGACCAAAATTTGTTTTGAACGCAATCTACCATTCATCACCCTTTCTCATAGGATCTGATGGTAGCTAGCCACTCCGGAGATCTATTTTTGAGAACATACGAGACCCGTGCAATTCATCTAACATGTCATCAAGCCGTGAGATGGGATGTCTGTATTTGACGGTGATGTTGTTGATGGCCCTGCAGTCCACACACATCCTTCAACTGCCGTCTTTCTTAGGCACTAAAAGGACGGGTATTGCGCATGGACTTAAACTTTCTCGCACATATCCCTTGTCCAGCAATTCTTGTACTTGCGTTTGGATATCATGTGTCTCCTTGAGATTCATTCCGTAAGCGGGATGATTGGGTAGTGAAGTGCCGGGAATAAGATCGATCTAATATTCAATTCCTCTAATGGGTGGCAGACCAAGTGGTAGCTCCTCTGGAAACATATCTTGAAACTCCGTCACGACTTGTTGAATACTTTTAGGTAGGGCAGGGTCGGTGGGGAATCGGTGAACCTCACCGTCTTTTCTTAGTAGCATGAGGTTTGTGTCCGAATTGAGGAAGTCAGTCTGGAATGTTTCCAGAGACGGGGTGCATACGTCTCCTTGGCTATCAAATTCCAATTCTGCTATGTTGGCGTCAAGACTTAGAGACTCCTGCGGTACAACTCTAGTGCTGGACTTTGCGTGTTCAGGTTGCTCGTCTGTTATGTCAGGTGTTCGGGGTGTCTTCTTGATCAGTGTGGCTATCTCGTCAGGATTCATGGGTTTAAGAGTGAAAGTGGTGCCCTGAAGTTCAAAAGTATATCGATTAGTTCGACCTTTGTGGTTGACATCTTTGTCATATTGCCAGGGACGGCCTAATAACAAATGACAAGCGCTCATAGGAACAACGTCACATAAGATAGTATCTTCATAATTCCCTAGACGTAAGCTCACATAGACCTGCTTGTTAATTATTAACTCTCCCTATTCATTTACCCAAGATATCTTATAAGGTGTTGGGTGATCCATTAAGGTCAGTTGTAATTTAGTAACCATTTCTAGACTAGCAATGTTACAACAATTACCTCCATCTATGATTAAGTCACACACCTTATCCTTATCCTCAACAAAACATCTACTATAGAAAGTACTTTCTCTTTGTTCCAAAACTAGATTCCTCAAATTATTCAAAGAGTTATGAGGTTTAGAAAATACCCCCTTCAGTTTGCTCTCCATTCGATGAGTTGTGGTGACTCCTACTTTCTTTGCCTGATGTAGACATTACTCAAAGCAAGCAAACACGTTAAGGTTAGTTAAAGAAGAATCCTAAACCACCATCTTCAAGTGTAGGGGTGTTCAAACGGTCCGGACCGGACCGGACCGTAAACCCGAGGACCGGACCAAACCATTTTATTTTTGTATGAAACGGTCCACGGACCGGACCGTATTGATTTTTTTAAAAAAAAAAATTATATGGAAAAAATCCGGTCCGATCCGGGTTTGGACCGGACCGGACCATATACAATTCCTGTTCAAAATTTTAAAAAAGTGTAAATTACGGTCCAAACTGGACCGTAATTTCCAGTCCGGTCCGGTCCAAATGCGTGCAACCCTATTCAAGTGTATCACTCAGTAACCTTTACCGTTGGCTTCACAACTTCTCTTAGCCGGTCTGCGAGGGTCACTGTGAATCTTCAAGTAAATACCTCAAAACAACAACAGGTCAAATGCGTTAAGGCACTATAAGTAAGGTGATCGACTCAGATTTCAAAAGGGAAATGGCCTTTTAAGTGGTGTTGGTCTGAAAAGCAAAACTAAACTTGCATGCAATTTCTCAACCAACAAAACAATTATCTTAAATAAAAGAGAAATGAAGCCTGATGAAATAAAAGGAAAAAAGGGAAAAAGGTAAGGAGGAGAATAAAGATGATAGGAACTGTGTTTTGTAGGGAATGCAGGGAACACAAGGGATAGAAAGATGTCAAGGGGAGCAAAAGAGATATAAACAAAACTGAAAATATGCACCAACCATAACTATAAACAATATGAATAACCGCAGAAAACTCAGTAACTTTGTCAACAAGTTTTTTTTAAAACTTGGAGCTCACGTAAAACAAGAGAAGGCCGACTGATAGGTGATGGAATCACTATCAATTTAGGAAGTTTTTAGAGTCGTTTTTATGTTTTCGAGTCATATTATGTTACTAATGCCTTGATCCAGATAAAAGAGTCAAAATGAAGCAAAAGAACGTATTAGCAACACTTAGGAGTTGAAGCAAAAAGACGAAGACAAGTTTCTGGTGCCTCACCGCCCCCGCGGAGAAGTGTCACCGCGCCTGCGGTGACACCCTTGCCGAGCGCCGCAGCCAACAGCCTCACCTGCGCCGAACGAAGCATGTCACCGCACCCGTGGCCGCCTCTAGCCGCCCCTGCGGTGACAACCCTGGAGTCCCATGACGAGCGCCGCGGCCAACGCCTTCGCCCGCGGCCAAGAAGAGCCTGTCACCGCCCCCGCGGCCGCCCCAGCTGTAAGAGCCTTAGTTTTGGGAGCTAGATTTGGCCTTAGCCGCCCCCGCGGGTCTGTGAGGCCGCCCCTGCGGCTCCCCTGTTATTCCGCCCCTGCAGCCAGGAAACCCGCCCCTGCGGTTTCCGGCGGCTGCAGCCGGTTTTGTTGACCTTTTGACCCGTGCTTTCCTTACCTTACCTCCTTCGTTCCACCTTGCTGAGCAAGGGTTTCCTCACATTTCCAATCCAGTTTCACGTCCTTCTTGCTTCTTCTTCTTCTCCTTGAGCTTGAGTTGGTTTTTCCCTTGAGTTGGTAGAGTTGTGTGGGGTGGTGGTGGGGCTGTTGATGCTAGTTGTGGTTGCTGAGCTTGTGAAGCCAGCTGAGATTGCTTATGCCTTTGCCTGCCTAGACCTTCTACAGTGGTAAGCTTCTTCCTCCTTGCTTCTTCATCCTTCCTTCTTCCTTGCTCTTCCTTCCTTAGCTTAGGAATAGATGTATTGAACATAGGGTGATGTTGATATGTGTATGTTTATGCTTGTGTATGAATCTGGAAGAGAGTGGAAGTGATTGATCACGGGAAGAGCTAAAGAGAAGCCGCGAGGTTTCATTCTGCGTTGTCGCCGCCCCGGGGTTACCGTGTCACAGCGCCTGCGTCGTGCCAACGGCGTGCCTGCGCTTGCCAGCGTTCCTTGTCACCGCCCCTGCAGATTGTACTTGCCGCGCCTGCGGGTGATCTCCTCCGCCCCTGCGTCCTTAGTTCACGTAGGTGCGTCTTGTCTCGGGACTACCTATAGTTAGGTAGTTCCTTTCCTTTCTTGTATGAGGAACTTAGTATCATGCTAGGATTCGGATGTTGACGAGTATGATATGGAATTGCCAGTTAGGGCTTTGAGGTTTACGAGTTGGATATGATACCTTATGGATCCCTTGGGTCTAGGTGTGACCCTTTGTGTGATAGGAGTTTGATATATATGTATGCCTTGTATAGGCCGTGTTATCCTCCAGTTTGGAGTGGACTGAGTTGAGGTTGATCCAGTGAGACGACTACGAGGTTGAGGTAAGTCCGTGGGACTTACTTAGTTGCCATTCCTTTATAGGATATTGTGCATGAGTGGTGTGTGTTATATGTTTATAGCATGTGTTATGATGGTCACCGACCTATGATGTATTGATTGCCCATTGTAGGACTGTGACAACTTTTCCATTCATCCCGCTGGGAGTTGGGGGTTCTCTGTGGTCAGGCTTGACCTGGTAAACGGTTCGGGCACTCTCCATTCCCTTAGGGTGCACGGGGAGGTGTTCCAAGCACTATTCCAGCTGGTTATAGTACCCAAAGGCGAGGGTTATATTCCTCATGTCACTTATGTTTATATGGATATTTATATACGAGTTGATTGTTGGACTTTATAAAGATAATGAACCGGGTAAATGTGTGAAAGCATGATGATGTGTTAAGATTTCTGATGTGTGTTTGTGCTCTAGCATATTCCTATATTTGTGTATGGTTATCTAACGGTTTCATACCGTGTTGTAGACACTTTGCAGGATAGGAGAGCTGCAGAGTGATCCAGAGTGGGTGATCCGCTGAGGGCTCCGTACACTGGGGCGGTATCGGGGATATGGGTTATTTTGATGTACAGTTTGGTTTTGATTGTACTCAGCGGTACATTGTATTACCTTTTTATATCTATATATATATCAGTTTCATGTTTTGTTTTAATCTATCGGTGCCTTGTTGTAAGATCAGTGAAATTGTTGTCAGGCTAGGGTCAGGATCCATTGTGAGATCCTAGCCCAGTAGCACTCCGAGTCCTACGGATTTGGGGTGTTACACCAGCGCCCTTGCCTGCGGCCTTGCCATCGGCCTTGTGAAGCCGAAGATCCAGTGTCACCGCCCCCGCGGTGACTCTGGGCCGCGCCTACGGATCTTCACCAGAAACGCCCGAAGTTAAAGAGTCAGACGTTTCAAGGAGCCTTTAAAGACCCGCCCCCGCGGGAGTGACGAGCCGCCCCTGCGGCCAAGAAGAAGATGGAACGTTTTTGCCTAAACCGCCCCTGCGGCTCTCTTGGCCGCGGGTGCGGGTTAGCGTCAGAAGACTTTACTCCGGCTGTTTTCGTCGACTTTATGGTGTTAATTGTGGCTGTTTGCACAACCTCTTTACTCCATTCTTTATTGTGGTTGTTTGCACAACCTATTTACTCATTTTTAATGCATTTTTTAGTATAAATAGAGCCCTTGACTTAGGCTAAACTCATCTCATTTTCCACACAAAAACCTCTATATTTCCTAGTGTCTTTTGTAATGAGTTTCTAAGCTCCCTTGGCTACATTGGGTTGATTGAAGCTACATTACTATTTGGTTGTAAGTTATTCTAATATAAGTTTAAGTTCATTATCCTTTGTGTTATTTTCCTTGATCTTTAACTTATGTTTGCATGTTTTTATCCACTTAGATTGATCACCTTAAGTGTACTAATGCATGCCAAATGCTAGGATTAATCGATTCTGGGTTTAGGTCCTTAATCTAGTAGCAAACCCATAGGTAAAAACTGGTTGCGATTATCTAAGGGAAAGGAAAATAACTATAAAGAAAGATTTAACGGGTTGTTTTATTCTTCTTTATATCTCTTTATCTTTATTAGAATGCTAACTTGTGGTTTAATCTTGTAGATTTACGGATTAATAAACTAGTTAAGTTGTGTTAATGCCGGTTGGCTTAACACATATCTACGAGCGAGATGAGAACATCGGTGAATAACTTATAAAAAAGAATCAACCAAGTAGTATGTATGCTAAGATCCAACCTAGTGTAGTTCTTTAAATCAACTTTTCACCAACTTTTAATTGTCTTTGTCTTGTTTTATTTCAATCCAAATCCCCCCCCCCCATTTGTTACCAAATCAATATTTAAAATAATAAAAACTCGATAAAACTCCCTTGGGTTCGACCCTTACTTAATCACTATACATTGGTTAGTATAAAGTTCGGATTTAACTTGATAAGTTTATAATAACAACCTTAGGAAATACGCTTGTCACCGACACCCTACTAGGGTTTAGTGTATCGAAGGCGGTGAGCTCGAACGAGTCCGAGGGTGGCCTGGAGGCGGCTCGACTGGGGTGAGCCGGTGGTGCACTGGTGGAAGTGGTGCAAGGGTGGTTCAAGAGAAGAACCGATGAAGAAGTGAACCGAGAAGGTCTCGGTTGGAGGTGTTTCGGTCTCGGGTGGGGTGAACCGATATAGTTTAGGTGAGGGTTGGTTCGAACCGGGATGGTTAAGTTGGGATCGGGTTTGGGTCAAGAAGACGACGGCTAGGGTTTGGGTTTGGCGGCTAGGGTTTGTCGAAGGATTAGGGTTAGGGTTTAGCGGCGGACGGCGGCTGTTTTGGTGGTGGTATGTGATAATATGGTTTATTGTCCTAGTTTAGGCATGTATTTAGGTAGTTTTTCTCTTTCCGCATCCATAATTAGGCCTTAGTTTGTGTCATTTATACTTGTTTTGTTCTACTTTGCAAGAATAGATGTCTAC
Source organism: Fagopyrum tataricum (assembly GCA_002319775.1). Classification (NCBI taxonomy): domain Eukaryota; kingdom Viridiplantae; phylum Streptophyta; class Magnoliopsida; order Caryophyllales; family Polygonaceae; genus Fagopyrum; species Fagopyrum tataricum. Next base: position 29,941,035 of record CM008283.1, on the reverse strand, counting down.
AACATACTATTGGTGTCTTTGTAGGTGATTTGGCGCATTTCGGAGCTAAAACAATGCATATGAGGATCATGCCTCGGAGTGGATGCATTGGAGCGATCACACATGCGAAGGGAAGGACAAAGGAGTCGAGCTAAAGGCATGAAAAAGACTTTGGGGTAATCTCGGACACAGATCTCGACTGAGATCATCTTCACTGGATGAGATCCACCAAACATATGAAATTTTGGTTGACGAAACTAAATTATATAGATTTGATTTAGTTTTTTTTTTCTTTTTAATAGAAAAATTGATGGGACTAAAACTGAAACCGACGAAACTAAATTATATAGATTTTATTTAGTTTTTCCTTTTCTTTTTAATATGAAAATTAGGTTATTATATAGATTTGATTTAGTTTTCTTTTTGTTTTGAATATGAAACCGGTAACACTAAAAACTATAGATTTGCTTTGATTTTGTAAGTACATTAATTGTATAACAATTTAGCGGATTCGTTTCTAACCAATTTATTCTACAAGAACCTGAGGATTTTATTCTCTTTGGTATATATACACTAATGATTTTAGTCAAAAATAGTTTCATTGTTTTCTGATTTGAATCGATTCTGCATAATTAAACAAGGTACTCTCTTTCACCAAAAAAAAACAAGGTACTCTCTTCAACCTTTTCTATTATTTTCACCGGTTTATAGTTTTGATCTGAAAACTAATGTTGACCGTTGTATTTGTTTGAGTATAGTAGGGTTGGACGTTTTCTTCACCGACTTTGACGACATCGAGCTCATCATTCTTATTGTTGTTAGAAGGTTTTGGGTACCCTAAATTTCTACATATTTACCAAGTTTGGTAAGCTTCTTGAGGACGGTAAATGTGTCTCCATTTTACGAGATTGTCGTCTTCCCTTCCCTTCCTCTAAATCAACTTCACGTATCAGATTAACTCTCATCTATATACTTTACTAAAACAGCCGTCAAAATGCTGACGTGGCGGCCTCATGATTTTTCCCCTAAATCTTTTTTTATTAAATTATTTAATAAACTATAAAATATTTTTTTTACTAAATTATTAATTTAACCGTAAAATCTTTAGCCATCAAATCTTTTATGTTAAGTGACAATAAAACCTAAACTTCCCCTGTACATTATAATTTTCACCCTATATATTTCTTATTTCCTTCCTTTCATATTAAATTTTTTTTTTAATTTTAAATATTTAACCATTAAATCTTTTAATTTTAAATTACACAAATTTTTTGAACGATTTCACGTTACTTTTTTTAACGCTTCTATCTCACATCGACTAAATGTAAGGTTGATAGTTTGAGAACATGTATAAATAGAGGGGTTTGAAGATCAAACAAATCATCTATTTCTTGGCCTTTTGGCTAAGTTGAAGTATAATTTTGATACTAACGGATTAATATCCTTGATGTGGGCCATTGACTTGCTATCTCACACCTAAGTAAGACTGATAACTTGAAAACTTATATAAACTGAGGGTTTGAAGATTAAACAAATCATATATTTCTTCGCCTTTTTGGCTAAGTTAAGTATAATTTTTATTCATAACGGATTAGTATTCGTTACATGGGTCGTTGACCTATTTTGTGGGTCGTTAAATATTTTCAGATTTTTCTATCGACTATATGTAAGGTTGATAGTTTTTCTTGGCCTTTTGACTAAGTTGAAGTATAATTTTTATGATAACGGATTAATATCCGTTACATGGGTCATTGACCTACTGTTTTGTGGCTGTTAAATACTTTCAGATTTTTCTATCCCACATCGACTATATGTAAGGTTGATAGTTTGATAACATGTATAAATAGAGGGGTTTGAAGATTAAACAAATCATCCATTTTTTGGCTTTTTGGCTAAATTGAAGTATAATTTTTATTAATTAACAAATTAATTTACGTTATATGACCTACTTTTTTTGTGGGTTGTCAGCGATTTTGCTATCCGGTTGATAGCTTGAAATTACACATTTTTTATTAAACAAATTATACATTTTTTGGCCTTTTGGCTAAGTTTAAGTATAATTTTTATTAATAACATATTAATATTCGTTATATGGGTCATTGACTTTTTTGTGGGTTGTGGGATGTTAAATATTTTCGTTTTCCACTCCCATCTTTATTCATAACGGATATTCCGTTATATGGATCTTTAACCAACGATTTTGCTATCCCACATCGATTATAAGTAAGACTGATATCTTGAGAACTTATATAAATTGAGGGTTTGAAGATTAAACAAATCATAAATTTCTTCGCCTTTTTGGCTAAGTTCAAGTATAGTTTTTATTCATAACGGATTAATATCTGTTACATGGGTCATTGACCTACTTTTTGTGGGTCGTTAAATATTTTTAGATTTTGTTTTTAGATTTTGTTGTCCCACATCGACTATATATGTAAGGTTGATAGTTTGGGTATATGTATAAATAGAGATTTTGAATATTAAACAAATCATACATTTTTTGGTCTTTTGGTTGAGTTCAAGTATAATTTTTATTAATAACGGTTTAATATCCGTTATAAGTGTCGTTGACCAACAATTTTGATAACCCACATCGTGATTTGAAAATTAAACAAATCAGACACTTTTTTTTTTTTGCTTTTTGACTAAGTTCAAGTATTATTTTTATTCATAACGGATTAATATCCATAATATGGATCGTTAACCTACTGTTTTGTTCATAACGGATTAATATCCGTCATATGGATCGTTGACCTACTGTTTTGTGGGTCCTTAAATATTTTTAGCTTGACTAAGGTCAAGTATAATTTTTATTCATATTGGATATTCTGTTATATGGGCCGTTGACCAAATATTTTCAACGATTTTGCTATCCCACGTCGATTATAAGTAAGAATGACAATTTGAGAACTTTTATAAATAAAGGATTTGAAGATTAAACAAATCATACATTTATTTTTTGGTGTTTTGGCTATGTTTAAGGTTAATATTTTTAATAACGTTTTATTTGTTAAAAATCATGTCATGAATTTTATAAAAAAATCATATTCTTAGTACAATCATATTTTAAGATTAATATTCAATACCTAATATATAAACATTATAATAAAAATTGTTTAAACAAAATCCGTACAAGATGCGAACAATGAACTAGTGATAACATAAATAAAAAGATGTTGAAAAACTAAGAGAAAAAATAAAAAATAAAGAATAATACATTTTGCATATCTCAAAAAAATATTTGGGACCAATAACAAACTATTTGATAGATAACAAACAATTTGATGGATAACGAAGATTTGATCGACTTTAGTCAAATAAATATTGAAACCAAACCATTTCGTTATTTGTTGATCTAGATATCTTAACATATGTTTGAATATCCAAATTCTTTGTTTTTAAATTTTTTTTTTAAATTAAAATCAAGTATGATATTACATGTCTTATTCAAAATCATTTTAATATGTAAAATATGAAATACCAACAACTCATTTAAAACACAAAAACAAATAATCAGTGAATCTATTTAAGTAAACGTATTTTTTGTTATTTTATCAATATTAAACTTAATATTATGCTCTTATTTATTCCTTTGCAAGAATTCATCATAAATGGAGATTATTAGACGTACCGGCGAAAATCACTATTTGTCACCGTAACTACGCACTTCGCGTGCGTAGTTGACCGGTTTCCAACTACGCATATGGGTGCGTAGTTGGAGTCCGAGAAAAAATTAAAAAATTGAAAAAATTAAACTACGCATTTGGCGTGCGTAGTAGTAATTTATTTTTTTGGGGTAATATTAACTACTACTACGCACCCCAAGTGCGTAGTTAAGTGAGATCTCAACTACGCACGTGAAGTGCGTAGTTACGGTGTCAAATAGAAATTTTCACCGGTACGTTTAGAAACCACGTAAATTAATGGCCATTGCACTTCATTTTTTTTATCTTATATTATTTTTTTAGATCTAATTCTCATATAAACTATAACTTTATGTAAATAATTAATTTAAATATAAATTATAAGTAAAATTAAGCATATAACCTAAATACTTAATCAGTAATAAACTAATAATAGTAAAATCATTAACAATATAATGTACAAAGTTTTATTAAAAATGTCAATAAATTTATTATTTAAGTTAGTAAAAATATTAGTTTATATTTTTTTATTAGAATTCAAAATTTTCAATAACCATTAACCTTTTATTTATATTTTTAGTATAAATGACGGAGATAGGCCTAGACCATCACCGTATTTATTTGAAAACACAAGAAAAGGCTAACCATTAACTTTTTATAAACAAGTTATAGATTATGTAAACTTCCGTTTTATGAAAGCTTATACTAGTATCTATATTTTTAACTTAAATAAGTTATAAATTATATAAATTCAAATCTGGGTTTGATATTAACACTTTCAAATAAAAACTTAATAAAAAAATTAAAATTAATATTTTTTTAACTTACATATCTAAAATAATGAGTTTTTTAAAATATTAGCTTATACTAAGTATAAAGTTGTATGTAAAAAAAAATCACAGACTTTATCATGAGTTAAATGGGAAAGTATGCATTTTTCTTGTAGAGGAATAAATAAGAGCATAATATTAAGTTTAATATTGGTAAAATAGATCTCTACCGTTAATCTTATCTAAGGGTCTCAATCAATTCATTAGGAAAATATAAGGAAGCTTGTATAAGGAGAGGATCCGGATTCATAAAGTAGTTGTATAATAAAGTAACGTAAAATCATTCCAAAAATTGTGTAATTTAATGATTGTCAACCTAACTACACTTTGTCACTTGCCTCTTCTCCTATTTCTCTTTCTCTCTCTTCAATCTCATTCGAGATTGAAGAACAAGAAAGTAGGGAGAATTAGCCATCAACATCGCTTGAACTATTGCATTCATTCGTCTCCTTCTTTTCATCCGTACTTTCTCCTACTTATTTTTGTTCATTCATATGCATAACTATCTTCGTTATATCTATTCTATAACTTGGTCTTGGAAACATCAAGAATTCCTTATACCTCAAAAGGTTGATGCTTTTGATGTAACCAACATGACAAGTTTGTTTGTCAATTCTAAATGAGTTGCAACACCCTTTAACATTTTTACCTTTCCATCCTAGGGAATATTGGTCAAATGGTTGCAGCTGGTGCAGAAGCTGGTGATTTGTATGGTTGGGGATTTTTGTATGTTTCTTTATTCATTACTATCAAAAGCAACAATGATTCAACCAGGGGAAAAAAATCACTTGATGTGCAGGGAAATTTTCACATGAATCACATGATGATGCTTAATGTGTGCAGCTGGCTGGGAAAGGAAAAGCTCGGGTGAAGGTACAAGTATTCGTGAGATTTTGCTACTAGGCTTAAACTAGCTTTGAAAAAAACATACAGAGATTTTTAGATTTGTATATGGATGGGCATATACAACCCAAACAAATCTATATATCAAGAACCTCTTCCATTTTTGTTTCAGTTCATCTATTTTGAGATCAATGCTCAAAGCAAAAAAACTTACTCTAGTACAATTATTAGTATCTTAGAGTAAGTTTTGGACGGTAAATTAGACTCTTATGGTAAGTTTTGGGTCCTAGAACGCAGGTTGATTAACATTATAGGGTAAGTTTTGTGTACTAGAACGCAGGTTGATTAACTAAGTTTTGGGTCCTAGAACGCAGGTCGATTAGCGTCCTAGGATAAGTTTTGGGCTCTAGAACGCAGGTTTGATTAGCGTCCTAGGATAAGTTTTGGGTTGATTAGCGTTTTAGGATAAGTTTTGGGCCTAGAACGCAGGTTGATTAGCGTTTTATAGTAAGTTTCGGGCGCGAAAGGATGATATGAGGACTTGATAGAACTTGCTCTTTGTTTTGTTGGCGATACTGTTATGGGTTGAACGAAAAGATACTACGATACTTAATGGACCTTCCTTTCTTCTTTTCTTAACAAATGTCTATTGTAGAGCGTTGGGTGGTCGTCTATCCAGCCGACCATGTAGAGATTTGTGAACTGAATGTTTGTTTTAATCATTGACCGGACAAAATATTTATAACAAGAATAAAGGGACAAAATAATAATAAATCAAAGGATAAAGATAAACTAATAAATAAAAGGATAAATCTTAATATATATGCCCAAATAATCTAACATCTATCTCATAAATACGTCAATCGTTTCTTGTATTTCACTTGTGAACAAATGAGAATATTTTGTACAAATGAATATCTTACCTTTCCATAACTTATATCAGTTTTTAAGAATGAATCTATGCATCCTACGTGTCTACGAATGAACTCTCTAAAGGAAGAAAACATATGCTATCGGATGATGAAAATACATGTTCCGAGGGACTGTATCAATGGATTATGTCAGAGTGTCGTGGGGTCATCTCTGCCGGTTTATATGGTCATGGTTTACCAATCTGTCGGAGTGTTGCAGATTAGTAGGTAGAGCACCTGTTGACGTTGATAGCGTACTGACATCTGATGACACTAACTGTCTGAGTAAGAAGGAAGAAACCTTACCAACTGTGGATATTTTGACATCCGATAGAGACAACCACCGGAACTATGTGAAATGTCGCCAATGTTTGTGTGAATACTTTTACATGACTTATATATATGATCTTGTTGGAGCCTTCTCTTACCAGTCAACTGGAGGATTTAAAGAAGAATCCAAGGTTTGTTTCATTTGGCAGCTGTCTGCGGGTTTTTTAACTTGAGAATGATTTTTCAGGTTTTACTGAGATTTGACCTAAAACACTTGCTGTCAAAAAAGGGAAGAATATGCTGATACACCCAGAAATCTTGCTGCAAAACTTAATAGGCAATATCATCACAGATGAAAGATGCTAAGACAATCAACAAGTTGACACACAAGCATCAACTTCAATTCCACTATGTCATTGCCAGGAAACATATGAACAACACTGAAGAATTGCCAATGGATATATTAAGACTTACATGGCCTTTTATCAGAAAAGGTCGCAAGCAATTTACCTTCTATCAAGGTGAACAAAAATAAGTTACACAAAGAAATTAACAGCTACAAATGGTTTACTGCTTCTGGATTCTCTTGTCCCTCAGTGGAAGTTCAATGGGCTTCTGTGCCTCGTGTGGATGGTCCGGACCCTTGTATACTTTGAGATGGTGAAAGAGTCTCCTACCCAGCTGCACACAAGACATATATTAGAGAAAACGAAATCATTTGCTCAAAAATGGCTTCAGTTATGTTGAAAATTCTTACCCTTCCCTTAGGAAGCATGCCTTGAACTGCATGTTCAATGATCCTCTCAGGGATTCTTTGTTGAAGCTGGGCAAACGTCTCCACTGTCATACCACCCGGTCTTCCCGAGTGCCTCCTGTATAGCTTTTGAGACCTCTTTTTACCCGATACAGCTATTTTATCCGCATTTACCTTTTATTACAACACGCTAAATTAGTCTCATTACAGGCACAATTATATTACATCCATCAATGAGAGACCATCCATTTGAGTATCAAGCTAAAAAGCCATTATATGCATCTGCAGTATCAGAATGTAAGGAAACCAAGATATTCACAATACGACTGGCATGTGTGATATACATATAAACAGCAAATTTTACAAGTAAAACTCTTTACATATGATTATTTTCATTAGTGCACTCACATTTCATTTATTCAGTAACATTCCAAGGTCAAGTTTTTGCTTTCAGTCAGATAAAAACAACACGACCCAAGAATGATTGGAGAACAGATTTCACATGCAAAATCGAAAATCACTGCAATAGATATGAGCTAAACAATGTGATAGGCTTTCTTAGGATACAACAATGCATACATATAGAACAATATGTTCTATAGTAAGGCTTTTGTGAAAACGCTTCATGGAACTCATCAAAAGAGAAATTCTCACGTCATGGAACATGATATAGTATTAAGAATCACAAGTTCATAGTCACACTTCACAGAACAGTCACAAATTTTATGTCAGAAAAATTTAGACAAGTATGATGAAACAAGTTAAATGTCATATAGTTTTCATACCACAATGATAAATGCCCCCATGTCCACACTTGGTGTGTAGGTAGCCAAATTTTTTCCGCGAATATAAACCGCAATGGTTGAAGCTAGCCTCCCGAGGATTTTGTCAGTAGCATCAACAATGTACCACGGTTTGTCTGTGTTAACGTGATCTGAGGCTTTTGGATACCATGTAGTGTTCCATATGTCCTGGAAAATGAAAAGCTACATGATTAGAAGGAGACATGGCAAGTGATGAGATCATTAGGCATAAGAGGCATGTATCAATATTGTTGGATAAAGTGAGTAAATCCAGAACTGCACACATCGATGAACACATATTAAAAATTCCCAATGTAGTAAGTTCCAATTTCACTGTTGTCTTCAATTAGCAAATTCTCATTTGGGGGTCTCCGAAATGCAAAACCAAATAGAAACCCTAGATTGAACAATGTACACAGAGAAGGAGTGTAACATACCGGGCCATTAACTTCAGACTCTTCAAACATCCAACGCTGTTCAAGAGGAACAATTGAGACATCTTTAGAGCACTTAACAGCAATCATTCGCCGATTACTTGAAACGGGTCTGGAAACCCGGCACTTTGTAGAAGATGGGGTGAGAGGAACTCCCATAACTGGAGACTTGTTGGATGAGGGTTTCTGGGTAGTCGACGAAATCATAATAGAAGACCAAGCAGAGGCCATGGCCGCCATAGCAGCTGCTGCTTCGTTCTGCTGAATTTGAATTGGGTGTTGTTGGGTGGGTGAATGCTTCAGCAATGTGAAAGCGCTATGGAATATGGATAAGCCGCGAGACTCTGGTCGATAAGGTATAAATTAAAAAATGTAGAAGAAAATAAATTAATCTTTTTTTTATATACAAAATGTTGAATAAAGGTATAATTACAGACGGTTTACTCTTCCTCTGATCGATAAGGTATAAATACAAAATGTAGAATTTTTTTTTTTTTTAAATATCCTTTTTTTATTTAATGTTCTATTTCTATCTTCTTCAAGTTAAGTTATATCACTTATAACAAAAACACGATCCTGCTACATTATCTTTGCAATGCTTCCAGGAAGACATAAACTGAAGCTTGAATATCAGCATGTTGATCTCTTACAACAAGTTCAGTTTGAAAAGTAGCTTTCATTATATGTTGAATGACACATAACTGATTTCTTATTCATCTTAATCGGATATTTTTGTGTGTGGATATCATAATGTGTGTAAAAAGGGACTTTACCTTGAACAATAAAAAAAAAAAATTATGTAGTATATTTTAATGTCTCAGTTTGCCTTCTTGCTTGACTGGCCTAGATTTAATGGTAACCTTAGCAGACTCCTAGAGAACCTGCTCGTCCTAAAACTTATTGGGATGACGTCATAGAAGAGACGGTTTGGTTGTCCAAGGTGATTGTATGATGCTTTGTTAATTAGGGCTGTTAATTTAGTCCGGTTTTTGCCGAAACTGTTGGAATCGAATCGGAATTTGGCGGTTAGGTTCCTGTAATTATTGGTTACAAAATTTTGGAACCGGACCGTTAATATACGGTTCCGGTTCCGGTTCCAATGTGTAAAAAAATAAGGAACCGTTTATATATATAAAAATAAAAATAAAAAAAATAGTTGAAACGCTGAGCATTCAACTTTCAGCCCTAGTTTGAGTTTCAACTTTAAGCCGTTTCACTTTCACCTTCAACCCTCCCACGTACAAAGTGACAAACTCACGCTGCAGCCGCCGCTCCCGCTGCTCACCACCGGCCACCGCTGCATCGTCGTTCCTGATCGGTCCCGCTTCCTCCTGCTCCCGATCGGTCCCGCTTCGTCTTGCTCCCGCCGCCGCTCCCACTTCCTCTGGCTCGCTGCTTCATCGCCGGTAAGGTCTCTTCATCAACAAACTCCCGCTTCCTCCTGCTCACATTACAGTGTTGATTGTTGAATCTGTTGATGTCTTGGATTAATACCTTACACGGTTCCGGTTCCGGTTCCGTAAAAATTTCTTAAACGGTTCCGGTTCCTTAACCGGTCCGGTTCCAAACGGTTCTGGCCAAAAAAATTACCGGAACCGGACCGTTTACCTTAAACGGTTCCGGTTCCGGTTCCTTCAAAATTTTCCAGGAACCGAACCGTTAACACCCCTATGCTTTGTTGATGCGTTCTTGGATACGTTCAATGACAAACTCCGGATTTATATCGACCTTAAGCTCCGACTACTTCTTTGTTGATGTGCAAGTGGATCAAATGATAGAATATAATTGGCGGAAGCTTTGAGATGGATGTGGATTCGATTGGTTGACCCGATCAATGTTGGTCGAGCAAGCCGTGAAGTGGAGGAGATAGGTTGATTCTTGAAGAATCTTCAAATGTGAAGGCTTTGATCGAAGATCCAAAAAAGACGGAAGTGACGATGCCCAAAATCAAAGAGAAAGATTTATCTTTAACTTAACTCGATTCAATTTAGACATGAATTACAAGTGAGACCAAACATCCTTTATATAGAGTATGTGGCCTAAATGTGGTCCAATATTAAAGCATAAAAGAGGGGTCTAATAGAAATTTCTTAAAAGTGAACCGTTAGGAAAAGGCTTAAAAGGGATCCAATGAGAAAGCTTAGAAGAGAATATTCCACAAGAATATCGCTTCTATTAGGCACGACGCCTTCCGGACCGTCTTAGGCGGAGACACGGATGACATCAGTATCCAGGGGCGTATCATTCTCCTCATCTTGGCTATGAAACGTCCTCATTTCACCATCGTCAAAGAAGGTATCAACATTGGAAGTAAGACCCTTGGCGTTGAACATCGGGTGCACACCGTAGGAGTCGGGCTGCTAGAACTTGTGGTCTTTCCAGAGGGCAGCGCTGTGGAGGTTGTTAGATATGCCGTTAAGGCGCGGGATCAAGTACCGGTAATGGATAAATGTCGGTCTTTGATGGCACTGGAACTCTTTAAAATCGTGGAATATGCCTCGGATGGGTGGCAAGTCGGGTGGTAGATCATTATACTTAATTAGAACAAATTCCGGATCAGGAGGTTCAAACTTGTGGTCCATTGAGAAGGTCGCACTGGGGAGTTGATTTAACATGTCGTTAATGCCCTTGACGTTGAACATTTGGGGCATGCCAAAAAGATGGAGGAGCAAGCAGGGTGGTAAGACGGACGGCATATCATCGGACAGAATAAGAATAAACTCCGGATCGGGAGGCTCGAATTTGTAGTCCACTAGGATGGTGTCACCGTAGAGTTTGTCTACCATGCCGTCAAAGCATTTGTAAAACAGTATTCAATATCGATTAACATATTTATAGTTGTTAAAATTAACATTACCGAGATTTTAATAAACAATATGATTGATCAATTCTGCTAGCAATTCAAAGCCAATTCAAAACGCAATCTAATCCATCATAATCCAAGGCATAAACAAATCTCTGTCAACCTTGGAACCACAAAGTTCTAGCCAATAACAATTATATCAAAGATAAACAAAGAAATAACAAAAGGGAAAAAAAGAACTCAACTTTCAATGAATAAAAACTTTTAATCTTCTCAATTCTTGAATCCAACAATATCTCTTAACAAATCTGAATGCAAAAGTGTCAATCTTTTATCTAAACTATGAAGAACAATGGTGAAGAAGAATAGGGTAGGAGACGGCTCCTTCCTTCTAGGGTAAACTTTGAGAACAACCCATCACACCTTTGAATGAATCCAAGGCTTCCTTTTATAACAAAAACACATTGGTTCTAAAAGGAAAAAGCCCGTAAATAAAATATAATGTTAAGGAAAAAAGCCCACAAATAAAATATAATGCGCCAAAAAGGAAAAGGCCCGCAAATAAAATATAACGCTCGGGAAAGAAATCTTGGGCGGGATCTCGACCGAGATGCTCTTCGATCGTTTCCTTTATGCCTTTAGCTTGATTCCTAGCCCTTTCCCGTGCACGTATGCTCGCTCCAATGCATCCACTTTGAGACTTGATCCTCAAATACGTCGTTTTAGCTCCAAAATGTGTCAAATCACCTACAAAGTCACAAATAGAATGTCTAGACATCTATTCTTGCAAAGTAGAACTAAACAAACATAAATGACACCAACTAAGGCTAAAACATGAATGCGGAAAGGGAAAATCTACCTAAATGCATGACAAAAAGAGGTCGCTAAATCATGTTATCAAAACACACACTTTAATACTTTATAATGCTTTAATAATTGTACACAAATTGTGAGCAAGTCGATGATTATTTGTCCATAATTCTAGTGATGATCTATTCTTTAACTATGATGATTGGTAATTTTATTGTTTGAGTGGATAATTTGGGGTGCAATTAGCACAGCTATTAAACATCTTGTGTTGTGGCGACTGAGCAAATTCCATGTAGGGCTGAGCAAAAGTTGATCGGTTCACCTGAACCGAACCGAAACCGCTATTTCGGTCCAAACCGAACCGAAAACCGTGTATATCGGTTCGGCTATCGGTTTAGCTAATTTAAGTTTTCGGTTTCCGGTTCGGTTGCGTTCGGTTTTCGGTTCAAACCGGGGAGAAAAAAAAAACGAACCAACCTTAGGGTTAGGGTTTTAAAAGAGCTTATCTTCATTTTGTGCCTCTCTCGCTCTCTTCTCCTTCTTTCTCGACAGATGACAACCACAAGTCCAGAAGAGAAGCAAGGCTTCAAATGAGATGTAAGAGCCTTAGTTTTGGGAGCTAGTTTTGGCCTTAGCCGCCCCCGCGGGTCTGTGAGGCCTCCCTTGCGGCTACCCTGTTGTTCCGCCCCTGCGGCCAGGAAACCCGCCCCTGCGGTTTCCGGCGGCTGCAGCCGGTTTTGTTGACTTTTTTGACTCGTGCTTTACCTTTCCTTACTTCTTCCGTTTCATCTTGCTGAGCAAGGGTTTCATCACTTTTCCAATCCAGCTTCACGTCCTTCTTGCTTCTTCTTCTTTCTCCTTGAGCTTGAGTTTGGTTTTCCGTAGAGTTTGAAGAGAGTTGTGTGCTTTGTGGTTGATGTTGATGCTAGTGTTGTGGTTGTTGAGCTTGTGAAGCCAGCTGAGTTGTGCTTGTGCTCTTGCTTGCCTAGACCTTCAGCAGTGGTAAGTCTTCTTCTCCTTCTTCTCTTCCTTCTTCCTTTGTTTCTTCCTTCCCTAGCTTAGGATTAGATGTATTGAGCATAGGGTGATGTTGGAATGTGTATGTTGTGACATGTGTATGAATCTGGGATGATAAAGACGTGATTTGATCACGTGAAGAGTGGAAGAAGACTCGCGGGGCTACGTTCTGCACTGTCACCGCCCCCGCGCCTGGAAGCCGCCGTCCCTGCGGAAGCCGTGCCAGCGCCTGCGTTCGCCTGCAGCCTTGTCACCGCGCCCGCGGCTGAGTTCCGCCGCGCCTGCGGGTTACTTGCTCCGCCCCTGCGTCCCTTGTTTTACGCAGGTGCGTCTTGTCCCGGATCTACCTAGAGTTAGGTAGATCCTTTCCTTTCCTAGTATGAGCGGTAGTAGCATGCTAGGTAGCGGATGTTGATGAGTATGATATAGATATGCCGGTTATGGCTTTGAGGTTATGAGTTGGATATGATCCTTATGGATCCCTTGGGTCTAGGTGTGACCCTTTGTGTGATAGGAGTTTGATATATATGTATGTCTTGTATAGGCCGTGTTATCCTCCAGTTTGGAGTGGACTGAGTTGAGGGTTGATCCAGTTGAGACGACTACGAGGTTGAGGTAAGTCCGTGGGACTTACTTAGTTGCCATTCCTTTATAGGATGTTGTGCATGAGTGGTGTTTGTTATATGTTTATAGCATGCGTTATGTTGGTCACCGACCTATGATGTATTGATTGCCCATTGTAGGGTTGTGTGACAACTTTTCCATTCATCCCGCTGGGAGTTGGGGGTTCTCTGTGGTCAGGCCAGACCTGGTAAACGGTTCGGGCACTCTCCATTCCCTTAGGGTACACGGGGAGGTGTTCCAGGCACCACTCCAGCTGGTTAGAGTACCCAGAGGCGAGGGTTATATTCCTCGTGTCACATATGTTTATATGGATATTTATATACGAGTTGATTGCTGGACTTTATAAAGATAATGAACCGGGTAAATGTGTAAAACCATGATGATGTGTTAAGATTTTTGATGTGTGTTTGTGCTCTAGCATAACCTTATATATGTGTATGGTTAGCTAACGGTTTTAAACCGTGTTGTAGATACTTTGCAGGATAAGAGAGCTGCAGAGTGACACGGAGTGGGTGATCCGCTGAGGGCTCCGTACAGTGGGGCGTTATCGGGGATATGGGTTCTTTTGTTGTACAGTATGGTTTTGTTTGTACTCAGTGGTACATTGTATTACCTTTTTGTTATATATATATATATATAAATAATAAATATATATTATATATATATATCAGTTTCATGTTTTGTTTTAATCTATCGGTGCCTTGTTGTAAGATCAGTGAAATTGTTGTTAGGATAGGGTCAGAATCCATTATGAGATCGTAGCCCAATAGCACTCCGAGTCCTACGGATTTGGGGTGTTACAAAGTTGGTATCAGAGCCCAGGTTGACAACAATGGCACTGGTAATCTGCGATAAAAGGTCGAATAGATAACTAAACAGAACCCGAAAAGGGGTCTGACTTTTCAAAAGGTTTTGGTTTTGAAATGAGTACAAATGTTTTGGGATACCGTGTACGTGAGCCATCACCCCTATGAAGACCTCGACAGTATAGATATGTATAGATATTCTGTTGTGATTGATTTGATATATATCTATACATATGGCATATATAGCCTTCTAAGTTAGGTTTACGTCTTCTACAGATGGTTCAGACTAGAGCCTTACCTGCAGCTAGATTAGGTAGAGGTAGACCCCCTCTAGGTAGAGGACGAGGTAGGACTCCTGCTGGTGGTTCACATGCAGCGGAAGAGATCCATGAGGAGATTGCTGAGAGTGCCGTTCCTGAGGCTGGGAACGGTGCAGTTGAGAGACAGGGGCCACAGGGAGCCCAGTCTAGGGAGTCTGACCGTGTCTCCATGGAGGGACCAGCCTTCACATACGACGTGTTGAGGAGGCTGCCAGGGCAGGTAGGCCTGCTCCTGATATGCCAGCACAGGAGAGATCATCTGAGAGATCCCATGTAGTTACACAGGTGCCAGCTGCACCAGCACCTGCCGCTGAGATTGCTCGAGCTACAGAGGAGCATAGAGGGCCTCGACCAGACACTTGGTTGGAGGCTTTTCATTAGATGGGAGTACCCCCTTTCACTAGGAAGGTGGGGTTAGAGGTGGAGCTCTGATTAGGACATGTAGACTCAGCTATGAGTCTATTAGATGTCCAGTTGACAGGCAGATTGAGTTGGTGCAGACCATGTTCAGAGATTTGACACAACACTGGTGGAGGTCTGTACGAGTACAAGTTACTAGTTATGAGCAGATGAGGACTCTGATCCGAGAGCGTTTCTGCCCTGCCTCGTTGAGGAGGGAGAAACTGCGAGACTTTGTTGAGGCTGGGTTCAAGGATGTACCGGTCTCAGAGGCTATTAGGAGATTTCAGGAGGAGCTGGCATTGCTGGGTCCAGCTGCACCATCTGTAGATCAGCACGTGTATTTGTTTTCCCGACGTCTGAGGGATACTACCCGTACCTATATGGCGGGTTTTCACTGTGAGACCTTGGTCGATTATCAGGACCGGGCTTCTGACTACGAGAGGGAGAGAGCTAGCCATAGGAGAGCTTCTCAGACCGGAGGGTCTGAGAAGAGACAGCGGACTGGTCAGACCAGTGGTACTGGTGGAGCTGCTGGTTCAGGGCGAGGTCAGAGTCGCCAGAGTCATCCTCCATCTGCACCGGGTGCAGATAAGGGAGTGCAGTGCTTCAACTGCAGTGAGTATGGGCATATGAGGTCAGAGTGTACGAGGTAGCCGGTGACCTGCTTCACTTGTGGCAGACCTGGTCACAGAGCTACCTTCTGTAGACGAGGGAGAGCTTCATCGCTGCAGGATTCTTCTCCTACTAGTGCAGCAGGAGGTGGACAGAGACCACCTCAGCAGCAGCAGCAGAGTCAGGGACAACAGAGGGTCCCAGATCGCCCTACGACTCAGGGATCTGCTCCGGGGCCTAGTAGAGGCAGAGGTCGTGGTGGGGGCACCACTGATACCAGAGGCCCACAGGGCCGAGTTTTTGAGCTGAGGAGTGCAGAGGAGCCAACTGCACCTACTACTACAGGTACCATTCTGATTCATGGTTTACCTATTAGAGTTTATTTGATATTGGTGCTACGCATTCTTTTATTTCTGATGCCTGTGTAGAGCCTTAGTTTTGGGAGCTAGTTTTGGCCTTAGCCGCCCCCTCGGGTCTGTGAGGCCGCCCCTGCGGCTACCCTGTTGTTCTGCCCCTGCGGCCAGGAAACCCGCCCCTGCGGTTTCCGGCGGCTGTAGCCGGTTTTGTTGACTTTTTGACTCGTGCTTTACCTTTCCTTACTTCTTCCGTTTCATCTTGCTGAGCAAGGGTTTCATCACTTTTCCAATCCAGCTTCACATCCTTCTTGCTTCTTCTTCTTTCTCCTTGAGCTTGAGTTTGGTTTTCCGTAGAGTTTGAAGAGAGTTGTGTGCTTTGTGGTTGATGTTGATGCTAGTGTTGTGGTTGTTGAGCTTGGGAAGCCAGCTGAGTTGTGCTTGTGCTCTTGCTTGCCTAGACCTTCAGCAGTGGTAAGTCTTCTTCTCCTTCTTCTCTTCCTTCTTCCTTTGTTTCTTCCTTCCCTAGCTTAGGATTAGATGTATTGAGCATAGGGTGATGTTGGAATGTGTATGTTGTGACATGTGTATGAATCTGGGATGATAAAGACGTGATTTGATCACGTGAAGAGTGGAAGAAGACTCGCGGGGCTACGTTCTGCACTGTCACCGCCCCCGCGCCTGGAAGCCGCCGCCCCTGCGGAAGCCGTGCCGCAGCGCCCGTACCAGCGCCTGCGTTCGCCTGCAGCCTTGTCACCGCGCCCGCGGCTGAGTTCCGCCGCGCCTGCGGGTTACTTGCTCCGCCCCTACGTCCCTTGTTTTACGTAGGTGCGTCTTGTCCCGGATCTACCTAGAGTTAGGTAGATCCTTACCTTTCCTAGTATGAGCAGTAGTAGCATGCTAGGTAGCGGATGTTGATGAGTATGATATAGATAGGCCGGTTATGGCTTTGAGGTTATGAGTTGGATATGATCCTTATGGATTTCTTGGGTCTAGGTGTGACCCTTTGTGTGATAGGAGTTTGATATATATGTATGCCTTGTATATGCCGCGTTATCCTCCAGTTTGGAGTGGACTGAGTTGAGGGTTGATCCAGTTGAGACGACTACGAGGTTGAGGTAAGTCCGTGGGACTTACTTAGTTGCCATTCCTTTATAGGATGTTGTGCATGAGTGGTGTTTGTTATATGTTTATAGCATGCGTTATGTTGGTCACCGACCTATGATGTATTGATTGCCCATTGTAGGGCTGTGACAACTTTTCCATTCATCCCGTTGGGAGTTGGGGGTTCTCTGTGGTCAGGCCAGACCTGGTAAACGGTTCAGGCACTCTCCATTCCCTTAGGGTACACGGGGAGGAGTTCCAGGCACCACTCCAGCTGGTTATCGTACCCAGAGGCGAGGGTTATATTCCTCGTGTCACATATGTTTATATGGATATTTATATACGAGTTGATTGCTGGACTTTATAAAAATAATGAACCGGGTAAATGTGTGAAAGCATGATGATGTGTTAAGATTTCTGATGTGTGTTTGTGCTCTAGCATAACCCTATATATGTGTATGGTTAGCTAACGGTTTTAAACCGTGTTGTAGATACTTTGCAGGATAGGAGAGCTGCAGAGTGACACGGAGTGGGTGATCCGCTGAGGGCTCCGTACACTGGGGCGTTATCGGGGATATGGGTTCTTTTGTTGTACAATATGGTTTTGTTTGTACTCAGCGGTACATTGTATTACCTTTTTGATATATATGTATGTATATATATATATATATATATATATATATATATATATATATATATATATATATATATATATATATATATATATATATATCAGTTTCATGTTTTCTTTAATATATCGGTGCCTTGTTGTAAGATCAGTGAAATTGTTGTCAGGCTAGGGTCAGGATCCATTGTGAGATCCTAGCCCAATAGCACTCCGAGTCCTACGGATTTGGGGTGTTACATGAGAGGGCGGTTGAGTGGGAGATGACGGCGAGGCTAAGAGTCGACGATGAAGACTGGGAAGCCACTGCTAGCAACTCAAACGCAACCAGCAAGAGTGAGGGCGAGACCGTGAGGGTGACGATGGCGATTGCAAGGTGAGGCTTCAGTTTCCCTTCCTTGTTTTTCTCGGTCCCTTTCGAGGTAAGTGAAGCGAGAGCGAAACGACTAATTTGTATCTCGATTGTGACATTGTCGATCGTTTCTCACTTCTTCTTCATTTCTTTCTCATTTTTTTTATTGGATCTGTAATCTATTTTGGTTTGTACCTGTAATATGTTTCGAATCTGTTGTTTTTGTATGCTCCTTGTGATGTTTCGAATCTAGATATATCGAAAATTGGGTGTTGTTCTATTCATTTTGAATTTGGATTCCTGGATCTATCATCTACTCATCTCAATGTTGTTTTGTTTGTTGTTTCTTTATTTCGGTTTAACCGAAACCGAAAATTTTCAGTTTAAACCGCAACCGAACCGTTTCTTCGGTTTTCCGTTCAAGTTTTAGAGAATTTCAGTTTTCGGTTCGGTTCGGTTTGGTTTTGGTCGGTTCGGTTTTGAACCGATGCTCAGCCCTAATTCCATGCAGCATTCTCAGGTACTCGAGCATGCTTGTTGCGTATCTTTCAAAGCATTCCGGGTCAATAGAAACAAGTAAGATGGACATAGTAACAACGAACAAGGAGAAGGAGAGTAATGACAATTTCACAATAACACTAATAGCTCCAAAGAACTACACAGTGGTCATTGGTAAACACTTGTTATTTCTCTGTTCAGTATGAACTAGCTTAGTTCCCGTGCCATGCACGGGTTTGGTTTATGCTAATCTATTGTACTTATGATCCAATCTATTGCGATAATAAGGTAAAAAAAAAGTAGTTATAAATAAATTTAAGTTAGTAGAGTGAAATGAGCAATATGATCATCTTTATATATTACAATATTAAATGTTTATAAAAAGTTCTGATAAAAATAATTTATTTTTTATAAATATTATAAATGGTAAATATTGTATAATTATGGCATCAATATATATGATTCCCCGTAATTTCCATTTTGTGTAGAAAAATTTTGTTTGATATATTTTTTAATTTCGTTTTTTATAATATAATCTTTCCAAATATATATAATTCTAAATCTCAAATCAGGATATAGTACATATTAATATCTTCATTAATGTGTATAATTTTTTTAAGAAATAATGAGGTGGCATAACCTTAAGATGACATGTGGAAAAAATGTGAGGTGACTTAATGTAAATATGACACGTGGCGAATTTAATGTAGTGATGACATGTGACAATATTTACTTCTGTTTTAGTATTATATAGTAGATATTCGATTGCCATGAGAATACTCTGGCCAAGAAACTTATTTACAATGAATCAGAGAAAATTTGTAGCAGATCATGATTATGATATGCTTTCGGAGGATGATATTCTTAATTTGATGAACTCAATCTTCCCCACTCTTTGAATTTGAGTTATTCTTGACTCTTTCATTCTTGTGACTGCTCACATTAACTCCCGTTTGGTTGTAACTCCGGAAACGGAAACGGATTTGAAATGAATCTAGTCCATATGTGTACCATGTTCATGGAATCATTTCATATGTTTTCATGAACATGGTTATCAAAACTAATCAATTTCTACTACAATTACTTCAAAGCACAATAAATGATTCCCCCCAAAACTTCATGAACATGGGTACACATATGGACTAGATACGTTTTCATTCCGTATCCATTTCCGGAGTTTAAACCAAACGGACCCTAAAAATCTTTGAATTTGACATGTTTGTCACTCCTTCCTTCCGGGTCACCTACCATTTTGCCCATGTAAATCTTGTAACTCCGGAAACGGAAACGGATTTGAAATGAATCTAGTCCATATGTGTACCATGTTCATGGAATCATTTCATACGTTTTCATGAACATGGTTATCAAAACTAATCAATTTCTACTACAATTACTTCAAAGCACAATAAATGATTCCCCCCAAAACTTCATGAACATGGGTACACATATGGACTAGATACGTTTTCATTCCGTATCCATTTCCGGAGTTTAAACCAAACGGACCCTGAAAATCTTTAAATTTGACATGTTTGTCACTCCTTCCTTCCGGGTCACCTACCATTTTGCCCATGTAAATCTTGCAACATCTAAATCAGCAAAAAAAAATAAAAAATCAAGTTTTATTTAATGAAAATCTGATTAATTATAAAAAGAAAAGGAAGATGAAATTCGGCTTTCACTAGTTAATCAGCTATACTATGAAGATGAAATTGTAAACAAATCATGTTGGAGATTTTTGTGTTCATACTTGCTTATGCTTTCTTGCTGTATGACATATTGAGCTTGAACAAATAATGGGGAATTTGCTTTGCACCTGAATAATCATTGGCAAGGGATCAATAGCAGTCATAATTTCAATGCTAAAATTTCAATTCATTTTCATACAATTCCACACTTGCATCTACAAAAAAAAAAAAAAAAAAAAAAAAAAAATCGTGATAAGATTGAACAACCCGAAACAAATAGGGAAATTGATGGACTATACACTTACAGTAATCAGAAAGTTAAAATATAAAAAAATAATTGTTTTAAACAATACTACTTGACATTACAAAACATGAATCTTTGTTAGTACTTGTATCTTCCATGTAAACTTCTTAGTGATCCAATGGTGAGTATTGGTGGTGATCCTTAAGATGGCTCCCCTGCACTTCCTGAGGGGGTATAAAGCAATCAAGCGAAAGACCGGCCACGTTAAACGCGAGATCATCAATAACCCAAGTCTCTTCCATCCTCAGCACCGTGGGACCCGTCTTCAGGTTATCTCCAAACCTCGTAATGCCAACATGGGTCTGACCCGAATGCGCAATCATCACATCTTCAATCAAACGGTAGTCCTCGATTTTTGACCCCATGGTCGTCTCCCAATACATGGGGCAAGCCCCCGGAGAGTGTATTCTGGTCAAGTAAGAGTCTTCCAAGTAAACGAGAAGACCACTCTTCTGGCTGAAGTAACCGAAGGTCACGTGTTTGATCGTCTCAGCTGTGTTGTCACTCCGTTCTGCCAGGTCACTGACGTCAGGAGATAGTTTGAGGACGAAACAATCAACACCCATGATTTCTTTCTCGCCTATGTATTGAGCTTGAGAGAACACTTGGGATACTAACATGGGATCAAGCCCCTGGAATTTTTTAAGATTTCATCATAAATTAATGCTGTAAAGGGATATAATATTCTTCAATGCATAGAATAAAGAGGAATCTCAGTCTTTGAGGATTCATGGAAGAAATCAAAGACTATACAACAAGTAGGATGGACCCATGATTCAAAAGTTTACAGAGACTACTCCCAAATATTTTATTTTAAATTAAAAAAATAGCAAGAATTTCAGTCCATTAAACAAACATGTGAGATGTGTACGAGTAGGTCCAGCAGCTTGGCAATTACTAAGGTGACTCCAAATCCAGGTTGTTGGATTAGGCCATTGATGCTTATTGTTCAACAAGACAGTCAAGTTTTGATGAACTAAAACATGAGAATCAGCAAAGAAGAAAGGGTTTTATTTTTGTTTCCATATTATAATCAAGAAAGACAATGCTGACAGTCTTACAATATTGTCAGGGCATCACTGTTTGTGAGGAACAGCTAAACTCAACGATATATATATATATATATGGATAAGATCATGTAAGAACCAAAGTTACGGTAAGAAATGAGAACACTTAAGCATATATAAATGGAGAAGAAAAAAAAACACAAATTATCACATAGAACATCAGTATCACTGGTCAAAATCATGAGCTTTGCAATCATTAAATTTTGCAAACAGAATATCCTGTCTAAATCTTGCATCAATTCATGAAAATAGATTACTGGTAATACTAATTTGTATAATGCCAATTATCCTCATCATACATAAATCTAATGGAGAAGGAAGAGTGAGCATGTGAGATATGGTGGGTAGCAACTAGCAACAGGGTAAACTAGATCTAGAATTTTTACCAAATAATAAAAACAAGGGCCACCACCTAATTGCCTATCTGATCAGAATCTGTCTTGTAATTTCTAGCAACATTGCTGGAACACCTAACTCGTTTTTATTTATTAGAATCACTGTGTAATACCCTTTATTGAAAGGGCACATGGAAATAGAGGTCCACACTTGACCAAAAATAACCCATACACAACTACCTTTTTCCACTTATATCCTTTCAGTCTTTCACATATATTATGTGGGTGCGGATCTATACACACATGTATTCAGGTATTCGCAATTGCAAGACATTAATCTTAGATTGTGCTACACTAGAATGAGACCACCTACAACATCTATGTTGTTGGTTGACTGTTAATATTGTATAAAAGGTTTTTAAAAAAAATTAAAATCTATACAGGGTCCAAGGTGATCTTAGGAAACAAAGAACATTCAAAAGGGTGCTTTTCTGCAACCGGTGCTTCACTCTAGAAACAATCTTGAGACAATTAAAAAAAATCCAAAACAAAAAAAATATATAAATTAGGATGATGTATTCACAAACAAGCAACCAATTGACTAATACATAAATAAATCATATTATTATTAGTATCCAAAAAGCTCTACTTCCAAGCAGATAGTTATTCTCCACAAAGGTCCACATACTAAAAGCTAGCTCAAAATTTCAGGTTCAGCAATAAATAGTATGAAAAGTAATATTTTATAGCAATTAACCTGAAGAGAGCGCCTTAGAGGGCGAACACCGCCTTTGGCAGCATGAGAGCCGAGCCATGGTGTGTAACGCCAAGCGACTTTTCCATCACTACCAGCTAAGACCTTATGGCTACCAACAACCAGCTCAACCAACCACTTGTTAGGG
The DNA here is from genome assembly GCA_002319775.1 of Fagopyrum tataricum. Classification (NCBI taxonomy): domain Eukaryota; kingdom Viridiplantae; phylum Streptophyta; class Magnoliopsida; order Caryophyllales; family Polygonaceae; genus Fagopyrum; species Fagopyrum tataricum. Next base: position 29,917,948 of record CM008283.1, on the reverse strand, counting down.
ACCATTTCCCACATTACAAAGCAACCTTTGTGTGACAATCCGGGTGAATTGTTCGAATTGGGCTCTTCCATCATGGTCATGCTCACTTTGCCTGTTGCAAATATGCTCTTCACATGACCCTCTAACTTCTTGCATCCTGTTGCTGCCCTAAAATGTTCTATAATGTACCTTGCTGAAGATGATACCTAAACAAAATTTGAACAATCTTATCAGTTTAACTACCCAGTACCCACCAATGAAAACAATGTTTAGGCCTCAATCAAGTTGGGTGAAATGTCTATTTCTTCCTTCAAAGGGGTTCGTTGTAAATCAGAAGATGACTTGTTTAGCAATTGATCATGGAATTTGGTCAAGTCGGTAAAAGACCAATTTATAAACCAAACAAGGACATTTGAATAATATGCAGAGAAAAAGAACAAAGTTTGAACACACTGATCAGTTTAACTACCCACTAATGGAAACAATGCTTAGGCCTCAACAAGTCATCTTCTGATAAACTAACCTCAAGGAGCGATTATGAAAACAAAAAGAATGTAAAAGATGAAGCGATTAAGAAAACCCAGATGAGAAACTAACCTCAAGAAGCGAATTCACAGGGTAATGGTGGGAAGAAGAAGAAACAGGGAAAAGAGGGCAACCGAGAACGCTCAAGAGGTTTTGAAGATCAGACCTTTTATGGAAGAAGAAAAGGAAAAATTGGGTCCTAACCCAATTCTTCCAATTGCGACCTCGCTTCTTGAGGTCTACTTCACTAACCGGCTCTTCGGACAAAGGCGCTAGACGATTCATTTGATAGCTCCAAATGGGAGTAATTGGCTAATTGCTCTGCCTCAATATTTGTGTATTTGTAAGGGAAATGGTAAGCAGTGGAATGACATAAAGAAAGAGAAGTGACAGTAACAACTAACAAGGGTGGGGTTTGGTAATTATGCGTTTCATGCTTTTAAAGGATTCAGCTTTTCCTTCTTTTTTTTATAAACTACGGAGTAAAACGTTACACACTTCCCGACTCCCAAGCGTGTAGATTGCAATTGCTTTTGCACATGTATAAATCAAATTATATTTAAAAAAAAAAAGTAAGATAAAAATAAAGACTTACCACTGACCCCATTAATGATCAGAGACACCAAACTGATTAAAACCTTTCCTAAATGGATGTGAATGATCAAAGGAGAGAATATTGTGTTCTTGGTAAAAAAAAAAGAAACACTCTCATTTCTGTGATTTTTAATGGCCTTTGGCAATATCTTTACATATGCCTTTTATTTTTATAAAATTAAAAGGGTGACAATGGGTTAGGAATTGAGATTCTCTTGGTAAAAAAAAAACTCAAAAGTCCAATCAATAAGCACCTCTCCTAAAAATGCCATTGTAAAACAGTGTGTATTCTTTTAGACCCAGAAATATGTTTTGGGGCAATAGTGCCTTGAATAATAGTATAGAATTTGAAGAATGTGCTTTGGAACATTCACAAATAATGCATGGCAGTAATCTATGAGAAGCATCCTAACAAATATTCTTGCAAATCAAGTGTTTCTCATTGTGTTTAAATGCTGATGTACTAATTTTATCTCTTTTTTTTTCCCCATGTAGCATTAACCCATTTTATATATGGTCATTACTTTAGAAACTTCAGAATGTCATAGAGGAACAACATTTGCGGCCTGTTGCATAATATGATGTGTGTGTTGTTTGTGCGTCTCTATCACTTTCTGTTCTACTCTGCATTTTGCACAAGACGGTTGTGGGTCTCCGTCCTGCTAACACAAATGTGAAGCTTATCAAATGTTTCTATAAATTTTGATCTAACAGTAGCAAAATAAGTACCTCAGGAATATAAAATGGTACTGTAAGGGAGAAATCCCCATCTTGGTACAGAATTTTCTATGACCAAGTGATTGTAATAGAAAGATTGGTTCCTCCATCCACCTGTAAATACTGAGCAAAGAGAAGTGTTGCAAAATCTTAACAGATATATAAATTCATAAACTCCTCAGTTACAGAGGTTCATATGGCATGTACTCTATACTCCTTCCACAGCAAAGGAACAACTTTTCACAAATCTATGACAAAGAATAGCTTAATTGTAGACAAGCCATATCAAAATTTCTAGCAGCTTACATGATGCCATGAAAATCTCCAACTTAACAGATCGAACATCAATCTTCCTCCCCACTTTCATCGCTGAAGTAACTCGCTTTCTTCACCTTCTTCCCTTTCTCCTTCTCTGCGTTACTGCTACCATCTCCATCATCGTATCTTTTTGTGTCCATTGTCAACAACCTATCATCAGCACCATTATCTACAACGGAAGCCCAATTATCATCATCAAACTGTAATCCCTCGCCGCCATTGGAGTCTCTCTCCTCTTCTTCATTATCCCTCCTCTCTCTCCTCGCCTTCTTCGCAATTGGTCGCTCTCTAGCCCCGAGTTGATTCTTGGGGCACTCATAGCTCAAATGTCCTTCCTCACCACACTCATAGCAACGACTCTTGTCCTTATACTCCTTCCGGCGAATGAATTCGGGAGCTCGTCCATTATCAGCGGCGATTGAAGCATTTAGAGTTCGTCCGTTAAGGATCTTGCCGTTCATCTGACGGGCAGCCGAGACAGCATCGTCGCGAGATACGAAGAGGATGAATGCGACGCCTCGACTCCGGCGAGTATTGCGGTCCTTAAGGACGGTGACTTTAGCGACCTTGCCGAAAGTGGAGAAGATGGTGAAGAGATCGGAGTTTGTGAGGGAAAAATCGAGATTGCTGATGTAGACGGTCGATTTGGAGGGTGCTAGACGGCCGCTGCGTTTGCCGGTGGAAGATGAGGTTGCTGCGGGCGTGGTGGAGGAGGGGGTGGAGTAACGGTAGTAGAATGTGTCATCTTCATCGCTATCGCTGGCGGTGGCTCGGGACATTTTTTGTTAGGAGATTCTTTGTGATGCCCTAAAAATTGGTTCATGAGTCTTATTACAACTCAATTAATGAAACACTTTGCAAAAGGACACGATTGAGGCACACCTTAAAGAATGATACTTGACAATATGCAAATAATCATAAACATTCTCAGTTAGTTAGACAGAACACGAAGTTGCATGAAAAAATACCACCTACAGAAACTCTGTGGAATTTAAACAATACCCAAGACTCGAAGGTGCTATGCTTAAGAAGAAAATGGCAGATAAGTTGCTAAGGGACTTGGTATCTCACTACTAAACAAGATCGAAGGATTTCTCTTACCCTAACAAAAACAAACTGAAATCCAAGCACAACAGAGCTCTAGAGACACAATTGTACAGACTTCAAAATCACACAGGCAGATAGCAATACTTACAGTACACCAAAATCTATCAGTTTGAGATAATAAAAAAAAAATCGATTTTCAGCAAGCACGCCTCAAAACAAACATATGGCTTACGGCGACTGTTAAACAAACAAACAGAAGATCACACCTCAACAATGTTCCAAAACAAAATAGCGAAAGTCTGCAGAAACAACGATCACCAAACAAATTAAGGGACAATGATTCGGTCGACATTCATATCAAAGTCCGTCCAGAGGCAGACCGGAGAGTTCACACAAAACCCATCCAGAAACAACTGAAATGAAACTTGGACATAATCGATTCAGGCTTCCGGGAGGTAGTCAACAATCACGTACTGTGCAGGTTTACTGGAGAGTCACCAGTGAGTGAGAAAGAGAGAGAGTGGGGTTACCTGAGGTAGTTACCGGATGGACGGAAGGAGTCAGGGTCAGAGAACCAAGAGAGTCGGAGGCATTCGTCGGGAAAGGGAGGCCGGAGCTGTTGCGAGAACTGAGGGTTGTCGGGTTCAATTTGGGGGTTTTAGAGATTAGGGTATCCCGTCTTGGAGCGTCCAAATTGGAAGATCAAAACTCAGTGAGCGCAACAACAAAGTGGGTTTGGTTTGGAGACACTTTGTGTGTGTTTGGCAAGCCAAACACTAGTGTTGGCTCATGGTTTTGAGTGTTTATTATTTTAACGAGTATTTTGGCTCTTGCAAAAAATCTAGTGGTTAGTGTTTTTGGTAGTGGTTTTTTGAAACCCTCGATGGAGCAAGGATTTTCACAAAACCACTAGTGTTGTGTCATTTGATGGGTGGACTGTCTAGGAGACGTAGTCATGTTTCACTGTTCATGGATGCCCGCTAGACCGTCATCCTCCGTGCGTGTTTCAGTAGACACACTTTTATGCTTCAGACCTTTGAATATTTAATAAAATTAAAAGTACTAAGGCAAAAAAGGAACACCTAACAGTCTTTCACTTCGGAAACTGTTCGCTGTTGACATAAGACTTCAGTGACCAAATCCTGGGCTTCGCCCTTGGCAGGTGATTGTCTCTCTTTCTTCCTCCATTGCAATTGCAAAGGCCGTAAATCGTCGATTATCAGGTGCAATCTCATTCCGGCCACACTTGTCGTAGTATTGAATCCTAATTCTGTAGCGTTTTTATAATTCTGGATAATTAATTGTGCAAAATTTCATTCATATTATTTATTTACAAATTGATTTGGGTATAGATGGGATCGGGAGATTCAGTGGTGGAAATCGAGAGCTTGGAGAAAGGTTTGCTTTCTGGTAACGGCATCGCCGACGAGGCTCCCGGTGCTGCCTCCACCGGCGCCGACGACGACGATGAGAATGGGACGGTGTTATACACGGCGACGTTTCGAGAAATGGAAGAGCGGTTTATCAAGTACCAGACTGCTCAATGGGTGTTGTATTCTTTGCTGTTTATATTGGCCTGGGGGATTGGGTTCTTCATGCTTTTGTATTTGCCTGTTCGGAGGTACATACTTCGAAAGGACATCCGTTCTAGGAAGCTCTATGTTACCCCCAATTCTATTGTCTATAAAGTAAGACTCTTACGTCTTTGAGGCTTTTAGGGATTTTGATTTGAATGGATTTTGAATTTACATCAGGCAGATGTCTGTTTTGTTTTTGTATAAATTGACCAAGGAATTATTATAGTCCATGCGGTGTTGTCTACAGTTTAGTGCAAGTTCTCCATCATGTTTGAATTTGTATCGCTGAAAGAAATGTCAGCTGATGCAATATTTTTTTTAGCTCAGGTCACAAAGCCAGTGTCATTTCCTTGTTTCGGAGTATTGAAGAAGGAGAAGCATGTTTTGTTGCCTTCAGTAGCAGATGTTGTCATTGAGCAAGGTATAAAGCTTCAACCACTTTCGTGGAGTGATGGTGTTGGCACTTTAGGTTGATTGCTGTGAAGTTGTAAATCTTTTGTTGAATAAATGCACTGAATTTGTTTTTCTGTTTTGTATTTATCCAGATATATAATGTCCATGTAACCACTCCTTTTTTGAACAACCAATAGATAGCATTCTTAAGATATAAATTTTCTACTTGAATGTGTCATCCTGAACATTTGGTGTTTGCAGTATGTTTTGCATGTTAATTAGATTATAACAATGCAATATAAGATTAGCTATAGAAGTTGCAGGAGGTTCTATAAGTGCCATAGCTAATCAATGGCATTTTAAATATTTTTGGTTATGATTATCATCTTTTAAGGTCCTGCTGATTTAGTGACAATATGTTGTTTGATCTTTAGGTTATTTGCAGTCTCTTTTCGGTATATACTCTGTTAGAATTGAGAATGCTGGTGTTAGGAGACCACCTAGCGATGATGTTCAAATTCAAGGTGTTGCAGACCCAGTGGCCTTTAAAAAGGTGATATATTTTTCAATGACCAGGTTAACCCCTGTTTGCCGCAAATAAAAGTGCTAATCCATCTAAAATATATACATCATGCATTTCAGGCTGTTCTTGCTCGCCTTGCAAATATGAGAACAGATGCCTTCTCTAGACAAATTGGTGCAATGGAAGATACTCCAAGTTCGAAAATCTCTCATCCACAAACTGCTTGGGTATGTCGATATGAGTTAAAGATTACTTTATTTTCTTTTTTCATAAGCATAGTCTATGTTCTCCAGAAGGATGTATAGTTTGGTAACAAATATATAACTGTCCTTCCATGATAGCCTCTCTACTTATTGGCACTAAGTAAAAAATTTCAAAACAATAGGAAGAATACTTACTAGGTTAAAATGTCATTCAGTATGGTTTTGAAGAACGTGTGATAGTTTTGTTTCTTTTACCCTTGGCGGTGGGGAGATCTCAACTTTCCTAGCTATATAATCAAGAACATTCAAGACACTACGGGGGTATGTCTGTGAATAGTGTTGCAATTATGCTGAAGCGATGCAGTCTTTTATCAACAATCTCATGGCAAAAACAAAATAAATGTTTGTTTTTATTTCATATTGATCAGCTGTCTGGTTCTCTTTGAACCATCCTCTTTGAACCTTTGATGTTCCATTTTGATAAAAGATAGCTGGATTAGCTTTTGTAAAAGTAATGCATTAAATTAAAGAAAATTGCATGTGTATATATGATAGGATTTTATCTTTTTATCCCTGTACTCACAAAGGATTTGTGATAACTTCAAAATCGGGGATTATTTTAAGTAAATTTTATATTTTCTCCTCTCGAAATCGACGTTTTGTGACAGCAGCAAATAAAACTTACAAACTAATTGAAAGTGGAATACAATTCTGATTTGTGTACTTTCTCTAACCCTTCAAATCATTTTCTCTAACTAGTCGTCCAACTTACTGCAAGTTCATATTCAGGAAAAAATAATTATCAATTAATAATACAATGTCTCTACCTTGCTGCCACTAAAAAGTGATGCCATGAGAGACAAAAGGTTGTCAAGTAGATAGATTGCAGTTAGGAGGAGATTATCAATGATCATAGTTTGTAGCTAAACCTTGAGGACATTATTGCATTTTAGACCCATTTTCCTGAAGAGGGTACAAAAATGGGAGGGCAATGGATCTCTATACCTTACATACAAGTACTCGATTTAAGCGGTCCAACACCTCTCAAGGAGTAAATTATGAATTTATATTTGAATGACTAGTTTCATGAACAATGTTGTCGGAATTAGGTGGATGTTGATGAATTTGATTCTTTTGGATGAATGGAAATTGAAATGCCCTAGTCTTAGACTTGGTAGGAATTACGGTTCTTTTTTTATCATACATCCTTGGATCCATTTGCTGAACTTGAGGTTTTTTTTGAAATTTGTTGCTATAGTAGATTTTTATAGGACTACCGATAAGGTACTGTTCAGGAGAGTTTCATCATACAACTACTATTATATCTTCTCTATAGTGTTTTCTGTGTTTTTGAAGGCAATGAACTTTTAGATCCATTACTAAATAAGATGGTGCTCAATGAGATGAAGAAGTCTAGATCAGGGAGGTAATCAAACTTAACGAATAACGATTGAAAAGAATTCTGAATTATGATATCTCTGCAGGGGTCTTTTGAACATCAAGGGGGAACTAGGGCCTTAGTATTGTGTTAAAGACTTATGATAATAGCTGATAGAGTGTAAAATCGGGACTCAACACAAACCACACCAACAGTAGATTAAACACACAGATAAGAACAATCTTAGGGAAACCAATAGGAAATCCACGAAGCCACTCAAGGGAGCAACTCCACAAGAGCCAATCTTAAAGGAGGAAATCTCCCAAGAGCCAAAGGGAAAAAGCCTAATACAAATATATTTCTGGATAATGAGCTAGAAGGTCTAATGCCTTATTTATGCTTATGTTCATCCACAAGGTCAACTACACGGGACATTAGCAATTCCCTAACAGCCTAACAATTTCACCCCTTACAACTCATAGAGCCCTCATCTTTTGGAATAATAACCATTATCCCCTGATATTATCATATTGCTATTTTGTATCCTAACAATAGCCCTATGAGGCTTCTTTCTGTTCTTAGAGCCTTGGAGTAGAAGAGTGTTGGAGGAGTTATTATTACCCTAGGGCTTCGTGAGGGGTCTCTCTGCTTGTCTAAACGTTTTTGAGTAGGATGGCTGGAAGGGACTGTTGTATGGTGTTTGTAGAATTATTTTGACCGAGAGGAACCAGCTACTTTGTCTTTGCATATGTAGGACAAATTTGTAATTTCGCATTCTCTATGGACTTGTCGACCAGGAGCATTGACCGAATCCTGTTTGTGCTACTGCTCAGCATCTTTATACTTGATACAAATCACCAAACTATCCACTTCAATTGCAGTCATCTGATATACCCCATATCTGAAATTTAACTATTTTGTTCGAAGAAAATTACCCTAAAGAAATGCTATTATTACAATGAATTTAGTCAACATTAATGTCATTTACTATACAAGATATTATAAAGTTCATGAAATACATTTTGACATTTTTTTCATATTCAACCAATAATTTTGGTGGATTCAAGAGCTTCATTTGACTCAGCTAGAATCTATCAACAACATGTAGTTTTTTTTTGGTGCTATTTCTTGTGTTATTTATTTTCTGTTTCATTGTTTGGTAAGGGTTTTCTTCTATTTAAAGATAGCATTCACATGTTGAAAATATGTTGTTACTAGTTAGGCAATAAACAACAATCTATTCTGTGATGCTAAATTACTAATTGATAGATTTACAGACGAAGTCTATTCTCATTTATCACTGGTTTCATATTCGTGGTTCAACTTCAAAGTGTGTAGAATTGAAAGAGTGAGTCTGTGTCTCAGTCATGGCCAGGCTCTCACGCAGAAGACACCTTTACCAAACACATTTGTCAGTCGTGCCCTTGTACAATTTGTGATCTCGGTTTTTATTTGTAGACACTTAAAATGTCATACAATTGAAGAAGGAAGACAACATTGTCTTTTATAATGATAAATCAAATTAATATCAAATAAAGTAATAGGGGAATAAGATAAAACTAAAGACTTACCACTAACCCCATAAATGATCAGAGGCACCAAACTGACTAAAACCTTTCCTAAATGAATGTGAATGATCAAAGGAGAGAATATTGTGTTCTTGGTAAAAAAAAGAAATACACTCATTCTGCTACAGCTCTACTGCAGCTACCGAAAGAGGCACTAAACCAGTAAACCAGTAAACCAGCATTTCTATCATTTTTAGTGGCCTTTGGCAATATCAGTATTTTCTAAAATTGCCATTGTATAACAGTCTGTATTCTTTGAGACCCAGAAATTTGTTTTGGGGCAATAGTTACAAACACGCCTTGCCTATACTTAATACCATAGTAAGTGCCTTGAATTTTCTCAGTCATAAATAATATAGAACTTGAAGAATGTGCTTTAGAGTATTCTTGTTGTAATTCTCACCAATAACGCATGGCAGTAATCTATGAGAAGCATCATAACGAATATTCTTGCAAATCAAATGTTTCTCATTGTACTTAAAAATGCTAATGTACTCTTCTTGTATACTGTTTCTTTCTGGTTTTTACCCTCATATTATCAATTACTTACAGGCATCTGCATCGTCAAAGTCTTTGAGATATGATCCTCTCCCGCAGCCTGGGGAGTTAATACTTCTACAGAAATTGGAGGAAGTTGGAAATTCTATCAAGGTAGAAACAATGACTGCATCTTAACCCTTGGGTTGAGTCCATCATTATCTTCTTTTTTCTTCATGTAGCATTAACCCATTTTATATATGTTCATTACTTCAGAAACTTCAGAATGTCATCGAGGAACAACATTTGCAGCCTCTTGCATCATCTGATCCTGTTGATTGAGGTAACGAGTTATTGCTGCCACTATTAGGAGTCTGTACTGGAACTGTTTGTCACCAATCTTAATGTCTTCTGTATATTAAATTGTTGATAAATATTTACTACCTGCAGCATTTTCTTTTTTCATTTAACTTGTGATTTGTCCTTTCCTCTTGTTCTCGCTCTCTCCTTCTTGGTATGTGTGTGTTGTTTGTGCGTCTCTCTCTCTTTCCATTCTTCTCTGCATTTTGCACAATACCCACAAGACGAAGATGGCTATAAATGAATAAGCCAACCATTAGCAAAAAAATTTAAAAAAAGGAAAAGTGACATTTACTAGAGTAAGGTAGCTTAGCAGATCACCCTTAAGAAATTTCCAACCTTCATTTCCTGTCGAGTATATATAAACCGGTTCACTTACAAGTTTCCAACCTTCATTTCCTGTCGAGTATATATAATTGGATTTTTACATGATTTACAGACATTCTAAATTGAGTATATGATTATGAATTTTTTTTATTCACGTAAATTGTCATCAAAAGTTGCTGTTGAGGAGAGAGGAGTGAGGGATTTCTCTCTCTATGTATACACAATGGGTTCACATTTTTTTATAAACCGGTTCACATCTTGTACATACACAATGGTTCACTGTAAACCGGTTTATAAAAGCGTTAAATTTGTTTCTGGGTATTTTCAAGAAGTAACATAGAACATCTGTGATTCCTATATCCTCATGTCGGTAATTAATCTGACAGCTTGCTCATTTTCGAGGGACAGAAATTCGATGTTACCTGGCGATTGTGGTTTGTAAAGTTTGCCTTGAATCTTCAAATGGTAAGGGTTACCATTTGATTACTTTTTGGGTTGGATTGGATGGGAATGTAATTCATTAAGTTGATATGTGATCAGTTCCCATGTTTGATGATCATAGGCTCATAGCAGCTTTGATGCCAACTTTTGTGAATCGTATTATTATAACTCAATTCTGTATGTGCTCAGCATCTTTATACATAATCCAAATTTACCCTCATGAAATGCTATTATTTGGAATCCAACTAATATGTAAGATTAAGTTATGTACAGTAAATTTAGTCAATATTAATGTCAATTACTATTAAAAAGATATTACAAAGTTCATGAAATACATTTTGACATGTTCATATCCAACTAATAATTTTGGTGGATATCAAGAGCTTAATTTGTGAAATATTTTTTGAGTGAATGGTTGTTATTGGCATGTTACAGTTTATTTCTATAAGACTATTATGATGTTTTGGAGTTATTGATGAATGAAGTTGTCCTCCCACCACTGAGCTCGATTCACATGAATCCTAGAGGGTGATTATATCGTTGTGCTGGACACATGTTGAATTCTCTTCGATGAATTACTTGACTTCTTTTGGTATGAGACTTAAATCTGAATGTTAAAGACAAAACACTTCAAAACGTAAAGTTACTTGAGTTTATTGTCATCAAAATAAATGAGAGAAATCATTGAAAATTATTTTCGCATGAAATTCATCTCCAACCCCTTACCAAGAAGACAAAACGTTTTCATAAAATTAAAGACGTTTCATAAATTTTTGAAAACTGGTCTTGTGAATACCATGGATTATGGTTAGACACCCACAAATGTGAGCCCGCTTGTCTGCCCGAAAAAATGGCCGGGTATAGCACATAAGACATGCTCATCTAAGTCATTGAGTCTGATCCGAAAGCCTGTGAAAATTTATTTTTGTAAAAACTTAAGTAAAATATGAAACATTGAGTCTGATCCGAAAGCCTGTGAAAATTTATTTTTGTAAAAACTTAAGTAAAATATGAAAGTGGATGATGTATGTTATAATTTTATTCTTTTTATATTATATTTTTCTTTATTCAAAATTCTTTCTAGAAAAACAATACCCGCCTGACCCGAAGCCCGACACGGACGCTCGGCACAATCGACATGGGAAAGTCAGTCCATACCTGGAAATTCGATCTTTATCCAGCCCAATAACAAATTTCCGGTCCAAGAATAGTCCAAAATTCCGGTCCGGACAGGAATTTGAACAATCCTACTCTGAATTATGGTATGAATTCAGTTTTCTTCGTGACACAGAAACCTCTTCAAATAAATTCAACTTAACCAAAATTAACCCGACAAGAACCCAAACTCAACCAATCACAAAACTGAATAGATCTGATCCTCGAAAAGTTTCAATACAAGCAAAGACATGTTTACAACTGTTTTTCACCAACCAATTTACATGAATCAGGCGAGCAAGCCTTATATACCTGGATACAACAAAGCACCTGCCCTCTTTCACCCTCCTTACACAATAACTTGATTTTTGTATCACTGAGCCTATGAACAATTGCACATTAAACAATTTGAGGGTGTTGAGATACGAAACAAAACACACTTTTGTTACATTTCGTACCTTAGTCTCCTCCCGAACAGCAGACTTCAGCGCAACACTCAAGGCATCCACAGCATGCTAAGGCGGTACAGAACTGTGCAAGAACAATGGCACATTGATTATTCATTTTGTTGCAACAGTCAATGCAACACATACAACAGCAACACCCAAACATCTTTGCGCAACAGTTTGAGGTTCCTTTTATAATGATCTCAGCTGCTTCTGGAGCCTTTGTTTCTTCGAATCCCGGTGGAAGGTTTTCTGCCGTTGCCTTTAAGTTACCAAAACCGATACCAAGGGTTCTTATCTCTCTTGATCTATTATGTCCATCTGCTTTCCCAGTTTTGTGTTTCTGGATCACGGGTCATATAAACGCAGTAGTCACTTACGAGTGCATGAAACTTTAAAACAACTTGAGAAAGGGCAAGTTACATTGAAGGATACCTTATCTCCGGATTCTGCAGCCTCTTTTGTGGTATTTGTCTCAATAATGGCCATGTAGGTGTACTCAGAAATAATGCCAGTCTGCATGCTCATTTTGGCGACCTGTGCGGTAAGGCACAACAATTATTAAACTTTTTTTTTTTTTTGAATTAAGGTACATGTATATATTGTGAAAGGTTTACAGCCGTAGCCAACTCGGCCAAGGCACGAAAGAGGCCTATACAAAAGTTATACCTAGGAGACAGAAAGATGCTGTGTGAGATGATAGTTTCAACAATTATGAAACTTCCATCTCACACAACATTATTTGTCTAAGAGACAGAAAGATATTTGAACAAGTAAAGATATTTGAGTATTAAAATGCAACAACCATTAGCAAGACAGAATGTTGGCGTAAGTGACTTTACAGTGGACTATCAAGTCTAACAGGGTTAGAGAGATACATAACAGCTTTTTATGACTTTGTTGCAGAGATTGTATAAATATGACAAATGAAGTCCTGATATTGTCTTACCTTTTCTTCCAGCTGTCTATCTTGTGAAAGCCATGCTTGAGCAGTACATGTAGGTATCTGCTGCATCACGACTATCTGATGCAAGGCCAAGTAAAATATATGATGTCAATAGTGATAGGCAACATTACATACTTGCACTATATAGAACTATATTAGTGGATGCTCTTGCCTACTATTAAAAATAAAATGAACATACAACACTACAGTTATTGTTTTTCAACCATTCAGACAGTTTTGCTACAACTATCAGATAAGTTTTTTTCTCCTCGTGTCATCAAGCAGCACCCAAATGACCAGGAACAATGATTTCGATTCCCATGAATTTGAGAAAACCACAAGAGCTGAAAATCAGATTTCTCAAACTTTTCATGATAAAATATAGTTTGGTTTTTTCTTTTCGGCCAAAGCATTTTCCCATAACTGTCGCCCATTCAGCCAGTTTTATCTTGTCAATTAAACTAACAATTGATTTAATGACAGTTTTTCATATGCTTTTGGGCTTTGTATGTGCATATTTATATTGGATGAGCTATTTATGAATTCTCTTTGATTGCCAATTCATTATAATCAACTTCACACAACGTTCATTGAGAGAGAACAAGCGAGAATTTTATTTTATTTTCTTTTGAAGAGGTGCATATCTATGTCCCAAAGATGGCTTTAGAGATAAGACAAAGTGCTCCTTCAATTCCATGAGTAATATGCTTTTACTTGACATAATTTATACACCATATGGAGGAAAACGTGCAAGACCCAGCCAGGGTCTCGCACAGAAACTTTTCAGAAGTCACTATACAGAAATTGCTTCCTCCAAGCAGGCTTAGTACAAAGATATTTGTCCTCAATTTACTGCTAGAAATTAATTTTTTGAAATAGATAGCAACCCCATTATTAATAAATCATACTAAAATGAAGAAGACCGTGAGCTCCGAGACATAAAAAAAAGACTCCAATGCGCACAATTCAACTCAACATGCAAATATCAGAGTTACCGCATTGGAACAGTAAAGATAACTGTAGTTAATGGTAGAATAACATATCACCTTGTTAAGAGGCATTTCTTCTGCTTTATACACCTTAAGGTCTATTGAAAAACTCTTTCTATCTGCCAAAATACCTCTTGCTTTTACTACTTCAGGGAAACTTCCCCTGTATCTGCCTGAGAAACTTAATGGACACTGCGATGAAAGGTCCTGAATATTGGCTGGATACACCTATAAATTTGCACAAGATCATGCTTAAGTTAGCAAAAAGGGGGAAAAAAAACTCTTCCCAAAAGGTAAAACTAAGTGGCCGTTTGGTTGATAATCCAGAATGGACACGGAAAGGTTAAGAAAATAGGGGAACAAAATCAACCTCAAGTGTTAGGAATAGGGAAACAAAATCAGTCTTAAGTATCATTCTTCTAAGACAACCAAAAAAAATAAATGAATCTTAAAAATGATTATTTCATTTTCCTTTCTTAGCCTTTACCTTTTCAGTTCCATTCCAAATGATCAACCAAACAACCCATAAAAAGTTCGGATACTCAAATTATCACTGAGCCAACAACAATTCAAACACAGGAACAAGAAACAACTATAGGCAACAAGTACATAATATATATAAGATAAGCAATAGCGAAATATATAAGATAAGCAATAGCGAAATATAAAAGAGAAGCAATAGTGAAATGCACAAATTCAATAAGAATCCACAAAACTGAGGGTACTAGAAGATCTAAGCTGACTATTAGTACAATATATTGTCATCACTTCTGTTCAGTGCCAATGATAAGGAGAAATATGAAGAAGTGGCATATAGCAAGATAACAAGGAGCATACTTCAAGGTCATCAAGTGCATCTAACTCATCAATGGTAATATCTGCAAGTATAGTTGAAGCTGCTCTATTAAACAGCTTGCCAAAGTGATACTCCACCAGATCTGCACAAGTAAAACAAATATAAATAAATAAAACTCAAAATTATTTAAGATTTCACAAACATTGTAAAAGTGCAAATTTAATCCAGAATCTACAAAACACCAGATTAAAATTTATGGTCAATGCATAAAAGACCACCCTTCAGACACTCTGTTAACAAAATAGCACCCCTTAACCTACAAAACACCAGATTAAAATTTATTGTCATTTAACAATATGTTTTTCTCCTTCTCAATTAAAGTAGGTGATGAAGAAGGTGATATCAATCTTAGAGGATAAGAAAACACTAGATTGCAGCTTTCTACACTATCAAATCAGCGTATTTAACGGATGCTGTTGTGCTATGGCTAAGGATTATTCTCCACAACTTCATAAAAACAACCAATTCTGTAGAAAAGAGAAACTGCATGAAAAACTAAATGCAGGATAGCATCCTAACCACATCACCACAAGTTGTATAATAAAGAGCCAACGGAAAAAGAAAAAAAAACACTCTTCTAGTTCTTCAACTCCCTTATTTCATGCGTCTTCTAGGGGCTCTGGCATGACGCTAAACCTGATAAGGGGGTGAGCAACTTGTCAAGGTTGAGGGTGAAGATGATGAGCGACAAGAAGTGTGATTGGATCAGGGAATAATTGCCAAGATAGTGTGATTGGATCAGGGAATAATTTATTAATTACATTAAGCAAACTCAATGCACATGGAAAGGCTCCAAAAGTTGAATATGATACTTAGCAAGTGACATTGTTCAAACCTTTCATAAGCAAGAAACTTACACCGTCAGTTAAGTAACTAACACCAAGTGTTTCACATATTACGCATCAATTGTCAAGATAATGTGATTGGAACAGGGAATCGTTTATCAATCACTTTAAGCAAACTCAATGCTTTACACTATAAGGTAAAGACGTAAAGTACATGGACATGGAAAAGGTTCCAAAAGTTGAATATGATACTTAGCAGGTGGCAATGTTCTGACCTTTATAAGCAAGAAAATTTACCTGGGTCATACGCTGCATCGTATTGGCCTCTTCCGGTCATTGCCAGCATTCTTAGGAAATAATGATTACAATAAGCACCTGTAGTTTTTCATATGGATTTCAGTACTTAATTGTCACAGCAATAGAAAACAATATTTAACGTTTGGTGTGAGAAATAAAAACAGCAAACATGACAAATCGAATCAAATTATACAATATGAAAAGAACAATAATTTTAGAAACCAGTTCATTATTTACCAATTCCAAAAGTATGTATGCGTGGGCCAATTGATTTGCTATTTGACAGACGACTTTTCATGGTATCACAAACATGTCTCTCATTCTCCACAGATCCATCAGTAATCAAGAAAACGAGTGGCAATGAGTCCTTGATATCTGACACCATATCCAAAGCCTGCAAGGAAGAATGCAGCTTGTGACAGTTAAGACAAATTCCTACCCCTAAATGAGTGGCAATACTATCATTATTTTTTTGGAGTTTCTAGGAAGAAAGTATAAGGAAATATCAAGTAATTATTTGTTCTGTAAAGGAGTTAACAGGATCAAGATCTTAATTTTGAATTGGTAAAGGTCATAAAATGATATATGATGATCACAATGACCCTAGAAACTCCAAAAAACATGATGATAGTATTCCCATATGCTAATTATTTCTCCTACTTGTACTTTAAGAATACTATGCCTCATTTTTTCCTCTCTATCCCGCTTATTAATCAGGATGTAGAGATAATATTTAATGGATAATAATGACCCAGAGATTTTACGGAAGAATTCAAGCATTTCATTTAAAGTACCCATAGAACTTAGATGGAAGAATTTTAGCATAGTGATAAATCAAATAGACAGTGCACAAAATTTAACTGAAACTATTCATAATCAGAAGAATGAGAATCAGGGGATGCAAATTTTTTAGGGTAACATCTTTAAACACATGCAAAATCGAGCAAGCCAACTATACACAGCTCACTGTGAACTCTCCTTTGACATTTCACCAAACTACATCAGCAAATTGGAGTAGGACCTGATTGAGGGCAAGCAAAATGTTTGTACCATCTCCTGCAACAAAGTTTGTACCCATCCACTTTATTGCATCTTCAATTATCCCCTGAGTGGCAGGCTTGAAAGATTGAGAGAACCATAAAGTCTCTTCACTGAATGTTAATATGTTAAACGAGTCTTTAGGATTAAGATGAGAAAGAGCAGATGATAGAGCATTTTTGGCATCATCAAGTAGCTTCCCTTGCATGCTTCCACTCATATCAACAGCAAAAACTATGTTTCTTGTAAAAACCTGTGAAATTTTATACAGGTCTCGGTCAAACTATGGAATATAAAGAAGTCCAAACTGAAGAAAAAAGAAGAAAAATCTCTTACATCATACAAATAGGTGGGAAATTATAAATCAATGATTAATAACACAAAAGCTAAGAGAGACTCATAGAATAACAATGAAACCAACTTCTACTAATATATTCTCTTTCAAGCATGATATGTCATTCTAGTGTGTGTAAAATCACTAATGTTGCAAGTTATAAACTAAAAGTCTGAACTCCACTGGTTAAGATCAAATCAGATCCCAAAAGAAACAATTTGGAAAGAAAATACAGAGACAATTGAAAGTAAAGCATACAAGTGGGACTTGTATAGGACCACCTTTTTATCATTCCCTGGGAGAACATGAATAGCAAACATTTCTCTTTGATCAACATCATCAACAGCGGGAGATCCCAAGAGCACACTACCAAATATATGACTTGTTGGAACCTAGCACGGCATATACATGAAATAAGTTAGCGTCAGAAATTTATATATGATCCTCATGTTCACAATATCTGCAAACTTATATCCATATTAAGTCAAACACTTTCATCTCTTTAGGATTTTCTACTTAGACATGACATATTTTGGAATGCTAATCAAATGAAAACATACGAGTCATCATACATTATAGCTAAAGCTGAAGTCCACACTTGACCATGCAAGAACATCTGCTTCGTACAAGAAACTCAACTTTCCTACTTGTCGTCTCCGTTCCTGAAAACACAAACCGTGAAGCTTATCAAATGTTTCTATAGATTTTGAGCTAACAGTAGTAAGATAAGTACCTTCAGAGGGTGACTGCATGTCTTGCACAGCAATTCAGTTTCTTTACCAGAATTGACATTCAGTTGTATCTTCTCCTTCTTTGGTATCTTTTTACTTGCTGGAGTTACATACTCAGGAAAAGAAAATGGTATTGTAAGGGAGAAATCACCATCTTGGTAAAGAACTTTCTGTGACCAAGTGATTGTAATAGAAAGATTGGTTCCTCCATCCACCTGTAGATATTAAGAAAAGAGAAGTGTTGCAAAATCACAACAGAGGTGGAAAGTATGGAGAAAAGCCAAGAATTTTCACGATGCTCAAAACTGAAGGCCAATAAAAAAACACAAAACAACTATACTATTGCCCGAAGACAATACACTCAACCTTAACCTTACAACTAAATCTGTAGATAATCTATTCATGAAGAACTTCTAGCCTAAACATGCAAACAAAGAGGACAAAAAAGAACATACTTGTGGTATTGTCAACATAAATATGTTGGGCTTCAAATATCCTCCGTCATCAGCTCCAAAACCCTTTCCCTCCTCTTTCTCTTTCACGGGAACTAGTTGAGTACAAAATGACTTTCTTTGGACATCAACCTCAACACCTAAAATTGAACCCTGTTAGCCAAATAACAGTATTATTTAAGAGAATATAGATAAATCCATTATATGCCAACTTGGCGTCAACAAATATTCAGATAAATGTATTAACAAATCACCAACTAAAACATCTGTATATTTTTGGTCTTGCAAGAGTGTGATTGAATCATAATTTAATAGACTACCATAATATTGTATTCCGTTGATAGTCCAAGATTACAAAATCCATTTTCTGTTCTTCTATCGTTTTTTCCACCTCATAACCTTCTATTTTGTAATCCAACCCAAATAGAGGAAAACTTCACCCATATTATGTACTTCATCATCCATCCTCATCCCTCCAAACCAATACTCAAGCATACATCACTTAAGAGTAGAGAATGGTTCTTTAAATGCAAAAACAGTACCATATACCACTTGTATGTGCTTCCTGAAACACAGAAGTAGCAAAACAATGTAGAGGGAAAGTGTTACAGTCGCATTATGGAAGCTCAAATAAGCCTCAGCTAGTCATATTATCATGACATTACTAATATCCTTTTCCATTTTGCAAAATTCTGAGGGTTGATTTAGTCATTTTGATTGTTATATGAATGTATCAAGAGTTGGCGAATTAGGTCTCCAATGTTTCCTTTAGCTCCTGCACTGAAGCTTGCTTGGTTGTAGGTCCCAGATGACTATGCACCAAACAAAATCAAATGATTGTTTTTAACCAGCCTCTCTTTTGAGTATGCAGGCACTAAGAATCCTCTCGGTGGTCCTTTAGGTAGATTGTAGAGAGACGTTCGACTCCACGTGTCCGCGAAAGACTTCCGAAACAGAAGCCGCAGGTGCGGTATTTCTTGTTCTTTTATAGCTTCCACCATAAGTTCAGCAGACAAGTGCTTTAGTAGTCGATGTTATTACCAATTATTTCTGAAAAGTTAATATCATTATTACAACACCTGAAATATAATTTCACACCCAGAGTTGTTGAGAATTTATTAATTTGTCAATTACTCTGATACGAACTGATGTGCACTGATCACACGCCACTTAACTGTTATTATATAGTCAGTCATTATTGAGAAAGCTTCTGCTATACTTGTACTAGTGACTCTTGTACTCATGTTTGGGCTACTCCCTCCAAAACAGGAATGCTAATTCCAGTTGAATCGTTGCAAAATTAGCTCACAACAATGTTAAAAATCTAAACATCAACAAAGAAATCACTTTCAAGAAATGCTTTCAAGGTCGCATAGTAGATTTGTAAGCAGTTAATAGCCTGTTTCATATGATGCAAGGACTCAAACAACATAGTTCTTTTAGCAAATTGGCGTTGTGTTTGCAAACATTGAGAAAGCTCAAAAGAGATCACCTGATCGCCCATGGGAACCACAAGACGACAATCGCAACTCTTGCTCCCCATGACACAATGAACACGCCAAGACCCGGAAACCCTAACGAAGACGGAATCGAGGAAACAATCAGCCTGAAGCTGAACGGCGTTCATCTGGAGAGGGATCAGTGCGGGGGGATCGCATCGGCCAAAGACGTGGGGCTGGTAACTAGGGATATCAGGGTTATCGACTATCCCAGGGTCAGATATAACAGCGTAGACCATGGGGGAAGTGGGAAGGTATGATTTGGGCGACCGGGACATGGCCAGCGATGGCTTGGGCGGTGCGACCGAACGGTCTTTTCCGAAGTAAATTCGCTTGGAGAGCTTAATTCCGTCTTCAACGGATCTTGTGAAATCTTCTACAGACATGTTTGATCGGAGACTCGCTCGCTACTCGCTTAGGGTTTGAAAAGGGGCTTCGATGGTGGTGATCAACAATTTCTTCTTTGTCTGTTGAACTCGCAGAGCAGAGACACAGAAAGAGAGATCCAGGAGAGAGATGAGGAGAGAGGGAGAGAGAAGGGGATGTGGTAGAGAAAATAAAACAATAAAAGAAAAACAGTTACTTGACCGAAGAGCAAGATATACGTGGGGAGTGGGAGTGGAAAACGAATCGAGTTTCGTGCGTATCGTTTTAAATCCCCAACGGTCACCTCCTTCTCTTCGCAGTTGCCACGTGAGTTGGGCCCCATCTAGAGAAGACAGCTGTAATGCTCTATGCTCAGTGCTTCATAATGCTTCTCTGTCGGCATGGATTACCTTTATGTATGGCACGTCCCATTCCTTTCCGTCCTTCATCCGTTCATCGTCTCTACTGTGCGCCGGATCGTATATCATTCACAAAATTACTCTAAATAACACCAACTTAGTAGAAGTTACGATTAGGGCTTTGCTTATGGTCTGGATCGGACCGAATGATACAGTATGGCCCGTAAGCCCGTTCAATGCACCCTATACAGAATTGTAGACCTACTGTCTGATATAGACCGTTTAGTCAATCAAAATGCATCATATAGGGAAAAAAACAATTTCAGATGGATTAAAAACAATTTACATTCAACAATTCATTTAAATTACTAATCAAAATAGTTACATATTAAAAACAATCCACAAAAGTTGTACACCAGTTGTGGCAGATTGTTGAATTAACCAAAGCTATCAATATTCAATATATAAGATTAAAATCAGTTCACGAAAACTCTACGGATTGCTTGATCAAAGTTATCCATAAACATCCTGTTTACATTGTCCATTACCGTATAAAAGTTCATTCGGTGTGAAATACCAATTCACATTCAACAATTCAACGATTCAATTACCAAATGTTTACCGTTCTTATTCCACCAAAATGAAATAAGAAGAAGACCATCTTCATAAGTCCCTTTTTTTTCTTTTGTTTTTATCCTTACAAGTCTTCAAAAAAGATAAAAAAAAAAAAAAAAAAAAAAAAAAAAAAAAACAATAAATTCCTGTTTGTTGATCTTGTTTATTTATTCATTATGAAACGCATCCTACGGTGAAGCACGTTTCATTTTTTTTTTTTTTTTTTTTTTTTTTTTTTTTTTTTTTTTTTTTTAAATCCGTTTCCGGTATTGTTTAAGTTTAAAAAGGACACGTTCATATATTTTCATTGTACTCGTGGACGTGTTTGTAGGAAAGCGTTCATGTACACCATATGCATGACATGTTTATATATATTCATTGTACTCATGGACATGCTTGTAGGAAAACGTTCATATATTTTCATTGTACTCATTGAAGTTTAAAAAGGAAACGTTCGTATAAGGACATGACACATATATATAAGGACACATTCATATATAAAGTAGTTTGTCTAGAATTAACCAAATGTTCACCATATGCATGACACGTGCATTCTACCAATACCAAACAGGAGTGAACAACTCATGCATAGACAACACGAGCACGAGGGCTATAAAATTACGATTAGACACGAATTGGACATCAAACACGAGTGAACAACTCATGCATAAATAATTGAACACGTTCACCATTCAAATTGAAGCATGAAACTTATTCACAGGTCGTATACTCTATAAGAACAACATGAGAGTGAGACAACTACTCTATAAAGTTACAAATCCTCTATAAGAACAACATGTTCATCGTTCAAATTTAACAACATGCTTACAAACTTACAATCCGTGAAATCCTGAAAATAAACTTATTGAAATCCTGAAAATACGCTTATTACCTAAAATGCAATATGCGAATATTCTAACCTTCCACATCCATTTTATACTTACCATACTAATGAATTGATCATGATCCGTTCATCTGATAATCTAACGGCTCTTAGAGATTCTTATTCCTCTCTGTAAGAATGATTCTCTCCAGAATCTGACCCTATACACACACGCACGAATGCACACACGCACGCACGCACACATATATAATTAAACATGAAGTAAATAAACACATTGTCCGTTAAACACAATGCAAAACTCTGTATCAAAAAGTGGAGGCCAATCTTAACAAAAAAATGTCTTATATACAAGATTGTATATTCCATCAAACAAAGGAGTTAAAACAGGGAGAAAATATGTTAAAAGAAGATTGAATGTTTGAATAACTAAACAAATTACCTGTTTGTGAATTGAACTATGAAGTTATCCGTCATACCTACTAAAACAGCACATCTCCAAATATGCATTGTATATACCCAAATTTTCATGTTCAAAAAAATTGAATATATACATATGTCATAAACACTAACACTAAACTTAAATTAACACATTCATGAACTAACATAATATAGATCAAGAGCAAACAAAGAATGTTCGTTTGTTAGTATCAATCGAGCAATTCTTCTCCACATCTTGACAATATATACATACAAAGAAATACTTACTTGATAATATTTACTTGAAATTTTTTTCTTATACATATTTCAAGACACTTTCTTCAGCTAAGTCTTTTGCATCATCCTTTTAAGTTACGTTATTTAAATATAGACAATCTTGAGTACATAAAAGTGTTTGTACCGTCTTACACAAAACACCAAATAAATTTACATAGTTAGTAAAAAAAAGACTTTGAATTACAAATACTTACTCTGAGCCAAACTACTTTTATAATATGAAAGGTGACAACTGATAAGTCCAAAATATACGTGTTTTATGTCATTTTTTGCATACATTATCGTACCTCATTTGGTTTAGTTTGTGTTCATTTAGGGCATAAATGCTTCATATTGTGTTGTGCGGTGTCTACTTGACTTTATTTCGTATTTAAGGCATTCAAGGCCAAAAATGAGCAAAAACGATGAAAGAATGTCAGATAATGGATTTTCATCTTCCCTAAGGTCAAGCATACCATTGAAGACATCTATATTGACTGAGGATTGAAGTTACGAGGTAGATTCATGTTGAAGAATGAAGAATTGAAGAATTGAAGAGCCATGTGAAGATCATTGATCTTGGATACCATTTTATGACGAATCATGAGAGATTTCCAAATTCGACATGCCGAGATTTTTTTTTTTTTGGTTAAAACATGCCGAGAATTTATGTGAGTATCAAAACATGATAGTAAACATATAGGAGGTTAAAAACCGATTAGAACACTAGGATTCATGTTTAAGATAATTTGAAAGTCGGATGCTAAGTTTAGCTTAGATTGTTCCTATATGCACTTTGTTTAGTTCTTAGGCATGATCTTATGTGTGAATTATTGACTTGCTAGTATAAATGAGACTCATAAGTAATTTCATATTCTAGTGATGCATTTGTAGACGCCTATTTTGCTAGGATTAGAACTTCAGTTATCCTAATAGCAAACACCATGTGAGGAATAATTGATTTTTAAAACTTGTGAAGTGTAAATCCACTCTAGATCCTTACAATTTATGAAATCCAATAGCAAACACCATGTGAGGCTCGATTATATTGTATTAATAACTAGTTTGAGACCATAGTTGATTGACATTTTACCAATAGCAAACACCATGTGAGGTACTATGTTTCTGACTCGATCAAGGTTAGAAGTTACAAGAATTTGACTCGGTTAAAGTTGTCAAGGTAACTCGGTTGTAGTTAACAGGGGACTCGACTGAGCTTACTTAACCAATCACTCTTGAAGTGTCTTTAAGTCGATCACTTGATTGCACCCTTTTGCTTTCTTGTACAATACTTGCTTCTTTCTTAAAAAAAACTTCTTAGAGTAAGGTGAAGATAACATATTCCTCAGGGAGATGACTGTAACACCCCGAATTCTGGGAACTCGTAGCGTTACTGGTTAGGACCTCACAGTGGGTCCCGACCTTAGGTTGACGTCAATAACGTCAGATCTTGCAATAAGACACATATATTATGAAATAAAAATACTTTCAAAATAAACGTACGTATTTAGACTTAACATACTCTAGACCCATACATTAGCCAACTGAAAATGTAATATACTCTATTGTATGATATATAAATAAATAAATAACAACTAAGAAAACTCATACGCCCACAACTCCTAGTACGGAAACCCCGGTTGGCCACGCCACTCCCGATTGCTCGGTAGAGATCTAACCTGCAAGATCTAACAACACGGTAAGACCGTTAGCTACAATTCTAATACTAAGGATACTAAGGCACAAACACAATCAAGGGAATACAGTAAATCATTAAGCATGCAACAAACAATGTCTCATTTCTTGTCTTTTCTTTTGGTGAATTTTGTCATCCTATTGTTCAACTTTTCATGGTAGCACGAGAGTCGCCTAAATCTCGTCCCCATCCCCGTAAACCAGTAGGACTGGTTTTAATGCATTTTCCCCGTACATTTGTGCCTCTCTTTAGAAATATAAAGACAATGATCTAGTTCGTTCATTTTATTTCACATGCATAACACACACTACTCTAGTACTCACTCAGTATTATAAATGTAGCTAAGTGAGTCCTATGAACTCACTTTATCCGTACTGGTGTCCAACGTCATTCGCAATTTGTCAATTAGTGATCTGAATCCTGATCAAGATATATCAACCCTTAGGACTTCTCGATTTATCATTCTAATCAATCAGGGTATGATATATATCATCGATACCCTGATGCTTTCTACGACCTAGGTTTGCGGACCTAGACGTCCATTCCAAATTCTCGTATCGTCATCACAATCATTTCACTAAAAATTCCACTATCTTGGAAGTCTCGTATTTCATCGATCGTTATCCAATACCATAACTACTTATAGGTCCATTACATTTCCATATCTCTACAACGTTCACTAAACTTATTCCGACAACTTTCCAACTTTTTCGTTCATCCTCTACTACATCCACGATTATCATATGCTCAACATTTTACTAACGTCTACTACTTCGAGATTCTAGTTCGGCTCTACTATACAATTAACATCACTATATCATTTCATCATTAAATGTACGGGGTTAATTATAATAATAATAATATTATTAAAAAAATTTTCCCCGGAATTAAAATAACGGAAAAAGATCGATTTCGAGTCTACCGGAAACAAAAACCGGTAGCTAGCGAGTTAACGACAACAAGTGATATCAGTTGGCGTCGTTGTGGTGAAGCGGCCGGCGGGGGAGGGGTCACCGGTTCGAAACCTGGGGATGGCACAAAGGGGATTTTTGGTTTGGCTAAAACAAGGTCAAAGGTCCCGGGTTCGAGCTCTATTGCTTGCAAAGGAAGGGCGGCAAGGCAAGGTTTTTGAGAGTCCACGGGTCGGGGTTTCGACTCTCATTTGTTGCGTTTCGGGGGAAAAAAAAAGAGGCTCGTAGGACTGATGTTCGAATCCCGCAGACTACACAAGGTGGCGGCATTTTTCCTCCCCACAGATCTCTATTTCGACGCTCCTAGGCACCCATATAAACACGGAGGTCGGCGGCTAGTTCTCTAGACGTCCAGGGTTCGACTCCTAGCAAGACAACATTCCGGTTTAATTTTGTATCCATGCATACGTAGAAAGTGTACAAGTAAGATGGAGGGAGTACCTTCCCGGCGACGTGGTGATGGCGGTTTGTGTCGGCTCAGGTTCACTGGCGACGATGGTGGTGCTAGCGGCGGCGCTCTTAATCGGTTTCACGGTTACGGTCGGTAGGATGACGAGGAAGAAGTATGGCGCCGGGGTCCACAACCTCAGTCGGTGGAGAGTGAGGATGGCGAAATCTCGTTTCTCTCCGGTGTCGTTGTGGTGGTCGGATGGGAAGCGTGGATAGGAGACGGTCGGAGAAGAGTGTGAGGTCAGAGCGGTTAGATGGTCAAGATGAAAGATGTTTCTCGATGTTTGTTCAATGACAACGAGGTTATATAAGGTCAGTGTTCGCGGGAAATGGTGCAGGTCGGGGAGGGGGTTTGAGTGTAGACGAATAAGTGGAAGAGGTTGGGCTAGCCGGCATCGGTGATGGTCAAAGGGAGGGCGTTCTCCCGTTTTCAATTGCCGGGCATTAATGCCCCGTTCGCCATCAATGTCAAGCCGTTATCTATGTTTCATAATACCTGTTGACGGAAGGTTACATTGGTGAAGAAGAGGCCGCATCGCCAGGTTAGGAGGGAGTGACAGGTCGCTCTAGCTTGGGCTATGGCCTGTTCAACATCGGACCAGAGGAGAAGAAACAAGGTGGTAACGGCTGGAGCGTTGGGCCTTGTCCTGCTTAATGTTGGGCCCAAAGGAGCAGACACAGGGTTGTAGACTAGAACGTTGGGCCTGCATCTATCACCTGGGTCAGTCCGGTTCCTTAGACTAAGAAGATTGGTTTGATTCAAGTAACTAAACAAGGCCGGTTTGAGTTAATTATCCGATCGGGTTTGGATCCGTTTGACTTATTTCTTCGTATTCGATTCGAGTTCTCGGGTTAAATATAAAAAAAAAAAAAAAACAAGGATTTTTTTAAAATTTTCCAGTTATTACACCTGTCCCCCATTAAAATAAGTTTCGTCCCGTAACTTAGGGTGATTTACAGTCAGTCCAAGTTACGTACTCCCAAGTCATATTTACTATTATCACTAAAGATTATTTTTCTTTCTTTTTTCTTTCATTCAAGTCGAATCGGTATCACAAGCATACCGAGGGCAATCATCAATAGATAAGTATCACTCAAAATTTGAATTGCGGATTATGTAATAAACATATAACACATAACGTGGTCTCCAGGTTCACTCGTTGAACCTTGGGTCGACACTACCTTGGCATACTGCTCCGGGTATGAGCTCCTAATGTTATCCTCTATCTCCGAAATAGCCTCATCGATCCCCCGTCGGGACCACTGGTTCTTTAGCATCGGGATCTCCTTCGACCGCAGTCGTTTGACACTCCTCTCCAATATAACTACCGGGTACTCGGCAAAAGTATGGTCCGGTTCAACAGTCAGATCCTCATGGCTGACTATATGTCGTGTGTCCGGTATGTACTCTCTGAGGTGAGATACATGGAACACCGGATGTACGCTTGCCAAGGCATGTGGGAGTGCCAATCGGTATGCAACTTCTCCGACTCGCTCCAATATCTTAAAGGGTCCGACATATCGGGGTTTAGCTTCCCCTTAATGTCGAAACGCCTGACGCCTCGAGTCGGTGATATTCTCAACCGCACATTTGAACCGTCTCATAACTCTAGGGGTTTGCACCTCTTATCAACATAAAACTTCTGACGACTTTGAACTACTAGCATAAGCTCTCGTATCAAGGCTACCCAAGCCATATCGTCATGTATCTTCTCCGGAGCGACTCCTCCGGCCTCGCTAACATCCTCCCAACATAGGGGTGTACGAAACTTCTGGCCGTATAGTGTCTCAAAGGGAGCCATACCAATAGACGCATGATAACTATTGTTGTATGAGAACTCCAGTAGAGGAAGATGATTTGGCCATACCTGTCCCCAGTCCAATACACATGCTCTCAACATGTCCTCCAAGGTATGGATGGTCCTCTCAGACTGAGCATCTGAGTTTGGTGGTAAGTGGTGGTGAAATGCAGATTAATACCCAAGGTGGTGTGTACCAGCTCCCAAAATCTCGAAGTGAACCATCCATCTATGTCTGAGACGATAGTCTTAGGCACTCCGTGCAGTCTCACAATCTGTCTCGTGGACTCCTTTGCTAAACGACTCACCGGCCATGTTTCTATGATGGTGTTAAATGAGCGGTCTTAGTGAGTCTATTCACCAGGACCCAAATAGCATCAAAGCTCTTGTTAGGTCTCAGCTCCTCATCCAAAGGGACACAACACGCCCTTGGCGGCTCATCACCCCATCCGCACCTATCACAAACTACGGTGCCTCATCTTGGGACATCCTCTCCCGAATCTTGTATATGGTGGGGCAGTTGTCCTGCTTTTGTCAGATTTCATACAATAGATCCGGCACAAGCTCTAAAGCAATTAAGTGTCGGTCGGTGTCTAGAAACTAGATCTCTACCTCTAGCCGGGCTAGATCTCTATGTAGTTCAGGGTGAACGGTCAACCGGCTATAGCCTTCTCTTGAGGCATCTTCCTACTCAGTGCGATGGTGACTACATTCATCTTTTCCGGGTGATGCAAGACTTCTAGGTCCAATTCTATGACCAACTCGAGTTATCCTTCTCCTCAGCTCTTAAAAGCTCCTTTGATATAGTTCAGATCAAACAATGTGGTTAATCTTACTCCGTAGACAAGTGAGCGTCGGCTTCCTTCATTTCCCAAAACGATCCTTTCGAGATCTTTTGAATATGTTCGGTTTTCCCGACATATACTCCAATGTCCCTCTTATCTCACCCGTTATCCTGCCTCTTAAATATTTATTGGTCACCGTCCAATGATTAGCATCTTATCACCTCCATGGTTGTTGGGTAACATTGAATCCATTAGCCCGACCATGTTTCTAAGTCTTGTCGTTGTAAGAGCCTTAGTCTTTTGGAGCTGAGCCAGGGTAGCCGCCCCTGCGGGTCCAGAGGGCCGCCCCTGCGGCTGAGCATGTGTTCCGCCCCTACGGCCAAGGAGCCCGCCCTTGCGGTTTCCTGCGGCTGTAGCCGGCTTTGTTGACCGTTGGACCATGCTTTACTCTTATTTTCTCTTTCACCTTTCCTTACCTTAGGATGAAAGGTTTTCTTCATTCTTCATCTTCCCAGCTGCCCTCACGTTCTTCTTCCTCATTCTTTCTCCTTTGATCTCTTCTTGAGTGTTTCCTTGAGTTTTGGCAAGGAAGTTGTGTGGCTTTATTGTTGATGATGATGTTGTGTGTTATATTGAGCTTGGGAGCTAGTTGAATGGTGTTTGTGATCATTTCCAGCCTGGTTAGGCTACAACAGTAGGTAAGCTCCTTGTTTCTTCTTTCTTTCTTTCTTCATTTGAATTCCTTCTTCCTTAGCTTAGGATTAGATGTTCTAGGTGTGTATTGATGTTGCAATGTGTGTACATGTGTATGAATGTGGCTGTGGAATGATGAAGAGGTGATTTGATCACGTGAAGAGTGGAAGAGAAGTCGGGAGAGTGTGTTCTGCACTGTCGTCGCCCCTGCGCCTGTGAGCCGCCGCCCTTGCGGGAACCTGTCACCGCACCCGCGCCTCAGAGCCACCGCCCCTGCGGCCACGGTCACAGCGTCCGCGCCAGCGTGCCTCCGCGCCTGCTGCCTTTCCGCCCCTGCGTCTTTCCGTTCCGCAGGTGCGTCTTGTACAGGATCTACTTAAAGTAGTATTGATCCTTTCCTTTCCTAGTATGAGCGGGCTAGTAGCATGCTAGGTACGTATATGAGGATAGAATGATGATGAGTATGATATCGATGTATGCCGGTTAAGGATTTGAGGTTTAGTAGATTATCAAGGTTTATAAGTTGGATACGATCCTTATGGATCCCTTGGGTCTAGGTGTGACCCCTTTGATTGATAGGAGATTTGATATCTCTTTATGCCTTGTTATTAGGCCGTGTTGTCCTCCAGATTGGAGTTGATCATGTTGAGAGTATTCCGAGATTGAGGTAAGTCCATAGGACTTACTTAGATTCCATCCTTATATTGGATGTATGCATGAGCGGTGTGTGTTATATGCTTGATAGCATGCAATGTTGTTTATTACCGACCTATGATTTAGTGACCGCCCATTGTAGTGGATGTGACAACCTTCCCTTTCATCCCGCTGAGGAGTTTGGGAGGTTCTCTGTAGTCAGGTCAGATCCGGTATACGGGATGGCCACTCCCCACTCCTTTACGGTATACGGGAGGGTGTTCCAGATCCACTCCAGCTGGTTATAGCACTCAGAGGCGAGGGTTATATATTTATACCTCGTGTCACATATTTTCATATACATATATTTATACGATTTGAGTGTTGGACCTTATAAATATAATTAACCGGGTAAATGTGTGACAGCATGACTATTTGTTTATGTTTTCTTGAAGTGTGGTTGTGCTTATGCATCTTCCATATATATGTGTATGGTTAGCTAACGGTTTTATACCGTGTTGTAGATCCTTTGCAGGTTAGGAGAGCTGCAGAGTGATCCAGACGGGGTGATCCGCTGAGGGCTTCGTACACTAGGATCATACGAGGGTTATGGGGCATTTTTGTATGTACGGTTATATGTTGTGGTTTGTACTCAGCGGTTCTTCTGTAAACCTTTTGATATATATATATATATATATATATATATATATATATATATATATATATATATATATATATATATATATACAGTTTGATGTTTTGGTTTAATCTATTTGTGCCTTGTTGTAAGATCCGGTGAACTTGTTGTCAGGCTAGCGTCAGGATCCACGGTGCAGCCGGGAGACAGAGATCACATCGAGTCCAGTCAGATGACTCGGATCATGTCTCTATGGAGGGACCAACATTCCACGAGTATATCAGGCGAGTTGAGGAGGTTTGCTAGAGCAGGTAGACGTGCCCCGGATCTGCCGGCACAGGAGGGATCATTTGAGAGATCCCATGGAGCTACTCAGGTGTCAGTTGTACAGGCACATGTTGTTGAGATTGCTCGAGCTCCAGAGGAGTATAGAGGGTCTCGACCAGATACTTGGTTGAAGGCATTCCATCAGATGAGAGTACCCCTTCTCTGGGAAGGTGGGGTTAGAGGTTGAGTTGTGGATCGGACACGTAGGCTCAGATCTTGAGTCTATTAGATGTCCAGCGGACAGACAGATAGAGTTAGTACAGACTCTATTCCGAGACTTGGCACAACACTGGTGGAGATTTGTACGGGGTTAGGTTACTAGTTATGACCAGATGAGGAGTATGATCAGAGAGCGTTTCTGCCCTGCCTCATTGAGGAGGGAGAAACTGCAGGATTTTGTTGAGGCTGGATTTGAGGATGTTCCAGTCTCTGAGGCTATCAGGAGATTTCTGGAGGAGCTGGCTTTGCTGGGTCCAGCTGCACCTCCTGTAGATCAGCATGTGTATCTCTTTTCCCGACGACTGAGGGATGCTACCCGGACTTATATAGCGGGGTTTCATTGTGAGTCCTTGATGGACTATCAGGACAAAGCCTCTGATTTTGAGCGAGAGTGAGCTGGGCAGAGGAGAGCTTCTCAGACCGGAGGGTAGAAGAGACAACGTACTGGGCAGACCAGTGGTACTGGTGGAGCTGCTAGTTCAAGGAGAGGCCAGAGACGCCAGAGTTATTCCTCATCTGCACCGGTTGCAGATAAGAGACGACAGTGTTATAACTGTGGTGATCCTGGACATATGCGGCCAGAGTGCACTAGGCCATTAGTGACTTGTTTTATTTGTGGCAGATCAGGTCACAGAGCTGTCTTCTGTAGACAGAGTGGAGCTTCATCTCAACAGGGTTCTTCACCTGCTAGTGTAGCGGGAGGTGGGCAGAGGCCACCTCAGCAGCAACAGACACAGGGACAACAGAGAGTCCCAGATCGTCCTACAACTCAAGGATCTGCTCCTAGGCCGAGTAGAGGCAGAGGTCGTGGTGGGAGTACCACCGACACCAGAGGAGCTCAGGGTAGAGTGTTTGAGCTGAGGAGTGTAGAGGAGTCAGCTGCACCGACTGCTACATGTACCATTCTGATTCATGGTTTACTTGTTAGAGTTTTGTTTGATACGGGTGCTACGCATTCTTTTATATCTGATGCATGTGTTGAGCGTCTGAGTCTAGATACGACTGATGGGATACCCTTTAGTATAGGGTTATCCGATGGTAGTAGGGTCAGAGGTATCCGTGAGATCCGTGATTGTCCCATTTCTGTGGAGACTCGTGTATTACTTGTGGACTTCTTTGTCATGCCATTAGTGCATGAAGAAGTCATTTTAGGTATGGATTGGATGGATATACATTAGGCGGTATTAAATGTAGGTAGGAGGGCTGTAACTCTCTCTACCCGACGAGTTAGGTCATATAGAGGTTTTCCGAGGTTGGGACCTTGAAAAGTAGGTATGGTTATCAGTGCGATGCGGGCAGCGAGACTGATTGCACAGGGTTGTGACGCCTTCTCGTGTTATGCCATGATGGAGAGATTCCAACGTTTAGAGGATATCCCAGTGGTTTGCGAGTTTACAAATGTATTTGGTGAGCCGTCCAATTTTCCGCCTCAGAGGAGTGTGGACTTTTGGTATTGAGTTAGAGCCTGGTACGAGACCGATCTCGAAGGCCCCATATCGGATGACGCCTGTCGAGATGTTGGAGTTGAAGAAGCAACTCGAGGAGTTGGCTGAGAAAGGTTTATCCGCCCTAGCGTATCTCCATAGGGAGCACATGTCCTCTTCGTAGGAAGAAGGAGGGATCGTTGAGACTATGCATTGATTACAGAGAGTTGAACAAGGTGACCATCAAGAACAAGTATCCATTGCCTCGTATTGATGACTTGTTAGATCAGCTTCAGGGAGCGACTGTGTTCTACAGGATTGACCTGCGTTCAAGGTATCACCAGCTGAGGGTGAGAGAGCAGGATGTGCACAAGACAGCTTTTCAGACCAGATATGGACACTACGAGTTTGTAGTGATGCCATTTGGGCTTACGAATGCCCCAACAGTTTCATGGAGTTGATGAACAACATATTCATCGACTTCCTAGATCATTTTGTGGTAGTCTTGATAGATGACATTTTAGTGTACTCTCGCAGCAGAGAGGAGCATGCAGGAACAGCTGAGGATTGTGTTGCAGGTCTTACGAGTTAGAGAACTTTATGCTAAGTTCTCTAAGTGTGGGTTCTGGATGCCAGAGGTAGCATTCCTAGGTCATGTTTTTTTCGCCGAGGGGATCAAGGTTGATCCGGCGAAGATCGAGCAGTAGCAGCCTGGACGACACCGACGAACGTCAAGGAAGTACGTAGCTTCCTTGGCCTAGCCGGTTATACGACGCTTTGTGGAGGGATTTTCTGTGATTATCCGTCCACTGACGAGTCTGCTGAGGAAGACTACCAGATTTGTATGGTCTAAGCAGTGTATGCAGAGTTTTGAGGAGCTGAAGAGACGTCTGACTTCCGCTCCTATTTTGGCACAACCAGAGGGTACAACTGATTTTGTGGTTTACAGTGATGCATCCAAGTTAGGCTTGGGATGTGTATTGATGCAACGAGGCAAAGTGATTGCATATGCGTCTAGACAGCTGAAGACGTATGAGGAGAACTACCCGACTCAATTTGGAGTTGGCAGCGGTAGTTCATGCACCGAAGATCTGGAGACATTACCTGTATGGTGCTACATGTCAGATCTTCACAGACCATAAGAGTCTGAAGTATATTTTCACGCAGCGAGAATTGAATAACCACCAACGTAGGTGGCTTGAGCTGATCAAGGACTTTGATCTGGAGATTCTGTACCATCCAGGGAAGGCGAACGTTGTCGCCGACGCCCTGAGCAGGAAGACGCCTCTAGAGAAGGCGATTGCTAGACTGACAGTTCAGCCTCAGCTGCAGAGAGATTTAGTCTGCTTAGAGTTGGACATCCAGTTTCCTGATGAGGATGCCCAACTGAGTACTTTAGAGGTTCTCCCTAATCTGTTGAGTGAGATCCAACATAAGCAGGGAACCTGCCCGACACTGACGAGGATTCGAGAGAGGATGTCCCAGGATGAGGCACCACAGTTCCTTATAGGAGCAGATGGAGTGATGAGACGCCGCGGTCGCGTCTAGGTACCTGCTGATGCGGACTTGCATTAGAGGATATTACATGAGGCTCATTGTACGCCTTATTCAGTGCACCCAGGTGCGAGTAAGATGTACCAGGATTTGAGACGTTTCATATTGGTGGGGAGGGCTGACGCCCGATGTGGCCAGATTTGTGGCACAGTGTGCGACCTGTCAACAGGTCAAGATCGAGCATTGCAGACCTGGAGGTGAACTCCATCCACTGCCTGTTCCAAAGAGGAAGTGGGGAGGACGTCACCATGGATTTTGTGACTGGGTTGAGACCGAGCAGGAGCTTTTGATGCATCTGGGTTATAGTGGACAAACTAACGAAGACGGCACGTTTTATCCCTATTCAGGAAACGTGGCCGATGAGCAGATTAGCTGAGGAGTACTCTAGACAGATAGTGAGACTCCATGGGATACCGAGGGCGATCGTCTCAGACAGAAATGGGCGATTTACCTCGAGGTTTTGGCAGCAGATTCAGACTGCCCTGGGACGAGTTTGCACTTCACTACTGCGTTCCATCCTCAGACAGATGGTCAGTCAGAGAGGACCATTAGACACTGGAGGATATGTTGCGAGCTTGTGTGTTGGACTGGGGACAAGTGTGGACGGATCATCTCCCACTAGTTGAGTTCTCGTACAACAACAGCTGGCATGCATCGATTGGGATGGCCCCATATGAGGCACTGTATGGACAGAGATGTCGTACTCCGTTATGTGGGATGAGCGAGCAGTGTTAGTGGTTTGACACCTGATCAGATTCAGGATGATGTTGCTCGTGTAGCACTGATTAGAGAGAGGATGTTGACTGCACAGAGCCGTCAGAAGTCTTATGCAGATAGGAGGCGTAGACCCCTAGAGTTCAGAGTAGGAGCCCATGTGTGGCTGAGAGTGTCTCCGACACGAGGTGTTAGACGTTTGGCATTAAGGGGAAGTTGAGCCCCCGATATGTCGGACCGTTCGAGATTCTGGATCGGGTTGGGAGTGCAACATACAGATTAGCTTTGCCTCGAGATTAGAGGGTGTTCACCCTGTGTTTCACGTGTCTCAGCTGAGGGAGTACATACCAGATCCGAGACATATTGTGAGTTATGATGAGTGGTCGAGCCGGACCACACTTTTGTTGAGCACCCGATTGCAGTTCTAGAACGAGGTATGAGATGCGTTCGAGGACATTCCTATGAGGATACAGTGGTCGAGACGAGGACCTGATGAGGCTACATGGGAGACTGAGGATAGTATCAGAGGAACTATCCAGAGTTTTACCGAGATAGATGTACCTGTAGGATCGACGAGTAGATCTTAGTACTATCTTGGTGAGTGTTGTGATTATGTGCTTATATGCTATGATGTGTTTATTTTCGTACTAGCTATGATGTGATTTATGATCTTATTAGATCTTGTTGTGCTAGTACGATTGATGTTTATAGCTGGAGATGGCTCTTTCCTCCATGCTATTTGATACGATTAGGTTTAGCTGGAGATGGTTATTTCCTCCATGCTATTTTGATGGACATAGTATTGCTGGAGATGTTTTTCCTCCATGCCCTTCTGTTATGAGTATGATACGGCTAGAGATGTTTTTCCTCTATGCCTTGTGATGTGATGATAGTTTGGCTAGAGATGGTTTTTCCTCTATGCCTTGGATAGTATAGTGATCTTGTGCTGGAGATGATGATTTCCTCCATGCCTTTGTTTGAGGTTATAGAGTGATATAGGTTGATACCTTATGACGGAGATGTGATGCCTCCGATATGAGAGTTATACCTCGGCGTCCGAGAGGTTTTTGAGATTGTACAAGTTTCGGGACGAAACTTTTTTAGGGGGTGAGATGTAAGAGCCTTAGTCTTTTGGAGCTGAGCCGCCCTGCGGGTCCAGAGGGCCCCCTGCGGCTATGTGTTCCGCCCCTGCGGCCAAGGAGCCCGCCCCTGCGGTTTCTGCGGCTGCAGCCGGCTTTGTTGACCGTTGGATCATGCTTTACTCTTCTTTTCTCTTTAACCTTTCCTTACCTTAGGATGAAGGTTTTCTTCATTCTTCCTTCCCAGCTGCCCTCACGTTCTTCTTCCTCCTTTCTTCTCCTTTGATCTTTCTTGAGTGTTTCCTTGAGTTTTGGCAAGGAAGTTGTGTGTTTTTGTTGATGATGATGTGTGTGCTTGCTTGGGAGCAGTTGAGTTGTGTTTGTGATCTTTTCCAGCCTGGTTAGGCTACAACAGTAGGTAAGCTTCTTCTTTTTTTCTTTCTTTCTTCTTCTTTTTCCTTCTTCCTTAGCTTAGGATTAGATGTTCTAGGTGTGTATTGATGTTGGAATGTGTGTACATGTGTCTGAATGTGGATGTGGAATGATGAAGACGTGATTTGATCACGTGAAGAGTGGAAGAGAAGCCGGGAGAGTGCGTTCTGCACTGTCGCCGCCCCTGCGCCTGTGAGCCGCCGCCCCTGCGGGAACCTGTCACCGCACCCGCGCCTCAGAGCCGCCACCCCTGCGGCCACGGTCACAGCGCCCGCGCCAGCGTGCCTCCGCGACTGCTGCCTTTCCGCCCCTGCGTCTTTCCGTTCCGCAGGTGCGTCTTGTACAGGATCTACTTAGAGTAGTATTGATCCTTTCTTTTCCTAGTATGAGCGGATTAGTAGCATGCTAGGTACGTATATGAGGATAGAATGATGATGAGTATGATATCGATATATGCCGGTTATGGCTTTGAGGTTTAGTAGATTATCGAGGTTTATAAGTTGGATACGATCCTTATGGATCCCTTCGGTCTAGGTGTGACCCCTTTGATTGATAGGAGATTTGATATCTCTTTATGCCTTGTTATTAGGCCGTGTTGTCCTCCAGATTGGAGTTGATCGTGTTGAGAGAATTCCGAGATTGAGGTAAGTCCATAGGACTTACTTAGATACCATCCTTATATTGGATGTATGCATGAGTGGTGTGTGTTATATGCTTGATAGCATGCAATGTTGTTTATTACCGACCTATGATTTAGTGACCGCCCATTGTAGTGGATGTGACAACCTTCCCTTTCATCCCGCCGAGGAGTCTGGGAGGTTCTTTGTAGTCAGGTCAGATCTGGTATACGGGATGGCCACTCCCCACTCCTTTACGGTATACGGGAGGGTGTTCCAGATCCACTCCAGCTGGCTATAGCACTCAGAGGCGAGGGTTATATATTTATACCTTGTGTCACATATTTTCATATACATATATTTATACGATTTGAGTGTTGGACCTTATAAATATAATTAACCGGGTAAATGTGTGTCAACATGACTATTTGTTTATGTTTTCTTGAAGTGTGGTTGTGCTTATGCATCTTCCATATATATGTGTATGGTTAGCTAACGGTTTTATACCGTGTTGTAGATCCTTTGCAGGTTAGGAGAGCTGCAGAGTGATCCAGACGGGGTGATCCGCTGAGGGCTTCGTACACTAGGTTCATACGAGGGTTATGGGGCATTTTTGTATGTACAGTTATATGTTGTGGTTTGTACTCAGCGGTTCTTTTGTAAACCTTTTGATATATATATATATATACAGTTTGATGTTTTGGTATAATCTATTTGTGCCTTGTTGTAAGATCCGGTGAACTTGTTGTCAGGCTAGGGTCAGGATCCATTGTGAGATCCTAGCCCAGTAGCGCCTCGAGTCCTTCGGATTCGGGGTGTTACAGTCGCGAGCCTTCTCATTCAGTGTGTTGTCCCACCTTCTGACTTGCTTAACTAGTTCGTTAAGTGATGTTGGGTAAATTTCCGAGTGTATTACTGTCTCTCGTTTGGCGTCTCGGTTTTGTGTATTCATAATCATCCGGTTTCTCTCCATGTGGTATTGTTTCCCTATGATCATCCCGGTCCACGGGTCGTCTTATCAGTCTCATCAATGCTATTCCCAAGGTGATGCTTTGACTCTGACCATCTGTATCTTTAACTACCTTTTCGTAGGGGTGGTGGCTCCCGAGCGTCAATGCAACCCTTCTGGTGTCCTTACATCCTTAACTGCTCACTTTTCAGTATTTGGGTCTTCTCCTCACTTGTCAACTTGTCTCTGTGGGATTGCCCACTTGATCACAACGGATCCATTTGGTGGTTGGTGTGATCTTCGTTAAATAGGTCTTGGTGACACTTTACTGTGACTTCTTAGACATAGGCAGGCTTCGCTTAAGGTTCAGTTCTCCGACTCAAGGCCTGCTGGTTTGTAGGCGTGACCAAAACATTTTATAGTCTTATTGATCTTTATACTAAGAAATGAGTATCCGTTCTTGTTGTTCTCTCTATCTTCATTTTCTCATGTCCTCTTAGATCAAACTGTATTCTTCAATTACAATCGTCCGACTGATAAGTCGTCTCCTAAAAGTGGTGGCATCCTAACCGCTTGACATACTAACCGCTTCACATATACTTATGTTTTCTACTTTGCGGTTTCTGTATCATCCCTCATTCCTGTTGGTTCTCTTAACAATGTCTGACTACAACACTCTACTATCCATTGGGAGAACACTTATTCTAATTTTCTACATATAAAGACCCAAACCATCTAAATCTAGAATATCAATCCAACAAAAATTGCTTTATGATTCAATGCTATACTCATTGAATAAGTTGAATTCCACCAAGTCGAGACATCAACAATCAAAGAGCATTTGCAATCGATCTTCAACTTATCATCTAGTTGCCGAAAAACAACTAATCTTGGAGGAGAACCCAAACATATTTGATTGCAGCTCGAAGTTTCTCCATATAATCATCACATTGTTTGATACCATCTTGAACAATCATATCTTATATATTAAAGCGGACACATTTTTTGCCCCGCCCGCCAGGTTTAACGTCAACCAAAACCTTTTTTTAATTCCGAGATTTAAATCAATATTTAAAATCAAAAGTTAAAAACAATAAATCAGCAAGTCAATTAGATTTTAAAATTCAGACTATATTGTTAACAACATATCTATATATATTATAAGCAAAGGTAATAAAACTTACATGTCTCGCCCATGTTTGTTTCGCCTACGTGTCGTGCTGAGGATTATAGTCATAATATTCTTTTTTTATTCATCTATTTAGATTATATTTTACTTCTATTATGATTAAATAAAATAAAATAACTTCTAATTGTATTAGATACAACTTTTATAATTAGACAACTTTTATTTAAGGAATATCTTACTTCCATTTTGATCATTACTATTTAAATTTAAATTGTATTTTGTTACATCTACATTTTATAATGTCCGAGTATCTATAAAATCAAAATACACAAATTTTAATTCCAAAACTTTTGAAAAATAAATTAGGTTATTTATATTAGATCAACTCGTACAAGGTACGCGTAGTTGATAATATTCGCCACACATATGCAAGTGATTCCCCTTAAAAATGTGATCATTATATTTTGATTTATTCTTAAGGTAGTTGCATGCAACATCATTCGAAGATGCATTATCAACGATCACTATTAGAAGTTTACTAGACAATCTTCAAAAGAGCAATAACTTTAACAATCGTTAAGTGTCCTATCAATAGCATCTCCTTATGACCGGAAAAGAGATTGGTTATCCTTTTTTTGTAATTTCCAATCATCATCAATAAAATGGACAATGATGCACATATAATTATCTCTAGCAAACCGAGTCCATGTATCTGTCGTCAAACATACACTCTGCGATGACTTTCTTAGATATTATTTCATCTTCTCTTGTTCTTTCACAGACATTTTACAAAAGTCTCATGTTATTGTAAAAGCATGAAGGCATTGAAAATGAAGGACAAGCGGCAAAAAATGCTCCTCGTAGGCCACCTTTCTCCAGCTCTATAAGACGTCTCATCCCTTATAGTCATTTTACCACTTTTGTCCTAATATCTTTTTCATCAAATGATTAATTTTTATTTCTCAACCTGTCATCCATAGTGTTGAGACTAAGGGAAGTCGATTACCCTTATTTACTGGATTCTTCTCACGCCGATAAAAATAATTTTGGAGATTTTTTTACCATTCTTGTTCGAGTCACAAGCCTAATGTTCCCACGGTAATTATAATTGGCCTCGAGGAGTTTATTGTCATCATAAAACTCCGTACAACCAACTCAATATTCTTTTCTTGTGGCTCTTTGTTTTGTATCAAGATTGTACCGACTTTCTCCATGTGACAAGCCATCCTCTCATGTACGTCCAACTAATACCTCATCCCTCATGCCATCATCACCCAAGTTTCTAGAAAGTAACGGGATGGATTGATATATTCTTCGGCGTTGAGAGTTGATCTAGGTGAACTATTATTTGCGATTTATTCACAAAAAAATAACAAAAAAGGTTTTATAGTGAAAACAGAAACATAAACTCGAAAAGTACGTGAAAAACCAAAAAGTGAAAAACCAAAAAAGAGAACTAATTTTTGTTTAGGTAAAATCCAACAACAAGTGTATTCCCTTGTTGATTTTCATTGACAATATTGTGTTGATGTACATTAATGTACGAATATCTCAAGCTTGTCTTTAGGTTGCATGTCCTGCAACAAGTAGGGAAAAAGACAACTAGTAGAAAAAAAATATAACATAGCAAGTACTAATACAATAACTTACTTGTTCATTAAAAAAATCAATTGTGCATAATAAGTAGGGAAAAATAAGACAACAACACAACAAATAGGAAAAAGAATAAAGAAAATTTTCGGTTGGTACTCATGTTGTTGGGGGTTTTTCGGATTTTGACAACCACTTTTTCGCAGTTCGGATAGTGCTCTTGAGTTTATGTTATTTTCCGGATTTTTCCCATTCCGTTAAATATATATAGTTGTCGTTAATAAAAATGTTTGTCCCATAAAAAATAAAAGGAAATTAAAAAACAATTAAATAAAAGAGAAAAGAAAAGCAAAATTAAAAACAAAAAGATTTGCGTGAGAAGGGAAGAGAAGAACCATGCAGTTCTCTTCTCCCTTTATAAGAAGATCTATGCCGATTGCTCATCAGGCAGCCTCTGTGTGATCCACCGCCACCGTCACTGATGCCGGAGATGGGCTCCTATAAAGCAAAAAGAAGGAGAGTCTAACTCCCCGTTTGGTTGTAACTCCGGAAACGGAAACGGAATGAAAACGAATCTAGTCCACATATGTACCTTGTTCATAGAATCATTTTGGTTGGTTTCATGCAAAATGCACTTGCTTTCCCCTACTTTGTTACCCTATAGGGTATTAAAACTAATTAAATTCTACTACAATTAGTTCAAACCACAAGAAATGATTCCCAACAACTTCATGAACAAGGGTGTACATATGGACTAGATTCGTTTCCATTCCGTTTTCGTTTCCGGAGTTTAAACCAAACGGGCCCTAAAAAGTAAAGGAGGTGTTGGTCGGCGGAGTTGTATCGGAGATTTATCAATGCTCTTCAACAACTCGGTTGGTCACATGGTGAGTTATATAAGTTTTCAATCTTCAATTATTCTTGTAGATTTGGTTAATTATCGTAGAGATTTTGGTGCTAATTTTGTTTCAGTATTGAGGTTGCAACGCTAAAGCAAATCCGGGAGCTTATGAAGGTCAAAGGTCTCACGAACGGCGAAGTAAAGAGCCACTTGCAGGTAATTGTAATGCTTCATTTTATCATCTTCTTCTTTGGATCAATTTGGTTGAAAATGGGTCTAGTAATGACATACTCTTGATTCAAAAATATCAGTTGCATAACAGAAGACCAAATCAATCAACGCCGGTAACATACAACCCCCTCAACTGGTGGTGGTCGGAGGCTTATGGATGCCTCTACCGGAGTAAGCAAAGCTGACGTTGGTTGTTACCGGCCCGACCGGGATTTATGCCCCTGTAGACAGGCCCTGCTTAGGTTCCGACACCGTCACAGAGTAAACGCAGGTCTAAAGCTAATCATTGTAACTCTCCGGCAACTTCGACTTCTACTCACATAACCCCCACTACAAATAATAGAGTTTGCATGGTTTTCTTCTCACGCTATTTTTTTTTTATTTTATTTTATTTGCTTTTATTTTTGTATGAGAAACGTCTTTGGTTACAATAATTAGAGATATTTAATAAAATTGAAAAAATCCAGAAAATAATATAAATTGAAGGGAACCATCCGAACTGCAAAAAAGTGGTGGTCAATATCCGAAAAACCTCATACCACAAGTTAGGGTACCAACCGGAATTTTACAAGAATAAAACATAACAAGCGATAAGATAATAATTGACTTATTCATTCCGAAAATAAAAGGTACATAATAAGTATAAAGTAGTGAAACAGAAGACAGTGAGACAATAATTTACTTGCAAGGCTTGTATTTTTGTTTATCCAGAAACAAACTTAACTATTGTGAAAGTATTACACATAAAAAGCTCAACGTAAGAGATTGGAAAACGAATTCTATGTTGAAGATGTTGAAGAAATGTCAAGCTAAATAAATTTCAATCAATCATGCAATGAAATTCTAATATAACTCCATAGCTTTAACCATTATTCCAACTAAGTAGGAAGTACATATAAAAGCAAAAACTAATCACAACAAAATTATGTTTAGTATTGAGTTAAGAATCCTTGCTCTAACAAAAAAAATTATATTCAACATCGAGTTACAAATTACACATGGTGGGTCCAATACCATCCTACACAAAAACATCAACATGATTATAACCAAATTCTTCTATTTACAAAGTGATAGTGAGGGATTCAAAATTGAAACGAAGAGTGAGTTAGTGTTAACAAACGACCCAATTCCAACAAAAATACGCAACAACCTCCTACATAACCCTAAATTGTTAATACTCAACGAGAGCGATAATGAGGGATTCAAAATTGAACATACGAGAGACATAGACAAGATCAAGAAGGATGAATGGAGATCCATATGGCGCGAGAGATTGAGAGAGATCCAGAGAGTCGGGACTAGGGAC
The DNA here is from genome assembly GCA_002319775.1 of Fagopyrum tataricum. Lineage (NCBI taxonomy): Eukaryota > Viridiplantae > Streptophyta > Magnoliopsida > Caryophyllales > Polygonaceae > Fagopyrum > Fagopyrum tataricum. Next base: position 29,875,040 of record CM008283.1, on the reverse strand, counting down.
TCGGGTGTAAGTGTCTAATAGAGAGGTGGGTATGCACAAGCCTAGCGAGTAGGGCTTTTATTACTTGATCGATGATTTTGAACCTTTTTACCTTTTATGATTTTTACGTCTTAGATTGAAAATGACAATTTGATAACCATGTCCTTGCGGATACGACCTTGGTTTCTAGGATATATTGTAATTACATGTAATGTGCAATTGCGTTTTGTATTAGCTTGTTTGAGACGCATACAAAAATCTCTTATTTCTCCCTTTTATTGCGATTTTGTGTTTCTTACCTTTTACTAACCAATTAACCGATTTATCCTAATTGGTTGACCGATATGTTTATATTTTTCCCCCTTTGTGATTTCAATTGTTCGATTATGTATCGCTCTAAAGCGTCTACTTACCTTAATCATCCATATTTCTCTAAATAAATTTTTTAAAAGAATAACATTGATAACATGAGACTTTTGTAACATCAAGAATAATTTGATCAACAAGAAAAAACATAATGATATTAAAATGAGATAATACTTCAACTCAAAAGAGGCAAGCAAAAATGTAACGTTTACAATGGGGTCTACATAAGAGAAATATGAAAATGCATCACTATAAAACAAAAGACAAGCAAAACATATAGGTCCACGTAAAATATATGAATAACACATCAACTTTTGACATTTCAGATGACCTCTCCATATTGTTCGATGACTTCTTTAACCTTCTTTTTAAGATCATTGAGTTTATCATCTGTATCTCCAAAGAGACCTGCAGGATACCTCATTCGGACATCCATAGTTATCTTACATTTGTCGATCTCTGTAAACAATACTTGGGAGTTGCTTTTCAATCTTTGATCATAACCCTCGAGAATACTGCATTCATTGTATACAAATAATCAAACATTTGTGTAAATGTATAATGATAGATTAAAGATCAATAGATATATGTATGTCCTGTAATTGGTACTTACCACATTATTTTGTTCTTAAGCTCTTCAATTTTGGATAGTTTCACCTTAATACCGATTTTGAAGGATATGACCTCAATCATTGGAACAACTTCCTCTTGGTTAGATGGAATTGACTTTATCAAATCTTTACGCAATTTTACGATCAAAGACAAGATTTTAGAGCGGTGAAAAGCTCTGGTCTCGGCCGAAAAATATGACACAAGGTATTTGAAATGTACAACTATCGTCATGTCTTCCTTGCTTATCTCCTTTTTCACGACCGTGGTTTTAGATGTGTAAGTCAAATCGTCATCCAAAGTCCTAATGGTATAGGGAAACAAGTTAATATTATATTTACATAGATAGATAGATTGATAGATAGGAAATTGGTTACTTCTCGATTTTGACTTGAAGATCGACGATGAGCTCCTCGGGAGCTTCAATTGGAACTTGAAACTCGACCGAATCAGACTGATCGGGCAAGATGTCAAGATTGATGATGGACTTTGTAGACAACTCGCTATTAGGATAGATAGCTTCTACCCCGGTGTCGTATTTAATGAAGATTGTTGTTAGAATATTTAGCTTGCTCACTTTCATCTGTACGCAAACATGCATTTACGAATCAAATCATATTCATGTACATATATCATGCAGGTAAAAGTAGTAGTGCATACTTCATATCCGTCGACGATGACACGGTCACCCACATCAAAAGGATGCATTCCAAAGACAAAGATTACACCGTCGAAGATTTCCCTTAAGCTTTTACCAAATATGAAACTTGCAGAAACAACCGGTGCAAATAATATCGCGAGTTGAGCGGTGGTAACAATCTCTGAGAGTAGAAGCCATATAACAAGCACCAGTGAAATCACAATCGTAGTCAACAACAGGTTCAATTTCCAGAAGATGCGTTCTGAGCTTTCTATAATATGTTTTAACCCCAAACAATTCTTCATAGCTTGCACCTATATATAAACTCGTAAACATACACACAAATTAGTAATAATGCATGTACGTATGCCTATATTCAAGTACAAAAGGTGTATATGTATATATGTATAAGCATACCGCCCATCTCAAGAATTGATCTTGAGTGATCCTTTGCTCCCTCGTTGTTTGTTCTTCCCTAGTTGCAAACAATTCAAAGACACGTTCCATTTCATTTTCGCTTAGTTCATATTGTTCAAGATCCTTAGGAGAAATGTCACTGCAATGGATAGAACTGAATTAGGTTAAAGTTATAAGTATTTTATCATTTTATATATACCTAATTTTATCTCCTGAATAAAGAAAACAAATTTCTCAGTTACTGCATTTTATGGTAGATAAATAAAATGACATAAATTGAATAGAGACAGAAAATAACATACAGCTCATTATTGTCGTCTTGGCGGCCTTTGGGGATTTTTTGGAACATGTCTCTAGCCACCTTCATAAGCTCTTGATCATCATTAGTGTCTTCAAGAAGTTGAAGAACTTTAGGCATGTCGGTCTTCATATGCCTTAGATATGTATAAGTAAGTCGTTTGAGGATCCAAACAGGAGTTGTTTCTTTCCTTATGCTTGCAACACTCATCCAAAAGCTCAGTCCTGGAGATGTATCTACAGCTTCATCCCTTTTAGTAACTGTGTAGCCTTTTTTAATCTTTGTTTTCTTGCTATTGGTAAGAAAGCTCCATTTGCCTTCGTTTTGAATGAATTGCATAGCATGCAACTGGAGGACTGTTAGACGAATCCTGAGGCATAAATCCGCATAATGCAAGTCGGCCTTTAGTCTATGAAATAAAGCGTTCTTCATAGTCCAAAGGAATGCCCCTATCGTTAGTGTCATCAATAGCCTTGTTACTTGCTTCACTGCTACATTCAAATCTTGCTTATATTCGTCCATTGATGTATGGAATATATGAGCCCTGTGTTTCAAAGGAATAGTAAAATTACAGTCACTGTCAGTAATTTATTCAAAGGAATAGTAATGAATGATTATATTGAATCCCGTTCATTTCAAGTCCGGGTCCAGTTTCGTTCGATTTCAGTTCAGTTTCGAGTTCGCATTTCGGTTTCCGGGTTTTAGGTTTCGGGTTTCGATTTCAACAAATATTGTCCATGATGTCACTTTTTCGTGTGTATTAGCTCGTTCACGGTTTGCTAACACTTTATTCTATGAAGTCATTGTAAGTAATTTTGTTTTGATAAATGTAATTAAAACTTATATTTCAAACAACTACATCTTTTATTTATATATATATATAGTTGGTTTTAGGTGAAAAGGGATATTAGAGTTAAAAATAAAGTATTCACATATATTAGATATATATAATATGAATTCATACAATTAAAAATTGTTCATGTTTATTCAAAATTATCTACTTTATGACAAATTGTTTAACTATATAATAAATTGTTCAAGTATAAATTTATATATCTTATTCAACTAAATTTTGTTTTATATATATTTCAATAAATTACGTCATAAATCAATATAAAGAAGTTACATACGTACCCACTTTTGTCTTTGACAATCTGAGGTCGGTAGAATGTATACCACACGAAGAAGAGGAGCGCTGACCACAGGGTAATGTCAACGCTCATCTTGAGCCGACGGGCAAGGTAGACCGTGTACTTCTGGGTCCTTCTAAACCAGATTAGCGGCTCAGAGGCGGCGTAGGTGAGGAACCGGATAACCGGAAACCCCGAGACGATGACCATGAGCAATGCCACCCAGCTATGAACCCTCAAGTTCAAAAACTCCTTGTCTTTGACGTTAGGCATGTTCCACGTTGTCACCAAGAACGTAATCAAACCCACGAGGATGACCACGTGGCCTATCCACATCAGCACTGAGCTGGCCTTTTGGTCATGCGGTTCGCCTTCTAGATCCTCCATCAGCTTCTTGTAGGCTTCACGCTCCGCCTTCCGGTCACCGACCTCCCCGGCTGACTTGTCGTCCACGTGGAGGCAGTCCTTGAACTTTTTGTAGCATTCAAGGAAAGGCTCTGTAATATCGTGTTTGGAAGTTTTATAGCATTTCTCTTCATCCTTTTTGTCGGCGGTGTTGATGTCTATGACATTGCTTTCTTCGTTGGAGGTACTCATCTTGATGTACTATATAATAGATAGAGATCGGAAGCCAATTGATTGAATACAAAGTGCATGAGGTATGATTAACAATTTCTTCTTGTGTCTTGGATTTTGTAGATTGGAAGCCATATGATTGAATACATATATAGTGTTGGATATATTTGATGCTAATTGTAAAGGGTTGTTTTAGTTGTTTAATTATGTGTTAGTAAACAATGCTTTACTTGTGTTATAAGGCGAAATAATGCTTTACTTGTATTTTACATGTTGTGCGGTATTATGAGAAAGAACCTAATTTAACATAGAAGAAAGACAAAATATCGATTTATAGCAGTTTACTCCAATAACGACAATGTTTATTTTCAGATAGATTTTATTAAGGTTCTAAATACAAATGAATAGATAATCGGAGGCGGAGAAAACACTATAATATATCTATATATATATATATATATATATATATATATATATATATATATATATATATATATATATATATATATATATATATATAATCCTAGATAAAACTTGGTTGTTGAATATAAGATTGAGTGAAACAGTAAAACCCAAACAAATATAAGATTGAGCCAAATAATAAAGACTCAAATTATATGGCACAATGTTTAGACAATTTTTTTTTAAAATGATCTTGATTTAAATTATGATAATGACACTTTGAAAATATGAAATTTATTTCAAAATTATATACTTTAAATTGAATGAATTAAAAAAAAGTTATTATTATTATTATTATTATTAGTTTGACAACAAATACTCTTATTATTCAACAAATAAATAATAATAATTCAACAACAAAGACATCAACGTACTACTCCCCAAACTTAATATATTGAATTGAAAAACATATTATGTATAATCACAAATTTATATAATTTTTTTTTATCGTTACTATATTTTTTCTATATAAATTAGAAAATATAATTGATATCTATATATCTAGATATACTACATTTTTTTAATAGTTTTTTTTTTTTTTGTGGTAGTAAATATATATTTTAAGATGTCTTATCTATTGAACTTATGTCTTTATCATAAATCACTAGTATATATACTTGGCTTGTCTAGCTACCCACAACACAAAACATGCCACACTATAATCATTATTAAATGACTTGGACATCCTCTTCTTATGTTGTTTTCGTAAGCCTCCAACTCACACAAATCAATTATTTATGTTCCTCCTTTATTCCTTTGGTTATAACTTAAACCTCACATAATTCATTTTAATTTTAATTAATTTTCCTCCTATCCCACTTTATTCATGAATCTTTATTTATTTATTTATTTTATATTTTTTTTGGTAATGGTAAATTCGAAGACCATCCGGTTCGATCAACTTAACCGCTCTACGTCCAGATCGGGTAGAAAGTCGTGACCCATTGTTGAGAGATACCCTCCCAATATCAATTTTTCCATACATGTCGTCGGTAGGATTAGAACTTTAAAAACTTATCAATCTTTAACTTCTATAGTATGAGGATGTACTCCATATATTAGGGAGTGATGACTTATATGTTCATTCCTTGCATCAAATGAGGTTGAGTGAAGTGTGAGTATGCTTTCACTTTACAAACTTATCATAATAATTAAGCCAAAGTTTACCACCTTTACGCATCTGTGTACATCCATGATTAGTTTCATAAAAAAAATGGTTTATAAGTTTACCTCTTTGATCATATACAATATCAGGGGTCGAGACAAGGGGAAAATGTGCCTCCTTTAACGAAATAATTACTATGTATACGGACATATTTCATAATTCTTTGTTAGTTCATTTGGCAGATGATGGGAAGGAAGAACTTAGAGTGGAGGGTTTGAGTCTTGATAATAACAAAAATATTTTTTGTTTTTATTATTGCTTAAATCTTAATTAATCCAATCAACTCAATATAATATTTAACATAATATGTGAATTAATATGCAAAAGGTATTATACGGAAAAAAAAATTGTACCTCCTTCAAAAATTTTAGGCTCTGCCAGTTATATATTATTGGTCGTTCGGTCAACATTGACCTATCAAATATGAAAATATTCAAATCTGATTATTGCTTCATAATGTAAATTATTTGTAGTTGAATATATACATGCTTAATGTACTACATTTGTACATTTAACAATTATGTACTTTTTAGTTTTTACCATAACTCATCTTTCTGATAAATGATTGTTAGTTATGATATTTTTAACATGTGAAATTTATTTTTAATTTTTAATTTTTAATTGAGAGAATTAAAAAAAAAAGTAAATTCTTTCAGTCTGATAACGAATACAGTAATTGCTCAACCAATACAAGAAATACATTTAAGAACAAATGACATAAATTATTCCACAAATATTATATAAATTTTAAATACGGTATTTTTTTTTTATAATCATTATTTCACTATGTTTTCTCTATATACATTGGAAAATGTGATCAATATCTATATATCTAACTATACAATATTATTAGTTGTTGAGGTAATAAATTCATAATTTCAGACATCTTACATATCGAGCTTTTTTTTATTTATTTATAAATAACTAGTATATATAAAGATTTCCGATAAAATTATGTCTTCTGTCAATATCGGTCCCAACAATTTCGACTTTATATTAAAACAACATAATATAATAAATTTAATTTTTATTATTAAATTGAAAGATTATATAAATATATGATGATATATATCCTAACAGATAACCCAATATATATCACGTTCTTGATATTTCTCATTTTCTCTTTACTTTTCAGTTTGTCTGGGTTAAATTTCTCCTTGAGATTGTATCGTGGTCTATTTTATGACAAAACCATTATCTGTCATAACTTGCTGTTTAGTTTATGATGCGTTGAAATAGAATGTGTACTTTGAAAAGGATTATCCCTGTTGTTTCTCACTCTCCAGTTGAATGCTGTATTATATTGTGAAATTTCGAATGGTATTCTTGTAGTTTAGAATTTTTCGGATTTTGTCCAAAAGTTTTTTTCAGTCCTAATGGTACCCTTAAACTTTACAATATTTCGGATTATGCCCAGATTACTTTAAGATGCGAAACAGTCCCTTAATTTTAATTATGAAAAGAAAAGGAAAATAAAAACTAAAACAGATTTTAAACAAATTCAAGAATAAGACCTTCCTCATTCCTCTCACGAAAGAAAAACCAAAACCTCAATTCTCAATGTGGAATGTCTTCTCTTTCCGTTCTTCACATCTCGATTTCCGGACTCCTCCTCCTACATGCTTCTCTTTCTCAACATCTAAAATCTTCTAGCCCTAATCCCTATTTCTTGGATTTTTTGCTATTTTCTGCTATGATGGCATTCAACTTGTTGGGCGGTAGATAGGATAACTGAACCCATCAAATACGTGATTTGTTGATGCCTTATACATCAAGTAGGACAACTTGTTTCAATCTGAGTAAGTTGATTTTAATTGTTCAACATGGAGTTCGGGAAGAGTTTCAATCGATTTTTAATCCATTACAATGGAGTTGTTTCAATATGCTACTTCCATGAAAATTGATAAGTTTCCTAATCAAATATGGCAACTTGTTTCAATTTGTGTAAGCTGATTTTAATATGTTCAATATGGAGGTCGGGAGAGTTTCAATATGCTTTCAATCCATTCCAAATGAATTTGTTGTCTGTGTTGTTTTTTTCTTTCTCTAGTTCAGAGCTGATGAAAATGGGAGAGATGGTGGGTGAAATTAACCCAAAATAAAATTCAATAAATTTCCAAAATTATGCTGTCAAAACAACAACAAAAATCGGGAAATCATTTTTGGATTAAAAAGAATGAGAGGAATTCAGGACATATTTGCCCATAAATCAAAACAAAATTGCGAATTTGTAGAGGAAGATCTTTTTTTCATATTATATATATATATATATATATATATATATATATATATATATATATATATATATATATATATATATATATATATATATATATATATATTTCTTAATTTGTTTTAGTTTTTTTTATATATTATTTTTTCATTATTCAAAATTAAGGGTATGTTTGATAGTCTAAGGTAATTTGGGCAAAATCCGGAATATTGTAAAGCTTAAGGGTACCATTATAATTGGAAAAAATTCTTGGACAAAATCCGAAAAATTCCAAACTAAAGGAATACCATCCGAAATTTCCCGACAATTATAAGCCTAATTTGTGAAAATTGTCATAGGAAAAACTTATTATCGTTCGGAAGGTACATTGAGAATTTGAGTGTAAACTTGTATAAATCCAGCCCCGTCCGACCCGCTCGCCCTAGAAAATATGGGTATGAATAGTTAAGCTTGTTCGTGTTTGGTCTGGTTCATTTTTTAATTGGACGGGATGGATAAATGTTTTTGTCTTCGGACCAACTCAACTCGATCCGTATATATTTAAATAGATATAATTTGTTTATGTATCTATATATAGTTTAGTTTGTTTAGGGTGCCATCTACTTTGATCTTACATTTAGTTTATTTTGAGTATTTTGACGAATTATACTCAATTGTAATACAAAATTACATGGATAATTGGATTGCAATTGTACTTGTTTTTCACGTATTTGGATTCATTCATTTTTGCGTATTGATTGTTGTTAAACTCGTTGGTAGTGTACTACGCATATATAATTGGATTTAAAATATGTGTTAAATACATTATATTACTTGTTTTGAATGCTAAATCTAGGGGGGAAAAACGTACAATCAAGTACATACGGATTACCCGGGCTGGACTGGCCCAACCGAACCCACACCTTCTAGGTAGAGTTTTTATTTATAGCCCGACCCGAATCAAGTACATACGGGTTACTCGGGCTAGACTGGCCCAACCGAACCTACACCTTCTAGGTAGAGTTTTTAGTTATAGCCTGACCGAACCCGCTTTTGTACGGGTCTAATTGAGTGCTACAACTCTTGTTTGAATATTGCATTTCAACTCTGCACTACTACAAAATGTTCTACAACAAGACTTGAAAACCACTCAAATTGAGGTACTGAAGAATGCTTTATTGTTCCTTGCAATGGCCATAATAGTAAGCTAAAATTCATGTTACAGAAAGCTGCCTTGGTTGGACCACACAGTCTAAAGTCTTACATATATAGAAAATTACACACAACTTAGCCTTGTATTTTGTCCAGAGGCAACTTACCTATAAAATTGTTACCAAGGCTTCCAAAGTAGAGGTGATTCTCGTACTCGAAAGCCGTGGTAACAAACGACATAAGCTTACCATCTGGGTCATCATATCTCCTCACTATTCTGCCATTAGTATCCACATTCACAACTGACACTCTCTTTGCATCGCCCATCACATATTTGATCAATGCAGGGTATGTTGCTATTATATGCTTTGCTACTTTGCTAGAGTGTATGAACATCGTCCTTTCCGATGCCATCTGCAGCGTAAACAGATCGAATTGCTAGAGTGTATTTAGTAATGGTTAGTTCAACAATCGGTCAAGCGAACTCATACCTGTATAAGAGCTATCCAAAAGGTTCCATCAGGTGCAATGTGGATATTATCTGGACAACCAGGAAGATTATCCACAAAGATCTCGGTTTTTCCTTTCCTATCACCTTTCAGCCAATACTTGAGGCAACGAAATCTAAAACAACACAAACATATATATATCATGTTGTGCGAAATTATGAGAAATAACATAATTCAATAAACAAGAAAGACAACACAAAGATTTATGATTTTATTGAGGAGTCTTAGAGTATAAAACAGGGTCAATTCGATGCATATTAACATATCATATCCATTCAAATCCGATAATCTTGTGTGTTTCTTTAAGGTTAAAGAGTTTTACTCACTTCCATGACTCACAGACCAAGAGGTAATCTTGGGATTCCGAAAGCGCTACACCATTAGGAAAGCTCAAGTGATTGAGCACTAGAGATGTCTCCTTAGTAGAAGGATCATACTTAAAGAGTTGACCATGAGGCTTAGCTTCCAATACGTCGAAGTACCAATTATGGAGGCTAAATCGATCGCTCGGGTTGCTGAAGTATATGGTTCCATCCGCTTCCTCAACCAGCTCATCCGCAAAACTATATCACAGAGTCATCATTCGTTTTTAGTACCTCATCAAACAGAACACAGCAACTCAGAACAGAGAAAGCTGAGCCTACTGCATAACTGCATATATATAACTGTTGAGTGTGTAATTGTCCCACATCGACAATATGATATTACATGAACCTATTACCATATTGTCGATGTGGGACAGAATGTTATCATCACATATTTTCTGCAGAATTGGGTTCTACACAGAAGCATTACTTGATCTTGGAACCATTGAAATGGGATGCCAGAATCGTTACACCTTCTTCATTTACCTTCACCAAGCCCTACACAGTAGATAAATAACATTAGCCTACTGTATATATATAGCATATTTTCTGCAAATTAGTGTTCTGCAAATTAGGGTTTTGCAAATTCGGGTTTACGAATCGATACATTGTGAGTGTCACATAGGACGACATCGCCGTCTCTGTTAACGATGATTCCGAGCATGGTGGAGCTGTTGAGATTCTTCCAATTCTCCAAAGTTCCATTTTTATGCAGCTTTTTGATCCAACCATCTCTAGTGGCTGTATAGAGGATACCATTTTTATCAAAATACACATCTTCTGGATGCAGAATTGAGCCTTCACCGAGTTTGGTCACTTGCTGTCAAGTTCAAATTAACAATTAATTATAATATGTTTATAATATTTACAGTCAATCGAGTGGGAGGAAGAAGAAGAAGATGACGTCACCTGTAAGTGGCTGTTCGGAGACGGAGAAGGAGGAGGGCGATGAAGAATCTCCGGTGAAATTAATGGTGAGAAGAAGTAAATCTGTAAACCGAGAGCGAGAAAGCATCCTACCACAAAGATTGCAAAGCTTAACGACGCTGCTCTCGTCATAATTGATAGATCGAGGTTATTACCTCTGCAATTGATTTTGCATGCCTACGACAAATCAAAGGAAATATCAAATATATATATATATATATATATATATATATATATATATATATATATATATATATATATATATATATATATATATATATATATCTACATGGATAGAGTTGGGTCAAAGTATCAGATAGCTAGATATGTGGCTACATTTCAGTTGCCTTCATTTTCCACACAACTACGTACAATTTTTTCCAACACGACTCTCCTAGGTACAAAATTGACATCTACCATCTAGAAATTAACAAGCATGAGTACAAAGGATTTATCTATGTCGCTCCAACCAATTAGATAAATCTCATAAGAAACTGTAATGACAACATTTTCCATGTATGGAAATATATTGGTTTGATTGTACGATGAGGTTGAAATTAAGGAATGATTAATAAAACATAGTACTAAAATATGCTTCAACTATCTCAAATATGTAAAAATGTTATGTGGACCACAAGGTTAATAGTATTTATGTGGATTAGGTATATATACCAATATCATTGTGATTTAATGGGGAGAATCTTTGTTACTTTATACGGGGAATATCCCCTAGTGTTTTTTTCTCTACAAGAACATGATATACTTAGAATGCTAAAGTTTCTCGGACTTGTATCTATGCATTTCAGGGAGAGTTTGGTATGGAGGGCCATTTGTTTAAAATATCAACAAAAGGAATGTCCACATTTATCTTCTACAATATCTCGCTAAACTTATTATGTTACATCATTTGATGATATTTTTTTATAACGGAAAGCGGTTAGGTTGGTCTACCTCCTAGACGGTAGACCAACATAAAACATTCTTGTGGATGATAACATAAAGTTCAGCATTATCAGAAAAATTAGTGTTGGGGTTGAGATTCCCATATGGGTCAATTGATCAGCAACACGGTTGATTTGTTTAATGTATAGGACATGAAGTCCGGAACAATACTAGCCAAGGGTCCTTGTGTTAATGGAGTCTATTTTGGCCTTCTCCACCCAAAACCATACTCTCAGTCCATAAGGCTTGTCTAGGAGATCTCCAACCCAAGCTAGGTCATTCGTCCTCCACTGTTGTCCAATTTCTAGTTCACAAGTTTCAATTGAGTAATTCTTTGTTTAGACAATCATGTTGTAATTCTTGTCACATCAATGAAAGTCGCAAGCTTCCTTTTTACAAGTCTTCTATTTTATCTACTTATTTTCTTGAAATCATCTACTCACATGTGTGGAGCTCACTTGTTCTTTCATATGATGGTTTAAAGTACTATATGTTATTTGTGAATCACTTTACCAAATACTCATGGCTTTATCCCCTCAAAAAGAAATCCAAAACTAAACAAGTCTTCATTACACTCAAAGCACTTGTCAATAGCTATTTCAACAAATATCAAAATACTACTCCGAAAATGGAGGCGAATATCTTGCTCTTCGACCATTCTTAGGGTCGGTAGGTATAACACACTTCACATCTCCTCCTCATACTCCGGAACATAATGGTACATCTGAAAGAAAACATCAACACATCGTCCAAACTGGTTTATCTCTCTTAACTCACTCCGGTATCCCACTCGACCATTGGCCACATGCCCTCACGTACAACCGCAACCTATCTTATCAACCGTCTCCCCACTCAAATATTGCAAAATGGCTCTCACTCATCTACCTCAGACATCTCCCGACTACACAAAACTCAAGAGTTTTTGATGCCTTTGCTTCCCATGGCTACGTCCATTTACTCGTTATAAGTTGGAACCAAAATCCATAGCTTGTGTGTCCATCGGCTACTCCTCTACACAAAGCGCCTATCAATGTCTAGGTCCGAAAACCCGAAAAATATACACCTAAAGGCATGTAAAATTCATTGATGTGTATGGTATATCCTTACAAAGACATGTCCATTTACCTAACCCATCTTATACCTCAACAACACAATGGCCCCATACCCATAACTATTTTACATGCCCCAAATCGGCCTAACCCATTCTCACCTACAACAAATGAGCAGGCTATTAATTCAAACCCTAACGTGTCGGGTCTCGATTCCTCTCCTACCATTTCAAACCCTCCTTTACTTGGTCCCAATTACCTCCCACCAATACCGTCACCTCTCTCCCCTCCCCTCCTTCCCTTCCAAACCCTAACTCATCTCCACCACCTGCTTCTGCTACACTTATACCTCAACTCACACCATCCCAACAAAGGAATTGTCCCTTGTTCCAGAAACAACATCGTTAAGCCAATCCAAAAATTAAAACCCCACCTCCACAAAGACTCATCCTTGCCTGCCGAACCAACAACCCTAAACTAAGCACTAAAGTTACCCAAATGGAGGCAAGCCATGCACCTTGAGTTCACTACTCTCCAAAGCAACAAGACATGGGTGTTGGTACCGCCGACTCAAGCATCTAATAAGGTTGGATGCAAATGGTTTTTCGGAACAAAGTATAAATCAGATGGATTTGTCGACAAGCTCAAGGCTCGCCTAGTATCCAAAGACCTTCAGTCTAGTAGTCAAGCGTGTCACCATAAGTGTCATCCTAACTCTAGTTGTCTCCAATGGCTGGCCACTGAAACTACTTGATGTCAACAACACATTCTTACAAGGCACTCTTCTTAAGGATGTGTACATGATGCAACCTGCGGGATTTGTTGACAAGCATCACCCAACTCATCTCTGCAAACTAAACAAGGATATCTATGGTTTGAAACAAGCACCTCGAGCCTGGTACAATGAACTCAAAGTCTACTTAGCAGACATGGGTTTGGTTAAATTTGTTTCCGATGCATCTCTGTTCATCCTAAGTCAGAATCACATCCAATTTTATTTCCTGGTTTATGTGGACAACATCATTATCATTGGTACTCCATCACATGTTCTTGATATAATGATTCTTCAGCTTGACAACAAGTTTTTCCCTCAAGAACCTTGGTCCATTATCCTACTTTCTTGGTGTTGAAGTGCTACCCACGCAGTGTAGTTTGTTTTTGTCTCAAAGGAAGTATATCCTTGACCTCCTTCACAAAGATGGAATAGATGTATCCAAACCGATCACCACACCTATGACAACTACTCCTCTCCTCTGAGATATGGGTTTTATATTACCCTCCCTAATAGATTATCGAGTAATTGTTGGAAGTCTTCAATATTTGGGACTTACTCGTCCTCACATTGGGTTCTCTGTTGGCAAACTATCACAATTCATGCAATGTCTCACTATAGATCACTGGCCAGCACTCAAGTGTCTCTTACGATACCTTGTTGGCGATCCACTTAGGCATCAACATCATAGCAACTCGACAATTAAACCTTCATGCCTTTGCTGATGCCGACTAAGCAGGTGACAAAGACGACTTCGTTTCCACCAAATGCTACATGTTCATCTAGGTCGAACACCTATCTCCTAGAGCTCCCGCAAGCAGAAGCCAGTGGCACGCTCATCTATAAAGGTCAAGTAGAAAGCAATAGCTGACACATCATCAGACCTCCTCTAGGTATGTCAACTCCTCACTTAACTAGGTGTGTCTCAATCTCTCCCACTCATAATTTGTTGTGACAACTAGGGAGTCACAAGCGTAAGTCCAAATCCTATTTTCCACTCCCGTATGAAGCACATAGCATTGGCATACCATTTTGTTGATGAACAAGTCCAACACCACAAACTTCGAGTCATCCATGTTTCCACCTAAGGACCAATTTGATGACATCTTGACAAAGCCGCTCTTGAGTACCAGGTTCCATGAACTATTCTCCAAGTTGGAACTTTCCCGTAGGTCGTCAAACTTGAGGGGATATTAGGAATATATGATATTGATTCTCATAATCTTCAAGATCTTGTTGTGTTATCTATAATAAGCTAGTGTGTCCTAAATTCCTAATTAATAGACAACTACTCTTGTATAAAGGAACCTCTCTTACACAATAATAATACATGATTCATAATACCTTCTTCTATACATTCATCATCTTAGGTAGTGTTCCAAAATACGCCGTCCAGGGCCGTCTAGACGACGTCTAGATGCTGGACGGCGTATGACCGTCCCGTTTTTGGCCTAAACGGAACCTTCAAGACGGTTTTAGTATAAATAGGGGTCGGGATGGGGCGGGACGGGGTAAGACGGGGCGGGACGGGGTAAGACGGGGCGGGACGGGTTAGACGGGGCGGGACGGGTTAGACGTATTTTTCCCAAAAAACCGAATTTTAGGTCAAAAAACGTGCTTTATTCTCTTTCTCTCCCACCGAGTCCCCGACTGGCGATTTCACGAGCAGCGAGTCCAGCGACGGCCGCTCCCTATCTCCTCTTCTCTCCGACAAGCCGAGGCGACGCCGGGACAGCGACTCCGTCTCCGGTGACGGTGACCTCTACTGTCTTCTCTCCGATGGTGGATCACGGTGAGTCGGTGACCTCTGCTTTTTTCTTATCTGTTGTGATTCAGTTATTGTGAACCTTCTGTCCGACTGTCCCTCTGTTAGTCTGTGAACCCTCTGTCCTATTGTGAACCCTCTGGGGTGTGGACCGTGGTTTGTGTGGTTCTTCTCATTCTGTAACTGTGTTCTTCACTCTCAGCCTTCTGTTTTGAAAACAGAACACGTGAACCTCAACTTGTGTTCCTTAGTGGATTGTTTAATTGTTTCAAAAATCCACTAGTGATTAACTGATTATTTAATTTGTTATTTGAGACAGTCATTAGTTCATTACTGATTATTTTTACAGCTTACAGACACATTATTTGGATGTCTGTGTTGACTTTTTTTTTTAATTATTAATGTGATAGATATTGATCATAGACCATGTCTCAATCAACTCCGACTGAACCGACTCCAAACGAGTCAACGAGCGGCGTTTCAAAACTGAAGCGAAATAGTGGAGACATTGGATGGGAGTATGCAATACTTAGTTAGCTCAACTCAAGAAAAATGGAAATGTTTGAAATGTGAGAAGGAGTTTAGTGGAGGAGTTAGCCGAGTTAAGCAACATATTGCCGGAATTAGGGGCAATATTACATCTTGTACCAAGTCTTCCGATGTAGACAAGCAAAGATGCAATTCAACAAGCCAAAAAGAAGAAGGTGGTTGCAAGACAAGAAGATGAAAGTCTTAGAAGAGAAGTTAATGTGATAGACGTTGAGGGAGATGATGATGATGATTGTCCCAAAAAACCACCTCGTTCTCTTGGATCAATGGATAAATTTGTTTCAAAAATCAATTCCGATGACATTAGCTTGAACGAGAGCAAAATGAAGAGACAACAAAGCATCAACAACGCTCTCTTCAAAGAACGGAGCCTTAAAGTGAGTCAATACATGGCTAGGTGGGTGTATGAGTCCGGCATACCCTTTCATGCGGTGGACAATGATGCATTTAGAAGATTTGTTGAGGCGGATGGACAATTTGGTCCGGGGTATCAACCTCCATCACAATATCAACTTGGAGAACCACTCTTGAAGGGTGAAGTGGAAAGAATGAAAACATCGCTCAAAGTTCAAGAGGAAGCATGGGAAGGATGGGTGTTCTATCATGACGGATGCTTGGAGTGATAGAAAGAGGAGAAGTATTATGAACTTGTGTGTGAACACCGGTGGTTCAACTACTTTTCTTGGTTCCAAAGAGGCTTCCTTAGATGCACACACCGGGAAATATATATTTGAGTATGTTGATGAGTGCATTGAAAAGATTGGGGAGAAAAATGTGGTCCAAGTGGTGACCGATAATGCTTCAAACAACATTGCGGCTTCAAACCTATTGCTTGAGAAGAGGCCTCAAATATTTTGGACTCCTTGTGCTACTCATTCTATCAATCTCATGCTTGAAGCCATTGGTATGCTCTCATTTTGCAAGAATGCAATTACTAAAGCAAAGAGCTTCACCGTATTCATCTACTCTCATCACAAGACCTTGACATTAATGAGAAGTCGTGCACAAAGAGAGATTGTCCGTACGGGAGTGACTAGGTTTGCATCTTCTTACTTGACATTGCAAAGTTTACTTGAAAAGAAAGGGACGTTGAAGGGCATGATGACATGTGATGAGTGGGAGAAATCAAAATGGTCAAAGAGCAAAAAGGGGAAAGATGCTTGTGCTACTATATTATCTTCTACATTTTGGAGTGTGTGAGCTTATCTTTGAAGGTGTTTACACCTTTAGTAAGAGTGCTCCGACTTGTAGATGGAGATTTGAAGCCGGCCATGTGGTTTGTGCATGGTGAGATGCTAAAGGCGAAAATAGAGATAAAAGCGACTTTTAGGAATAAAGAGGAGAAGTATAAGCCTATACTTGATCTAGTGGATGCAAAGGGAAAGGACCATGTTGATACTCCACTTCACTTGACGGCCTACTTGTTAAATCCATTTTATTTATACAATTCCGGTTCGGAATGGTCCATTGAAGATTGGGAGGGTCTTATGAATGGAGCTTTTAAGTGCATTGAACGGTTTTATCCCAACATTGACATGCAAGATCAAGTTATAAATGTGGAGTTTCCTAAGTACAAGAATAGAGAAGGGGCTTCTGGAAGAGTTTTGGCATCAAAAGGGTGTTCCAAGAATGATGAAAATTATAACCCGGGAATGATTATTTCTCTGTACATTTTCCTTTATACAAAAGTGAACTAGTTAAAAATTTTGCTATATGTTTTTTTTAAATCTATAGTTGTTTGGTGGAGGGCATATTGAAATCAAACTCCAAATCTCCTAAAGATTGCAACTAGGATACTTTCCTTGACAACAAGTTCATCCGGATGTGAAAGAAATTGGAGTGTCTTTGAAGGGGTAATTAATATACTCTCGTTAGAATATTTTTAGTTACTATAGTTATTATAGTTTCTATAATAACTTATTGGATTGTTGATTTTAACTTTGTAGATTCACACAAAGAAGAGGAATAGGCTAGACACCGTCCGAATGAACAACCTAGTTTATGTTCAATTCAATGCAAGGTTATTGAATAAGAAGATGAAAAGCCGAAAAGAGAAGGTTGATGTGCTTCTAACAAATGAGGCTTCACATGCACAAGCATGGATAGTTGATGGAGTAGATGACGGTGACGAAGAGGTCATGCCCGGTTCCGGCCTTACATGGGATATGGTGAGTGAGGAATTGGGAGTGGATGAGGAATTGCAACCAAGAAGAAGTGGTCGCCTTGGAGGAGTTGTAGAGGAAGTGAGAGAGCTTTATGAGGATGATTTTGTATCCGATGGCACGGAAGATGAAGATGATGAGGAGGAAGAGTTTGACTTTGAGTCGGACAAGGAGATCCTAGTTCAAGAAGATGCATATGAAGAGATGGAAGAGTAGATTATTAGCTCATGTTATGTCTAACATGTGTCTAGTTATCAAGAGAAGAAAGTGAAGATGAATTTGATGATGCTATGGAGAGCCCTTCTGGATAGGGGTAAGCATAAATCGGCCGGTTCAGTTGAACCCAACCAAAACCGCCATTTTCGGTCCAAACCAAACCATAAACTGATAATTTTGGTTCGGCTATCGGTCCGTGTAAAATAGAGTTTCGGTTTTCGGTTCGGTTGATGAACCGAACCGAAAACCATCGGTTCAAACCGTTTTTATTTAAAAGCCAAAACAATGAAAGATGAGGAGTCTCAAGTCTGAAACCAAATTAGGGTTTTGTCTAGGTATAAATTGGTTTCTGAGGAGGTTGTCTCCCTTGCCGCTCTCATCTTCCATCTTCCCAAACACCTAAGTTTTCATTTCTCTCGTCTTCTCTTCTGTAATGTTAGGGTTTAGTCATGGTAACAAGGAGTGGAACACTAGAGCCGTGACTGGAGGTGGAGATTGGAGGCTTTGAGGAGGCGGCGACTAGAGGCTTCGACAAAAGGCTTTGAGGTCCGAGGAGGCGACGACGACGACTAGAGTCTTCGACTGGAGACGGCTTGTTGTTCTTGGAGGCGGAAGCTGAAGGCTTCGACTAAAGGATTGAGGTCCAAGGAGGCGGTGATCGAGAATTTCTTGTTTCTTTTTCAATTTCTTGAATCTGGATCTGTTTAATGTTGATTAATTTGTACAATTTGGATCTATCATCTACCTATATGTTTTAAAATTGTGGTTTTTGGTTCGTTCTTTGTAAGAATGATGTTTCACATTTGTTATTTTCTTTTCGATATGGATCTGTATTTTGTTGTTTACTTTTGTAAACTAAGTATGTAGCTTACGATGTTATGCATGTTTGGTTTACCCGAACCGAACCGAAAGTTTTCAGTTTGAACCGCAAACTGAACCGAGATTTTCGGTTTAGGTTTTCGGTCCAAGTTTTTCCAATTTTTGGTTCGGGTTGGTTTTGGTCGGTTCGGTTCGGCTTTGAACCGATACTCAACCCTACTCTTGGAGCACCTCCAATGAAGATCAACATACCGAAAAAGTTCAAGGAGAATCATGATAGGTTGAAGAAGTTGGAAATTCGGCCTACAAGATATGTCAATCATGATATGTTCATTCATACTCAACATCATACAAAGAGTACCAAGGAAAAGACCCCTACTTGAACGGCCTCTCATATATATCTAGAGGAAATAAGAAAATTAGGTCTAGTTAAAGACTTGAAAGAAGAACTTATAGAGAGGCAAACCTAAACCATTTTGTGAGTATCCCTTACTTTTATCTTATTCTTTACATTGAGGACAATGCAAGATTTGAGTGTGTGTGCATACATATTGGATCTTAAGTATTTAGTTCCTCCCAACTTTTTCAAAATTTTCTCATCTTTTCTAAACATTTTTTTTAATGTTTTAGACTCGAGGTCGGCCGATCGATGCCTACTGATCGGCCGACTTGATCATAACCTTCTACATTCATGTTAATTTTCTTGTACTATTCTATTTTGTAAGGGTGAAATCGGTCGGTTGACTCTTATTGATCGACCGAGTAGTCTCCATTCTATGAACATGCTTCTTCTGTTTTGATGTTAATTTATTCCTTGAAATTTTTTGATATTACTCTATGACTCTATTTCAGCTGATGAAGCTCAAGATCTTGCTCATTAAACCTCGTCTATGTCATTGAGTTTTATGAATAATGATAAGTGATTTCGTTTCATGACATGACATAACCTTGTGATGATTATTAAGCCTTTACACATTGTTGTGTTCTTCTTTCATGAGTAATATAATAGCTTGAAAATATGCTTTTCTCATGATGGCAATGATATGGACATATGGAAACCAATAATCGTGTTGTTAATTACACTAAATAAAGCATCGATCATGGTGGTATGCCAACACATTCAAGAAACAGCTGAAAAAACTAGTTGAGATGAGAGCTTTACTGATTGATAGCAAGAACGTACAAAGACATTTGCAATAAAGTACTCTGTAGTTTGAAGGATGATGCTCTTAACACAATCCATTGGACATGAGCGAACGGTCCCTGCATCACCTGAATGACCCGAGCATGCTTGTAGAACCATAACCTACAAGAAACCATACCAAATGTACATGTAGCCATTATATCAATAAGATGCTTAAAGTAAAAAAGAAATAGAATACATGAATATAGAAGATGAGCATAAACTATGGGGACCATGTATCTATAAAAACAATAACGTCGTTACATATAATGTAACTCTTCCCCGTTGTAACTTGCATGACATCATGTCCTATGCTGACCGTGACAATTAAATATTGTATAGTTCAATTGAAGTTCTTCATGAAGTTGACCTATATTATTGTGAATCTAAATAAATGATTTGCAATTGTATAGTGGTACAGAATATTACAGGTAATGTATTGTTACATGCAATGAGTGATTTTGGCAAAACTTTATAGAAATGTATTTCAAAGGCAAGTTTTAGACGAAAGCAGCCGTAGATTTATGTTGTAGCTAATGTGTTAGGTATCCCACCGAAAGTAAGCCCAAAACTAACAAATAAACCTATTTTATATGAACATCAATCTCAAAAGAAGAGTAGTCATGGACATTAGCTGACCTAATAATATAGAAGAGCGCAAATTTATATGGACAGAGAAGTGTAAGTGTGTTTATATCTCAACAATCAATTTTTCTTTTTGTCTAGTATTTAAATGAAAGCCTTTATTATGAATATGTTAGTTTGTCCTTGTAATCATGCATAAGTAGAGGGACTTTGCTCCTTTTGTTGTTGTCCTCTTTTTTCTTTATTATCCTTCATGTTTTTTTTTTCAATTAAGAAATCTTTAAATAATCTATACTAAAACTTTTTAGGACCATACACTCCTAAAAACACCACACGTCCACACCGTAAACTACAAACATACAATGCTCAATTTCAGTAGTTCAAAACGGTTATCCATAACCTATATACAAAACAGAAAAATCAATAAAAGTTCAACAAAAACCCTAACCTTTAGTAGTTCTTGATATCCACTTTACCCTTATCCGTAGAATCATCCACAATCAAGTCAATGCCGGACATGTTAAATTCCAACGTAGGAGATGAACAGGTGCTCATTTTTCAAGTTCATTTCAATTGTTGTTGTATTTGTTCTACAACAAAGTAGTATAGTAAGAGGCTTAACTGTAAGAATAATGATTGCCTGCAAACCAACGAACTTGATCAATCAAGTTAGTTTGTAAAATGAAAGAGTTGTCTACCCGACAAGTAACACATTATAAAAATGTCAGAATACGTCACCATAAGCTATACAAAATGGAAGAATCAAATCGTGGGACTAGATGCCCTAAAATACATAATTTAATTACTACATCCGCACACCAGCGTATATTGTTTAGTTTGCACAATGAAAGAATGAATTTTCTTCTAGGCATTTTTTCAAACACCTGGAGTGCATACTTAATTCTATGAAGATATATTTTTCCAAATTCAACAAAAATGTGAAAAGTTGGAAAACAAACCAAAATTTGAAAATATGGCCATGGAATTTTGAGCTTAAACATACCGACAAGTTCGATAGTATCCGCAGAGGCGACCATTTGCAAAACGGAGATGATATATATGGAAAAACATCCAAAAAACACGCAACAGAAGAACAAAAGTTGTGCGGGGTAGCGATGACATTAGGGAAATTCATCGGAGACGCTGGAGGAAGGTTTTTGAAGGTAATTGATTCGATGGAGCAGTATGTTGTGACGCTAAAAGGAGTAGCCGTGGAGGCAAATACAGAGAAGAATATAGATGGGGTAGGGTTTTTTTTTGTAATTTTAAGCAAAAAGAGGGTGAAACATGTGACTGTTCCTAAGCGCTTTCTCAATTTTATAGGCATGATATGAAAATGATTGAGAAATTTATTGTTAAATCCATTATTATCTTCCCAACCTTTTGATCATATTTCCGTCTTTGTAGTCACCACTTGCCTTATTATCCCATTTCTTTGTTAGCCCAAAAAATCGCTCCTAGCCATGTTTTTGCCTCATTTGACCTATCTAGGAATTAGGAGGTGAAGTTGTGAATCCGAAAAAAGAAAGCAAAGTGAAAGTATGGGGTTCTTAGGGTTGGAATACAAAAGGCGCAAAAGTAATACAAAGTGTAAAGGATGTTCCTTGAAGTGTTGTGAATAAAATTTAAAAAAAGAAGAAGAAACACCACAAGTATACACTCAGAACAAGTTGTGAAAAGAAGAGATGTTTGCTTACAAAGTACAAAAGCTCAAATTAAGAAAAGAAGTAATGTTTGCCATGAATCTCAAAGTGAAGATCAAGCTACCATAGAAATTGACCATAGCGGTCCAATTAACTACCGGCCGGCCGACCAGTGTTCAACAATCGGTCAATAAATCCCTCAAACAATGCTCAAACGATTCTCTTAGTTATTGGATGTGTGGCAACACATGACCTTTTTTCTTTCCAAAGTTGTTCATCATACCCCGGACACGTACGTCAAGACCCTATAAAAGATCTCTTGATTCATATGATAATTTTAGGAAAGCAAACTGTGGAGATTAAGAACGATATGGTAATCATATGCTTATTGATCATTGTAGATGTGTCGATCTTTAGGAATATTCTTTGCCTAAAACATATGTGATAGTGAGTTAAAAAAATTACCATGAGCGGTCATGAAATGGATAAATTTTTATTAATCTCTATTATGATGATTTGTGTTATGATGACTTGGTTTGTTTGTTTGAACTTGATCTTATCAGCCGAAATAGGAATACAAGTCTTTCACGTAGAGGTATCTTCGGATCTTACTTGAGGACAAGTAAAGTTCAAGTATTGGATATTTGATAACATCCATTTTAGGGTCTTTTTCACCCTCGTTATATCCATCTCTTAAGTTATGGGTATAATCGCATTGCTTCTTTGCATATTTCCTTCCCTTTTGTGCTTTGGAGATCTACTGGTGTGTTAATGACATTGCAAACATTCTAGGAGTTTCTAGAGCTAAAATGAAGTTATTTATAGATGAATATCCTTAACACACTAAGGTTATCATTGTAGTCGAGGTCATAACGGAATTGATTGAGATCCAAGATTGAAGTACGAAAATATGCTTGAAGCTTTGGAGGCGATCAGCCGACCATGTGACCATTTCTCTAAAGCAAATTGATCTAGTTTATTTCTGATTCATCGTCCGATTAGAACCCACCGGTTGTCCGATTGGCCCCCACCGGTCGTCCAACTGATCCCATAACGGATCTACTTCTAGACGTTTATTCTCTATCTTTTATCCGTTTTATTTTAGGCTATCTTTTAACCTATCTAATTGGACGGTTTTATCATTTTAGCTATAAGATAGGGTTTTGTAGATTTAGATAAGTAAACCTTAGGAGTATAAGGTTAGAAATCCGCCTATAAATAGGGTGTTTCCATCATAGTGTTTTTATCCAGGTTTCATTCGGAATTTCAAAGACGAATTTACGAACGGTGATCAACCGACCAATGCTTGTTGATCCGCTGACCGGGACACTTTCTTTCAATTAAAAAAACCTTTGACTTTTTGTAAGGTATGTCTTGCTAAATTATTTCGTTCTAGAGTATGAAGAGCCCAACTGTATGGATAATCTATGATGTTGATGACGATATTTATCCTTATAAATATATATTTATCAAGTGTTATGGTAATTTAGGGTTCTTCCATGCAAATTGCAAGAGTCGAGCATGAAATCACTTTATTACTATTTGTTCTTCTAGGTGTTGATGACAAAATGTAAATAAGTTACTCATGCCTTTCATATTCCACAAACTGCAATAGGTGAACATAAATGTTCCCCACATAACATGATTTATATTCTATTTTTAATTGGTTATCATCAATTGATATTTGATATTTGACATATATATATATATATATATTTTGTGGCGATTTTTATCTTGAAACTTTTTTATTAATCTTTGATAAAAATAAACTAGGTTACTTTAGATAATATTGATTTTGGATCATGTAGTGAAAGATTACTTTCTTCTCTCTTATTGCAATGCATTTGCGTTCTATCAACTTCTGTCAGCCGGACGACTAGTGTCTACGAATTGGCCGACTTCTATCTGTTTTCTCCTCTTTGTGTTTTATGATCTTCCTCTTCTTATTCATTTATTTTTTCTCCGATTGGCCGACCAATTCCCTTCAATCGGGCAATTATCCGTTCTTTTGTCTTTTCTATTGTTGTGTTAATTAACTCCGGTTTTACGATTATATGTGTCAAATAATCACATTGTATTTTACAGCATTCGATACTGGCATTTTACTACAATTGGTCTTGCAAACTATTTGCGAGATTTGAGGGTCACGTTTTATCCCTCACCACCAAGCTTCTTTAGTAGACATCTTAGTGAACCAACACCAAGTAGCAATTTAACCATATTTTTGGTAGGATCGTCAAGGGACTTATAAAATAATAGAGTTGTTGTAATTTAGGAATGTAAGAATATTTATTAAATATATATTCTATGTGGCAAATGTGTCTAGTTTTAATATATAAAGTTAAGTCCAAAGTATAGTTTGTAGTTTTAATATTAAGTCGAAACCGTAATGGATCGTTATCGGTTAAAAACATTAAAATTACGAGATTAATTATAGTCCCTCATTCCTTGCCGAAAAACTAATATATTCTTTCTCATTAAATTTATATATATATATATATATATATATATATATATATATATATATATATATATATATATATATATATATATATATATATATATATGACAGTTACAAGGATGATTGTTGAAGTTGGTTTTATGCAGTTTTATTTTGAAATCAATTCTTCAGTCTAAAAGTGAAGAGATAGAAATCGTTGTGAGTGTATAACATATACACGATTAAAGTATAATTAGAGAAATTTTAATTAAGGCTAATCTCATCCATTAGAGATTAATTAAAGTGAAGGGTTAAGGAAGGAGAATACTCACTTACGCCTATGCACTCGATCGATTCGTAATGAAGAACACTACGGATAAAGGTTAGTATCGATCAATATATGTATACTTCGATTGAATCATGTCTAAGTTTAGATGCATTAAAGGAATTGATTTCGAAATGAAATAGTAAAGATTATAACAAGGAAAATTAAACCTTGGTGTGGGAAAGCGTTAAAAGTCTCTTTAAATCCCTCACATGTGTGAATGTTTAAAAGAGAAAATGATAATGAAAACAATTTTTCCATATCCTTCATTAGTCATAGTAATGTATATATACAAGTTACAAGACTAAACTAATGGCCCTATTTACATTAAGTATATGCAAATGGCCCTATTTACATTAAGTATATGCAAATGAAACGGCTTTTAACCATTTCTCACAACCATGACATGATATATTCCCAATAACATTAAGCATGCTTTACACATCATATCATCATACTCATCATAAAACACATCAAGCATGCTTCCAACATAACACATCACAATGCATAACATCATTCACAATTTAACACAACACAACACAACATTTCAACACAACAAGATATGAATCTCTCAGGCACGAGTTTCTGCAGACCGAAGCTAAGTAAGTCCGAAGACTTACCTGGATACGCTCACACGACAACTAAACTACTGTTAGATCAAAGTCTTCCAGAACACTTGTCAGGAATATCAGATTCCTCGTATTAAACTTCTCGCTTCAAACATCAATTAAATTCATTCCTTTGAATTTAATTAGCTTTACGGAATTTCCCGAATCTAAACTTAATTAATTAATCCTTTAATTAATTAATTAGATTTTGACAGTGTTACATTTTGCCCGAAGGCAATTTTCGAACCAACTTATCATCAGATCTCAGCAATAAATAGTCAAAGTTCACCAGAATAATATAACGAGCATAATGAAATATCCATTTATCCATTTTGACAAGCCTAAGGTCATATTAGAGTAACCGTCAATACGGAAAAAGAATAAATTCATAACTTATTCATTACTAACCCGATTGACGAACCGAAAGAAGATTCGGAATCAGAGGGACGAAGGCTACGCTCGGACACCACCACATTCATCGGAAACTGAGCGACGGAACCGGCTAGGTAAGGGATATGCACGACCTGGCCTTAACTTCGACGGAAACGCGAAACGTTGGTACCGAAATGAAGAGAATGAAGAGAGGAATCCGAAACTTCAAACGGAATTGAAATCGGATTACAAACGAAGAGTAGATATGAGTTTGAAGGTTGAGAAAAATCAGAGCTTTAACGAAGAAATGTGAAATGAAATGAATTAATAAATGAATTTTTGCTTTTTATAGCGAAAACGATAATTATCCTTTAGCGAAGTCGATAATTATCCTTTTACCGTTCCGAAGGCGGTTTGAGCCCCTTCTTCAAACTTCTCGAAATTGGAGTAATAAATCCGGAATATTGTATGGATAATTATCCCACAACTTTCTCGGAAAACGCGTATTCCTAAGCCGCCCTTCTTAGCCGCTAAGAAACGAAATAACGACTATTTTGCCGTTTTGTCTTTTCATGTTATTTCATATCTAGGACATATCCGAAGTCCTGATCCTTTCTCTCAACTACAATTTTATTAATTGGAGCTCCCAAATGCTCCAAATAACACCGGAGGGTAAAAATTATTTCCCGAGTAAAAAAGTGAAAATTTCATCACAAGTCCAAAATTATGCCACGATTATAACGGTGGAATTCATACTTGTCATTTAAGCATTGTTTGCGAGTTATGAGTCAATTACTATTGATGATTAAGTTTAATTTACCTTAATCATCATTAATTATGATTCGAAAATCCTAGCTTTTACATAAATGATAATGGTAGATCAAAAGCGACATGTCGAGCCACATACAATCTCGAAGTTGGAAGATGATAACAAATATATCGTTTGGGTTTCGAGCTGTAAACCAAGGAAGAGACACGGAAGAGAACGAAAGTCAATTTTGTGAGGATGATATGGGCGGAGGAACAAAGGCATCCAAAACTCTTGAGGAAGTTATAATCGGAGTATGGTTGTAGAGAAGGTTGTAAGGTGATAAGTGATTAAGAGTGGTCGATATGGTACAATTACGAAGATATGTGGCGGTATGAAATGCATGCTCCCAAAAGATTTGAGGGAGTGAGGTGTGGGTTAAGAGGGAGAGACCTTTTTCGATAACAATACGATTACGACGTTCAACGGCTCCATTTTGTTCGTGAGTGTGAGGACACGAGATGCGATGAAGGATACCTTGGGAGGTGAAAATATTTGTAAGAGAGCGGCATTTTCCTCCACCATTGGTTTGTAAAAAGCGAATGGAGGACTTAAATTGTGTTTGATCCATTTTGTGGAACACGTATTAAGACTGATCAACGATTATTATTATTAATCAATAAAATATTTTTCCTTTTTTGAAGACGCAAAATGGTGATATGACACCTTAGGTGTATTTCTTTCACAAACCCAGGCTTAACTTGGTGCAACTTATGGCAATCAAAAAATAAAAGTATAAAATATTTTATTTTGCATAAAAAAGAAAATCGGGTGATTCAGTTTGGAGCATGAAAACTGTTTGATTCAAAAACGAAAGAAAAAGGACAAGATCTAACATAAATGTGAAGTTTGTGAACAACCTTAACTTTGATGTCTCGAAACGTAACAATTGAAAATGTTCTTATGAATATGTTTTCATTGATAGCGAGATAATTAATATGAATTATGAAAATGTGAGCCTTAAGAGTTTGCAACACATGACTTCTTGAAAGTAAGAGACATCGGTATTGAGCAAATAATTGTAAAATGTGATAACCTAACAATTATCAATGGCATTAACAAAATTAAAGATTCGTGTAATCTCCTATATTATATATCACTTCCAATCAACATGTTTCTCACTTTTCTTACAAAAATTATTGTTGTAGATGATTTGTTGACTATGTTAGGACATGACTTTTTCTTGACATTTTGTGAAAGTCTAAATAACTTTTGTTTAAAATAGTAGCACGGATCAAGTCTTCTCAAACTCATAAATGTTCAACTTTTAGTCTTTAAACTTGTCAAACGATTATGTCAAATTTTGTTATGAAAGTTTATTATATACAATGACTAAAAAGGACCTTAAAGAAAGCTTCTTTTTTTTTTGAATACATGGTCATTATCTATTTCTGCACCATCCTAAGTCATCCTCCCGGATGAGTTTAGCAACTTCTCGTGGAATGACTCCTCCTGCTGCAGAGTTGTCATGGCCTAAAGCTGCGAGCTTATCCGCAACGCCATTGACCTCTCTGAAAATGTGGTTAACCTTGACCTGCGTAAACTCGGCCAAAAAAGCAAAATATCTGAAATGATCAGTTCAATTTCCCATGGTGGTTTCCATATTTTGTTTATTGCATTAATAATTGTTAAGTTATCTCCTTCAATTTCTATGTTCTTAATTTTCATTTCTCTTGCCTTCAAAATTCCTTTTCTGAGTGCAAAGGCTTCTGCATGCAGAACTGACGTGTATCCACATTGTTCATACTCAAAAGCGATTGTTGTTGCTTGTGGGTTTCTAAGTATATAGTCAAAGGATCCGTGATCATTACTCCTTTTTGACCCATCAAAATTAAGTTTTATGTATCCTTCTGCCGGTTTAGTCCATTGCAGGTTTTTTCTTTTCCTGATATTAGTTATGTTGGTTTTCGTTTTATTCATCTCATTTACTCTATTCCAATCCTGGATTTGTTTAGTTGCCTCTTGTCTTACGTTTGTTACATGTTTGTTTTCAAAGATGTTTTTGTTCCTCATATACCAAATATTTCACCAAATGACAGAGAGTTGAATAAAGTTCCTTTCATCCATGTTGTGAATGAGAGACATGATTTCCGATTTTCTTTCCAGAGATGTCAATGTTTGTTTAATTGAGATTGTGTTGATACACTTATGTTATCAAGGGTGATCGGGCATCTAAAGAAAAGCTTTGATTGTTTAGTAGAACACTTACAACAAAAATTTTACATGAATTATTTGTAAATGAAGAGCAATCTCCTTATTTATAGTCATGTTCATTTCCTTGACTAGAATGGATTTCGAACAGACAATCATAAGAGATTCAAATACTTTCGGACAAAATGGTTTGTGCATATCTAGAATTGTTCTAATTATCTAAACAAGTCTACAAATTCTCATTCACATCTCATAAAAAGCAATAATTAGGCAAAGACTGGTATTATAAATGCTATTGGATCCATGCCCTGTTACTCTATACAATTGAACTGACTCGTATAGCGATATATTTGGATCGTAATCCTCTCAAGTCAAATCACAAATAAGATTATTTATCGACAAAATGAAAGTTAGTAACGTGCGATACACAGAGTATAGTATACTTTGTATTAGAGGATGACATACATATGACGTCATAAAATTTTTAAAAAAGAAGTAAAAACAGAGACTGAAAAGAAAAAGAGAAAAGAAGGCCCAAGGACGAAGACGACGACCCAGACACTCAAAACAGAGGAACCCAATTTCAAATGAAAAAAATCAGTCTTTCACGTGCGTATGTGCAGTACGACGTCGTGCCACTCTGTTTTTCCTTCTCTTTCTGCGTTTTGTGCAGTCACCGCTCTGCAATCGCCAGTCTCTGCTCTGCAACACACACAGTCTCTCTCTCTCTTCAATTTCACCCACCCCACCCACCCTAATTTCTTCAATTCATAACCAAACAATGCAGAGATTTCAATCGTTAAATCCATCCATTTCTGCTAATAATCAGACCCATACAAATTCCTTGTGTCTTTGTTTCTTAATTTGCCCAGACCCGATTCTCACCCATCACCTCCATTGCATTTCAACATTTCCTACTAAAGCAGTAAAATTTCCTCACCATTCATTTTCTTTCTTTTCTCGCGACACTTCTCTCTCATTGCGATTATTGATTATTCACTGTCACCCGCCGTACATTTTACCTGCAACCCTCTTCTTTTTTCCTTTTCCTTTTCCTTTCTCTCATTCAATTCAATTCAGTAATTCACTTCACGCTCTCCCTTCTCTTCCCACCTCTCTCCTCTGCTCACTCTACTCCCAATCCCATTTATTTCATCTGACTCTAATGTCAATACACTATTAGAAATTAAAATTTAAAAATTAAAAATCTCTGGTATATGGCTGCTCACTCCCAGTATCCTCTTCTGGTATGTCATTTTAGTCGTTTCGTTATCTGGGTTGTTATTTTGTTTTTGATTTCTCCACTTCTTTTCTGTAAAATCGAGGCCGTGGCTGAATGGGCGGCGGGCCGGCTTTGTCTTCATCCGTTCCGTCGCTTCCTCCGCCCTGTCCACGGTCCGACAATATGTCCTGATTTGTCCGGTCGCCGGAGAGAGATCGTTAAGATACAGCTTCTTGAGAGAGAAAGGAGCTTTCTTGAGGTAAACTTACTATTGGTATTTTTGTTCTGAGTTTTTAAATGCTTGTTACAAACGATCAGGATAATTTTTAGTGAGGATGTTAATCCAAATTGGAAAATCATCCATTGCATCATTTGCATATATGTTAGTTACACCTAACAATTTTTTCAGTCTGGATTTTACATGCACAAGGGACCCAATTTTAGTATCTCGTAGGAAAAGCAGAGGATTTGAACCAAATGCATATAAATATGAGGACTTTGCAAACCAAATTTGTTTCAGCTTTTCGGATTTAGGGTTTAAGTAACCACATTTCCATGGTAATTTGTGAAATGCAAGTTATTGTTTGATCTGGGTTTTGTAATTGGTGTTTGCTCATGTCATATGATCATATTCTTATTAAGTATGCAAAAAATTGATTTTTACACAGAGATGAAGAAAATTTTTACTTCTTTGCTAGTTGCATTTCTTTGTTAATTTTGTAAATATAGCTGTCTTAAGCGAGATTATTTTATGATTCTGCTTACAATTCAATAGGGAGAGTTGAAGTTCATTGAAGGCCTTCGACCAGCTTCAACATGCTGCAAAGAGTAAGAGTCAGCTTCACAATATCATATTTTCTTCTCTAAATATATCAGCAGGCACCACTATAACATGATTGTTTCTTTTGTAGGGTGGTTGAATTCGTTGATACGAAACCTGATCCTTTCATTCCAATGTAAGATTTAATGTGTAATTGTTCCATTGTCAATCCAATATTTTCTGATTTATTATTGTTCTGATCCTTGATAGCAGAAAGAAGAAGGTCAGCAAACGATGCCGTCTATGGAAGTGGATTTGGTAAGTACACCATTTTTCATCTTGTTTTACTTCTCATCCTTTGAACTAATTCCACAATGCAATCTAAGTTGGTGAAGAACGTGAATAAAGTAATTTACACTTTTCTTAACTGATCGAGATGATAACGCCAATGCAGAGTCTAGATTATGTGTTACCCTGCTGATGCATTGCTGACTAAGGTTGTGTTTGTTAAACCACTTAAGCTAGTGTTTTGGTGTGTTTTTGTTTTTTTGGGAGTGTTTTAGGGTGTGTTTTGAAAACAATGATTTTATTCACAGTTTTCGTTTCATATGA
Organism: Fagopyrum tataricum; assembly: GCA_002319775.1. Lineage (NCBI taxonomy): Eukaryota > Viridiplantae > Streptophyta > Magnoliopsida > Caryophyllales > Polygonaceae > Fagopyrum > Fagopyrum tataricum. The sequence goes on along the minus strand of CM008283.1, from coordinate 29,843,250 downwards.
GTGTTTTGGGTCAAAAAGAAAAATTGCCCAATAACTTTTTTCCATAATAAAAACACAAACACAACCTTAGTTTAAGTCAAGCAAACGGTGATTAGTGTTTTTAAAACACAAAAACTCTCATAAACACAAAAACTCTCGTAAATCACTATGCTTAACACTTTCAAATTTTTGTGAGTGCAGCAATTCGCCATGCTTGTTCTTCTCGTGGGCATGTTGCTGCTCTGGGTGCTCTATCAATCTGAAAATGCCGGATTGTTGTTGTTGTTGCATTGCCGCTTGCAAGTGTAAAACGTGCACCGGTTGCTGCTCTCTACCGAAGTGGAGTTGTAAAGGGTGTCTACCATGTTCATGCTCTTTGTTGTTGCACAAAGATCTCATGCCCAAAATGTAAGATACCGTCCCCCAAACGTAGCTGCAAATGTCAGGGTCCGTGTAGTTGCAAAATCCGGTGTCCGAATTGCTGCTCGGATATGTTTTCGTGCTCATGTCCTAATTGCAAAAGTTGGAGTTGCTGTTGTCCTAATTGCAAAAATTGGAATTGCTGTGCGAACACTTGTTCGTGTTCTTGTCCTAATTGCACCAATATGAATTGCTGTCCGAACACGAACGCTTGTTCGTGTTCGTGTCCTAAATGCACACAGCTATTCTGCTGTTTTAATTGCAAAAAGAATTGTTGTAACCTGGTTGTTGCTTATGCTTCTAGTTATGTAAAATTTGGTTAATGAGGATGTGGATTCAGCTTTCTTCTTGTATATTTAGACTTTTAAAGGAAACCAAACTTGTTGTGTGATAGAATTTCAACAGGTATGTACATTAGCCTGGCAGAGCTTGTATCATTTTTGTGCATTATCATCTTTAGTAAAGGCTCAAGCTTGATGTGCTCTGTGTAAGACTAATTTCATGCCAACCAGATCCAAAAAAATTAAAAAATTAACAAGAATGATACCAATTATATTCATATCATTTACTTTTGAGATGGGTTTGAGATCAATTTGTAATTGACACGAAGAAAATGTGCTCATATTAAAATATGGCCATTTCATTATATATTTTATACCAAATCTTTTATTACTTAAATTTGATCCCAAACCTTTTTTGGACCACCACCTCATCATTTTAACCAGAATTATACATAATTTTTGGTTCTTATTGTTCTAGATAACTATTTAGTACCATGTCTTACACGAGATTTATAAAAATTAAATAAAATTATATTGTCTACAATCTGTATATAGAGTTGTAAATAAGTTAATTATTATAATAAAAGAATGTGAAATATAAAATTAAAATCATATAATTCAGGAATGTTATAATTTAAATTAAAGAATATAGATTTCTTATTAAAAAATATGATTCAGGAATATTGTAATTAAGGAATATGCAAGTAAAAATTAGAAACATTTTTCAAGAATCTGATATGGCCTTAAAGTAAGGATGACATGTGGTTTTAATCACTTCTACTTTATTATTATTTTAGTTTTAACACCCGTACATTGTACAAGATTAAACTGTAATAAAATTGTGTTATTTATAAATTATAAGGGTGTTGATAACTTTTTAGGGTTTAGAAAGAAAAGATTGAGGAAGTAATGCCTTTTAATATCACAAAATATACTAGACCCTTTTAGTTAGTTGATAAATTTTTAATTCAAAAATAAATTAATTAAAGGAGTAAAAGAGGAATGGTTATAAAAATTGTAATTTACGATTCAGATAGAGAAACCCTAATGAATCTAGAAATGGAGATTGATGGCGAGAAGGAGAGAAACGTCGTTGTCGGACTACGATGGTGGTTCCGAAAGAGAAGCGGCGATGGTGGCGGTTCTCTGGTGGCGGCTCTCACTAACACACTCCGATAAACCACCGGTCCCGCTCCTCTGTTCGAGCCACCGTGAGTCTCCTTCTCTTTACGACTGCCAGAGAGGTCATGCACGGGTTCTTCGTACCAAAGTTACTTCCCTTTTCATCATAAAAATTCCCATGATTATCTATCATATTCGATTCATCATCATCAATTTTTCAGTAAAAACTGAAAACCATCTTTTACAAATTAATACAAAATCATTTTCACATAAGTAAAACCATCATTTGTGTTTATTTAAATTAAAATAATTTGCTAAAACAATTTAAGTTTATAATTTAAAAAAAATATATTAACAAAGCCCGTACAAAGTACAAGAAATACACTAACGTAAAACATTAATACTTACAATGTTATTTTGTCAATTGAAACAAACAAATTGTGTTATAAAGGTAGTAACATACTAAAAATTTTAAATATACAATAAATAATCTGCATAATTAACTTTATACTTACTAACAAGATTATTGAATTGGATATATTTTTATTTACATATTTGAACATTTTAATACTATTATTTCTAACCTTATATTTAACATAATAATTACGGTAAAAATAGATTTATTGTCACATCACATAGCGTATAAACTTAACCCACAAGCCTTGAAAATAATATATTCTAACCGTTATATTTTAACAAATCTCATGCAAGACATAAATACTAAAACTAGTAATTACTAAAATAATATACATTGACGTAATGCGTTGTGGAAGAAATATTTCGAAAGGAAGCTCTCATAGTTAATTCTACAAAAAATATTTTTTTAAATTACTTTTCTATTTTGTAGCAATTTTTAGTTAAAACAAATCCTAAATTAATTTTAGTTTTATTTTATATAAAAAATTAAATAAATATTTTTCCGTACACATCTTAAGTATTTATTTTTTGAACAAGTTTCCTTAATTTTTTTGTTATCCCACGTCGGTTATAAGTACGACTAATAGTTTGAGAATTTATATAAATAAAGGGTTTAAAGATTAAATAAAGTGTAAATTACACAAAACCACCACTTATATACCTCATTTTTTTATATAACCACTTTCTATTTTTGTATTTTTCTTTTAACCACCTGTTATCAATCTTTCGTTAACAAGTTACCACCCTGATGAAAATACGTTAAGACACCGTTAAAACTGTGGTTATTTCTCAATTTCAAACTTAATCTAATACTAATCGGTACTTAGCATTATGATTATCTCAAATAGTAAAGTTACAATTTTATACCAATGAACACCTCAAAAGCTTCCTCCTATTCTTCATATTGAAACTTCACATTCAATATATATCGAGTACTGTATTAATGAGCATATTTCAAAGTCTCTCCTCATCAGAAATTCGATACTTTAGAGGGTGAGTTCGTTATTAATACCTTTCATCGACGATATCATTCCTTTGAATTTGTCATCTCCACCATCAGTTACGCCGTAGATACAAGATCTCAATTTGCAATCAAAGGTCAAAACCCTAATTTGGCAAGACAAGATAATTCATGTGGAGGTGAGAAAGAAGAATGAGCAAGAAAAGAGTGTCAGGAAGATCGTAATATCGTCGTTCAAGTCACCGTCACGGAAAGTGTTGAAGTGGAAGACGAAGTCCAGGAGAAAGTTTGACGAGGAACTTAGGTTTAGCGAAAGAGGAAGTCGGGAAGTACCTGTGATGCTTGGTGAGATTCCCAACTAAATCTGTTAATGCATTCTTGGTGGCGTTTTGGCACTCATCAATATTCCTCAAATTGGGGAAGTTGTTTTGAAATCAAAGGAAAGAGGTTTCTACTTTTTTTATTTATTTTTTATACTGTAAGATAAGCAATTATGGTGGTCTATCTCCTCGAGACTTTCCACCCTAGAGCATCCTTTCGGATGAGCTCGTCGACCTCAACAGTAGACGACCTTGAAACGTGGAGGCAACCATGACCTAACACAGCAAGCAGGTCCGCCACTCCATTAATTTCACGGAGAACATGTCGGATTTTAACCTGAGAGAAACCCAACAAAATATTAGAAATATCCGAAAGAATCAGATCTAACGCCCAGAGGGTTTCCAGATCTGCTTAATAGAATTAATCACATCAAACAATCTCCTTCAATTTCAATTGCTTTGATACTAGATAAAAGCCGAGACTAGGCCTTCTCTCAGCGCAAATGCTTCAGCAAACAGGGCAGATGTGTAACCACATCTCCCATAGCCGAGAGAAACCAGACTAGCATCGTGATTTCTAAGGATGAAACCAAATGCAGATTCACCAGAATCTTTCAATGATCCATCAAAATTTAGTTTAACCATTCCTAATGAAGGTTTCTCCCATTTGATGTTCTTCTTCTTCCTTTTGTTCGTCTTTGGTTTCCCCTTAGATATGTTATCCTTATTGTTCTTATTCCAGTCTTCAATTTGTTTCCGAACTATCACGTCTATATTCAGAGTATTTTTATTAGAGAAAATGTTTTGGTTCCTGGCAAACCAAATATTCCACCAGCAGATAACAAGGTAGGTAAATTCAGATTCTGTTATATTATTTCTCGTCCATTCAATTTTTTCGTCAATTTCCGTTTTCAGCTGATTAACAAAAGTCAGAGATTGAATGATTGAGTTCTGTACAATAGACTCAGAGGTATAATTGCATTTAAAGAAAAGGTGGTCTGCAGATTCAAAGGGATGGTCACAGAGACAACAGTTCAATGAAATTGGACTTTTTGTCTTTCTAAATTCTCTTTGGTAGGTAAGCCATTAGTTACCAATTTTCACACAAAATTTTTCACCTTAGGGATAACCTTAAGGCTCCAAATCCACTAATTTCTACCCAAGGGAAGCCCCCTATTAGAAAACAGAGAATTATATGCTGACTTGGTAGAATAGTTTCCATCTTCCGCCGGGGCCCAATAAAGGCGATCACGGATGAAGGTTTTGGGAAGTTGGTAAGATTTAATAGCGTTAATCGTTTCAACTAGAAGGATACACCCAATTTCCCTATCAATTTTCCCCAAATCCCATTTATTTTCAAAGATGAAATGGTTCACCACAATATTAGTCTGGGCCAGATCGAGATCTGTACATTCGTTAATTAGAGGAAATTTTTTGATCCAACAATCCGACCAGAACTTAACAGTACTACCATCACCCACATTCCATCTAAACTTTGATTCAAACTCACTTCTAAGCTTCATGAGATTTTTCCATGGCCACGAAGTATTACCCTTAGGCACATAATTCCATAATTTCGTTTCTTTCAAATATTTCTCATTCACAATTCTAACCCAGATATTTCCAAGTTCGTTCAAGATTTTCCAAAGTAATTTCATTTGCAGCGCCCGATTCATCTCTCCCGATTTTCGAATCCCCAAACCTCCAAACTTCTTAGGTCTGCAAATTTTATCTCAACTGATCAACGGGTGGAAGTTAGGACCTTTGTTCCAGAAGAAGATCCTATTAATTCTATCCAATTCGTTATGAAAACTAGTCCGGAGCATAAAGTTTTGCATGATAAAATTTGGTTTTGCATTCAGATTGACTTTGATGAGGGTCACCCTTCCTTCTTGCGAAAGGGACGAGGCTTTCCACTTAGTTAGCTGGTTTTTTGAATTGTTGATAACCTCTTCAAACACCTCCTTATTGACCCTACCATTAATAATAGGACATCCCAAGTATTTCTCAAGGTCGTTAGAAGAAGGGATACCCAAACAGAGTTGGATTTGTCTCTTAGTCCGATTGTCCACATTTTTCGAGGTTTGGAACGCAGATTTTTGAAGGTTAATTTTCTGCCCCGATAAGGTGCAATACTCATTAAGAATATCTAAGATTTTTGATCCTGCACAGACCGACGCCTTCGAGAAAATTATAATGTCATCAGCAAATGCAAGGAAAGGGATTATAGTACCATTTCTTGTGATGGGGAATCCGATAATCTTCCTATTACGGTTAACTTTCACATGGGGAATCCGATAATCTTCCTATACCTCGGCACCAAGATTGAAAATTAGAGAGGGATATGGGATCACCTTGACGGAGCCCCTACCAGGGGTGAAAGGATCCGTTGGTTTATCATTGATTAATATAGAGTAAGAAACCGAGGAGATGCACTCCATGATCCAATTCGAGAATTTATTACAGAATCCAAATTTGTCGAGAACAGTTCTGATATATTTCCATTCAATTCTATCATATGCTTTTTCCATATCTAATTTAATTGCCATGACACCTACCTTACCTTTCTTAGATCTAAAGCCATGAAAAACTTCATGGGCGATGAGAATGTTATCCTGGATTGCATGTTTGTGGACAAAGGCGCTTTGGAGCGGATGAATAAGTTTAGGTAGAATTTTACTAAGTGTGGACGCCAAAATTTTAGCGATAACCTTATACACAGTAGAGCACAGACTAATAGGTCTGTAGTCGTTCGTTGAGATAGGATTATCTTTATTAGGGATAAGGGTAATGAAAGTGTGATTAACTTGTTTGAGCAATTTACCCGAATGATAGAAGCTTTTGACTGCTTTACAAACAGCAGGACCTACAATATCCAGTAATGGTGGAAAAAACCCGCAGACATCCCATCCGGACCAGGCGATTTTTTCCGCACCAATACTAAAGACAACATTCTTAATATCACTATTAGAGAAAGGTTACGTTACTTCATCATTATCTCTCTCCGACACTTCATCAGAAATAACCTGAAAAAGATTATCATATTGGTTGAGATTAGTATTGGAGGCATGAAACCTTTTCTTATACTCATCGACAAAGACGGACATAATATCTTCCTCCTTATTAACCCAGAGACCGTTATCTCTTTGAATATTATTAATTGTCTTCCTGTTTCTTCTACCCGTAGCAACTCGTGGAAAATTTTCGTGTTTCTATCACCCTCATTTATAAATTTAACTTTGGCTCGCTGAGACCAAAACTTTTGTTGCCAGTCAATTAAGCATTCTCTCTTTTTATTGAGTCTTGAAATTTTATCATTAACGACGTGATTATAATTCATGTAATTATCATTTTATAATTTTTCAATAGTTTTATCTAAGTTCTGAACATGAACCCGCCAAGCCTGGTTAATGATGTTCCTACAATCCTCCCACTCTGCCCACATATTTTCGAATCTAAACGGTTTATTTTTAAAATTTTGTTTAGAATAGTTGAGATTGATCGAGATCATACAGTGGTCAGACAAAGCAAAGACATGGTTCCAGACGTGCAGATTGTTAAATTTATTCAAGATCTCAAAATGAGCTAGCGCACGGTCCAATTTTTCAAATGTATTATTCTCTCCCTCTTTCCTTTTCCTCCAAGTAAAACTCGTTACCTCTAGATATAACATCTATTAAATTACATTCCTGCATAATATTATTTAATCGTTGAAATCTATTTCTATTCGGGTAAGAACCTCCTAGCTTGTCCGCAGCGCAAAGGATGTCGTTAAAATCCCCAAAAACAATGGACGAAAAGCTAAGAGTTCTTCAAATAATTGGTCACTTTTTCCCAAAATTTATTCTTAAATTTTTCCATAGGGGGAACATAAATGAAAATAATATTAAATCTGAAGTTAAAGTCAAATTATGAACTTCAATATTAATGAAACGGTCATCTGAATGCGTTAATTTAACTTGTTCATCGTAAATTTATAATTTTTTCAGAGAAGGCAAAGGCCCCCCGCACGCCCAAACGACGGAATGAAAAAGAATGAATCAAATCCAAAAGATTTCCACTGTTTTTCACTAGGTTCGATATCAGTTTTAATTTCTGCAAGCATAATCTTATCGATATGTTCGTTTTGTGTTGTGATTTTTAGATCAACCCAAATGTTCTTTTTCCGCATCCCTCTACAATTCCAAAAGGCGACTTTCATTTTTAACTCCTTTCATATAATTTCGTTCAACATTAAGAATACCCCGAGGGGACCCTAACCGGGGTTTACAGCTGCAACAACAACTTCGAGTAAGCAGGCCACAACTTAGACCAAAGAGATACATAGTTAGATCTTTAAGATAGAAAATAACCTTAACATAGTTCCAATCTTTAACATTTCTTAGGTTAAGTTTATTTTGGAAGGTCTTTTCTACTGTAATAGTAATGGTATTCCTTATGTTTAGTTTCAATACTTAAATATCAGACAGAGACATCTCGGAGCACAACCACACCGAGGCGGTCCAAGACATTTCTAGATTAAACCTTGAGATCAAAGAGCCCACCAAGATGGAAATATCAAAGACATCAGAGAGGAATCAGAAAATTTTTGAATATTGAAATTAGCCAGTAAAAGCCCATTAAGGAAAATAACTGGAGACACATACACATTTCATTAAGCACTTGAGCACAGAAAAACAGACAGCTTTAAAACTACTCAAAATCATGAGTATCCAAGAGTTCAAAGTACTGATGGTTACACACACACCCACATGGTAGACTTGCAATACCAATACATACAATCAAGAACCAAGCTAACTAAATTACATTTCCATTGGATTACGACCAAGCTACCATAATTCCTTATGATAGCTAAATTAGTCAAATAACTAAAAACCGAAAGGATCAAAATGAGCATAATCTGATTGTACTTCAGGAAGAAAATCCAAGTACAGAAGAGATTATAATCAAAGAGGTAAGCAAGAAGCCAGCAGCAAAAACAGAAAGCTTCCAAGTTCCTTGCACACCATGAAACTGTCCACATTTCTAAATGCCGAGAGAAGCAAAATGAGAATTATCGAAGTGTTCTTCAGGATAGCAAAACCAGAACAAGAGGATAACAACTCATACCATTCAGGAGTTCGTGTTTTCATTATTCCTAACTTTCATACTATTAAGGAGCATGTTCACGGTATTAAATGATTGAAAGGAGTGTTCAGAAAAGAAATCATCCTCCTCTTCTTCCACCTCAAGGTCATCATTAACCATAAACTCAGCTATCACATCATCATGTTGGAGATCCGGGGGTGTCATTATCATTTGGGATTAGAACATCAATAGCACCAAAGAGAGGAGCAGTGGTGTTAAGGTTCTCATCATTCTCAGCAAGAGTAGTCAATGTTGGTGAGACAGCCATATGAGGCACCTCAATCTGGCTTTCATCATTAGGGGTTTTATCCAACACAGGGTCAGCTAAATTGATACCAACCACACCAGCCAAGCAAGCCAAGCTGGGTACCAATGTAGAATCCTGGGCATTTGAGTGCAGAGATTTGTCACTGGAGCTGTCTCTGGAATTTTTAAGGCTGTTCACAGAGCTCAGGGAGATTGGTCAAATTTGAAGTTAATGGTAATGCCCCCTTTACCCGACAGGTAGGGTCTAAAACTCCCAGTGGCAAAGGGACAACCCATTGTTCTTGCCATTCTCACCTTTGGTTTTCCAGTTGTCTTCCTCGTCCTTCTCATTTTTTTTTGCCCTTCTCATTTCTATCCTTTTTCCCTCTTTTAAAGTTAATTCTAACTTTCTTGTTGTTAGCAACTCTCAGAGGGCAATTTTCAAACACATGGTTTTCATCACCACAATAGCCACAATCTTTTGAGAAATCCTCAAACCAAACTGGGAAATCATAAAAGGTCATCATTCTCATCAGGGATCGGCACAGAGTCAAGAATAATTTCAACTTTACCATTCATAGAAAAAGTGTCAAGTTTAATAAACCTGCCAATATCATTTTCTTCAATGATCGTTTTGATAGCATCTTTGTTTGCAAACTCTGCTGGAAGCAGAGGAATTCGGACCCAAATGTCAAGTTCAGTGATTGACTCAGTCAAGGTGTTGAAGTTTGGTTTTCAAGGTTTTAAAAATAACCCGCTGACCCAAAACATGATATGGGCGAAGATCCCATACCATTTTTTTGTCAACAGGTTTTAGAGAAATTAATCTCGAACCAGTAGTTTCCTTTCGGGATGATAGAGATTTCACCCTTAGTGTTCTTCCACTCAGAGAGCAGTTTGTTTCTAATTTTTGGAAATTCAATCGGGTCACCGAAAATGTGCCCCATCAAACAAGACTCTTTAATCTTATGAAAATCAGTTCTAACCTTGGCCAACTTGTTGAGATAACTTGGAATATCCAAGTTATTTTTGTTGAAAGACGAGGGAACTGAGGGGTAGTCACCCTGCCTTTTCTTAGAGCACAAAGAATCCCTGCTCACTCTTGGTTCAATATTCATTTTCTTCCTCCGGGATTGTGCACACCGCCTCTTTGAAGGATTTAGAGGAGGACGCCATTCTCAGAAGCCACACCAACGCCACCAACACAGGAGCCAAAGTCACACAATAACAGATGATTAGAGAGAAGTGAGAAGTTTTCTTGTGAGGAGAAAGAGCACCTACAACCAAATACTTTATATAGCACAACCAACTAAAGAAGAGAAAATAGGGAATAGCTGGCTGAGAAGATAGCAAATCTTTAAAAGGAGGAGAGTGCATACCTATGAGATTCCGGAGAGGAGAATAACGATTCTCTGTTGTACAGCTATGGCTCAGACCCAGACCAAAGCCTAGCCTAAACCCTTCGCCGCCGTAACCACTAAACCGACGCTTGTACACACCATCAAACTGCAGCATAGGCAGCGCCGAATACCTAGGGGAAGTAGGTAATCTGTTCATTCCATCAACTCGGTAGACCAGACGATGCTTGAGCCTAGAACAACTCCTCCATAAACCGCCAGTCTTGATTGTACATCTGAGTCTGAGGCACATCCACAAAGAGACCACCATCCACAAATGGTACAACCACCACAAATCAGGGATACCCTCAAGCCGTTCAGAGGCTCGAGAGCCAATTCTAGGCAAGATTTCGACAGTAATCGAGAGACCTAGTCCGAAGAAAAGAGCGGCGATCACTAGGGTTTTCGAAAGGGATAAAGAAAAGGGGCGCGTGAAGGAGTAAGCAGGCGCGTTCATTTTCCGGGGAAAGGGTTCTGCAAAGTATCCTCATTAACTTTGCAATTTGGAAAGAGGTTTCTACTTGTTTTGAAATTGGAGAAGCTTTGTAATTAGTTTTAACAAATATTTATAAATTATAATTCTTTTAATTTTACATACTTTTTAGTGGTGGGCCAAGTTTTTTTTAGAAAAAGTTAGAAGGGTGGTACTTTGATAGTGATAATGAATAATAGGTGGTTAAGTGAAAAATAAAAAAAAATAAGAGGTGATTAAGTGAAAATTGAGTTAAATAAGAGGTGTTATGTGTAATTTTCACACACTTTGATAATTCCAAATATACTTATTATTCATATAAAAAAAATTAGAATTCTAGTTAAGAGGTTCTTCCCTCGTTCGTTTGCAACCCCTTAACCGATTTCAATTATTAAATTCGTTCTTCCTTTTCTTTCTTCGACTCGTTAAATCTTCTATCCTATTTTCAATTTCAGCGTCTCGACGTCGATTCCATTTTCGCAAAAAATCGCTACTTTCGTATAAATGACTTATATGAATGAAAATCAACTTGTCGAATACAGTGATAGAGCGAAAACGGTTCGAACGACAACGGAAGGGAAACTATTGATGGGATTGTAGCGTCCATTAAGAAGCCAAAAAATATACATGCAATCAAATGGGAAATGGGTGCTAAACAAAAATAGAATTTGTGATCGATTTGAAAGATTTGTCGACCGAAAAAAATATTATAGTTCTTAACAACCTTAATCAGAGAAATAATATAAAATTTTATGTTAAATCTCCGTACAAGTACGGAAAATTAAACCAGTTAAATTAAACTCATGAATTGTAATAATAACCATTAAAACTTTCTCATGAAAATTACAAAATTTACACCGCATCCCTATAAAAAACCAAAATTTCATAATGACAAAAATGTCATCAAAACTTCCTATAATTTAAAAATGGCATTGATTTACTCAGAAATGTATTAAATGATGTGAACTAATGGAACGTGACTCAATTGCATCAACGGTGAAAAGTACACCGTTAATTCCGCCCGAATATTTGCTCAGTACTTGAATCGGATCGTATATAAATCGAGACAATCAAAATTTTAGTTAAAAAGTAAAATTTTACAAAATTAGATCTATGGAGTTGAGGGGGTTACGTGTCTTTATAAAAGAATTAGACTGTTATATTGTAAAAAATATTATTTTTCAGAAGTATAATCTTACTTTGTTATTATCTTATTATTTTGATAAATATAGTAAATTATTTTAAAATAGTTCTTACAAACTAACCAGTGTAATGCTAGTTATAATAACATTATTAATATTCTAGAGTACCTAAATAATATGATAGTTATATAGCATATTAATAACTAAGAAAGGTTTAATTTAAGTATTTAACATTTCAAAAAAATTAAATACAAAAATAATGTGGAATCTTAATAATTTAACTAATACGTGAGTTTGTTATTTGACGAACTAAAATTAAATCTTGCATATTTTTATAAAATTTTCATTAATTCTAAATGTAAGGGTAAAACCCCTACAATCAACTTAACATCCAGAGATAGCAAGAAAAGGTCTCCCTAAAATGATAGGAACATGACAGTCAGCAAGAATATCAAGACAACAAAGTCAATAGGGATAAAGAACTTCTCTAATTGGATTGGAACATCCTCAATGATTCCCACAGGACGTGTGGTGGTTCTGTCTGCAATGCAAAGAGTCATCTTTACCGGTTTTGGTTCTCCAAGTCCAACCTTCCTGCATAAAACGAGTGGGATAATACTTACACTAGCACCAAGATCGCAAAGTGCTTTGTACGTTCCATCTCCAACTTTGATTGGGACACAGAAAGATCCGGGATCACTCAATTTTGGTGGCATCTTTCCACTGTTCCTCTGGATGAGGTCAGTAGATCTCCGGGTCATTCTAACTTCTTCATATTCCTCTAGCTTCCTCTTGTTGGAGAGGATTTTCTTCAAGAACTTTCCATAGGCAGGCATCCCTAAAATAGCATCAACAAAAGGGATGCTAATATGCAATTTATTTAAAAGGTCAAGGAACTTACCAAAGTGCTTGTCCAATTGAGCTCTAGCACGAGATTTAGGAAAAGGAAGTGGTGGTTTGTATGGAGGAGGAGGGATGTAGACATTCTCTTTTTTCCTTAGGCTCCTCTTTCATTGGTTGCTTTCCTTTATCCAAAACCTTTGGTTGTGGATCATTTGTCTCCAATCCACTTCTTGTAGTGATTGCCATGACTTGTCCCTTGGGATTATTTTCAGTTTTCCCAGGAAATTTTTCCTGGATCTCTTTTGAGCGTCTTCGGCCTTCTTCAACACTTGAGTTTTCAAAACCTTTTGGGCTTTGGTTACACTAGTGACTGTACTCTCTAGATTTTCCATCCTAGCCATCAATTGCTCAAACATTGCTTCAACTCTATCCTTTGGTTGAGCGGGTTCAGCTGGCTTGGACGGCTGACCTGCATTGCTAGAAGAAGCTTGAGGGTTCAAAGCACCCTCAGGATTAGAATAAGAAAAACCAGGATGATTATGATTAGGCTTGTAGTTATTTTTCCTGATTATTCCTATTATAATTGTTGTTATGACCTCTTTGGTTTTGATAACCTCCTTGGTAGTTACCTTTACCCATGAAATTCGCATCCTCTTCCTTGGATGCTACCTGCACTTCGGCTTGCTGAGCTTTCAAGTTAGATGCAATTAATTCTTTCAAAGATTTAAGTTCAACTTGCAAAGCATCTAACCTTGAATCATTAAGAGTGTTTTGGTTTACCTCATAGACTCCGGGTCTAGTCTTTCTCTCTTCAACTTTTCTGTGAGAATACTTTTCAATAGTCTCGGCTTGCTTCGTAATGAATTCCCAAGCTTCATCCACAGTTTTTTCCATAAAAGTACCGCCAGAAAGTGATTGCAACTTAAATTGAGTATCTTCATCAAATCCCTTGTAATAAATCTCTAGCAATTCAATCTTAGAGATCCTATGATGAGAACATTCCAACGTAAGGTCAATGAACCTCTCCAAGACTTATACAAACTCTCCTTATCTTTCATCACAAAAACATTTATCTTCCCTCTAAGTTCAGTAGTCTTGTAGGGTGGGAAAAACTTAGTGAGGAATTCAGACACCATCTACTCCCATGTGTTAATCTGCCCATATGGAATAGTTTGATACCAAGCTAAAGCTTTATCCTTAAGAGAGAAAGAAAAACCTCTTATCTTATGATTGGTGAGGAGATTCTGTCTCTTGTCCCACCAAACCGATTCTGGCGAATCATCTGTATCACCTGCGGTCGCAGCTCATGCTCATGATTTGCGGGATCTCCAAAGTTAACTCCAGGACGGTTAACTCTTTGGGTAGGATCCATCCTCTGTCCAAGTGTTTTGGGAACTTCCACAAAAGGCTAGTGAATGACAGGTCTGAGAGGAGCGGGAGGTGGAGCTTGTGGAGGAGCTTCAACTCGAGGAGGAATTGGAGCTAATTGTGGTGCTGGAATTACTTGCTGCACTGGAGCTGGAGCTGCAGTTGGCTCTTGGTTCACGGCTCTGGCTATCTCTTCCATTTGAGCTCTCATTGCAGCCATTTCCCTTTTTGTAGTTTGCTCTCTTTTCTCTAGCAATCCGTCTCTCAGCTTCTAGTTGCTCTAAAGCATCTTGAGTTCAGCTTCATAATCTCTTATTTCAGCCATTTTAGAAGCTTTCCGGGCTCTTAGTCTCTCTCGCAGTGTCCTTTCAGGTTCGGGATCGTACGGAACTAGTTCTTTCAAACCCGAGTTCTTTGCATACACTGTGAAGGATACCTGAAGTCCTGAAAATTCCAAAAACAAAACCAGAAACGAGATCAAAAGTAAAAGAAAGACTTACACTAAAAGAAATCACAAAACAAAACAAATGACTTAGTCCCCGGCAACGGCGCCAAAAACTTTGTTCTCTATTTTCACGCCCCTATAAACTTTTATCAATAATGATAAAAGCTCACAGGTTAGTAAAAAACACGGTATGTTTTAAATTTATAAACAAGAAATAAACACCCAATTGTAGCGAACCCACAGTGTATGGGTCAATTAAAGTTAGGGTAAGTATTCCAAGGTCGAACTCAGGACTAAATGTTTTGGAATGAAAATGTGATCACAGATAGCGTAAATCAAAATAAAAGAACGAGGTTGGAAAAGAAGGGAAGAAAGATCAAAGGAGTTTTTGAAGGGTTTTTTTGTAGAGTTCGCAATCAAATAACAGATTTGATCGAAAACCAAGTAAAACAGACAAACGAAAGTATATCAATAAAGAAAATGCGGACTTCAAGGACTCAAGGTCATTGTTTATACGCACGGACTCAGGAAATCTCTCAAAAGATCTATGGGTTACAAAATTCAGGGAAGAACGTTTCTAAACTGATAGTCTATTACCGGTAAGTCCAAGACTATCTAGTTCCAAACCAACTACCTATTACCGGGTAAGTCTCAAGGTAGAGAGGTAGGAAATTCTAAACAAACCAAACTCCGAACTAAGGGAAAGGTAAACCATTACCGGGTAAGTCTCAGGTATTACCCTACTTAGGACAGAATCTAGGCACACTCAACCCAATAGAGGTTTTCACCTCTATTACCTATGGTCGAACACTCAAGTATCTAAGAGGAACATTACCGGGTAGGTCTCAATTCTGGTTTAGGTTACTAGCTAGATGAATTCTAATAGGTTCAAGAACAAGCCAACCAAAGGATTTCAAAGCTATTCAAACCAAGCAATAAGCACAATTCCATCATAATCCGGTATAAACAAATCCCAATTCACCTTGGATCCACAAAGAGTTTTAGCCAACAATCGACATTTCAAACGCAATCATCAATCCACTCAATTCAATGGAAGAAACAATCATCAATCCAAGCAATTCAATGGAAGAAGCAATTATCAATCCAATCAATTCAAGAGAGAATGCATAAACAAGAATCTAAAATAGAGATTAAAGAAGAAACTCAACTTTATTGATAGAGGATTAGCAAAACGTCAAATTCCCCAATATTCGCGAAGTTCCTCCAAGCTCAAAACAAGTTCAACAATGGCTAACAATGGTCTAGGGCAAAGGGAGAAGAAAAGGTAAAAAAGCTCTCTCCAAAGGAGCTCGAAATTCGAATGAAACGGGAACCCCCGGTAATCATTTAGGCTTTCCTTTTATATCCCGCAACAGGATGCCCTCAAACAGATCCGAAAAATAACGAAATAAATCGGCGAACAGGAATCTCGGTCGGAAATCTCGGTCGGTGACCGAGATTTTTGAACGTCGGGGCCGAGATTTGCTTCGTGATCCAGCGTTGACGAAATCTCGGTCGGAAATCTCGGTCAAATGTGAAAAATCTCGGCCGAGATGGAACAAATCTCGGCCGAGATCGGAACCGAGATGGGACCGATTCTTCGACAGAAACTTCTGATATGGGATCTCGGTCGAGCTGGCTCGAATCTCGGCCGAGATGGCTTGGATCTCAGCGAGATTTCTTGGATCTCGGCCGAGATTGCTCCAATCTCGTGCGTTTTGTCTTGGCTCTCGTCTTTTCCTCCTTTCCCGTGCCTGCGTGATCGCTCCTAAGCGTCCATCCCGAGGCCTGATCCTTAAATGCATCGTTTTAGCTCCGAAACACGCCAAAATACCTACAAAGACACCAAAAGTGTGTGTAGACATCTATACTCGCAGAGTTGCATTAAACAAGTATAAAGAACACAACTTAAGGCTAAAACATGCATGCGGGAAAGGAAAAAAACTAACTATATGCTCTACTAAACTAGGTCGATAATTCATGTTATCAGTACTCCCTATGCAACTTCACCATTCCTCTCTCCCCGACGTTGTGATCCTCTCCGCTTCTTTTCCTCCATACTCAGTTTCCGATCACCACTGATGTCTCCTACCTCGCAGTGACAGCTTCTCCTCTTCCTGGTACCTTCATCCACAAGTCTGGAAGCTATGTCGAGGAAATGCACAGGACAAGTTTCGAACCCAAGACCCCTTGCGCATGGTTGTAGTTCATGTAAGAGCCTTAGTTTTGGGAGCTAGTTTTGGTCTTAGCCGCCCCCGGGTCTGTGAGGCCGCCCCTGCGGCTCCCCTGTTGTTCCGCCCCTGCGGCAAGAAAACCCGCCCCTGCGGTTTCCGGCGGCTGCAGCCGGTTTTGTTGACCCTTTGACCCGTGCTTTACCTTACCTTACCTCCTTCGTTCCACCTTGTTGAGCAAGGGTTTCTTCACATTTCCAATCCAATTTCACGTCCTTCTTGCTTCTTCTTCTTCTCCTTGAGCTTGAGTTGGTTGTTCCCTTGAGTTTGGTAGAGTTGTGTGTGTGTGGTGGTGTGGTTGTTGATGCTAGTTGTGGTTGATGTGCTTGTGAAGCAGCTGAGTGTGCTTATGCCTTTGCCTGCCTAGACCTTTTGCAGTGGTAAGCTTCTTCCTCCTTGCTTCTTCATCCTTTCTTCTTTCTTGCTCTTTCTTCCTTAGCTTAGGAATAGATGTATTGAACATAGGGTGATGTTGATATGTGTATGTTTATGATTGTGTATGAATCTGGAAGAGAGTGGAAGTGTTTGATCACGGGAAGAGCTAAAGAGAAGCCGCGAGGTTTCATTCTGCACTGTCACCGCCCCCGCGGTTACCGTGTCACAGCGCCGCGTCGTCGCCAGCGACGTGCTTGCGTTTGCCAGCGTCCCTTGTCACCGCCCCGTGGATACGTTCCGCCTCACCCGCGTTGCTTGCTCCGCCTCTGCGCCCTTTGTTACGCAGGTGCGCTTTGTTTCCGGTCTATCTAAAGCTAGGTAGATCCTTTCCTTTCCTAGTTGAGCGGTAGTAGCATGCTAGGATTCGGATGTTGACGAGTATGTTATGGAATTGTCGGTTAGGGCTTTGAGGTTTACGAGTTTGATATAATCCCTTATGGATCCCTTTGGTCTAGGTGTGACCCTTTCTGTGATAGGAGTTTGATATATATGTATGCCTTGTATAGGCCGTGTTATCCTCCAGTTTGGAGTGGACAGAGTTGAGGTTGATCTAGTGAGACGACTACGAGGTTGAGATAAGTCCGTGGGACTTAATTAGTTTCCATTCCTTTATAGAATATTTGTGCATGAGTGGTGTGTGTTATATGTTTAAAGCATGTGTTATGATGGTCACCGACCTATGATGTATTGATTGCCCATTGTAGGGGCTGTGACAACTTTTCCATTCATCCCGCTGGGAGTTGGGGGTTCTCTGTGGTCAGGCCAGACCTGGTAAACGGTTCGGGCACTCTCCATTTCCTTAGGGTACACGGGAGGTGTTCTAGGCTCCCATTCCAGCTGGTTATAGTACCTAGAGGCGAGGGTTATATTCCTCATGTCACTTATGTTTATATGGATATTTATATACGAGTTGATTGCTGGACTTTTATAAAGATAATGAAACAGGATAAATGTGTGAAAACATGAATGATGTGTTAAGATTTCTGATGTGTGTTTGCGCTCTAGCATATTCCTATATTTGTGTATGGTTAGCTAACGGTTTCATACCGTGTTGTAGACACTTTGCAGGATAGGAGAGCTGCAGAGTGATTCAGAGTGGGTGATCCGCTGAGGCTCCGTACACTGGGTAGTATCGGGGATATGGGTTATTTTGATGTACAATTTGGTTTGTTTGTACTCAGCGGTATATTGTATTACCTTTTGATCTATATATATATATATATCAGTTTCATGTTTTTTTTTAATCTATCGGTGCCTTGTTGTAAGATCAGTGAAATTGTTGTCAGGCTAGGGTCAGAATCCATTGTGAGATCCTAGCCTAGCACTCCGAGTCATGCGGATTTGGGGTGTTACAAAGGTGGTATCAGAGCCCCAGGTTGACAACAATGGCACTAGTAATCTGCAATAAAGGTCGAATAGATAACTAAACAGAACCCGAAAAGGGGTCTGACTTTTTAAAAGGTTTTGGTTTTGAAATGAGTACAAATGTTTTGGGATACCGTGTACGGGAGCCATCACCCCTCTGAAGACCTCGACAGTATAGATATATATAGATATTCTGTTGTGATTGATCTGTGATATATCTATACATATGGCATATATATAGCCTTCTAAGATAGGTTTATGTCCTCTACAGATGGTTCAGACTAGAGCCTTACCTGCAGCTGGACGAGGTAGAGGTAGAGGTAGACCCCCTCTAGGTAGAGGACGGGGTAGGATTCCTGCTGTTAAGCCACGTGTAGCAGAGGAGGTCCATGAGGAGGTTGCTGAGAGTGCCATTCCTGAGGCTGGGAACGGTGCAGCTGAGGGACAAGGGCCACAGAGAGCCCAGTCTGGTGATTCTGATCGCGTCTCTATGGATAGAGCAGAGTTTCAGGCTTATATCAGACGTGTTGAGGAGGCCGCCAGGGCAAGTAGGCGTGCCCCGGATCTGCCAACACAGGAGGGACCATCTGAGAGGTCCCACACCGTTACTCAGGTACCAGCCGTACAGTTACCTGCTGCTGAGATTGCTCGGGCTCCAGAGGAGCATAGAGGGCCTAGACCGGACACTTGGTTGAAGGCTTTTCATCAGATGGGAGTACCCCCTTTCACTGGGAAAGTGGGGCTAGAGGTGGAGCTGTGGATAGGACATGTAGACTCAACTCTAGAGTCTATTAGATGTCCAGTTGATAGGCAGATTGAGCTGGTGCAGACCTTGTTCAGAGATTTGGCACAACACTGGTGGAGGTCTGTGCGAGCACAGGTTACTAGTTATGAGCAGATGAGGACTCTGATCCGAGAGCGTTTCTGCCCTGCCTCTTTGAGGAGGAGAAACTGCGAGACTTTGTTGAGGCTGGGTTCAAGGATGTACCGGTCTCAGAGGCTATTAGGAGATTTCAGGAGGAGCTGACATTGCTTGGGTCCAACTGCACCTGCTGCAGATCAGCACGTGTATTTGTTTTTCCGACGTCTAAGGGATACTACCCGTACCTACATGGGGATTTTCACTGTGAGACCTTGGTTGACTATCAGGACCGGGCTTCTGACTACGAGAGGGAGAGAGCTAGCCAGAGGAGAGCTTCTCAGACCGAAGGGTCTGAGAAGAGACAGAGGACTGGTTAGACCAGCTGGTTGAGAGTTCAGGGCGAGGCCAGAGTCGCCAGAGTCGTCCTCCATCTGCACCGGGTGCAGATAAGGGAGTGCAGTGCTTCAACTGCAGTGAGTATGGGCATATGAGGTGAGAGTGTACTAGGCAGCCAGTGACCTGTTTCACTTGTGGCCGACCTGGTCATAGAGCTACCTTCTGTAGACGAGGGAGAGCTTCATCATAGTAGGATTCTTCTCCTGCTAGTGCAGCGGGAGTGGACAGAGACCACCTCAGCAGCAGCAGCAGAGTCAGGGACAGTAGAGGGTCCCAAATCGCCCTACGACTCAGGGATTTGCTCCTGGGCTGAGTAGAGGCAGGAGTGGTGGGGGCACCACTGATACTAGAGGCCCACAGGGCCGTGTTTTTGAGCTGAGGAGTGTAGAGGAGCCAGCTGCACCTACTGCTACAGGTACCATTCTGATTCATGGTTTACCTGTTAGAGTTTTATTTGATACTGGTGCTACGCATTCTTTTATTTTTGATGCCTGTGTAGAGCATCTGAGTTTAGATACAGTTGAGGGGATGCCCTTTACTATAGGGTTACCCGATGGTGGTAGGGTCAGAGGTACCCGTGAGATTCACGGTTGTCCCATTTCTGTAGGGACTCGTGGTTACTAGTTGACTTCTTTGTCATGCCGTTAGAGCATGAGGAAGTTATACTAGGTATGGATTGGATGGCTAGACATTCTGCAGTCTTAGATGTAGGTAGGAGGACTGTTACCCTCTCTGCCGAGTTAGGCCAGATAGAGGTTTTCCGAGGTTGGGACCTTGGAAAGGTAGGCACAGTTATCAGTGTTATACTGGCAGCTAGACTGTTACACAAGGTTGTGAGACCTTCTGGTGTTATGCCATGAAGGAGGGGGAGAGTCCAGCATTAGAGGATATCCCAGTGGTCTGTGAGTTTACTGATGTGTTTGCTGAGCCGTACAGTTTGCCGCCTCAGAGGAGTGTGGATTTCAGTATCGAGTTAGAGCCTGGTACGAGACCCATCTCGAAGGCTCCATATCGGATGGCGCCTGTTGAGATGCTGGAGCTGAAGAAGCAACTCGAGGAGTTGGTTGAAAAGGGCTTCATTCGCCCTAGCGTGTCCCCATGGGGAGCACCTGTCCTCTTCGTACGAAAGAAGGACGGATCGCTGAGACTGTGTATTGATTACAGAGAGCTGAACAAGGTGACCATCAAGAACAAGTATCCACTGCCGCATATTGATGATTTGTTAGATCAGCTACAAGGAGCGACTGTGTTCTCCAGGATTGACTTGCGTTCCGGGTATCACCAGCTGAGGGTGAGAGAGCAGGACGTGCATAGGACAACATTCAGGACCAGATATGAACACTACAAGTTTGTAGTGATGCCATTTGGCCTTACGAATGCCCCAGCCGTCTTTTTTGGAGTTGATGAACAATATCTTCATCGACTTCCTGGATCAGTTTGTGTGGTTTTCATTGATGACATTCTGGTATATTATCGTAGCAGTGAGGAGCATGCAGGACATCTGAGGACTGTATTGCAGGTTTTGCGGGATAGAGAACTTTATGCAAAGTTCTCTAAGTGCGATTTCTGGATGCCAGAGGTAGCATTCCTGGGTCACATAGTATCAGTGAGGGGATCAAGGTGGATCCAGCGAAGATAGAGCAGTAGGCATGGCCTACACGACGAACGTCAAGGAAGTACGTAGCTTCCTTGGCCTAGCCCGTTATTACAGACGCTCTGTGGAGGATTTTCTGTGATTGCCCGTTCACTGACGAGTTTGCTGAGGAAGACTACCAGGTTTGTGTGGTCTGATCTGTGTATGCAGAGAGTTTTGAGGAGCTGAAGAGACGTCTGACTTCTGCTCCTGTTTTGGCACAGCCAGAGGATACTGAGGATTTCGTAGCATTCAGTGATGCATCCAAGCTAGGCTTGGGATGTGTGTTGATGTAGAGAGGCAGGGTGATTGCATATGCGTCTCGACAGTTAAAGACGTATGAGGAGAACTACCCGACTCATGATCTGGAGTTGGCAGCGGTAGTTTATGCACTGAAGATCTAGAGACATTACTTGTATGGTGTTACATGTCAGATCTTCACAGACCATCAGAGTCTGAAGTAAATTTTCACGCAGCGGGAATTGAATAACCGCCAACGTAGGTGGCTCGAGCTGATCAAGGATTTTGATATGGAGATTTTGTATCATCCAGGGAAGGCGAACGTTGTCGTCGACGCCCTGAGCAGGAAGACACCTCGAGAGCAGGCGATTGCGAGGCTGACTACCAACATCAGTTGCAGAGAGACCTAAATCTGGTTAGAGCTGGACATCCAGTTTCCTGGTGAGGATGCCCAGCTGCGTACATTAGAGGTCCTTCCTGATCTGTTGGATGAGATCCGACAGAAACAGGAGACCTGCCCGACCTTACAGAGGATCAGAGATAGGATGTCTCGGGATGAGGCACCACAGTTCCTGCTGGGAGTAGATGGAGTTTTGAGGCGCCGTGGTCACGTCTGTGTACCTGCTGATACAGAGCTGAGACAGAGGATTTGGTGGTTGAGCTGGACCACACTTTTGTTGAGCATCGATTGCAGTCTTAGAACGAGGTATGAGACGCCTGCGTTCGAAGAAACATACCTATGCTTAGGATACAGTGGTCGAGACGAGGACCCGAGGAGGGCAACATGGGAGACTGAGGATAGTATCCAGAGGAACTATCTAGAGTTCTATGCCGAGATAGGTACACCAGTAGGATCACCGAGTAGATCTTAGTACTAGCTTGGTGAGTCTTATGTGCTTACATGCTTATATGCTATGATATGTTATTTCATGCTAGCTTGTTGTGCTTATGATCTTAGTATATCTTGTTGTGCTAGTATGATTTTTTGTTTATAGCTGGAGATGGCTCTTCCTCCATGCTATTGGGTTATGTGATGTGTTGGCTAGAGATTGTTTCCTCTAGGCCTTTGGACAATATAGTTTGCTGCTAGAGTGGACAGTTTCCTCCATGCTTTTGTTGATGTTATATAGAGAGTTGTACCTCGGCTTGTGAGTCCAAGTGGTTTGAGGATTTTACAAGTTTCGGACGAAACTTTTTTTAGGGGGTGAGGTGTAAGAACCTTAGTTTTGGGAGCTAGTTTTGGTCTTAGTTGCCCCCGCGGGGCTGTGAGGCCGCCCCTGCGGCTCCCCTGTTGTTCCGCCCTGCGGCCAGGAAACCGCCCCTTCGGTTTCCGGCGCTGCAGCCGGTTTTTGTTGACCCTTTGACCGTGCTTTACCTTACCTTACCTCCTTCGTTCCACCTTGCTGAGCAAGGGTTTCTTCACATTTCCAATCCAGTTTCACGTCCTTCTGGCTTCTTCTTCTTCTCCTTGAGCTTGAGTTGGTTTGTTCCTTGAGTTGGTAGAGTTGTGTGTGTGTGTGGTGTGGCTGTTGATGCTAGTTGTGGTTGCTGTGCTTGTGAAGCCAGCTGAGTGTGCTTATGCTTTGCCTGCCTAGACCTTCTACAGTGGTAAGCTTGTTTCTCCTTGCTTCTTCATACTTTCTTCTTCCTTGCTCTTTCATCCTTAGCTTAGGAATAGATGTATTGAACATAGGGTGATGTTGATATGTGTATGTTTATGCTTGTGTATGAATCTGGAAGAGAGTGGAAGTGTTTGATCACGGGAAGAGCTAAAGAGAAGCCACGAGGTTTCATTCTGCACTGTCGCCGCCCCGCGGCCAGAAGTCACTGCCCCCGCGGTTACTGTGTCACAGCGCCCGCGTCGTGCCAGCGGCGTGCCTGCGTTTGTCAACATCCCTTGTCACCGCCCCCGCGGCTACGTTCCGCCGCACCCGTGGTTGCTTGCCTCCGCCCCTGCGCCATTTGTTACGCAGGTGCGCTTTGTCCCGGGTCTACCTAAAGCTAGGTAGATCCTTTCCTTTCCTAGTTGAGCGGTAGTAGCATGCTAGGATTCGGATGTTGACAAGTATGTTATGGAATTTCTGGTTAGGGCTTTGAGGTTTACGAGTTGGATATGATCCCTTATGGATCCTTGGGTCTAGGTGTGACCTTTGTGTGATAGGAGTTTGATATATATGTATGCCTTGTATAGGCCGTGTTATCCTCCAGTTTGGAGTGGACTGAGTTGAGTTTGATCTAGTGAGACGACTACGAGGTTGAGGTAAGTCCGTGGGACTTACTTAGTTGCCATTCCTTTATAGGATATTGTGCATGAGTGGTGTGTGTTATATGTTTATAACATGTGTTATGATGGTCACCGACCTATGATGTATTGATTGCCATTGTAGGGCTGTGACAACTTTTCCATTCATCCCGCTGGGAGTTGGGGGTTCTCTGTGGTCAGGCCAGACCTGGTAAACGGTTCGGCACTCTCCATTCCCTTAGGGTACACGGGGAGGTGTTCCAGGCACCATTCCAGCTGGTTATAGTACCAGAGGCGAGGGTTATATTCCTCGTGTCACTTATGTTTATATGGATATTTATATACGAGTTGATTGCTGGACTTTATAAAGATAATGAACAAGGTAAATGTGTGAAAGCATGATGATGTGTTAAGATTTGTGATGTGTGTTTGTGCTCTAGCATATTCCTATATTTGTGTATGGTTAGCTAACGGTTTTATACCGTGTTGTAGACACTTTGCAGGATAGGAGAGCTGCAGAGTGATTCAGAGTGGTGATCCGCTGAGGGCTCCGTACACTGGGGCGGTATCGGGGATATGGGTTATTTTGATGTACAGTTTGGTTTGTTTGTACTCAGCGGTATATTGTATTACCTTTTGATCTATATATATATATATATAAGTTTCATGTTTTTTTTAATCTATCGGTGCCTTGTTGTAAGATCTGTGAAATTGTTGTCAGGCTAGGGTCAGAATCCATTGTGAGATCCTAGCCCAGTAGCACTCCGAGTCCTGTGGATTTGGGGGTGTTACAGTTCACCACCTCGTTTTGCAGCCGGTGAGTCTCGAACCTGGGATCAAAAGGGAAGTTAATTGTGAACTCATGTTTTTCCCATGAATTGAACCTGTGACACTTACAATGGAATACTCTGTATGTAACCCCGAATTCTGGGAAGTCAGAGTGTTACTGTATAGTCCCTCGTAGTGGGTCCGGCCTTAGGTTGACGTCAATAACGTCGGAGCTTGCAACAAGGCAGAAATATTATTAAAATAAAAATACTTTCAACATTAACATAGTTATACTTTAACGACTATAGACTCAAGCGGCATCCGACTGAAAATAAAATATACACTATTATACGAATAATAGATGAGTAAACCCATATTCCCACAACTCCTAGTACGGAAATCCGGCTGGCCACTTCGCTCCCGATTTCTCTGTAGAGGTCTATCCTGCAAATACCTAACAACACGGTAAAACCGTTAGCTACAACTCTAATAATAAGGTCACTAAAGCAGCACACATATAAGGAAGTATTTTATATCAATTAGCATGCAACACACATTGTCCTAGTTTATTATCTTTTCTTTGGTGGAATTGGTCATTCTAGTTTCCCAACTTTTCAAGGTAGCACAAGACTCTCCCGACTCTTGCCCCGTCCCCATTCACCAGCAGGCCTGTTGTTAATGTCTCATCCCTTGTACGCTATTGTACTGGTCGCGGGAAATCTTCCGGCACCCTCGGCTTGGACAGAAAGCTACAACACGATATAATACACTAGTGCCTCTCTTTAGAAATTTGAAAGCAGTGATCTAGTTCGTTCATCTTAATTCACAATCATAACACACACTACCCTAATGCACACTCAAAAAATGAAAATGCAGCTAAGTGAGTCGATGAACTCACCTTATCCGTAATGGTCTCAACATTTCTCGCGATCTTACCAATCAGAGATCCGATTTCCTTGATCAAGATACATCAACCTTAGAACTATATCAACCCTTAACACTTCTCGATTTATCATTCTAATTAATCAGGGTATGATATTTAACATCGATACCCTGACATTCTTTAAGCTTAGGTTCGTGGACCTAGACGTCCATTTCAGGTTCTCGTATCATCATCACAGTCATTCTTACGGTTCCTTTCAGTTCCGAAATTCTTACATTCGACATTCTACTTAACATTGTGCTACCTCGAAAATTCCGTATTTCATCTATCGCTATCATTCATCTTAACTTCTTAAAGTTCTGTTCCGATTCCATATCTAAAACAACATTCACTAAACTTATAATTCCAAAAATATTCAAAATATTCCGATCATTGTCTACTAAATTCACAATTCTTATATGCCAAACATTCTACTAACGTTTTACTTTTTCGAGATGCCAAATCGGTTCCGCTATATAACTAACATCACTATTTTTATTCCTTCATCCAACCTATCACTAAAATCCAGTCCCACTTTACTAAGTTCCAGTTCGACTTAGTTCTCCAAAATACACAATATTTATTTCACATATAATATATGAAATAATTATAACAATTTCCGGTATTTAAATAGATACGAGAAGGTCGGGGTTTCGAACCTTTTGGGTGGCAAGGTTGATCGGTTACGAGGACTATTGTGGTACATTACGTCGCCGGTTTGAGATCTTCGGGCGACTTAAACAAAGCCGGTTGGCAAGGCTAGGAAGAGCCGGCCGATAGGATGAAGTGAAGTGGTGTTTCGATTCATCATTTTAGACATATTTGTGTGGCCGGTCATCATACTTCAATGCCGGCATAACTTTCTTCTTCAATGCCGGTTAACTCTCGTTTTCAAGGCTGGGTGTAACTCTCTGTCTTCAAAGGCTGGTGTAACTTCCGTCTTCAAGGCTGGTATAACCCCGTCTTCAAGCCGACGATTACTACCGGTCACAAGTCTCGTCTTCAATGAGACGTAACGGCATCGGTTCAGTTTATTTGACATTCATTTTGAGTTCCCGGGACATTAATAAAAAAAATAAAAATTAATTACACTGTAATTTCCCAAAATTTTCGGTTATTACATTAGTCCCTCCTTAAAATAAGTTTCGTCCGAAAATGAGAGTACGTACGGTACTTCCGAGTTTTATAACTCGGTTTATATTTACTGTTATCATTCAACGTTATTTATCTCTCGGGTATTACCTAAATTACGCGCATATAACAAACATTCCGTAGGCAATCATATATATATATATACACATATATATATCACTCAAGTTAGTTGTTGAGTACATAGAAAGCACATAACACATAAGCTTAGGTCCAAGCCTAACTCGTTGAACCTAGAGTCGACACTAAATCTGCATACTGCTCCGGGTAATATATCTTAAGTTATCGTCTGTCTCCCAAGTAGCCTCATCAATCCCCGTCGGGACCACTGGATCTTCAGCATCAGAATCTACTTCGACCGCAATCATCTAATACTCCTCTCTAGTATAGCTATGGGGTACTCGGAAAAAGTCTGGTCCGGCTCAATAATCAAATCGTCATGGCTGACCACATGTCGCGGTTCCAGTATGTATTCTCTGAGCTGAGATACATGGCTGGATGCACACTCTCCAAAGCAGGTGGGATGACTAAACGGTATGCAACCTCTCCAACCCGCTCCAGTATCTCAAAGGGTCCGACATATCGGCGGGTTTAGCTTCACATTAATGCCGAAAATCCTGACACCTCGTGTCGTGATACTCTTAACCATACATGTATACCGACTCAGAAATCTAGTGGTTTGCGCCTCTTATCAATATAAGACTTATGGCGACTTTGATTTGCAAGCATACTCTCTCGTTATCAAGGCTATCCGAGCCATGTCGTCCTATATCTACTCTGGAGAAACTCCTACAGCCTCACCAATAGATGCGTGATAACTATTGTTGTATGAAAATTCCACAAGAGGAAGATGATTGAGCCATACTTGTCCCCAGTCCAACACCATTGCTCTCAACATGTTCTCCAAGGTCTGGATGGTACTCTCCGACTGACCATCTGACTGCGGGTGGTAGGCGGTGGTGAAATGCAAGCTGGTCCCCAAGGTGGTGTGTACCTGCTCCCAAAATCTCAAAGTGAACCGTCCATGTCTATCTGAGACGATGGTCATGGGCACTCCACGCAGTCTCACGATCTGTCGCGTGAACTCCTCCGCTAACCGACTCACCGACCATGTTTCCTTCATGAGAATGAAACGGGCGGTCTTGGTGAGTCTAACCACCACGACCCAAAAGCATCAAAACTCTTGCAGGACCTCAACCCTGTGACAAAGCCCATGGATATGTCTTCCCACTTCCATTGCGGGACCGGAAGTGGGTGGAGCTCTCCTCCGGATCGGTGGTGCTCTCTCTTGACTTACTGACAGGTCGCACAATGTGCCACAATTCTGGTCACACATCCGGCTTCAGAACATTCCACCAGTAGGAGCGTCTAACGTCTCGATACATCTTAGTGGCACCTAGGTGTACTGATTAAGGTGTAGAATGAGCTTGTAGTATCCTCTTTCAACCCCTCACAAAGGGACACAACACGCCCTTGGTGTCTCATCACTCCATCCGCACCTACCACATATTGAGGTACGTCATCCTGGGTCATCCTCTCCCGGATCCTGGATATGGTAGGGCAGGTGTCCTATTTCTGTCAGAATCATCCATCATGTCCGGCACAAGCTCTAAAGCACTTAAGTACCGATCGGTGTATGGGGACTGAATCTCTACCTCTAACCGGGCTAGTTCTCTCTGTACCTCAGGCTGAGTGGTCAACCGACTATAACCTTCTCTCGAAGCGTCTTCCTACTTAATGCATTGGCAATTGCTTTCATCATTCCCAGGTGGTACCGACTTCTAGGTCTCAATCATTGACCAACTCGAATTATCCTTCTCTTTAGCTCTTCAAGCTCACTTGATATAATCCAGTTCACAAAAGGAGGTTCGTCTTACTCTGCAGACAAAGGGGCGATCACCTTTCTTTTCTTCCAAAAGTGATTTTCTTGTGTATCAGATCGGATTTTCGACATATACTCCCATGTCGCTCTTAACTCACCCGTTATCCTGCTGCTTAAATATTTATCGGTCGTTGTCCAATAAGTGGCGACTCGCGTCTTACCACCTTCTCAGTTGATGGGGTAACATTAAATCCATCAGCCCGACCATGTTTCTAAAATCTTGTTGCGAGCCTTCTTGTTTGGTGTGTTGTCCCACCTTCTGAATTACTTAACTAAATTTTCAAGTGGTGCCGGGTAAATTTCCGAGTGGATTACTACCTCTCGTTTGGCGTCTTGGTTTTGTGTATTCAAGATCATCCGGTTTCTCTCCAAGTGGCATTGTTTCCCCGTGACCTTCCCGGTCCACGGGTCGTTTTGATCGGTCTCGTCCTTGCTATTCCCAAGGTGGTGCTCCGACTCAGGTCATTTGTATCTCTAGCTATATTTTTCGTAGAGGTGGATATTCCCAACCAACCACACAATCTTCTAGTATTCCTACACCATTAATTGTTCACTTCTTAGTGATCGGGAATTCTCCTCACTTGACAGCTGGTTTTCCGGGGAATTACCTACTCGATCCCAACGGATCCATTTGGTTGTCGGCAAGATCTTCGTTAAACAAGTCTTGATGTATTTTTTCGGTAACTTCATTAGACATATACAACCTTCACTTGCAGTTTGGTTATCTGGCCCACTTATTGCTTCTTTGTAGGCGTAACCTGTTCACTTCTTAGTCTCAGTGGTCCTTATACAAAGGACTGGGTATTTGTTCCATTGTTCTCTCTATCTTTGTATCTCATTTCTTCTTATATCACTGCATTCTCCAGTTACAACCGTCCGACGGATAAGTCGTCTTGTAGAAGTAGTGGCATCCTAACCACTACACGGGTAATAAGGTTCTTCCCTTTACGGATTCTGTATTATCACTCATTCATGTTGGATACCTTAATAGTATCCAACTACGATACTCTACTGTTCATTTGAAGCACGCTTCGTTGTTTCTACTTCCTTCTCTTTATGTTGGCCCCTAGGTCGAAGTAACCCTTTCTTCGGGTCCTTAGATTCCGTTACTTGGTTCCTTCTTCGTATCCTAACCGGTGTTGTTTTCTTACTAGTGCATACTTGCCTTCTAGTGCGAGCGATCAAATCTTCTCTCAACTTCTTTACGCCGTCCAACTGACATAAACCGTACTCCATGGCACCGCATGATGAATTATTCCTACGCCCTTTAATCAATAAGACATTCTTCTACGCCATTCCCGGATTCTTGGTAGGATCTCTTGACATTGGCGTCTTGAGTCATGTCCAAAGGACGTCTTTGTTGGATTTCGTCCATTAGTCTTGTATTCTTGGAAAGTCACATCAGTCGTATTTCTGGAGTCCGGGATCATTCTTTTGAACCCTGGAGCTCCCTTCGAGGTGTGGCCTGGTTCAGTAGGTCGTGTATTTGAATTCCCTGTACCAGCGGGTCATACTTTAAACAATCCCCTATTTTGTCCTCTCGTCTCTTCGAAAAGTTCATTCCTCTCATTGTGAGCTTGATTTGTAGAAACTATTATTTCTACTCCGTGCGGGAAGGGTGGAGAGACAATTGCCTTCACCCCGACCCGTCACGGTTTACTATCTTGGTGGTGCGTCGTCTATACGAGATAGGCGACTATAACTAGTATTATATAATTTCTAAGTAAAAAGGCACACTAACTTACTACTACCGAGATCTGCAGAGTGCAACGGTGTTTTCCGTACTACTATCCAACCCAACTAAGCAAAAATTGAAACCTTTAAAATCATTTTGGAAAACCATATGCCTTTTCGGGTTCTGTTTATACTTGACCCTATTTAGAAGATTGTGAGTGCCATTGTTGAAAACCTAGAGCTCTGATACCATGTTGTAATACCCTGAATTTTGGGAAGTCGGAGTGTTACTGGCTAGGACCTCACAGTGGGTCCCCTTAGGTTGATGTTATATAGGTCGAATCTTGCAACATGACACAAATATTATTAAAATAAAAATACTTTCAACATTAACATAGTTATACTTAAAGACTCTAGACTCAAGCGACAGCCGACTGAAAATAAAAATTACACTATTATACGAATAATAGACGAGTAAACCCATACGCCCACAACTCCTAGTACGGAAACCTAGTTGGCCACTCTGCTTCTGATTTCTCAGTAGAGGTCTATCCTGCAAATTCCTAACAACACGGTAAAACCATTTAGCTAAAATTCTAATAGTAAGGTCACTAAAGCACACACATATATAAGGAAGTATTGTAAATCAATCAGCATGCAACACACAATGTCCCGGTTTATTATCTTTCTTGGAATTAGTCATTCTAGTTTTTAACTTTTCAAGGTAGTACAAGAGTCTCCCGACTCTTGCCCCCGTCCCTTTCACCAGTAGGCCTGGTGTTAATGCCTCTCCCGTATACGCTACTAGGGCTGGTCGCGGGGAAATCTTCCAGCACCCTCGCCCGGACAAAAAGCTACAACACGTTATAAATACACTTTGCCTCTCTTAGAAATTTAAAAAGCAGTGATCTAGTTAATTCATCTTAATTCACAATCATAACACACACCACCCTAGTGCACACTCAATATTAAAATGTAGCTAAGTGAGTCCGATGAACGCACCTTGTCTGTACTGGTCTCAACGTTTCTTACGATCCAGCCAGTCAGAGATCCGATTTCCCCCTAATCAAGATACATCAACCCTTAGAACTATATCAACCCTTAACATTTCTCGATTTATCATTCTAATTAATCAGGGTATGATATTTAGCATCGATACCTTGACAAATCTTTAAGACTTAGGTTCGTGGACCTACCCTGACATTCTTCTTAAAATTGCGCATACCTCGGAAATTCTGTATTTCATCTATCGCTATCATTCATCTTAACTTCTTAAAGTTCTGCTCCTATTCCATATCTAAAACAACATTCACTAAACTTATAATTCCGAAAAAATATTCAAAATATTCGATTATTGTCTACTAAATCCACAATTCTTATATGCCCAACATTCTACTAACGTTTTACTTTTTCGAGATTCCAAATTAGTTCCTCTATATAACTAACATCACTATTTTATTCCTTCATCCCACTTATCACTAAAAATCTAGTCTCACTTTCCTAACTTCCAGTACGACTTAGTTCTCCAAAATACCCAATATTTATTTCACATCTATAATATGAAATAATTATAAGAATTTCCGGTATTTTAAATAGATACGAGAAGGTCGGGGTTTCAAGCCTTTCGGGTGGCATGATTGACCGGTTACAAGGACTGCTGTGGTACAGACGTCGCTGGTTCGAGCTCTTCGGGCGGCTTAACAAAGCATGTTCGTGAGGCTAGGAAGAGCCAGCCGATAGGATGAAGTGAAGTGGTATTTGATTCAACATGTTAGCCTTATTTGTGTGGCCGGTCATCATACTTCAATGTCGGCGTAACTCTCATCTTCAATGCTGGTGTAACTCTTTGTAACACCCGAATCCGTGGGACTCGAGGCGCTACTGGGCTAGGATCTCACAATGGATCCTGACCCTAGCCTGACAACAAGTTCACTGGATCTTACAACAAGGCACAGATAGATTAAAATAAAAACATAAAAACTAATATATATAATATATATATATATATATATATATATATATATATATATATACATATCAAAGGTAATACAGAGTAACCGCTGAGTACGAAATAAAAATATATATCCGTACAACATAAATATCCCATATCCCACGATATCGCCCCAGTGTACAGAGACCTCAGCGGATCACCCCTCTGGATCACTCTGCAGCTCTCCTAACCTGCAAAGGATCTATAACACGGTATAAAAACCGTTAGCTAACCATACACATATATAAGAAGATGTTAAAGCACAAACACACCTCAGGAATCATAACACATCATCATGCTTTCACACATTTACCCGATTTATTATCTTTATAACGTCAATCACTCAAATAGTATATATGATCTGCATATGAAAATATGTGACACGAGGTATGTATATAAACCTCGCCTCTGCATGCAATAGCTAGCTGGAGTGGTATCAGCGCACCTTCCCGTATACCATAAGGAGTGGTAAGTGCCCTTCCCGTATACCAGATCTAACTAGCTTACAGAGAACTTCCCAAACTCCACTACGGGATGAAAGGTAAAGTTGTCACAGCCACTACAATGGCGCGTCAATATAACATAGGTCGGTAATGAACCATATTGCATGCTATAAAGCATATAACAAACACCACCCATGCACACATCCAATGTAAGGATGGTAGCTAAGTAAGTCCTATGGACTTACCTCAACCTCTGAAGTAATCACAACCACGATCAACCCTCAACACGGTCCACTCCAAACTGGAGGACAACACTGCCTAAAAACAAGGTATAACAATATATCACACTCATATCCATTAAAGGGGTCACACCTAGACCCAAGGGATTCATAAGGATCATATCCTAACTCATAAACCTCAAAGCCATAACTGGCATAAACGATAACGTACTCATCATCATTCTAACCTCATACACGTACCTAGCATGCTACTAACCCGCTCATACTAGGAAAGGAAAGGATCTACATAACTCTAGGTAGACCCGGGACAAGACGCCTCCTGCGTGACGGAAAGACGCAGGGGCGGAACATGCAACCCGCAGGCGCGGCAAAGCTGGGGCCGCAGGCGCGGTGACAGCAGCCGCAGGCAAGCGCAGGCACGGCGCAAGCGCTGTGACACGGCTCCCGCAGGGGCGGCGGCTTCAGGCGCAGGTGCAGCGACAAGGGTCCCGTAGGGCGGCTCTCTGGACCGCGGGGGCGGCCGACAGTGCCAGAACGTAGTCCCGCGGTTCTTCTTCGGTTCTTCACGTGATCAAATCACGTATCTTCCCTTCCAAAATCTTACACATGCATATGCATACACATACTAACATTAATCTATGTCAACATACATCTAATCTTAAGCTAGGAAGAGGAATCAAAGGAAGAAAGAAGAGAAAAGAAGAACCAAGTCTTACCTACTACTGGTCTAGGCAAGGAGATGAACCAAGCTACACTTCAACTGGCTTCCAAGCACAACCACAACATCAACAACATCCAGCCCAACAAGCCCACCAAAATCTTCCAAACTCAAGGAAACTAAGACAAGATCAAGGAGCAAGAAGGGAGGAGCAAGAAGGGAGAAGCAAGAAGAACGTAAGGCTGGAAAAAGTAGTAGAAACCCTTGCTCACGAGCTAAGGAAGAGACTTAAGAAGGAAGGAAAGGAGAAGGTAAAACACGGTCAAAGAGTCAACAAAACCGGCTGCAGCCGCAAGAAACCTCGGGGGGCGGTTCCTTGGGCCGCGGGAGCGGAAACCCATTGGGCGGCACACAGCCCGCGGGGGCGGCTAAGTCAAACTCGGTCCAAAAGACTAAGGCTCTTACACCTCACCCCCCTAAAAACAAGTTTCATCACGAAACTTGTAAAATCCTCAAACCACTCGGACTCACTAGTTGAGGTACAACTCTCTCTATAACCTCAAACATAAGCATGGAAGAAAACATCAACTCCAGCAACAAAACACTATCTAGGCTTAGAGGAAAATCATATCTAGCCAAACCATAACACATCACAAGGCATAGAGGAATCACATCTCTAGCCGTATCATACTCATAACAGAAAGGCATGGAGGGAAAACATCTCCAGCAACACTATGTCCATCAAAATAGCATGGAGAAATAACCATCTCCAGCTGAATCCTAATCGTATCACAATAGCATGGAGGAAAGAGCCATCTCCAGCTATAAACAAGAATCATACTAGCACAACAAGATCTAATAAGATCACATATCACATTAAAGCTAGTATGAAAATAAACACATCATAGCATATAAGCACATAAGCATAACACTCACCAGATAGTACTAAGATCTACTCGGTGATCCTACTGTGCAACTAACTCGGCATAGAACTCTGGATAGTTCCTCTGGATACTATCCTCAGTCTCCCATGTAGCCTCATCAGTCCTCGTCTCGACCATTGTATTCTCAGCATAGGAATGTCCTTCGAACGCAGACGTCTCATACCTCATTCTAGGACTGCAATCGGGTGCTCAACAAAGGTGTGGTCCGGCTCAACCATAAATCATCATAACTCACAATGTGTCTCGGATCTGGTATGTACTCCCTCAGCTGAGACACGTGAAATACAGGGTGAACACCCTCTAATCTCGGAGGCAAGGCTAATCTGTATGCTGCGCTCCCAACCCGATCCAAAATCTCGAACGGTCCGACATATCGGGCTCAACTTCCCCTTAATGCCAAAACGCCTAACACCTCGTGTCGGAGACACTCTCAGCCACACATGGGCGCCTACTCTGAACTCCGGTCTACGCTCCTGTTAGCATAACACTTCTGACGGCTTTGTGCAGTCAGTATCCGCTCTCTAATCAGTGCTACTCGAGCCACATCATCCTGAATCTAATCAGGTGTCAAACCACTAACATTGCCTCATCCCATCATAACGGGGTACGGTATCTCTGTCCATACACAAGCCGCCAATGAATTACGGAGGCCCTGTGTAAATATTTAAATATTTAAATATTAAAAAATATTAAATTAAAACCTAAACTTTATCATTTATTAAATATTCTATGTTAATAAATTAATATATAATTATAATATATTAGCTAAGTAGAGTTAAATAAGTTTGATGTGTTGCCTTTAAGTTGATTTTACTGAGTAGTAAAATTAATGCGTGAAATCGATTAAAAAAATAAAAATTCCACAAATCCTTTATATTTAAAAGTTATAAATATAGACGTTAAATTTATAACATTTTATAATATTTATTAAAAATTAAAAATTTTATATTGCATTTTATCATATTAATGGAAATAAATATTTGACGTTTAATAATATTATAAAAATTCCTTGCTTGTAACAAAATTTAACTAAAAAATTGATATATTATAACTACATGATAATGTTTTTTTTTTTCCCTTATAAATAATTTATCATCTAATATATAAATGATTATATCTACAAGCATTAAATTGATTTTTTTTAATAAACCAAATAAGTAATTAAAATTTTTAATTATATCTAAATATATTATCCATTTATTGTATATTTATGTTTAAAATTACTATTTTGTATTTTAAATTTGTTTTTTAATTGACAAAGAAAGTCATTATCATTAAAATTAAAAGTAAAAAAATGAGGATAGAGGCCCCCACATATTTGTAAAATTGAAACTGAAGTTACGGTAAATGGGTTTTAAAATAAAAGAATAGAGAATGGGGCCATTGAAGTTGCGTAAATGGGTTTAAAAATAAAAGAATAGAGAATGGGGCCACTAAACTCGTGAAAAATGAAGCAATTCCTTACAAAAGTGGTTGTAGCTGAGTTTCGAAAACGGAGCATCTAGAAAATGAAATTTCTAAGCAGCGCCCAACCACTGGACTATACGAGTTTGTTTTATTTTAACCAAACATAAATGTATACAAATATTGTAAGGGTAAAAACGAATGTGGCCCTTATAAATTTGAGGCCCTGAGCGGTGGCTCACCTCGCACACCCTCAGGGCCGGCCTGTCCATACAGTGCCTCATATGGGGTCATCCCAATAGATGCATGTCAGCTGTTGTTGTATGAGAACTCAACAAGTGGGAGATGATCTGTCAACACTTGCCCCCAATCCAACACACAAGCTCGCAGCATATCCTCTAGGGTCTGAATGTCCTCTCTGACTGACCATCTGTCTGAGGATGAAACGCAGTAGTAAAGTGTAAATCGTCCCAAAGCAGTCTGAATCTGATGCCAGAATCTCGAGGTAAATCGTCCATCTCTGTCTGAGAGGATCGCCCTCGTACACCATGGAGTCTCACTATCTGCCTAGTGTACTCCTCAGCCAATCTGCTCACTGGCCACGTTTCCCTAATAGGGATAAAACGTGTCGTCTTCGTCAGTCGGTCCACTATAACCCAGATGGAATCAAAGCTCCTACTCGGTCTCAAGCCAACAAAATCCATGGTGATGTCCTCCCACTTCCTCTGTGGAACAAGAAGTGGATGGAGCTCACCTCCAGGTTTCCAATGCTCTATCTTGACCTGCTGGCAGGTCACACACTGTGCCACAAATCTGGCCACATCGGGCTTCAGCCCTCCCCACCAATATAGACGTCTCAAATCCTGATACATCTTACTCGTACCTGGATGTACAGAGTAAGGTGTACAGTGAGCCTCCTGTAAAATCCTCTGTCTCAGCTCTGTATCAGCAGGTACACAGATGCGACCGCGGCGCCTCAATACTCCATCTGCTCCTAGCAGGAACTGTGGTGCCTCATCTCGAGACATCCTTTCTCCGATCCTCATCAGTGTCGGCAGGTCTCTTGCTTCTGTTGGATCTCACCCAACAGATCAGCAAGAACCTCTAAAGTACGCCGCTGGGCATCCTCATCAGGAAACTAGATGTCCAACTCTAACCAGATCAGATCCCTCTGCAACTGATGCTGAACTGCCAGTCTCGCAATCGCCTGCTCTCGAGGCGTCTTCTTGCTCAGGGCATCGGCGACAACGTTCGCCTTCCTGGATGATACAGAATCTCTAAATCAAAGTCCTTGATCAGCTCGACCACCTACGCTGGTGGTTATTCAATTCCCGCTGCGTGAAAATGTACTTCAGACTCTTATGGTTTGTGAAGATCTGACATGTAGCACCATACAAGTAATGTCTCCAGATCTTTAGTGCATGAACTACCGTTGTCAACTCCAGATCATGAGTCGGGTAGTTCTCCTCATACGTCTTCAGCTGTCGAGACGCATAAGCAATCACTTTGCCCCGCTGCATCAATACACATCCCAAGCTTAGCTTGGATGCATCACTGTATACCACAAAATCTCTGTACCCTCTGGTTGTGCCAAAATAGGAGCAGAAGTCAGACGCCTCTTCAGCTCCTCAAAACTCTGCATACACTGATCAGACCATACAAATCTGGTAGTCTTCCTCAGTAGACTCGTCAGTGGACGGGCAATCACAGAAAATCCCTCCACAATGCGTCTGTAATAACCGGCTAGGCCAAGGAAGCTACGTACTTCCTTGACGTTCGTCGGTGTAGTCCAAGCTGCTACTGCCTCTATCTTCGCCGGATCCACCTTGATCCCTTCAGCTGAAACCACATGACCCAGGAATGCTACCTCTGACATCCAGAACTCGCACTTATAGAACTTAGCATTAAGTTTTCTATCTCGTAAAACCTACAATACAGTCCTCAGTTGTCCTGTATGCTCCTCTCTGCTACGAGAATATACCAGAATATCATCTATGAATACCACCACAAACCGATCCAGGAAGTCAATGAAGATATTGTTCATCAACTCCATAAAAACTGTTGGGGCATTCGTAAGCCCAAATGGCATCACTACAAACTCGTAGTGGCCATATCTGGTCCGGAATGCTGTCCTGTGCACGTCCTGCTCTCTCACCCTCAGCTGGTGATACCCTGAACGCAGATCAATCCTAGAGAACACAGTCGCTCCTGTAGTTAATCTAACAAATCATCAATACGAGGTAGTGGATACTTGTTCTTGATGGTCACCTTGTTCAGCTCTCTGTAATCTATACACAACCTCAACGATCCTTTTCTTCTTCCGTACGAAGAGGACATGTGCTCCCCATGGGGACACGCTAGGGCGAATGAAGCCCTTCTCAGCAACTCCTCAAGTTGCTTCTTCAGCTCCAGCATCTCGACAGGCGCCATCCGGTATAGGGCCTTCGAGATCGTCTCGTACCAGGCTCTAACTCAATACTGAAGTCCACACTCCTCTGAGGCTGCAAACTGGACGGCTCAGCAAACACATCCGTAAACTCAAAGACCACTAGGATATCCTCTAATGCTGGACTCTCCCCCTCCTTCATGGCATAACACCAGAAGGCATCACAACCCTATACAATCAGTCTAGCTGCCCGTATCGCACTGATAATCGTGCCTGTCTTTCCAAGTCCCAACCTCGGAAAACCTCTGTCTGACCTAACTCGGTAAGAGGGTAACAGTCCTCCTACCTACATCTAAGACTGACGAATGTCTATCCATCCAATCCATACCTAGAATGACTTCTTCATGCACTAATGGCATGACAAAGAAGTCCACAAGCAAAACACGGGTCCCTACAGTGATGGGACAGTCACGGATCTCACGG
Source organism: Fagopyrum tataricum (assembly GCA_002319775.1). Classification (NCBI taxonomy): domain Eukaryota; kingdom Viridiplantae; phylum Streptophyta; class Magnoliopsida; order Caryophyllales; family Polygonaceae; genus Fagopyrum; species Fagopyrum tataricum. The sequence goes on along the minus strand of CM008283.1, from coordinate 29,804,364 downwards.
GTACCTCTGACCCTACTACCATCGGGTAAACCTATAATAAAGGGCATCCCCTCAACCGTATCTAAACTCAAACGCTCTACACAAGCATCAGAAATAAAAGAATGTAGCACCAGTATCAAATAAGACTCTAACAGGTAAACCATGAATTAGAATGTACCTGTAGTAGTCGGTGCAGTTGGCTCCTCTGCACTCCTCAGCTCAAAAACTCGGTCATGTGGCCCTCTGGTATCAGTGGTGCTTCCACCACGACATCTGCCTCTACTCGGCCTAGGAGCAGATCCCTGAGTCGTAGGGAGATCTGGGACCCTCTGTTGTCCCTGTATTTGCTGCTGTTGAGGTGGCCTCTGTCCACCTCCCGCGCTATACTGGCAGGGAAGAACCCTACTGAGATGAAGCTCCGCCCTGTCGATAGTAAACAGCTCTGTGACCCTGCCTACCACAGGTGTGGCAAGTCACTAGTGGCCTCGTGCACTCGGGTCTCATATGTCCTGGATCACCACAGTTAAAACACTGACGTCCCTTATCTGCAACCGGTGCAGATGAGGGGTGACTTTGGCGTTTGTGACTCCGCCAAACACTAGCAGCACCACCAGTACCACTGGTCTTCCCTGTACGCTGCCTCTTCTCAGACCCTCCGGTCTGAGATGCTCTCCTCTGACTAGCCCGCTCCCTCTCATAGTCGGAAGCTCTGTCCTGGTAGTCCATCAGAGACTCACAGTGGAAAACCGCCATATAGGTCCGGGTAGTATCCCTCAGTCGTCGGGAAAACAAATATACATGTTGATCTGCAGGAGGTGCAGCTGGACCCAGCAATGCCAGCTCCTCCTGGAACCTCCTGATAGCCTCGGAGACTGGTACATCCTCAAACCTAGCCTCCACAAAATCCCACAGTTTCTCCCTCCTCAGTGAGGCAGGGGCAGAAACGCTCTCTGATCATATTCCTCATATGCTCATAACTGGTAACCTGACCCCGTACTGATCTCCACCAGTGTTGTGCCAAGTCCATAATAAAGTCTGCACCAACTCAATCCGTCTGTCCACTAGACATCTAATAGACTCCAGAGCTGAGTCTACATGCTCGATCCACACCTCTACCTCTAGCCCCACCTTCCAGAGAAAGGGGGTACACCCATCTGGTGGAATGCCTTCAACTAAGTGTCTGGTCTAGGCCCTCTATACTCCTCTCGAACCTGAGGAATCTCAGCAGCATGTGCCTGTACAGGTGGCACCTGAGTCACTACGTGGGATCTCTCAGATGGTCCCTCCTGTGCCTGTAAATCTGGGGCACGTCTACTGGCTCTGGCAGCCTCCTCTACTCGTCTGATATAAGTACGGAACTCTGATCCGCCCATGGAGACACGATCAAAATCACCAGACTGGGCTCTCTGTGACCCCTGTCTCCTAGTTGCCCCGTTCCTAGTCTCAGGAACGACGCTCTCAGCAACGTCCTCATAAGTCTCCTCTGTTGCACGTGGATCAACAACAGGAACTCTACCCCGTCCTCTACCTCGCCCAGCTACAGGTAAGGCTCTAGTCTCAACCATCTGCAGAGGACGTAACCTAACTTAGAAGGCTATATATATGTCATATGTATAGATATATATCAAATCAATCACAACAGAATATATATATATATATATACTATCGATCTTCATAGGGGCAATGGCTCACGTACACGATATCCCAAAACATTTGTACTCATTTCAAAACCAAAATCTTTTGAAAAGTCAGACCCTTTCGGGTTCTATTTATTTATCCATCCAACCTTTATCGCAGATAGCAAGTGCCATTGTTGTCAACCTAAGGCTCTGATACCAACTTTGTAACACCCGAATCCGTGGGACTCGAGGCGCTATTGGGCTGGGATCTCACAATGGATCCTGACCCAACAAGTTCACTGGATCTTACAACAAGGCACAGATAGATTAAAACCAAAAAACATATAAACTATATATATATATATATATATATATATATATATACATATCAAAAGGCAATACAAAGTAACCACTGAGTACGAAATCAAAATATATATCCGTACAACATAAATATCCCATATCCCGATATCGCCCCACCCAGTGTACGGAGCCCTCAACGGATCACCCCTCTGGATCACTCTGCAGCTCTCCTAACCTGCAAAGGATCTACAACACGGTATAAAACCGTTAGCTAATCATACACATATATAAGAAGATGCTAGAGCACAAACACACCTCAGGAATCATAACACATCATCATGCTTTCACACATTTACCCGGTTTATTATCTTTATAACGTCAATCACTCAGATAGTATATAGATCTGGCATATGAAAATATGTGACGACACGAGGTATGTATATAAACCTCGCCTCTGCGTACAATAGCTAGCTGGAGTGTATCAGCGCACCTTCCCGTATACCATAAGGAGTGGTAAGTGCCCTTCCCGTATACCAGATCTAACTAGCTTACAGAGAACTTCCCAGACTCCACTACGGGATGAAAGGTAAGTTGTCACAGCCACTACATGGGCGGTCAATATAACATAGGTCGGTAATGAACCATATCGCATGCTATAAAGCATATAACAAACACCACCCATGCACACATCCAATATAAGGATGGTAGCTAAGTAAGTCCTATGGACTTACCTCAACCTCTGAAGTAATCACAACCACGATCAACCCTCAACACGGTCCACTCCAAACTGGAGGACAACACTGCCTAAAAACAAGGTATAACAATATATCACACTCATATCCATTAAAGGGGTCACACCTAGACCCAAGGATTCATAAGGATCATATCCTAACTCATAAACCTCAAAGCCATAACTGGCAAAAACGATAACGTACTCATCATCATTCTAACCTCATACACGTACCTAGCATGCTACTAACCCGCTCATACTAGGAAAGGAAAGGATCTACATAACTCTAGGTAGACCGGGACAAGACGCACCTGCGTGACGGAAAGACACAGGGGCGGAACAGGCAACCCGCAAGCGCGGCAAAGCTGGGCCGCAGGCGCGGTGACAGCGGCCGCAGGCAAGCGCAGGCACGGGCGGCAGGCGTTGTGACACGGCTCCCCGCAGGGGCGGCGGCTTCCAGGCGCAGGTGCGGCGACAAGGGTCTCTTAGGGGCGGCTTCTCTGGACCGCGGGGGCGGCGACAGTGCAGAACGTAGTCCCGTGGTTCTTCTTCGGTTCTTCACGTGATCAAATCACGTATCTTCCTTCCAAAATCATACACATGCATATAGATACACATACTAACATTAATCTATGTCAACATACATCTAATCCTAGCTAGGAAGAGGAATCAAAGGAAGAAAGAAGAGAAAAAAAAGAACCAAGTCTTACCTACTACTGGTCTAGGCAAGAAGATGAACCAAACTACACTTCAAACTAAGCACAGCACAACATCCAACAACATCCAGCCACAACAGGCCCACACCAAACTCTTCCAAACTCAAGGAAACTAAGAACAAGATCAAGGAGCAAGAAGGGAGAAGCAAGAAGAACGTAAGGCTGGGAAAAGGAGTGGAAACCCTTGCTCACGAGCTAAGGAAGAGACGTAAGAAGGAAGAGGAAAGGAAAGGTAAAACACGGTCAAGGAGTCAACAAAACCGGCTACAGCCGCAAGAAACCGCGGGCGGTTCCTTGGGCCGCGGGAGCGGAAACCCGCTGGGGCGGCACACAAGCCCGGGGGGCAGCTAAGGTCAAAACTCGGTCCAAAAGACTAAGGCTCTTACACTCTTGTCTTCAAGGTTGGTGTAACTCTTTGTCTTCAAGGTTGGTGTAACTTCCGTCTTCAAAGGCGGGTGTAACCCTCGTCTTCAAGCCGACGATTACTACCGGTCATCACTCCCGTCTTCAATGAGTCCTAACGGCCTCGGTTCAGTTTATTCGACATTCGATTCAAGTTCCTGGGCTTTAAATAAAAAAATAAATTTTAATTACACTATAATTTCCCAAATTTTCGGGTTATTACACTGCAGCCGCTCCACACCGTTTTGCTTCTCACCCGATTCGAATCGTCGACCTAATGTACTCTTCTAATGCTGAGTAAATGAAATTGTTCCGTCCCTAAGAATCGAACGCCGAGACCTAGCCTGTGCTTACCTGAAATTGTGACTATTGTTGCCCTTAGGGATTGAACCCGTGACTAGTTGCCCAGTGTGACTCCGTCAGTTTTCCGGCTTCAAAGCTCGAACCCAGGACCACTTGCTCGACACCTTCGACACCACCCGACACCACCCCGACACCGTTGGAGTTCCTACCAACCCGTTCCAGTTAGACCCGAACCTGTTTATTACGTAAATTTTAAATTTCGATAAATTAAATTCCCGTTAGTATTAAATCATATTTAATTAATTATGTTATGATAACTTAGTTATAAATTAATGGATGAGATTTAGTAAGTACAAAATGCGGAAATAAAGGATAGATGTGAAACTAGTCGGAAGCACGGAGTGTTGGAATTAGAAAGATTTGAGAAGTGTTATGTCAGTGAAGCCGGAATGGAATTTGGAACACTTAAGTGGATTGATAATGTGAGATTAAATATTGATCTCCGAGATGGCGGATTTTAGTGAAACAACAATGTTGATGATAAGAGAACTTGAAATGAACGTATAGGTCCCTGAACCAAAGTTGTTAAAGAATGTCAGGTTATCGATGTTAGATATCATACCCTGATTATTTGGAATGATAGGTCGAATAGTAATAAGGGTTGATAAATGATTGATCAGGGAAATCGGACTCACTTAGATACCTTTTAATATTTAGTGCACACTAGGGTAGTATGTGTTATGATTGTGAAATAAAATGAACGAACTATATCACTGCTTTTAAATTTCTAAAGAGAGGCACAAGTGTATTATAACAGGCCGTAGCTTTTTGTCCGGGTCGAGGGTACCGACAGATTTTCCCGCGACCAATCCAATAGCGTATACAGGAGGATGCATTAACACCAGTCCCACTGGTGAAAAGGGGACAGGGGCAAGAGTCGATGGGAATCTTTGCTACCTTGAAAAGTTGGAAAAATAGAATGACTAATTCCACCAAAGAAAATAATAATAAATCGGGACATTGTGTGTCCATGCTGATTGATTTATAGTACCCCTTTATATGTGTGTGTTTTAGTGACCTTAGTATTAGAATTGTAGCTAACGGTTTTTACCGTGTTGTTAGGTTTTCTAAGGATAAATGTCTACCCAGAAATCAGGAGTGGAGTGGCCAGCTGGGTTTCCGTACTAAAGTGGTGGATGTTGGGTTTACATATTTAAGTGTTATTTATTTATCATTACAGTAGAGTTTATTGAGTTAATATGTATTTTTGAAAGGATTGTATTTAAAAATATTTGTGCATTGTTGCAAGATCCGACGTTATTGACATCAACCTAAGGTCGGGACCCACTGTGAGGTCCTAACCAGTAACATTCCGAGTTCCCAGAATTTGGGGTGTTACAACTTAAAACTAATAAAATTTAAAATGAATCTAATGATACCGCATATACAATATATACGTTTTTAAAAAACGTGTTTTACTATGATGTAAAATCAAATAATTGGTGTATTGTTCTAACTTACAAACTAATAAATTTGAATTAGTCTAACAATAAGTTTGTATAATACATTTATTATTCAATTTTTATTTGATTTGTTATACTTTTGTAGAAAGTTGATTGGATTGTACTTCAAGCTCATTGTTGGAGAGTCTAATTGCAACACCCCAAATTTTAGAAACTTGGATGTTACGAGCTAGGACCTCACAATGGGTCCAGATCCTAGGTTGATAACAATTTAACTAGATCATACAATATGCAAAAATATAAATAAAAACAAATAGAAAATTTTTAGAAATGATAACGACATGAATGCATAAAATGAGGCAGCCGTGTAAGACATAATTACTAACATCCTAAATGATGTTAGTCTCTATATATGCATGCATCATTGGAAAGACAAACTCAATACATATGAGTACGTGGACCCGATTGACCACCCGCTCCGGATCACTCTACAACTTCCTTAATCTATAAGAAATCTAACAACATAATGGTAAAAACCGCTGGCTAGCAATCCTAAGTATCAAATAGTACTACTATAGCCAAAACACACATCAATGCAAAATTTAAACAAGACAACATGCTCACACTCAAACAATATTATTATCTTTATTTAAGTGTTTCAATTCTAATTGTTCAACTTTTTTGTGTGCCACAAGGGTCTCCCGACCCTCGCCTTCATCCCTGCATACCAACAGGAGTGGTTCGATCCATCTCCCCGTATACACTGTATGGGCTAGTCGCATAGAGCCTCCCAGTCGCGGTTCAACACTGGGTAGTGATGCCATGATCCGTTATACATACACTTGGGTCTAATAAAGTAACCTCATCCTAATCAAGTTATAATTATAAAACACCCAACACACACCACCATAATAATACACACTAATACGAGAACGATTATGTGTAAAGATACTTGTTTTAAGGATTTTAATTTTAGCTTGCACTTACTTATCGACATTAGCGATGCTTCTCTCCCGTTATATAGAGAACAACTTGCATATGTTGTATATTGACAGGGACTGACCATTATGGTTCCAAGAGAATTAGTCTTATGTTGTTTTAAGATGATGTAGATGCTACTCAAACACTTCCAGTAATGGTTTTGTGTACTTGTATGTGATACGGGGATAAGCCGTAGGGGTTCCCGATCTTTCAACACCAAGGACTTAGGCTAACAAGAAGATGGAATAGGCGTGGAGATGATGATATAGACGTGTGGATTGATGGATGAAGGATCCGATGGTTGGGATTGGATCGTGTTGGATAGTGAAAGAGTCTTCCCTTCGCAGTAGTGGCTCTTCCTTTAATCTAGACGGCCAGTAGAACGAGGTCCGGAACGCAAAGAAGTTATCTGGAGTTCGAATAGCGCTCAACCTAAGCTTCGCACCGTGGCTGAAACGTTTCTCCTAGCTACCAGAATAGACTGGACGTGCTTCTCACCCGTCCAGGGTTTTGAAGAGCCTTCGCACCTAATCAAGACTCGAATCCCTCGAGAAGGAAATATTGAAAAGTATCAATGTTTATATTAATCTTAAGTGTTTGGAAATGACGTCCAGCTTGGCCTTTTATAGGCAAGGTGAGACGTCTACATGGGCTGCGGGCTTGATCAGTCACTCCGCTGCGGGGCCGAACCTTCGCATCTACTCTCAACGAGGATGAACAAGATCGAGCCGAAATGAATAAAGAAATGAAATTAAATGCGAAGCGATAAGATCAAATCTTTACGAGATAAGATCTTCTAGCTAAAAGATAAGATCAAATCTTTAGGAGATATGATCTTCTATAAAGATAAGATAAGATCAAATCTAAGAAAATAAATAAAAACAAACTAATATTACAAAGTTCAAATATGGGCTGAAAATAAATAGATAGTTGGCTGAAAATAATATATCTAATTAAGGCTTTATTTAATAATAAAATAAGCCCAACTAAATATATTAAAAACGTCCAACATTTCTTCATTTCCACGCAGCCCTTGCATTCCATTCGAGCTCTCCTTTTGGACCAATCTTCCATCTCCATTCAGTAGTCTTCAATGTATCTCCGGAAATGGCCTTCACATCATTTATAGGAATGATCTTCTTATATTTTCTAGAAATGGACTTCATTCCATTTCTATACTTAGCTTTCATTTCTCTCTTATAAATGTGTTTTAGTCTTCCTCTTCTTCTTCTTAGAGTGATCAACACTCCATGCTCCCTAGCTTCTATGATGATGATCTCAACTCGGGATAGGTCTTGAGATGCTCCCGCATCAGTATGTTGAAACAATCTGGTGTAATTCTAAGGTTCAATGAATTTGACAGGGTTTTAACCAAATATCCATTTATTTTGTTACCCAAGCTTGATTGCATCTTATACTAGTATTATGTGTAATTTCATAGTCAATAATTTGTCATTATACTCTTTATATTTCACTTGTTTTAGACCGGCTATCATATAACTTGTGTATTGGTCGACTTAATTTGTGTACTCATCTTTTGAACTTGTGTAATAAAATTATAACTTGTCATAAAACTCTTCTTAGATCACTTGTTTTACTTTGGTTGTATTGTACCTTGTGTAATGGTTAGTTAACTTGTGTATTTGTACATTTTAACATGTATCATAATATTTCACGAAACACCATTAAATTGAACTTGTATTATAAAAAAAATAAACCTTCTAATTATTGTATAAAGTTGATTTAACTTATTTTACTTTCACTCCGACATATATACTTATCTTGTGTGTACATAACCAAGCCATGTCTACAACAACAATTGTAATGACTTTGTGTACTTGTATTATGTAACCAAAAAATATCTATTTGTCCCACTTTATATGTACCTGAAGGAAGAATATTACAATAATCCCTAGTTTGTTATTATGAATGCACAAATATTCAACACGTGAATATATAGTGATATCCTGCTGAACACAATCAAAGCATATCAACTTTCTATTTCGGTTGATTGAGACATGTTTTCTTGGTGTGCCCACCCATTCCACAACAATTGCATTTCCGTTTACTCTTTGGTTCTCTTGAAACACGTATCCTGGATTTAGGCAAACGAGTAGACCTCTTATGCTTCTTTGGAGGCTCACATGACATTTCTGATATTGACGGTGGAACATTCCGCTCGAACTTGTTAGGAATTGGAAAAATTGTCTCCATATAACCAACCCTCCAACTCTCACATGTATAATACCTACTAATTAGATCAGATACGGTCATACCCATGTGTGTTGTTGTAGCCACGACATTATACATGGTATTTCTTCAATATCAAACTCCTTGCATGCACAACTCCTCATTAGCATACAAACAATAACTTGTTCATCTTCCTTCTTCAAGTCAAAATCCAGCAAATCTGCATCTAGTACATAAACAAAGTAGCTACCATATTCTGCATACGTTTCCTAGATTATTGCTTCTATATTCGGAGGAGGATTCTATATACAAGCTATAGATCTGGTACGACGCTCCGCAAACCACCTAGTCATGAATTGTCTTATTTCATCGAGCATTGCTAGAACCGGATACTCTCTACCTTCTTTCATTATTCCGTTTACACACTTTGCATTGTTGGTAGTAAGGATGTTGTACCTTTTAGCTTGACAAAACGAACGCCCACGTTGGAATTCCAGTTTCCTTAAGCATCTCCCCTACATCTGGCTTCTTTTTGTTTGTCAAAATACACACCACTATGATTAAATGTTGTCAAAAAATCACATAACTCTTAAATCAACATAAATGTGTATAATATGATGTTTTAACATACATACCCTTGAGATTAGGTCTAAAAATTCTCATGCAATATGTCATCTTAGATCTTCGGGCACCATCCATGATCAATTCAAGTATTTTTTTTAGATCTCGTTCTCTTCCTCAAATTTCCTTTAAGATGTCAAATGCAATATCCGTGGAATTCCATCTCATAGTTTGAGGAAATTCCCTTTTTAATGGAGCTATGTCAATTTGATATGAACACAAGTTCGTTGTTGTCTGGTACGAAACGCTTGAGGTTATTGAAGAACCAATCTCACGATGCATCATTTTCACTATCAACGACTACAAACGTTATTGTATAAATATCTTAATTTACATCTTGTGTAGTTGCTACAAACAAGACTCCTCCGTATTTTTCCTTCAGATGAGTTTCATCTACTATGATTATCTACGGATACATAATGATTGAAACACACACATATTAGATACACAAAGCGTGATCGGAAAAGTTAGTACAAAAGTTATATCAGAGACACAAGGTCAGCTACACAAGTGTTAACTGCATAAACTATAAACAACAATAAATAAGAGCAATAACAGACTTAGATTTATTACCTTTCTCATTACTTTAAATCCTCTGATTGATTGCCCATATGCAACAAACACATACTTGAAACAACTAGCATCGTCAAGCTTAAAAGCAACAAGGGTCCCTTCGTTGACCTTTCCCAACATATGCAGATATGAAGGATCGACTCAATCCAAATGAAAAGTCCAAGGACAGAATTATCATTCACTTGTTCTGTAAATTCCAAATGCACAATGAACTACTAGACATATCGAAGAGCAAATTATTATGATTACGAGAGATTACCAGGGATCCACGATTATTGCCGATTTCCAACCGTTCGATCCAGGGGGAAAATGAGTGAGACATATTCAAATTGAATGATCGAGACAATATTTCATATGAGAATTGTTCGATCAGTTGTCGAAATCAATCGATTGATCGATTAAAACCATAACAATCTGGAACGAAGGAGATATGAGTTGAATCGATTTGCCGTATCACCCAAGGAGCAAAGGTTGACGGTTATCTATTTTTTCTGTAATTTGAAGGGGCCTACTTAATCTCTACATAATACAATAAGTCCACTTAATACAGACTATCTCGTGATTAATTATATAAGTGTGTCTAGATACGCCGGAAATCACCGACTTTCTTTCAACTAATTTTTTATTATATAAAATTAAAATTAGATGTTAATCATATATATATATATATAACATATGAGAAAAATGCATAAGTATTTTAAACAATTACCTCTTGCCTTTCCGGGATATACACTAGTTTTAGTTGAAAGAATTCTTTACCTGTCTATGTTCACCAGCCTTGCTAATAAACCAATCTAAAATATTAATGTGAATCACAATTCACCTTATACACAAATCTCAAATATAGATGATCAGAATCACAATTCAGCACAACCTCTCATATAACAATTGACATTTTTCAGAAAGCAAACGCTGAGGAGGTCATTTTGTTCTACAAAATGCAACATACAATAATACTTATCTTCTTTTCTATTTTCAGAAAGCAAACACTGAGGAGGCATGGTATAGAAAAATGAATGAATATACAACCGGATTTTAAAAAAATCATGGATAACAAATTATTTTTAAATGAAATTAAAAATATATATTTATTTTGTTTTAGCAAAAGTAAAGAATTATAAAAAAACTTTGTGTGTGATATATTGAAAATTGACATTCAACATTACATCTCACATTAGGATTACTAAAATCTTTTAAGAAATAATTATGGTTTAGTAAAAAAGATTTGATGACTTAATCATAAAATTAGTAAATAAATAAATTGCGAAAAAACGTGAGACGTCACGTCAATATAGTATCGCTTGTTATATATATAGATTTGTATTAATTTTGGTAAATTTATATGCTTTACTAAAGTAGCCGTTGCAATGTTGACGTGTCGGCCTCACGTTTTTTCTCGAATTAAATATTTTTCTAAAGCAATATCTAAATTATAAATAGGTGAATATTTAAAAATTAATTACATGGAGCTAGAGGGGAGACGGGCAACAAGCTGTGCCACCAAACCTTTTTGAATTGCAAAACCAATTCTCCTAAAAACAACATTTGATGACCTAGGAGACATAACGTTACCGTGTAAGACCCGTTGCACCCTCTTAAGAACCTCAACAACATCGGGCGCAAGGAAACCAAAAGTGTCAAAAGCAAACGGAAGAAACACGTGTTGGTTTTCGACACAAGCTCTCTCATGTTTAGCCACCTTAGCAGAAGCTACATTAAGCGGCCGCCTTACCCACCACAAAGGCCCATTGCCTAAACTAACAGTGGGGAGACCCTGTCACATCAATACAAACATGCTTTCCACTCATCCATCCAAACACTAAGACGTCCGCCCGGCCTTAACGTAGATCTTCCCTCACGTGGATCAATCAAAAAGGTCACAAGAGCCTCCTTCTTAACAAAACCCCTTCTCTCCTAAACACGTCGCATAAGACATCACGGACCAGATCATGTCTATATTTGAAGCCAGGAAGCTCTTTACAATGAACCGGATAAAGTTGGGCATAGGACAAGTCCCATCAACCGGATAAAGTTGAATCATCAAACGATACTTAAGGACCGAGCGATACTCAACCGGGGACATACACTGTCCAAGCCCATCAATGGGTATGGCAAGAAGGAAATCTTGGCTATGCGCTGATTGGAGGCACTTAAGAACCGCTTTCTGTCTCGAGGTCAAATTGAAGGCCACTTCCATCTCCTGTACAATCTTACCGAAAAAAGCACTAGCCAAAACCTATTGGGCTTTACGGGGGACGGTGTTCTTGACAGTAAAAACAGAAAGATCGAAATCTGGAATAAAAGCCTGAAGATTGCCCAAAATCTCCAAAAAACTCAGAGCTTATATCCACAACTCCACTATCCCGCAAAAAATGTGGTCCTGAAGGTCCAAGACTGTGCCCTGGAGGCCACAAAGGCAAAGAGGAAGCTTCCACACCGAGTAAATCCCAAGACCCCACACCGAAGGGGGCAAAGAAGCAAGCCGCACTAAAGATCCCCAAAGAAAGGGCCCCCCACACACCACAATATCCTCTACCGATCCACAGAGTCCATCATCAAAAAAACTGTTGCATTCTCCCAATGCTCCGGATGACAAGTCCTCAAGCCAAAATACATCTTAGAAACACCCATACAAGAACGAAGTAGGAGAAGCTCACTCTGCGGGTCCCTCAACTGTGGAAGAAGACGCATCAGCTCAACTGCCTTAACCGCTCTCTTCAAGACAAGCTCTTTAATAAACCCCAGGTCTCTACTCACTGCCCCTCCCAACAACTTAACTCCCATCGCCGGCCTTGCAATGTCTTGTAGGAAACGTTCATCTATAAGTTTCGACCCATCACACGAAGGCCAAAAGAGCTCAGTTTTGCGAACATTCAACTCGAGCCCTAAACCGGTCCAAACTGTCGAATGATATCGAGAGCCCTAGCCACCTCCACAGACCGACCAATAATCGTACCATCATCCAAATACCAAGCATGAAGGAGAGGCTTGCAACTGTCCCTGATCCTATGCAGAAGCGGGTGCAAGACAAGAGAAAAAAGTAGTGGCCCCAAAGGGTCCCCTTGCTGCACAGTAGCCAACCATATGCATCCATCTCTAAGGTATAACCGAGCATCCTGACCATATAAGAACTCAACCATAAAGAGATAGATGGACATCTCTCTCTAACCTCCCTAAGCAGAACAAACCTATCAACTAGGTTGAAGGCATTAGAAAAATCCGCTATCAGCATAGCCAACGAACCGTCGTCATAACGCTCGCTCAAAAGCCTATTAACACTATGCAAAATAGCCTTTGCACCACCTGAAACACCGACTCCAAACTGAAAATCTCCAAGATATTCTCTCATATGTTTACACACTCCCTTCATGGCTACTTTAGACACACAACCGTCTCCATACAGTACCCACTGCAATGGGTCGGACCCCATTGTCAGGCTTCAGCAACGGTGTAAGAGGAGCCAAAGCCGCAAACTCAGCTAAACTCAACGGACACCTACCTCCTAACCACAAATTAACCACTGAGGTAATCGCTCTCAAAAGACTCGTGGCAACCGCACAACCCTCACTGCACATGGCATCTAAGATGTGTTGTGCCCTCAAGCCGTCTCTACCACATGAAGTACCCTTAGGAAATGACTTAATGCATTTAAAAGTCATATCAACATCAACAACGAGGGGGTAGTTCAAGAAAGATAGTGCAAGGCTTAGAAGGAGGAGGTTTGTATGGGTGCTTAGCCTCTAACACCCTCAAAGTCTCATCATTATAAGGAGCAACTCCAGAAGAACACAAAACCTTAACAGCAGCTGTAAAATGTCCATCAGAAACCTTCCGTATGCATTGCTTAATATTAGGGTTCTTGGCCAGATCAGCTCCATCACTTGAGTCACAATCCACCCTCACAAAAGGCCTATGATCAGAACCGTCTAACAACGCCCTCACAAGACTCGAAGCACCCTCAACCTCTCCCTAAGTAGACAAGGCCTGTAAAATCCGTTGATGTTGTATCGACTTTCTACTTCCCGATCTTCTATCTCGCCTATTCATAGGCCTGAACACCTGCAACGTACACCGAGAGAGCAAAAACAGCATAACCCAAGCAGCAACACACCCTGGCTCAGCAACCACCTTCAGGAGAGCGCCCAACAACGCTTGAGAAAAATTAAGACGACAACTTTGGGGAATGCTTGTTACCGTAGAAATAGGAAACACGCATAACCCTCTCCAACAGATCTGCATCAAACACCATACCCCCACCATCCGCCACAACCTGATCCCCAACAATCGGCTTTGAGATTTCCATAACCGGCCTTGAGATACCCACAATGTACCCACCATCTTCACCAAAAGCAAGAACAGAACCATCAGGATGACGACATTCCCGGCTCAGAGCATGAAGACACATACATTGGCCACACAACCACATCCTAAGAACCGTCAACACCTCCATAAAAGCCACAAAAACGTCTAAGTCACACTCAAGGATGCCTCGAACCTCATTCTTGCGTTCAACTGTACCGAGGTGTTGTCTTTTCAAATGACTAATCAAGCAAGAGAAACCTCTACTTCCCTCCCTACCATCTCCACACCCGTGAAAATATCTAAGCGGACAATGAAGGAAGCCATTGCCCTCCATCGACATTTCAAACCTCACCTCACCTTCAAATCCTTCAAATAACAATGAAATTATTCATTGGAACATTGTATCAAACACTTGGTGGGCACTACCGATTATGAAAACCATTTGGGTCTCCATTTGCAATTCACATCAATATCTAAATTATAAAGGAAAAATAACTCAATAATACCAACTATAACCCAAAATAATAGAAACTATCAACATAGAACCCAAAATAATACCAACTTTAAAAATTACTAGGAGTAATACAAATTATCAACGTATTTACCTAAAAAGATGTCTCACTTTTCCGGAAAAAATTGTTTGCTGGTTTTGCACCCTAAGAATCCGTGTCAATAGTGACATAAACTCAGAGGTTAGCAAAACAGGAGAGAGATAGTTTTAAATTTATAGACTTGTAAATAATTCTCCTAAATAGCAACGAACCCACAATGTATGGATCGTACGAAGTAGAACAAGTATTCCAGGGTCGAACACAAAGACTGGGTGGTCTAATCTGCAGCAATGATTAAGGATAGAATAGATCTAGAATAAGAAAGGGGTTGGAAAAAATAAGGGAAAGAGAAATCAAATGTTTTTGGCGAATTTGGTTGTTCGCAATCGAATGTCACCTTCAATTGAAAACAATTTTATAAAAGCGAATAAAAGAAAAGATAATCAAATTAAAGGAAAGAAAATGGATTTCAAGTGTTCAAGGTCATTGTTCATGGTATAAGGACTCAGGACGACTCATAGGGATATATGGTAGAAAAGCAACAGGGGTGAACGTTTCTACGTTGATGATCTATTACCGGGTAAGTCTCAAGATCATCTAGTTTCAGTACTAACTACCTATTACCGGGTAAGTCTCAAGATAAAGAGGAAGGAAATTCACTACAAACCATATTATCTAACTAAGGATCAAGTAACCCTTTACCGGGTAAGTCTAAGGAATTACCCAACTTAGAGAGGAAACATGCACATTCAAACCAATAAAGGTTTTACCTTTATAACCTATGGTTAATCACTTATGTATTTAAGAGGAATATCACCGGGTAAGTCTCAATTCCAACTCAGGTTACTAGTTAGAAGGTTCTAACCTATATTCAAGTCCAAGCTAACCATTAGGATTCAAAGTTATTCAAAGCCAATTCTAAGCGCAATCTAATCCATCATAATCCAAGGCATAAACAAAGCTCTATAAACCTTGGAATCACAAAGTTCTAGCCAATAACAATCATATCATAATCAACAACTATATGATAAAAGGGAAAGAAAGAACTCAACTTCAATGAAATTTTTATTCCAACAATGTCTCCAATAATTTTGAATACAAAAGTCACCAACTTTAATCTAAACTACGAAGAACAAAGGTTAAGAAGAAGGGAAGGGTAGGAGACGGCATCCCCTCTAGGGCTAACTAGGGCCAATCCCAGCACCTCTTGGAATGAATCCAAGACTTCCTTTTATACACAAAACCTAGCTAAAAGACATTGGCCCCAAAAGGAAACACCCCCGTAAATAAAATAAGACGCACAGGGGAAGAATCTCGGGATGGATCTCGGCCGAGGTCGGTCGTGGTCGGGGCCGAGATTTCGTCTTCGATCTTCAGCGTCATGGGATCTCGGTCAAGTCGATCGAGATGCTGACCGAGATGAGTGGATCTCTGTCTGATAATGAACCGAGATATTGCAACAGAAACCTCCATCTCGGGCCGAGATAGATTGATCTCGGCCGAGATGCTCCTTGGTCGTTCCTTCATACCTTTAGCTTGACTCCTAGCCCTTTTTCGTGCACGTATGCTCGCTCCAATGCATCCACTTTGAGGCTTGATCCTCAAATACGTCGTTTTAGCTCCATAATGTGCCAAATCACCTACAAAACCACAAATAGTGTGTGTATACATCTATTCTTGCAAAGTAGAACTAAACAAGCATAAATGACACAAACTAAGGCTAAAACATGAATGCGGAAAGGGAAAATTACCTAAATGCATGACTAAAACAGGTTGATTAATCATGTTATCAAAAATTTCACCTCTGACGATGACGTGACAACTAGTGTCACGGACCGCTCATCCGTGACGACGCCTAAATTGACAAGGCATGGCAACTTGCCAAGATACACCACCAAGACACCTTTGACAAGGATAAGGAGTCGTGGCATGAAAGAAGGCCAATGTATATAAGGTTTGTCAAGATGGTACGAATGAGACAAGGAGTCTTCCGGGGAAATCCAGGACGATCACAAAGGATCCAGAATACTCAAGAGGATTCCGGGACGCGACAGAACATTCCGGAAGACGGCGGAACATTTCGGAAGGAGACGGAACCTTCCGGAATAAAGTGGAATTATGTAGACTTGTGTGGAAACCTCCGGAACATTTTGGACTACTCTAGAGAATGACGGAATTATCTATGACCGTGTGGAATTCCGTAGGCTTGGCTAGAACCCTACGGAATAATCTAGAAGTGTAATGAAACCTAGGCTTAGTTGTAGAGAGGAAGGATCTGGAATGACCTAGGAGAATTGACTTCCGGAACCTTCTCATAAAGGAGGTGGCCTTGGGCTATAAATAGGGAGTGTCACCCCCTCATTTGCATCATCCAAGTTCCAAGCTCTCATCCAAGCATTGTAAAGCTCTCTTGTAATACAAAGCTTTCATTCCCACACACAAAGCCTTCAAAGTTCTCTTAGCCATCAATCTTAAGTTCTTTCGTTGACAACATCGGGGATAGGCTAATCTTAGCACGACAAGGGGTCGAAACAAGCTAAGAACCGCACGGTTTAGAGTTAGAGAAAACTCAGCCTGTGACACTAGAATCTTACATGTCATACAAAAATGGATTAATTGTTTGATGTGGATTTTATTTTTGTAAATCAAGCTAATAACATTTATATGTTAAAATCTAAATTAATTTCTTTTTTTTAAATTATAATTTTTGTAACTATATTCTTAAATTATAATTTTGTAACTATATTTTTAAATTATTATTTTTTTAAAACTTTTTTGGGGAATTTATATATATATTATGTAATTTTTAATATAAAATTTATTTTTACAAAGTTCGCAAGAGTTTTTGCAAAATTTATTTTTAAAAAATGTTGTTTTAAATTAATTACTTTTTTAAAATAGTTAAAAATTATTATTTAAAAATAAATTTTAAAAAAACTTAATTTACATTTTTTTACATATAAAATGTAATCCACATCACACATTACTTTTTAACATATAAAATGTAATCCACGTCACACAATTATGTTTTTAAAATTTTTTTAAAAATTAATTTACATTT
Organism: Fagopyrum tataricum; assembly: GCA_002319775.1. Taxonomy (NCBI): domain Eukaryota; kingdom Viridiplantae; phylum Streptophyta; class Magnoliopsida; order Caryophyllales; family Polygonaceae; genus Fagopyrum; species Fagopyrum tataricum. Next base: position 29,786,573 of record CM008283.1, on the reverse strand, counting down.
TTTCTAAAGCAATATCTAAATTACTTGTTGATGACATATACCGTTACTAGTAATTATCAAAGTTGGTTAATGTTAATAGTTGGTATTATTTTGGACTGTTTTTTTATTTTAAATTATATAATTAAAATTTTGTCCAATAACTCAGATAAGTTGAGCGATTTTTTGTAGGGTTGGGCACAGATCCCGCATCCCGTCCCGTCCCGTCTCACCAAAAATATTACGGGACGGGATATGGGTTTTACCTTCCTTGTTCCGCTAGGCCCTTCCAATCCCGCATATATTAAAATTTAGTGTAAACTAAATAATTAAATATATAAACATAAATAATAGTGATTATTATGTAATTTTGTTCTTATAAAATTAATAATTGTCCAAATCCATCTACAAAGGCAAAGGAAAAGTGAACTCAGTTACGAGTTACGACATTGCCTAAGGAGTAGTGATCATTATGTAATTTTGTTCTTATATTTTATTTTGGATGTTTAGACTTGACAAGTTAATTATGTTTTGTAAATCTTGTTGTGACATTCTATTTTGATGTCTTTCGTTTTAAGGATATCAACTAATATTTGCTTTCGTAAATTGTTAAATTTTAACCGAAACGGCGAAACAAAATTTATAAAAAATCATGCGGGATTGGGCTTGTCTCATCCCGTTTCGGTTCCAACCGGGATAGGGCCCAATCGTCTTTAGTAAAAAAATTGAAGGCCCGTCCCGATCCCGTCTCATATATAATGGCCGGGATGGGACGTGGGATGACCTTAATCCGTCCTGTCTCATGCCCATCCCTATTTTTTTTGCACGAGCGTATATCAATATTTTGATTCTCGATATATATTTTTTCAAAATCATAATTTTGTTCAGCAACATAACAAAATCTTCAACAAATTTTATTTTAATATAAAATCCATAGTTAAACTTTTTGTATATGTTTTTTGATAGAAATTTACCGAAAAAACATTACGTACTATCTCTACAAGATCGTTCAACAAATAAATAATATTTATAACTAATTTTTCTTAAAAATAAAATTAAGTTAACTTCTGAAATACACTTCTCACATATTTTTCACCATATATGGAACCCTAATATTCATTAATCTTGCATCTTTTACAATCATATTGATTATTTTTCATCGTCTTTTTCAGATTTTATATTTTGGTTCCAAATATACAATTTGGAGATAGATTCCAATTCCAATTTTACTGTTTTGTTCCATGTAAAACAACTCACCATCTCATAAGCAAAAGACCGCACTTTGATCTTACGTTTTTCTGAATTTCGCTTTTATAGTTTTTCTTTCTGTTCGTTTCATTTATTGTGTTGGTTGTTTATGTGATAGGTTTTTGAAAATTTAAAATCTTTGAAAAACAATTTGAAGTGAATTATATGTTTTAAAACTACGGTTTAATATGCTTCAGTATGCGTGAAATTTGAAATCTTTTTAACAAAACTGAAATTCGCTGCTATCGTATCAAAGTAGTGCAGATTTCTTGTTTTTTTTTTTAATAAGCCGCATGAGTCAAAAGACTCAAAACCCATATATTTATAAATACTATGAGGAATGTGCGTATAATTTGTTTTTGACGTGGGAACTTACTATTTATTTGTGATTAAAACTAAATGTCATTGACCGTAGAGGATGAGATTTGGGAAATAGGAAATAATAAAGAGAATTAACTTATTGAAGTTAATCAAAACTACATTGCATAAGCAGTTAAGCACATCAAAATATTGTAATAATACAGCCTAAAACCGGAGCTGGAAGGCAAACAAAGCCTTTATTGAGCCAAATATTCTTATTTTCTTATTAATAAAATTTAAGATAAGTTAGGCATAGAAAAGGTCGATTAATGACAATCGCAATTCGCCTTATAAACAAATCTCAAATATAGATTATCAGAATCACAATTCAGATATAATCACAATTCAGCACAACCTCTCATATAGCAATTGCATTTTTCGGAAAGCAAACACTGAGGAGGTCATTCTGTTCTACAAAATGCAACATACAATAATACTTTTCTTTTCTTTTTTCATATTCATTTTTATGGAGAGAGTCAAAGCAAGCCTTTCTAAATGCTCTACTCCCAGGCAAGCAGGCAGGCAGATCATTCCTTTCACTGTCAAGCTTTAGGAATTCTAGATCCAAGCCATTAATGGATCATCCAAGATCCTACAAATTTTGATCAGTTTCCGAATACTCGAAAACACCTTACATCCACAAGAAAGAAACCGGGCTTCGAACAGCATTACGTCTGGTAGTCCACATTACAGAACCGAATCCTGATTTCGTAACAGGTGCTTCATAACCCTTCTTCTTCACAAAACTAACAGTGTATTTCTTCTTCTCACCAACATTTCTAAACAGAAGCTTACTTGGCCTCACCTTAACGCTCACAGACGAAGGCGCGTCAACCGTGACTTGGTACAACGTCCTGGCTGCACCTACATTCGTCAGCTCTCTCTCGTGTACTTAACCACCCTTGACTTCCGAATACCACCCGAGAATTTGATTGACTGACCTGGATCCGATAACTTTCTTGCACAAGTTATTCAGGTGCTTAGTGTACATGGTCAACGGTGTAGCCAGCGAGCAGCGGAAGGCAGTGTAGTCAGCCGCTGAGATGTGTCGTAGATAAGCCCCGGAGAAATGGCCTTCTTTGGGTTAACATGACCGCTCCGTATGCCCATGGATTTGATAGGGATCCGTCGGCTGCATCTCGGAGCAGGGACTTGGTGTTGTCGTGGATGTAAGCGGTTGTCATTAGAGCTGACTTGATTGCGCTTGGGCTCCAGTCGGGATGTGCCGCCTTGAGTAATGCGGCTAGTCCGCTAATGTGAGGGCATGACATTGATGTGCCTATAACACAAATGCTCTAATCAATTGAACTAAAACAATATCAAGATAAGACAATTAAGGTAAATATTGGACACCAGCAAATGCTTTACTACTTTGAAGCACAATAATGAAGCATCAATGATAACATAACATGGATCCTTTTTCACTTTTGACCAAATGCTAATCAATTGTGTGATTTTGAAATTTGAAAGAACAAGAAATAGAGCCGTTATGTTATACAAACCTGACATGATGTTGAAGTTGGACTTTCTGGTGTCACTGTCAAGCCCAGTGGGCCCAACTGCCTCAGACCATGCTGCAAGGATGTTAACACCAGGCCCAATTACATCCGGCTTGAAGATCTCCGGCGTAACCAAGTTGGGTCCCCGGGAACTGAATGCAGCAACACCGGCGACGGTCGGACGTTGAGTACTGTTCCCCTAAAACTCAGCAACGCCGTCGCATGTACTCCTGCCGATTTCACATACTCTCTGATTTTTTTCCTGCCTTCATCCCACCGCCACAGCCGGGATTAAATGGCTATCGGCTACCAGTTCCTCCCCGCTGCTCTCCGTGTTCGCCAGGATCATTCCAACTCCTCCGGCGTCTCGGACGACTGAGCCTTTCTCGACTCGGGCGTTTATCCCTCTGTCACAGAGCACCACCTTTCCCTTTACTAGTCGTGGATCGAGAGATCCAGGGAGGCATAGATTCCTGAGCTGTTGCTTTTATTTCCGTACACTAAGCCTACTGCCTTTTTCCCCATACCTGAACCGCTGTAAAGTGACGCTCCGGTGAAGCTTTTTCCGTTTCCGAGGACGGCCGTTGAGGGGAAATCCCGATCTAGGTTCCGGCCCAACAGTCATGATCCATGGAGCAGTGTTGGCTAGTGTTGCTTTGCTCGGTCCGCTGTTTCCTGCTGAGCAGGAGACGAAGATCCCTTTCTCCATCGCTGTGAAGGCTCCGATTGCGATGGTGTCGCGGTAGAAGGGGACAGATCCGCCTCCAAGGGAGAGAGATAAGACGTCAAACTCCGTCGAGGATGGCCGATCCATTCCGGCGAGAATGTCGGATCCGAAGCAGCCCGACTTCCAACAGACCTTGTAGACGGCGAGGCGAGCGCCGAGGGCCATACCACGAGCGGTTCCGGCTGCGTATCCGAGGAGGCTAGCGTTGGATACCTGAGATCCGGCTGCGGTACTGGCTGTGTGGGTTCCATGTCCGTCGTAATCACGTGGGGACTTGATCTCTACTGGTGTTTTCAAGAAGCTTGATCCAGAAGCCATCTCGTACCCCTTGGAGAAGCTCCGGGAACCGATGAGCTTCCTGTTACAGGCAACAGAGGTTTAAAATCGGAGGCTGTTTCGCACTTGCCCCGCCATCTGGAAGGAGGAGGAGGCATGCCGGAGTCGTCGAAACTCTTGGACTCAGGCCAGACTCCAGTGTCTAGAACCCCGACGACAACATCCTGAGTAGTGGAAGGCAAATCGACGGCAGATCCCTGGTGGCCAAACCATACGCCATCAGGAGAATCAAGGCCGAGAAACTCAGGAGTGCGAGTGGTGTGGAGTGAGTAGACAGTATCCTCATAGACTCCGATGACGGAATCGGAGTTGCGGAGGACCTCAGCCTCCTCTTCAGTAGAGAAGCAGCGAATCCATGATAGGCGGAGTCATAAGTGTAGAGGAGTTCGGAGTGGAACCATCAGCCCCAATCTGCGAAGCAGGGGAGAGAGATCGGAGGTTAGCAGAGTACCATTCGTGATGTGTGGCGAAACCGGAGGGCTTAAGGTTGGGATCCACGTGGACAATGTAGGTTCGCCGGGAAGCCAATGAAGACGAGAAGAGGAGGAAGGAGTGTAGAAGGAGTACAAGGAGAGTTCTATCGGAACCCTTGACCATGGCGGAAGAGAAAAAGCAGAGAGAAAGGAGAGACAGAAAGTGGGTAAAGAGAGTAAGAAAAAGAAAAGAATGGAGATGGAACGTGGAATGAGGAATGATGTCGGTTTATATCAGTTTGAGTTTCTCTATTCACGGTCCGTTTTGTATTTTTATTACCGTTATACCCTTCGGGGCCCCGGTTTGTTTCTTTTGTCTATAACGGGTCCCCGTTACCCGCTTTTGAATTTTGTTGCTAGTGATATGCCCCATACTCCTACAGTCCTACTTATCACAAATTGCTACTCCCCCATTTAAAAACATTTTGAACGTTTTTCCACATCACTTTCCCTTGCTGTATTCATACTACTTCGGTGGGGTCTTTCGATTTGCCCCGTCTTTTTGTGGGAATATAGATATAATTAAGATAAAATAATTATCCATCACAATAACGGAGATGAAAAAGATTGTCATGGTTAAAATGACGGAAAAAATATAATGGAATACAAATAATTTTGGAAAAAAAAAATGTGTGCACCATTTTATCCATTGGATAATTGTGGTTTTTGAAAACCTTATTAGTGAATCTAAGATTAATAGTCTTGTCTCTAGTGTTAACTTAATAAAAACAACTTCATAAACATATATATATAGATGCAAGAGCACAACCACGGGCCTTTTGAGATGGTTTAAGAGCGCAACATCTTACGCCGTTTGAGAGCGCTTTCTTCAGTGGTTAATTGGTGGTTAGGAGATAAGTATCCGTTAAGTTTGGCTGAGTTTGTTGCTTCGGTGCCTCTTACGCCGTTGTAAAAGCCTGACTGTGGGGTTCGTCCCATTCCAGTGTAACACTCCGAATCCGTAGAACTCGAGGCGCTACTAGGCTAGGATCTCACAATGGATCCTGACCCTAACCTGACAACAAGTTCACTGGATCTTACAACAAGGCACAGATAGATTAAAACAAAACATGAAACTGATATATATAAGTATCAAAAGGTAATACATAAGTACCGTTGAGTACAAACGTAAACATAAACTGTACAACAAAGATCCCATAAACCCCGATAACGACCCAGTGTACGGAGCCCTCAGCGGATCACCCACTCCGGATCACTCTACAGCTCTCCTAACCTGCAAAGGATCTACAACACGGTATAAAACCGTTAGCTAACCATATGCATATATATAGAGATGCAAGAGCACAACCACACATCAGAAATCATAGCACATCATCATGCTTTCACACATTTACCCGGTTTTTTTTATCTTTAATAAGTTCAATCACTCAATCGTATATATATCTGAATATGAATATATGTGACACGAGGAATATAAACCCTCGCCCCTCGGTGGTACTGGCCAGCTAGAGTGGTCATCTGGATCACTTCCCCGTGTACCCTAAGGGAGTGGAGACAGTGCCCGTCCCGTGTACCAGATCTGGACTCTCCGCATAGAACCTCCTTGTCTCCTCGCGGGATGACAGGGCAAAGCTATCACAGCCCTATAGTGGGCAGTCACTAAACCATAGGTAGGTACATCATAACGCATGCTATAAAGCATATAACATACACCACTCATGCATACATCCAATATAAGGATGGTAGCTAAGTAAGTCCTATGGAATTACCTAAACCTCAGAAGTAGTCTCAACCACGATCAACTCTCAAACACAATCCACTCCAATCTGGAGGACAACACTGCTTAATAACAAGGCATAACAATATATCAACTCCTATTCATCAAAGGGGTCACACCTAGACCCAAGGATCCATAAGGATCATATCCTAACTCATAAACCTCAAAGCCATAACCGGCATAAACGATATCATACTCATCATCATTCTAACCTCAAACACGTACCTAGCATGCTACTAACCCGCTTATACTAGGAAAAAAAGGATCATACTACTCTAAGTAGATCCTGTACAAGATGCACCTGCGGAACGGAAAGACGCAGGGGCGGAACAAGGCAACCCGCAGGCGCGGCGACGCTTGGCCGCAGGCGCGGTGATAGTGGCCGCAGGCAAGCGCAGGCACGGGCGCAGGCGTTGTGACAAGGGTCCGCGTAGGGCGGCGGCTTCCAGGCGCGGGGGCGGCGACAGTGCATAATGTGATCCCGCGATTCCTCTTCGGCTCTTCACGGGATCAAATCACGTCTTCTTCATGCCATAACCACACACATACATACACAAACACATTCCAACATCAGCATCCACCAAGCACATCTAATCCTAAGTTATGGAGGAGGAAGCAAAGGAAGAAAGAAAGAAGAGAAGAACCAAGACTTACCTACTGCTATGATTGACCAAGGAAAGAACATAACACACTCTCAGCTGGCATCTGAAGCTCAGCAACCATGCACAACATCAAGCTCTACCAAAGCCACACACAAAACTCTATCAAACTCCAAGGAAAACTCAAGCAAGATCAAGAAGGAGGAAGGGAGAAGCAAGAAGGACGTGAGAGGGATGGAAATGGAGTGGAAACCCTTGATCACGAGCTAAAGAGAAGACTTAAGAAGGAAGAGAAAGAAAGGGTAAAGCACAAGTCAAAGGATCAACAAAACCGGCTGCAGCCGCAAGAAACCGTAGGGGGCGGTTCCCTGAGCCGCAGGGGTGGAAGACTAATCGAGCCGCAGGGGCGGCTCCCTAGACCCGCGGGGCGGCTAAGGCCAAAACAAGCTCCAAAGACTAACGCTCTTACACCTCACCCCCCCCCCTAAAAACAAGTTTCGTCCCAAAACTTGTGAAGTCCTGAAACCACTCGGACTCAAAAGCCGAGGTTACAACTCTCTCTATCGGAGGTATCACATCTCCGCACCAGTGCTATCAACCTATATCACTCTATAACCTCAAGCACAATGCATGGAGGAACTCATCATCTCCAGCCATAAGATCACTATACTATCCAGGGCATAGAGGAAAAAACATCTCTAGCCAAACTCTGGATAGTTCCTCGTCGATCCTACTGGTACATCTATCTCGGCATAAAACTCTGGATAGTTCCTCTGGATACTATCCTCGGTCTCCCAGGTAGCCTCATCAGGTCCTCATCTCGACCACTGTATCTTCAGCATAGGAATGTCCTTCGAACGCAGGCGTCTCATACCTCGTTCTAGGACTGCAATCAGATGCTCAACAAAAGTGTGGTCCGGCTCAACCACCAAATCATCATAACTCACAATATGTCTCGGATCTGGTATATACTCCCTTAGCTGAGACACGTGAAACACAGGGTGAACACCCTCTAATCTCGGAGGCAAAGCTAATCTGTATGCTGCGCTCCCAACCCGCTCCAGAATCTCGAACGGTCCGACATATCGGGGGCTCAACTTCCCTTAATGCCAAAACGTCTAACACCTCGTGTCGGAGACACTCTCAGCCACACATGGGCTCCTACTCTGAACTCTAGAGGTCTACGCCTCTTATCTGCATAACACTTCTGACGGCTCTGTGCAGTCAGCATCCTCTCTCTAATCAGTGCTACTCGAGCCACATCATCTGAATCTGATCAGGTGTCAAACCACTAACACTGCTTTGTTCATCCCAGCATAACGGGGTACGACATCTCTGTCCATACAGTGCCTCATATGGGGCCATCCCAATAGATGCATGCCAGATGTTGTTGTATGAGAAACTCAACTAGTGGGAGATGATCCGTCCACACTTGTCCCCAATCCAACACACAAGCTCGCAGCATATCCTCTAGTGTCTAAATGGTCCTCTCTGACTGACCATCTGTCTGAGGATGAAACGCAGTAATAAAATGCAAACTCGTCCCCAGGGCAGTCTAAATCTACTGCCAAAACCTCGAGGTAAATCGTCCATCTCTGTCTGAGACGATCGTCCTCGGTACACCATGGAGTCTCACTATCTGCCTAGTGTACTCCTCTGCTAATCTGCTCACCGGCCACGTTTCCCTAATAGGGATAAAACGTGTTCTGTCCAACTACAACCCATATAGCATCAAAGTTTCTGCTCGGTCTCAGCCCAGTCACAAAGTCCATGGTGACGTCCTCCCACTTCCTCTGTGGAACAGGAAGTGGATGGAGTTCACCTCCAGGTCTACAATGCTCTATCTTGACCTGCTGGCAGGTCGCACACTGTGCCACAAATCTGGCCACATCGGGTTTCAGCCCTCCCCCACCAATATGAACGTCTCAAGTCCTGATACATCTTACTCGTACCTGGGTGTACAGAGTAAGGTGTACAGTGAGCCTCCTGTAATATCCTCTGACGTAAATCCGCATCAGCGGGTACATAGACGTGACCGCGGGTCTCAATACTCCATCTGCTCCAGAAGAAACTGTGGTGCCTCATCCCGAGACATCCTCTCTCTGATCCTCATCAAGGTCGGGCAGGTCTCCTGCTTCTGTTGGATCTCACCTAACAGATCAGGAAGAACCTCTAAAGTACGCAGCTGGGCATCCTCATCAGGAAACTGGATGTCCAACTCTAACCAGATCAAATCTCTCTGCAACTGATGTTGAACTGTCAACCTCGCAATCGCCTGCTCTCGAGGCGTCTTCCTGCTCAGGGCGTCGGCGACAACGTTCGCCTTCCCTGGATGGTACAGAATCTCCAGATCAAAATCCTTGATCAGCTCAAGCCACCTACGCTGGCGGTTATTCAATTCCCGTTGCGTGAAATATACTTCAGACTCTTATGGTCTGTGAAGATCTGACATGTGCACCATACAGGTAATGTCCTAGATCTTCAATGCATGAACTACCGCTGCCAACTCCAGATCATGAGTCGGGTAGTTCTCCTCATACGTCTTAAGTTGTCTAGATGCATATGCAATCACCCTGCCTCTCTGCATCAACACACATCCCAAGCCTAGCTTGGATGCATCACTGTAAACCACAAAATCTTCTGTACCCTCTAGCTGTGCCAAAATAGGAGCAAAAGTCAGACGTCTCTTCAGCTTCTCAAAACTCTCATACACTGATCAGACCATACAAATCTGGTAGTCTTCCTCGGTAGACTCGTCAGTGGACGGGCAATCACAAAAATCCCTCCACAAAGCGTCTGTAATAACCGGCTAGGCCAAGAAAGCTACGTACTTCCTTGACGTTCGTCGGTGTCGTCCATGCTGCTACGGCTCTATCTTCGCCGGATCAACCTTGATCCCCTCGGCGGAAACAATGTGACCCAGGAATGCTACCTCTGGCATCCAGAACTCGCACTTAGAGAACTTAGCATAAAGTTCTCTATCCGTAAAACCTGCAATACAGTCCTCAGTTGTCCTGCATGTTCCTCTCTACTGCGAGAGTATACCAAAATATCATCTATGAATACTACCACAAACTGATCCAAGAAGTCGATGAATATGTTGTTCATCAACTCCATAAAGATGTTGGGGCATTCGTAAGCCCAAATGACATCACTACAAACTCGTAGTGTCCATATCTGGTCCGGAATGTTGTCTTATGCACATCCTGCTCTCTCACCTCAGCTGGTGATATCCTGAGCGGCAGGTCAATCCTGGAGAATATTGTCGCCCCTGAAGCTGATCTAACAAGTCATCAATGTAAATCATGGTCAATTGTGCGGCAATGGATTCTTGTTCTTGATGGTCACCTTGTTCAGCTCTCTGTAATCTATACACAACCTCAACGATCAGTCCTTCTTCCGCACGAAGAGAACAAGTGCTCCCCATGGGGACACACTAGGGTGAATGAAGCCCTTCTCAGCCAGCTCCTCAAGTTGCTTCTTCAGCTCCAGCATCTCGACAGGCGTCATCCGGTATGGGGCCTTCGAGATCAGTCTCTTACCAGGCTCTAACTCAATGTCAAAATCCACACTCCTCTGAGGCAGCAACTGGGGACGGGGCAAATACATCTGCAAAATCACAGACAACTGGGATATCCTCCAATGCTGGACTCTCCCCCTCCTTCATGGCATAACACTAGAAGGCCTCACAACCTTGTGCAATCAGTCTCACTGCCCGTCTCGCACTGATAACCATACTTGATTTTCCAGGTCCCAACCTCGGAAAAACCTCTATCTGTCCTAACTCGGTAGAGGGGATAACAGTCCTCCTACCTACATCTAACACTGCCTGGTGTCTATCCATCCAATCCATACCTAAAATGACTTCTTCATGCACTAATGGCATGACAAAGAAGTCAACAAGTAAAACACGGGTCCCTACAGAAATGGGACAGTCACAAATCTCACGGGTACCTCTGACCCTACTACCATCGGGTAACCCTATAATAAAGGGTATCCCCTCAGTCGTATCTAGACTCAGACGATCCACACAGGCATCAGATATAAAAGAATGCGTAGCACCTGTATCAAAACAAAACTCTAACAGGTAAACCATGGATCAGAATGGTACCTGTAGCAGTCGGGTGTAGCTGTTCCTCTACACTCCTCAGCTCAAAAGCTCTACCCTGCACTCCTCTAGTGTCAATGTGCTCCACCACGACCTCTGCCTCTACTCGGCCCAGGAGCAGATCCCTGAGTGTAGGGCGATCTGGGACCCTCTGTTGTCCCTGTGTCTGCTGCTGCTGAGGTGACCTTGTCCACCTCCCGCTCCATTGGCAGGAGAAGAACCCTGCTGAGATGAAGCTCCGTCCTGTCGGCAGAAAACAGCCCTATGACCTGGTCGGCCACAAGTGTAACATATCATTGTCTGTCTCGGGCACTCTGGCCGCATATGTCCATAACCACCACAGTTGTAACACTGTAGTCTCTTATCTACAACTGGTGCAGATGAGGGATGACTCTGGCGACTCTTGCCTCGCCCTGAACCAACAACTTCACCGGTACCACTAGTCTGCCCAGTACGCTGTCTCTTCTCAGACCCTCCGGTCTGAGAAGCTCTCCTCTGTTCAGCTCTCTCCCTCTCGTAATCAGAAGCTCTGTCCTGATAATCCATCAAGGACTCACAATGAAATCCCGCCATGTAGGCCCGTAGTATCCCTCAGTCGTCGGAGAAGAGATATACATGCTGATCTGCAGGAGGTGCAGCTGGACCCAGCAAAGCCAGCTCCTCCTGAAATCTCCGGATAGCCTCAGAGACTGGTACATCCTCAAACCCAGCCTCAATAAAATCCCGCAGTTTCTCCCTCCTCATGAGGCAGCGGGCAGAAACGCTCTTTGATCATGGTCCTCATCTACTCATAACTGTTAACCTGTCCCCGTACAGACCTCCACCAGTGTTGTGCCAAGTCTTTGAATAGAGTCTGCCACCAACTCAATTTGCCTATCCACTGCGACATCTAATGGACTCCAGAGCTGAGTCCACATGTCCAATCTAGAGCTCAACCTCTAAACCCACCTTTCCAGAGAAAGGGGGTACTCCCATCTGATGAAAAGCCTTCAACGAAGTATCTGGTCTAGGCACTCTATACTCCTCCTGAACCCGAACAGTCTCAGCAGCATGTGCCTGTGCAGCTTGAACCTGAGTCACTCCATGGATCTCCCAGATGATCCCTCCTGTGTTGGCAGATCAGGGGCACGTCTACCTGCTCTAGAAGCCTCTCTACTCGTCTAATATACTCGTGGAATGTTGGTCCCTCCATGGAGACACGATCCGAGTCATCGGCCTGGACTCGCGTGATCCCTGTCTCCCAGCTGCCCCGTTCCCAGTCTCAGGAACAACACTATCGACAACATCTTCCTGAATCTCCTCCGCTGCACGTGGATCAACAGTGGAGATCCTACGAGTCCTCTACCTAGAGAGGGTCTACCTCTACCTCGTCCAACTGCAGGTAAGGCTCTAGTCTGAACCATCCGCAGAGGACATAATAACTTAGAAGGCTATATATATGCCATATGAATAGATATATATATATCAAATCAATCACAACATAATATCTATATATATATCTATATTGTCGAGATCTTCAGAGGGGCGATGGCTCACGTACACGATATCCCAAAACATTTGTACTCATTTCAAAACCAAAACCTTTTGAAAAGTCAAACCCCTTTCGGGTTCTGTTTATTTATCTATCCAACCTTTATCGCAAATAGCAAGTGCCATTGTTGTCAACCTAAGGCTCTGATACCAACTTTGTAACACCCCGAATCCGTAGGACTCGAGGTGCTACTGGGCTAGGATCTCACAATAGATCCTGCCCTTAGCCTGACAACAAGTTCACTGGATCTTACAACAAGGGCACATATAGATTAACAAAACATAAACTGATATATATATATAAGTATCAAAAGGTAATACATAAGTACCGCTGAGTACAAAAGTAAACATAAACTGTACAACAAAAGATCTCATAAACCCCGATAACGACCCAGTTGTACGGAGCCCTTAGCGGATCACCCACTCCGGATCACTCTGCAGCTCCCTAACCTACAAAGGATCTACAACACGGGTAAAAACCGTTAGCTAACCATACGCAAATATATAGAGATGCAAGAGCACAACCACACATCAGAAACCATAACACATCATCATGCTTTCACACATTTACCCGGTTTGTTATCTTTAATAAGTCCAATCACTCAATCGTATATATATATATATATATATATATATATATATATATATTATATATATATATATATATATATATATATATATATATATATATATATATATATATATATATATATATATATATATATATATATATATATGAATATATGTGACACGAGGAATATAACCCTCGCCTCTCGGTGGTACCGGCCAGCTGGAGTGGTCATCTGGGATCACTTCCCCGTGTACCCTAAGGGAGTGGAGACAGTGCCCGTCCCGTGTACCAGATCTGGACTCTCCGCAGAGAACCTCCATGTCTCCTCGTGGGATGACAGGGCAAACTGTCACAATCCTACAGTGGGCAATCACTAAACCATAGGTAGGTACTCATCATAACGCATGCTATAAAGCATATAACACACACCACTCATGCATACATCCAATATAAGGATGGTAGCTAAGTAAGTCCTATGGAATTACTTCAACCTCAGAAGTAGTCTCAACCACGATCAACTCTCAAACACAGTCCACTCCAATCTGGAGGACAACATTGCTTAATAACAAGGCATAACAATATATCAACTCCTATTCAACAAAGGGGTCACACCTAGACCCAAGGGATCCATAAGGATCATATCCTAACTCATAAACCTCAAAGCCATAACCGGCATAAACGATATCATACTCATCATCATTCTAACCTCAAACATGTACCTAGCATGCTACTAACCCACTTATACTAGGAAAGGAAAGGATCATACTACTCTAAGTAGATCCTGTACAAGACGCACCTGCGGAACGGAAAGACGCAGGGGTGGAACAAGGCAACCCGCAGGCGCGGCGACGCTCGGGCGCAGGCGCGGTGACAGTGGCCGCAGGCAAGCGCAGGCACGGGCGCAGGCGTTGTGACAAGGGTCCCGCAGGGGCGGCGGCTTCCAGCGCGCGGGGGCAGCGACAGTGCATAATGTGATCCCGCGATTCCTCTTCGGCTCTTCACGTGATCAAATCACGTCTTCTTCATGCCATAACCACACACATACATACACAAACACATTCCAACATCAGCATCCAACCAAGCACATCTAATCCTAAGTTATGGAGGAGGAAGCAAAGGAAGAAGAAAGAAGAGAAGAACCAAGACTTACCTACTGCTATGATTGACCAGGAAAGAACATAACACACTCTCAGCTGGCATCTGAAGCTCAGCAACCATGCACAACATCAAGCTCTACCAAAGTCACACACAAACTCTATCAACTCCAAGGAAAACTCAAGCAAGATCAAGAATGAGGAAGGGAGAAGCAAAAAGGACGTGAGAGGGCTGGAAATGGAGTGGAAACCCTTGATCACGAGCCAAGGAGAAGACTTAAGAAGGAAGAGAAAGAAAGGGTAAAACACAAGTCAAAGGGTCAACAAAACCGGTTGCAGCCGCAAGAAACCGCATGGGCGGTTCCCTGAGCCGCAGGGGCGGAAGACTACTCGAGCCGCAGGGGCGGATCCCTAGACCCGCGTGGGCGGCCTAAGGCCAAAACAAGCTCCAAAAGACTAAGGCTCTTACATGCAGTAGGTACTATATGGAGACAATTGGTGTCCAAAGTAACCATGCAGGGAGTGAGTAAAAATATGAGGAATATCTTGGAGATTTTCAGTTTGGAGTCGGTATCCAAGGTGGTGTAGAGGCTATTCTACATAGTGTTAACAGGGTTTTGAGTAAGCGTCACTCTGATGGTTCTCTAGCTATGTTGTTAGTGGATTTTTCTAATGCCTTCAACCTGGTTGAACTCCGCTTTGCTTAGGGAAGTAAAGAGAAAGATGTCCGTCTATTTCTTTATGGGTTGACTTCTTGTATGGTCAGGTTGGCCGTCTATATGTTGATGATTATTTTATTTTGGTCAGCCACGGGTGTGCAACAAGGAGACCCTTTGGAGCCACTTCTTTTTTTTCCTTGTCTTGCACTCACTTCTTCATAGGATCAGAGACAGTTAGAAGCCTCTTCTACATGCTTGGTATCTTGATGATGGTACTACTATTGACCAGTCAGAGAAAGTAGTTAGAGCGTTTGATATCATTCGAGAGGTTGGCCGAGTTTTGTCCTCGAGTTGAATGTTTGCAAGACTAAGCTCTTTTGACCTTCGTGTGATGGATCGATGCTTAGAGAAAGATTATTTCCTCATGGCATTACAAGGCTGATGCCCCTTGACCACCATGACCGCGGATGAAGAGGACGATGCTTTGCGGGTTCGCTCCGATGGACCGCTCACTCGTTCCCGAGCCAAAGCCATCGCCCAAGCTACCGGCTCAATCATCCGACGCACCGTCACATCACTTGGACCCGTTAGTGGCATGCCATGTCACCACTCCACCATGGCATAGGCTTCCGGCGCCACGTCATCAAGCTAGCAAATATTATTATTATATTTTGCATTTTAAATAATAATAGACTTTAATTTTCGGAACATTAATTCCGGAACTTAATTCCGTGAGTTAATTTCCGGCATTGATAGTCTAGACCTTTGGTTTCGGGAGTTGCCCCGACTTTATTTCCCGCCTTTATTTCCGTCATTCAATTTCCGACTTTTGGTGTAGCCTTCACCCACTATATAAGGGATGCTTGGCTTCACTTGTAAATCATGTCTAATTTTAATCAAGTATTTTGAAGGAAAATCCTCATTCTTGATCTAGGCATCACTTCCTCTTCAATCCCCTCAAAGTTCTTCCTTGGATCAAGTCTTAGATCCAAGAACTCACATTCGAGGATTCTTCTAAAGAATCAAACTATCAAATCCACTACAACGTTTGCTCGATCTCTCTAGATCGAATCAAACCTACGCTTCCGCATCCATATCAATCGCTTCCGCCCTACCAAACTTCTATCAAAGTTCTCATTTGCACATCAACAACGAGTAGTCGAAACTCTAGCTTGGTCTAGATCCGGCGTTCGTCCTTCAACGATTTCAAGGACGCATCAAATTGGCATCAGAGCAAAGGGATCGAAGCTAAGTTCTCTTTACTCTTGTTTTTGTGCGTTATATTTTTTATCCTTCTTTGCCTTTGTTGTTCTTCCCTTCTTGAAGATCTTCAACTTGTTCTTCGTGTTCTTCGTGTTCTTCGAAGTTTTCTTGAAATTTTTTTTTTTTTTTTCTCACCAAACAAATTTAGGAGATAGTTGGTTTGCCATCAAACCATCTATCAAAAACAATTTGTTCTTCAACCGACCCAATCCGACAAGTTTGTTAATCGATTTTACCAAATTTCTTGGGATTTTTTTGTTAACAAATTCGGATATCTTGCATTTTGATATTCAAACAAAAACAAAAATCAAAACTCTTCAACAAAGCGGATTGTTTCCAAAGTGTTTCATCTCTTGCATCAAAAAAGTTGCAAAGTTCAAAAAAAAAAAAAAATACAAAGTGAAAAGACGTCCGGCAAACCGGTCCATCCGAAAAATCGGATTTTACAAAACGGTCAAAGACCGAAAGCAAGCAAAGCTTGCCGAGTGAACAATCCGTCCATCTTCTGTCTCTCCATTTTCTTACATACGTGCAAAATATCACTTGTTTATTTGTGTGAATTGGTTCAAATTTTGTTGGATTTGCCTACCTTGCTTAACCGCCAAACGGCCTTCCCAAAAGTAGAACCTTAACGCACTTGAACTTGGGTAACGTTGACTTAATTCGTCACCTTGCTCATTTGATTGCTTGCATTTGTTTGTATTCATTTGGAATCATGACTAACGTGGATATAGAAAACTCACAGGATGCTCGTGAACGAGAAAATGCCTCCTTATCCGAGGAAGTTGTTAGTCTAAAGCAACAAATGGAGGAGATGAGGGCACAACTTTTGGCCCTTACGACCACTCCACGCCCCGCCCCAAATCCAAATGACACCATGGTCGAGACTTCCACGTCCGACGCTCGTCGGAAGGGCAAAGGTCTTTTGGGAACCGACCCGTATCAAGGTCTTAGGCTTGCCTCAGTCATCGAAAGCCAAACTCAACAAGACGGCAGGCACCACCTCAATGAGACCGAGAACAATAATGGCCCGACTCCGGATGATCTACTTTATGTAGATACAATGGATCGGAACAAGCGCTTCGAGCGCAATCGTAAACGGTACGGATCGCCCCCACCTTTATCTAATGCACATAATACTAACCGTCCCATACAGGAAGAATATCGGCACACCAATCAACAAGATCGTCATCCTCGACGTTCGGTAATGATCGATATGAGCAACGCCACCAACGACGTAGCCGGCGTTCATCATACCGCGACTATGATGAGTATGACGAGGGGGACGATTTTGATGAGTTTCCGACGATGAAGCCAACTTGGAACGGGTGGCTCATGTCCGTCCATGGCACCCACCCGTCCGAGATCCATTTGAGAACCAAGACCGAGGAGAAGAATGGTTGCCTCCTCCTAACCCACCAAGGCATGCACATCAACGAGCCCATCATGATGATATGCCACCGCCCCGCCCGGATCCCTACAAAGCTCGTAGGGAAGGTAAAGTTAAATTTCCAATATTTTATGGGGAATATGATCCTTGTGTGTTTCTTGATTGGGCACAGACATGAAAAGGGCTTTGAAGCATTGCCACTATGAGGAGTACGAGAAGATCGAAGCGGCAACCTTGTACTTTGAAGGCGATGCAAAATCTTGGTGGAACCGTATGAACACGTCCGTGAGAACCGAGGATGGGAACCAGTTGCGACGTTTGATCAACTGATCTACGTCATGACAAAGAAGTATGTCCCCGACGACTTCAAAAATGATATGCGGATGCAAATTGCCGAGCTCCAACAAGGCAAACTCACTCCGGTGGCCTACTTGGCCAAGCTCGAGGACATGCATATGAAGGCCGGCATCTCGGCCTCGCCCTCCGCCTTACGCACCAAGTTCATGAGTGGCCTCAATCCATCAATCCGACGACCCCTTGAGATCGTTCCATATAGGGACTTGGGAGCTTTGTGTCATGCGGCCATGAAGCTTCACAAGCAACAACAAGAGACTCCAAAATACTCAAGGTATAACTCCTCTCCAAATCAATACGCTTATTCTACTAACACCGTGCTCGAGATGTATCTAGTTATCAAGAGTCCGGCGCCACCAAAGGAGCCCAACGGATGGTCCAATCCACCCGACAAGCGGATACCGAGAGGGCACCACAACGTGGTCCCAATGTCCCGGCACAAGTGCCTCCCGGCCGCACTCCTCAAGGACCTCCACCGGCGGCACGGCCAAGGGAGCCCGTGTGTTATAAATGTAGCGGATTCGGTCACGTCCAACGTGATTGCCCGAACACAAAGCGTGTGTTGTTTGCCAATCCCTCATATGAAGATGAGGAAGATGAAGAAGACGGCGATATCATCATAGAGGATGACCAAGACGCCGACCCCTACTACGGCATGGAACCATGCGAAGAACAAATGGCTTGCGGCCCGGCACAACCCGGTAAGTTCGCCCTTGTATCTCGTAGAATTTTAGCGTTAAGGAATTTGTCCCTATTGACCAACGCGAGAATCTCTTTCACTCTCGTTGTTTGGTCAATAACACTAGTCTCTCTCTCATAGTTGATGGGGGTTCTTGTTGTAATATTATCAACGAAAAAGTGGTAAAACACTTTAAGTTGCCTACAACCCCCCACCCAACACCTTATGGAATCCAATGGATTTCCGATAAGGCGTGTGACACCGTCACACGACAAGCTTGGGTGACGTTTTCCATAGGCGGCTATGTTGATAAGATCCTTTGTGATGTTATCAAGATGGACGCCACACATGTATTATTAGGACGACCATGGCAATTCGATCGCCGTACATTCCATGATGGTTATCTTAATAGATACATGTTCCAATATAATGGAAAACGGTCACATTGTTGCCTATGACTCCACATGAAATATTAATTGATTATGCGGAACGGAAGAGGCAACAAACCATTGATGAGACCACTACGCCGGCAACATCGGACCCTCCTAGGAGTCCTTCCGATGTTGTGGGTGCTAGTACTTCCGGATCCCGGAACACCGCCTCTAGTAACCGTGCTATTGAGTCTAGAGGTAGTAAAGGAAGCATCGTCCCAACGAATGCAACTTTACCATCTCCGGAACCAATAATCAAAGGCCGGTGTGAGCCGAGGTACTTTTCGCCCGGAAACATGATGTGACACCGGTCAAGGAAGGCAAGTTGCCATGCTTCTTACTTGTTCCTTTTTGCTTATCTACTTCCAATGACCTTAGTAATATGCCGCACGAGGTGTCTACTTTGTTGTCTGATTTTCAGGACGTCTTGACCGATGAACTACCACCCGGCTTGCCACCGATCCGTGGAATTGAGCACCAAATCGATTTGGTGCCCGGCGCGTCTTTACCCAACCGTGCCGCTTACCGTGCAAGTCCGGAGAAAACTAAGGAGCTACAACGTCAAGTCCAAGAGCTCCTAGACGGGGATATGTTCGTGAGTCACTTTCACCATGTGCCGTGCGGTCATTTTGGTGCCCAAGAAGGACGGGTCTTGGAGGATGTGTGTCGATTGCCGAGCCATCAACCAAATAACCGTCAAGTACCGGCATCCGATCCCGCGCCTCGACGACATGTTGGATGAACTACACGGCGCCACCGTGTTCTCAAAGATTGATCTCCGGAGCGGGTATCACCAAATCCGGATGGCCGAGGGTGACGAGTGGAAAACGGCTTTCAAGACAAAGTACGGATTATATGAGTGGCTTGTCATGCCGTTCGGACTCTCCAACGCCCATCAACGTTCATGCGCCTCATGAACCATGTCCTTCGCCGGTTTTTGGGTAATTTCGTAGTTGTTTATTTTGACGATATTTTTAATTTTTAGTAAGTCTTTGGATGAGCACATCGGGCACCTTCGCCAAGTGCTCGAGTGCCTTAGACAAGAACAATTATTCGTCAATATTGAAAAATGTGTCTTTTGTTCCGACACAACTATATTTCTTGGCTATGTCGTGTCTAAGGACGGACTCCGAGTAGACGAATCCAAAGTTCGCGCTATTCGGGAGTGGCCTACACTAGTACGGTCACCATGGTCCGAGCCTTTCTCGGCTTAGCGGCTTCTACGACGCTTTGTCAAAGACTTTACGGCGCGGCTTCTACGACGCTTTGTCAAAGACTTTAGCTAAGGGTGTCACGTTTGAGTGGCGTGATACCCATGCTCGAGCGTTTGATGCGCTCAAAGACCGACTTTGCAATGCACCACTACTCCAACTCCCAAATTTCTCGAAAACCTTCGAGGTGGAGTGTGATGCATCTAATGTTGGCATTGGGGGGTTCTTCTCCAAGAGAATCGGCCCATTGCTTACTTTAGCGAAAAGCTTTCCGGTCCACCACTCAACTATCCAACCTATGACAAGGAACTATATGCTTTAGTTCGTTGTCTAAAGACATGGCAACACTACTTGTGGCCGAAGGAGTTCGTGATTCATTCGGATCATGCGGCTCTTTCGTATCTCAGAGTCAAACTAATTTGAGTCGGCGCCATGCAAGTTGGGTAGAATTTTTAGAAACCTTTCCTTATGTCATTCGGCATAAGAAAGGAAAAGAGAATGTGGTAGCCGATGCCCTTTCTCGGCGATATATCCTCTTGGTGCATATGGACGCCAAGATCCATGGCTTTGCTCTTATCAAAGAGTTATATGCCACGGATCTTGACTTCAAGGATATATTTGCCAAATGCCTTGACCTCCGAGAGCATGAGACCTTCTTTATTAATGATGGCTATTTGTTCCGCGCGGAAAACTTTGTATTCCGCGTTCGTCCATACGCCACTTGTTGATAAAGGAAGCCCATGAGGGTCGTGGTCACTTCGGTGCTACCAAGACTCTCGCCGCTCTCCAAGAGCACTTCTTTTGGCCGAAAATGCGCAAGCATGTGACACGGTTTTGCACAAGTTGCATAACATGTCATCATGCCAAATCGCGTCAAGGTCCGGACGGATTGTATTCTCCTTTGCCTATACCAATGGGACCTTGGGAGGATCTTTCTATGGACTTTGTAGTTGGCCTACCTATGTCCAAACGAGGCAACGACTCCATTTTTGTGGTAGTCGACCGTTTTTCCAAAATGGCTCATTTTATCGCGTGTAAGAGCACCCAAAATGCTAGCGATGTTGCCACATTATTCTTTAACAATGTGGTGCGCTTACACGGGATACCACGTTCCATCCTTAGTGATCGGGACGTGAAATTTGTGAGTCACTTCTGGAGAACGTTGTGGGAAAACTTGGAACCAACTTGTTGTTTTCAAGTAGTTATCACCCCCAAACCGATGGTCAAACGGAGGTGACCAATCGGACTCTCGGTGCTCTACTTAGAGCAACGCTTAGGAACAACCCACGAAAGTGGGAGGACTTAATTTCGGTTGTGGAGTTTTCATATAACAGGTCTAGGCACTCGGCAACTAAACTCTCACCATTTGAAGTTGTCTACGGCCTTAATCCACACACGCCATTGGACTTCACACCACGTCCACTCAAGGACGGTGAACACATCAACGCCGCAAGTCGAGCCGCCTCAATCATTGAACTTCATGAGCGGACAAGAGCACAACTCCAACGTCGTGCCGCCCAACTTGCCGAACAACGCAATAAGGGCCGTCGCGACATATCTTTCGAGCCCGGCGATCTTGTTTGGCTCCACTTAAGGAAGGAGCGTTTCCCATCTCGACGCAAGGGCAAGCTATCGGATCGAGGTGATGGCCCTTTCCGGATCCTATCACGACATGGTCCAAATGCCTACAAGTTGGAGCTTCCGGATTCCTACGGCGTGCACCCAACGTTCAATGTCAAGGATCTAGCCCCTTATGTTGAGCCCTTATTTGACGACGGTGAAACGGGGACGTTTCACATCCAAGATGGGGGACTGATGCGCCCTTGACCACCATGACCGCGGATGAAGAGGACGATGCTTTGCGGGTTCGCTCCGATGGACCGCTCACTCGTTCCCGAGCCAAAGCCATCGCCCAAGCTACCGGCTCAATCATCCGACGCACCGTCACATCACTTGGACCCGTTAGTGGCATGCCATGTCACCACTCCACCATGGCATAGGCTTCCGGCGCCACGTCATCAAGCTAGCAAATATTATTATTATATTTTGCATTTTAAATAATAATAGACTTTAATTTTCGGAACATTAATTCCGGAACTTAATTCCGTGAGTTAATTTCCGGCATTGATAGTCTAGACCTTTGGTTTCGGGAGTTGCCCCGACTTTATTTCCCGCCTTTATTTCCGTCATTCAATTTCCGACTTTTGGTGTAGCCTTCACCCACTATATAAGGGATGCTTGGCTTCACTTGTAAATCATGTCTAATTTTAATCAAGTATTTTGAAGGAAAATCCTCATTCTTGATCTAGGCATCACTTCCTCTTCAATCCCCTCAAAGTTCTTCCTTGGATCAAGTCTTAGATCCAAGAACTCACATTCGAGGATTCTTCTAAAGAATCAAACTATCAAATCCACTACAACGTTTGCTCGATCTCTCTAGATCGAATCAAACCTACGCTTCCGCATCCATATCAATCGCTTCCGCCCTACCAAACTTCTATCAAAGTTCTCATTTGCACATCAACAACGAGTAGTCGAAACTCTAGCTTGGTCTAGATCCGGCGTTCGTCCTTCAACGATTTCAAGGACGCATCAAAGGCCGATTTTGGGTGTTAAGTTATTGGGTGGGGTTGTTAGTAAAGATGGGTTTATTAGAGAGCTAGTCATGAAAGAGTTGTTAAAGTTTGAGTTGATTTCTTCCGTAGTTGAGGGACCCGCAAAGTGAGCTTCTTTTGCTTCATTCTTATATGGGTTTGCTAAGATGTTGTTTAGATTGAAACTTGTCTACCGGAGCATGGGGAGGGTACAACTACGTATTTTGCTTTTGGAATCCATGAACATTCGAGGATATTGTGGTTTGGGGGTTCTTTTTTGACCATTTGGGAATCTCGACCCCAACACCAAATTTTTATGATGATCTCGAACTTCGTGTTCTCATCCGAAATGATGCTTTAGTTGGACTACTCTAGGAGGTAACCAACCTAACCGTTTTCCATTTTTCAAAAATAAAAATGTTTTATAAGTCTTAACTCTTTTAATCTTGTTAGAGTTATGTGTTCAAGTCTTATATATAAGTTTTTGAATAATATAAGAAATAATGATTATGATAACTATAACTTTAATAATATTTCTTAGCAAACCTATTATTACAAGATTGGTCTCATTTAATGAAACCAACTATATATATTTCAAAATATTCGTGTAGAAAATAAAATAAAATAAAAGTTTTTTTTTTCTAATTATCATATTGAAATTTTGTATAAATGTTGATTTTCTTATGTAATTATTATTCATAACATTATGTAACGAAATTAGAATCAATTGACTTTTATTAACTTAAAATAAATTAAATGAATTTAATAGTATTTCATAATAACATTTTCTATTTAGAAATGTTTTTAAGACCACAAACTAAATATTTATCAATATTAAAGTGATTACTTTTACTTTAGTATTCTCAATTCTTGATTATATTGTATTTTATGAAGTAGTTATGAAGTGTAAGTAAGTATATATATATGGTCAAGTTCAAGCGAGAACATATTCTTCAATAAGGAGTAGGATTCATCATATACTATATTTATATTTATCAAGATTAAAGTGTGTTTATTGTGTTCGTCGAAAGTTGAAGTCTCAACCTCCAAGTGTAGGAGCACAAAAACATGGTTGAGCACCCTTTGTCTTGGATTCATACTAGGGCCAACGTTTGAGGGTGATGAGTCCTTTCAGCGGTGAGCGCGGCATTGAGCCTAGCAAATTTAGCTTGGGGATCAGTTGTTGGAGTTCATTGTTTTGGCCTTCCCATTGCTTCATTTGCAACAACTTTATTGGTAGATTTTTGTTTGCAGAAGACGCGTTCAATCTTATTGTCAAAAGGACAAGTTTGCTTGAGTCGCGGACTCTTCGCATTCACCAATCTAGCATGAGAATAAAAAAACAAACAAATAAATGAATAAGCAATAAAAACAACTAAAAATAACCAAGACTTAGGTATCAACCAATTCTGTCAGCAATCCCCGACAACGGCGCCAAAAACTTGATCGTGAGAGTTTTATCGAATGGTAACAAAAACCTCCCCGGCGAGGATACAAGATCGGATGTAGTATATTCGAGTATCGAATTCTCAAGGACCACGTCTAATTTGAATGATACTAATAGTTAATTGTTTTAATTGAAAAAAGCAATAACGTAAAAATTGTAATAGACGAAAGCAATAATGATTGTAGGCAAATATGTGATGAAAGTGATCTAAGGAAACAAGAATTTCCACTATAATGAATTAAGATATTGTTGCATATATATGACTCATGAACATTGATAAATGAATAATTGAAGGTAACTATCTAAAATAGGTTTTGGCTTAGACAAACTAAGATTGTGCTTTCCAATTCGCGTAAATCTCAAATTTAGCGGTTCGACAAGTAGAGGAAAACCCATTAAAAAACTTAGAAATCCGAAAAAAGACCAAGAACAACTTTCTCTTTTGGCTCTTCGGTTAGGAAAAGGTACCAAGATAGAAACTTTCTACGATAGTTAGAAATCCTTGAAGCTTTGATAAACTAGTAATCTCAAAACAAAGTTTTTTTCAATAAATCCAGTAAAACGTCCTTCGTTTGTGGCTCTTCAGTTGTTTTATCTAAACCGGTTATGACCACCACTTCTTTCGAAGCATTCGAAAACCTTGGCTAATGATTGAGCATACTCCTGCTACTCCGCCATACGCTTCTCACATCACATCTCTCACATCGCATCATTGGTGCAGGTTCACTGTTACTTTTAAATATGATGCGTCGGCCCTCTCGAACGAACCTACCGGTCGTGCCTTAATGAGAGCAATCATAGACCATAGTTGAACTATAACAAGCCAAACTATTAATTGTCTGAGCTTTCTGATCAACCAATCTCCTATTCCAGGGACATCAGTGTTAGGTAGGCTCAAGGATCACTGATTAGTCGAAGCTAGAGGCTCCTATGGGTGGGAGCATTAACTCCATCCCTGTGGGTTTATGAGGAGCAAAGAGAAATTGTTGAGTTCTATGAAAGAGTCCCGGAGCCAGGATGCCTTTATGCATGGATTCAATCAGCTAATCTATGACCACCCTCCAACTCAATCAATATCAACAAGATGTCGTGACCGTTGGTTGATATTAGAAAAGAAAACCGTTCTTTTCCGGTGCACTCGCTTTATATTCCGACACACATGGAAGGACGCGGTGGAAGGAAGCTTCCTAATCTATGTCCGGCTGATCATTCCACTAGCATCTCACATTCACGCCCTCGTTTGATTGCCGGATGACTCTTTTCTTTTCAATGACTTTGAATTCTGCTTTCCGGCGAACTGATAAATTATTTGATTCGTTCGAGCAACGGAGGGCCCGGTGGCAGGGATTCAGTACTAAGATTTTGCGCTAAACTGATGGACACTGCTTGTCCCCAGTTTTACATCCATAACAGAATTGTCCCCAGGTAAATACAAGGTGGGAATGAAACGCTTTGAAAAGAAGCAATATCACAATCTCAGTTCATAAATATATATACAAACAATAAATTAAACCATTATAGGATCATCCAATTCTTGGACCATAAGGAGATTAGCTAGACATGATCAGATATAAAGCGAAGACAACATATAAAATTAGAAAAGACATAAACTCACAATTGTTTGTTCTAGCAGGGCGACACTTCTAAGCTAACAACTACTTGACAACTAGGGTAAGGAGAAATCTGAAGGAGAAATTTGAGTTATGTCGTATTCGGGATATATTAGCGTATTTAACCCTACGACTGACGTAGGAATATACAAAGGAAAATCTCGGAGTTTTGGTTACACAAAATATAACCATTCCGAAGTTAAAATCGAAAGATTTGATTTCTTTTACTGCGCGTAGTCGAAACGGCCACCATACGGCCTCCCAATGTATACCAACGGCTTACAAGGCCATAGACAGGCCATTTTTGCCAAGTCGTATGAGACTGTTTGGACTAGACTTCAAAATTGGACTTCGAGGGATTATACTGCATTGATGACATAAGTGAAACGGCCACCATATTGCTTCGAGGTCATTTTGCTTGCCCGTTCGGATCCTTTATGACTTCAAATCGTAGATCATCTCTTTAAGGTATATTTTGGAACTTCGTGTTGTACTTCCTCAATCATCTAAGGTCTTCACTTTAACTCTATCTTCAAGGAAGATGCAATTCTTGCACAATTGATGCAACAAATGCCTGAAACATAGAAAAGTTAAGGTAGATACCGAAATATAAAAATTGGATGCTTTCCATACAAATAGAGATGTATGAGAGAACAAAAGAGGTATGAAATGTATGAATCTAAGGTCTAAAAAGTGTTACATTTGACACTCATCACTTACTTTATATGTAGATGAACAAGATATACACTTGCTTGTATGAATGAACATAATATCAAAATTATATATTTGTTTTAATTAATATAAGAAATTTCCTATTTTATTCAAAATTAATTAGTTCACTATTTATCAACTCAATCGAACATGTTATTATTCTATCAAGTTTTGTTCAACTTTGGAGATTCGTACCATGATTAATTAAATCCCTCTCGTGCACCCTATTACTAGTTTGATAGTTGAGCTCTTTAGTTTGTGTCCAACACATAAAGTATAATGGTTCGTTGTGTATTGATACATTGTTTGCAACTTGTTCACGGTGTATTGTTCACTCATTTATAGTATGTTTATTCTATCAGTACATGATTGTGCGCCTTGTTGTCTCGATGTTCGTGCTACATGCACTTTTTTGATGATTTACCAAGAACATATCGCCTGCACCTGGTCTAGCACGTTCACAAGGAGCAAGATCAACTAAACAAGTTTCTCATTGTTCTTTGTTATTCTTCGTGTTAGCCGATTCGAACGAAGAGGATGAGTGAAACAATATGATTTAATAATTGTTTATCGACGGTTTAAAAAACAAACATTAATTAACATAATAGGGTTGATATTAATCATGAACTATTAATACAACCATAATTACATTTATGGTTGCCTAATACGTTTTTTATATAGTGATAGAGAATGTTTCTCCTTTGATCCAATGTTTCTCCCATATATACGTATTTGATGGTCGGTTAATCCGAGTGTTCGTTCATTAATTCGATTGTTGCTAGAGGTGCTTACTCCTTACCGAAAGAAAATTTTTCACTTGAACTTAACCCTATATATATGGGTTGGTTAGGGTGAGGAGGTTTCTTTTTTTTTTTGGATAAAGGTAAATTCATAGAAAGAGTAAAACAACATAAACGGTCTCCCACCAATACTTAAAACAAATTTTATGTACATGCCCCCAACTTGTGGTTTATGGCCCAAAACAACACACTCAAAGTACTCCAAAGAAGCATGTAATCTTAATCATACCAACTACCCTGAAGCGGATAAACCTGAAAATACATCCAAAACTGGCATAACTTTGAGGATCGTCCACGTTCGGCAAAGGCATCAATAGACATGGACACTCACAAGCCAAATGACCAAACCTCGGGACAATGCTAGTCCACCTTCGACAAAGCCATCAGCAGACTAAAACAAAGCCCGATACAACTCTGTAGAAAACCCACTATCAAGATGCAATGCTCTCTCTAGCTCTAGCTCTTGCGGGGAATGCCTCATGCAGTAGAGTGTAGACGTGTGTCTTGATCAATCTCACAGAGACATCTGGTCAAACACCAAGACATTCCTAGAATACCAAAGGTAGTATACCGTTGCAGAAGACACGTATATTCTGGATCTGCTCGTCCAACTTTTGTCATGTACGGTGTGAGTTAGTCAATCCAATATATTTGATCTAGTGGTGATTTCTCTAAGAATCCCGAAATCCGCACCAATCTACCTCCAAACCTCTCGTGCATATGTGCATCCAAAGATCTAGTGGAGGTTTTCTTGTAGATAGGAGGTGAGGATAAATTTTATTCGTTTTTTTACTACTTAGTTCAGTTTTAAGTTACTAACTAATCATTTGTTTAAATGAATGGTTATCTTAAAAAAATGAACCCTTATTTTGTTCTTAATTAGAAAAACAAAGAACATTGATCACAGATAAAATAAACGGCTAACGTAAAAACCTGAACACATAGTACAATAAAATAAACAAAATTCCAATATATATAGGAATGAGATTCGGAAAACATACTTTACGAAAAAAAATGAGAATAAATCTCAGTCATCAGATTAGGTATATTCAATGGCTATGACTAGTTAATAAAATTAGATATTAATTTATGAATATCATCGATTTTCTGCATTATATGTGAAAGATATTAATTTCTTAATTCGGCGTACATAATTATTTCCTAATTAGCGTCACCGTTTTATCTCGTCGACTTCTCATAAGAAATTTCAAGTTGCACAATTCATAGCAATCAAATGATTGTGTATTAATAAGAACTTGAACTCATGAAGCTCACTCGGATTTTATACTAAAATTTATCAAATGAACTCAAATATGCACATGCACATATATTTAATTTCTCTCACACACATATATATATATTCAATCAAATAAATTCACGCCGGATTGCATGACTAAGTCATCACAAATCACACGACTAAGCTCTATCAAATATACAAGTAAGGACAATTGCACCACTAAGTTCATGACGAATTTACATTATGCATGATTGATATTGTTGACAATAAGTCCTTATTAGTCTCAAGCCGTCTCTAATTAAAAACCTTGTTATTACGTGTTCTATTTGTACACACTCACAATATTTTATTTTCTTTATAATCAAGATCAAACGGACAAGTTCAGGGCGTGGTAACTCCAACACGTGATCTCCGCCAAGGTGACCCTTTATCGCCAATTTTATTTATTTTGGGGTTGAGGGTCTCTCCTCTCTTTTCACCCGGGCTGTTTTCCTTTGTTCCCTTCATGGAATTTTGTCTCACGTTCATCACCTACTATTTCTCATTTGCTTTTTGCGGACGATAGTATTATCTTTGCAAGAGCCACTCCGCAAGAATGCTCTACCATAACTGAAATTCTCAGTCACTACGAAAGAGCATCTGGACAACAAATAAATATGCAAAAAAACAAGGTATGTTTTAGTAGGAATTTATCTGATGAAAAAAAAAGCCTGATTTGGCAACAATATTGGATGTTTCAATGGTCCAACATCAACTTAAATACTTAGATGTACGCTGCTAGTCTCACACTCAAAAAAGAAATTTTTGGCTTTATAAAGGAAAGAATCTGGAAGAAGGTCCAAGGCTGAAAAGAACGCTTATTGTCTTGAGCAGGAAAGAAAATTATGATCAAATCAGTGCTACAGAGTATTCCTATGTATGTCATGAGGCTACTGCTTTTTCGGAAGGGTTGATTAATGAAATTCAGTGTTTATTAGCATGACTCTGGTGGGGTTCGACGTCAACCGCCGCAAGATCCACCGGAGTACATGGTCCAAACTATGCTACCCAAAGTCTCAAGGAGGAATGGGCTTTCGGGACTTGAGAGTTTTTAACAAAGCACTGTTAGCAAAACAAAGGTTGGAATATACTGTCATCACCGCATTCAGTGTTGCATGCTATCCTACAAGCTCGTTTCTTTCGGAACTCGAATCTTTTATCATCCAAGTTAGGATACAAGCCAAGATATTCTTGGACTAGCATTTGGGTGCATTACCTCTTCTAATGGAAGGTGTTGGGTGGCGCATCGGTACCGGACGAATGTACAAATTTCTGAAAGATGGGTCCCTATTTCAGCCCACGAAATGATTTGTCCGACGCGATTGTCAGGAGTAGCTAATGATATCCTAGTTAGCGATTTAATTGACCATGATATTTGTTCTTGGTAGGAAAACACACTTACGTCTCTCTTCACTACGGAGTCTGTTGCACTCATCAAAGCTATCCCTCTAAGTTACAGATGGCCGCCACCAAAGGACAAGCACATTTGATCTACTACTACTACTACATGCATCTTCACATAGAAATCAACCTATTGGCTTGGTCAATTAGGCTCATCAATATTGATGCCACATTCCGGTTGACGAAGATTTGGAAAAGTTCACTTCCGCCTAAAGTACAACTTTTCGGTTGGTTTTTATGCTCAGCTTACATGAGCGTAAATGCAACCTTTATAAAAAAACGTGTGACTGTTTCTCCAACTTGTACTCGGTGCCATTCTAGTGTTGAATCCATCTGGCATGCTGTTGTCTATATTCCACAGTCGTCTTTCGCTTGGGAAGATACAAGTATTAATCAACTTTTACCTCTTCTCTCTAGTGTGTCGCCTTTGGATGCAATTGAGTCTGTTTTCTCGGGACATGGCAGTGCGGGAGTTGTCGAGTTTATCACAAACTGTTGGATAGCTTGGTCATTCCGCAACTCCGCTCTATTTGGCGAGACACTAGTAAGTGATATTTATCTCAGGGAAAAATTCAGACAATTCATCTGGGACTATGTCAATGTTTCAACAACAAAAGTGGCCTCTGTGGTTAACTACTCAACATCTTCATCAAAGTTTTGGGTGCCACCAAGGTATGATCAACTTAAACTTAATATGGATACGGGTGTTATCAATGGCCAAACATTCATGGGTGCGGTTCTGCGGAATCATGCCGGGAGGATTATCATGCTCGCCACTAAACTAATGGATACGGCGTATACACCAGAAGTTGCGGAAGCTTTGGCACTGTTATTTGGCATTCAAAGTTCAACAGGCATAATTACTTCTAATATAGTGCTTGAATCAAACTCTTCAATCTTGATTTTCAACCTACTGTCAAGGGAAAGAGACTACTCCTATATGGATCAAATATGTGCTGACATATTACAATGTATACCCTCTTCTATTTCTTGCTCTTATAGCCATGTGTACCGCTCGGCTAATACGGTAGCTCATATGGCATCCCGTATTTCTATCGATGTAAACGGTATCTGGAACCATTCATTTCCTCGAGTCATTACAGACTTGGCATACACACACATAGTTACACACATGAATTGAACAAGTCGGGATTCTCATTTATCCAGAATTGAAGTAAGTATTAATGTGCATCTTCACTTGTTTGCAAATTGTATTATTTTATGTAAGACTAGGAACATATTTTTTAAATTTGGGATGTGGTATCTCACGTCATTTACAAAAGTTTAAGGGGATTATCTCATGTCATTTTCATAAGACATTATCAGAATAATCGCAAGACTTATTCTGTGGTTCTTTAATCATTAGAATTTCGGGGTTTTTTTTTTTTAAAACAACACAGTAAGAAATTGGGTCGGACTATCTTCTTGAGACCATCATTTCCAGAGCATGGAACCGGATGAGATCCTCCACCAGGATCATAGAAGAAGACACAGACTGGTGAGACTCGTAACCGAGGCTCGCCAGACAATCAGCTACGACATTAAGAATTCCGGTTATTGAACCTATAATAGCAAAATAAGTTTGAAAATGCTAGCTGTCTAGTCTAGAATCTATCTAAACTGAATAGTCCATGTTTGGAGATGCATCAAATTTGAGAGCACCACACCACATATGGGGAATGTTGTGGTTAGAACTTAGAACGAACTTTCCAAAGCTAATTTATATGAAAATATATTGAAATATAAGTTATTTACGCAGAGGAAAATTGATTGGCCATGTGATAGCGTGGGGTACGCAATGCGAAATGCGTTAATAATGAGGATCATATCCACAAATTATGGCGCCAATCGAGGCCTCGTTCTTCTGCGGTGCGATGTCCCACCGCTTTATTTTTGCCAACCCATGAAACTCATACGCCAATGGAAACGCATTCAATGTCATGCCATCAATTTATTCTTTACAAATTTTATATTATTTCTATAATTTCCGTCAAATAATTTATATTTACTTTAAAAAAAACTAAGTTATATGTGATTTTTTTGGTGGAAAAGTTATAGGAAATTATTATTCGAAATTCTGATAAATCAAGCACGGTTAATATATGGAAATGCTTTCCCTCGTGTCTTTGACGGTATAGATATACTAGTTCAGAGTTACATATATTTGTTAAAAAATAATTTGAAACATGCATTTACTAATAATATAGATTAAAGAATAACGTCAACGTATATAATTGGTTTGTTAGAAGAAAAAAAAATATTTTTTATTTGTAAGAAGATACATATTAATAAAAATATATATAGCATAATGAACTGATAACATAAAACTACTAATCTATCACCGATTATTTTATTTTGTTGAACTCTTTAAAATTAAATGATTATGAGAATACACTAAGGAGACACAACAATAAATAAAATACTTTTCAAGATGAATGTGATTAATTATTTACTTGAAATAACGAAAATGAATTATACTTATAGGAACGTGATAGATTGATGATTCCACCATAATTAGTTGATTCACATGTATAGCAAAAAGTAAAGCGGAATTACAATATAGCTTCTATCGCAAGTTTTACGCTTGAAAAATAGCTTATCTGATAAGTTTTATTATTTTTAATTAAAAATTTAGGTTAAAATAGAGCTTCTCCAACAACATTGTTTAATCAATTATTTATGTCACGTTACAAGAATAACCAACACAATCTTTTTTAAAATCTAATTTAGTAACAAAAAGATTTCTCGGCTTAATTATTAATTTAGTAAAAAAAGTATTTTGAGAAAAATTTTGAGATCGTCACGCCGGTATCGACGAGGCCTACTTTACTAAAGGCATATAGATATGGATTAAAAATTACGTAGAAGTGATAGTTGTATAGTTGGAGTTGTATTCCCATGATACCTATTATTAACATGAGAAATGAAAATTAATTTAAACCATTTATTTTATGATTATTTATAATATTTCTATCAAGAAAACATGTGTTTACCACATTCTCTCTTTTTTTCAATTCTTTATAAATAAAAAATTCTAATTAAGTATTTATTCATTTTTAGTATTCCTTAAACATTTTTTAAAGTTGAAAATGTTTTGGTGATGTACGCACTCATTTGGATAAATTATAAGTAATATAGTTTGATACATGTTAGTAGTGTAGTTGAAATATGCACTAATTAGTACTGATTATGTGCAATGTAAATGATTAATATGTGCACTAACTTGTATTTAACATATGTGTAGTGTAGCTTCACACATATATGAAGTGTAGTATGTGACACGTGCACTCAATATTCAAAGATCATGTGCAATGTAGTTTATAGCATATGTGCCCAAACTTGAATAATACATGTGTAGTGTAGTTTGATATATGAATGCCGTCTAGTGTATGTGATATGTACATGCACTAGCTTGTATTTAAACATATATAGTATAGATTGACACATTAGTGTAATATAGTGTAGGTGACAAGTGTACTCATTAGTATAAATCATGTACAAACTAATTTGATACATGAGTAGTACAATGTAATGTAGACAATATGTGTGCTCGTTAGTGTAAATCATGGTAGTGTAGTTTGATGCATGAGTGTAGTCTAGTGTAGGTAATAGGCGTACTCATTAGTATAGATTGTGTGTAGTCTAAATTGATAAATTAATGCAATGCAATGTAGGTGATATAAAATCAAAATTCTACACATATTGGTACAAGGTATTGCATATATTAATACAAAAGATGTACATATAAACTTATAATCCAAGGAAAATATTATAAATTTTTTATAACAAAAGTTTCTGGGAAAAGTTTATAC
Organism: Fagopyrum tataricum; assembly: GCA_002319775.1. Classification (NCBI taxonomy): domain Eukaryota; kingdom Viridiplantae; phylum Streptophyta; class Magnoliopsida; order Caryophyllales; family Polygonaceae; genus Fagopyrum; species Fagopyrum tataricum. The sequence continues at coordinate 29,752,676 of CM008283.1, read as the reverse complement.
AAGAAATTTCCAGGATTTATTTTGAAAAAAAAATTATATAAAAAAAATTTTAAAAAAAATTTTTAGAAAAAATAAAACAAAACATGTATTAGACACATTTTTTATTATTAACAATAACAAAAGTAATTAATGAATGGGGTTCTTCTCATCGTAATAATTGTTGTCGTTTGATTACAATCTTATAGAGTTATCATTAAAAACACTTATAATAGTACTAGTACCTGCTAAAATTTATAGAATAGGAAAAAGTTATTGATCAGTTTTTTAAAGTTTATAACTAGTTATGTTAAGTTGTTAACCATAAAGTATTTAAATATGAAGCCTATATTTCCGAAAAAACCTTTTGAAAAAGTTTCAATGAAAAAAATAATATAATAATGCTCATTATATCTAATAACCAATAATTACTTTATATGTTATTTTCTCAACCTTTTTTTTTTGTTATTTTACTATGAAAAATTTTAAGTACTATATATTGATAATTTTATGTATATAATTTTCATTGTTATATAATATATTAAAATTAGAAATTTTACATAATTTTAAATCTATAAAAATTGATTGGTAATAGTTATTTTTTATTTTTCGAATATATTATTTTTGAGTGGAAAATAAATAAATGAATGTAAAGGAAAGTTTTCATAAAATAAATAATTCCTTGGATTATTTCTAAATTTAGAACAAAAATCATTAAGTGTGTTATTGTTTGCTTTACTGAGTTTACTCTTTTTTAGTTTAAACTGATTAAATTACCTTTTGAATGACTTATAAAAACTCAAGGTATATATTTAAATTCTATTTTGATTGATATAATGTTAAAATACTTTATAAAAAAATATCATCACCGCCTCATTTTACATGTAGATGAGTATATTGTTTAGGGTTGTTCAAAGGGTAAATCCGATCCGGTCCGGTTTGGACCGGACCGGACTGGACCGTATGGAATTCCTGTACAAAAAATATATAAAGCGTAAATTACGGTACAGACCGGACCGGGATATTACGGTCTAGGATCAAACCGGACCGTAATATCTTAGACCGGACCGTAATTTCCGATCCGACTTTTCGGTCCGATCCAACAGTGTGCAGCCCTAATATTGTTGACCTTGCTTCATATTATTGTTGTGTACCTCTAGATGTCCACCATTCATCATGGTATTTGCGTAAAAAATATCACCATCAAAGCCGCAACACCAATACCCTTATGGTATGAGTGTGGACATTGTCATGGTGGTATTGTTTGGACCGTGACACAAGTACACGAGGTTAAGATCTCATGTATCATTTACTTCATGTATCTTTGTATTCCTATTGTGTGATTGATATAAATGTTGTTTATTATTTTTTTGTGAAGCCTTATGACTTTAATTCTTCTTTATTTAGTTTCAACCAATCACATGGAGGAATACAGGTATCCGTGATATAGCAGATCTTAATTGAAGTATACGGAATATAGCGGTGTTCGACTCTTCGTGGCCCGATGCTTTGGATGACGGTGAAAAATATTTAATGATATAATTAAATTAATAGAATAAACCATAGTGTTCTCCTATCTAAATTTTTGAATTTGTATGAATCTCCAAACTCGTACCATTATTATTAATTTCATGATTTGGTTCTAGATTTCTAAGGATTTTACAATCCAAAAAATGGTAGAATGACATTATTCACGATCATAAGTAGAATGTTAATGGAGATGCAATTTCAAATGATAAAAACAACCACTTGAATATTTCATAGGCTTTCGATATATCTTTACGATCCCAAAAAATGTCTACCATATAAATTTTGAATTGCCCAGGTGTAACACCGTAGATTTGATGAACTCGGCACATTATGATGGTGCATGTGCACTACACAATTGGCTAACATGGATCTTAGAGTGACAAGCACTTCATGAACTCGACACTTCACAAGTGTTAACGGGCGCGACAACAAGTGCTCTAGCGGAGGCCGTTTGCAGCCAGGTGAAGTCACACGGATTAGGCACGACATATGTGGAGTACGTCTAGTCACAATCACACTGTTATCCGTTCGTAATGTCTCGTTAAATTCTCTCTTTTAGGTTTTAAAGAGTCCAACTCCATGAATAATCTATGATGTTGATAATGATTTTTATCCTTATGAATATTTATACTTCGTGAGTGTTATGGTAGGGATAGAAACAACGTGGATCTAGATCGAGGAGAAACTTCAACTACTCTTTCTTGATCTTTCGAGGCGGATCAAATGATAGAATATGATTGATGGAGCCTTAGAAATGGATGCGGAAGCGTACGGTCGATCCAATCAAGATAGATCGGATCATCCATGAGGTGGAGCGGGATAGTTGATCCTTCAAAAGGATCCTCGATTATGGAAGGCTTGGATCAAAGACTAGATCCAATATAGATATTTGAGGAGGGGGAAGAAGAGTGATGCCTAAACCAAGTGGTAGGATTTCCCTTCACTATACTTGGATTCAACTTAGACATAGCATTACAAGTGAGGTCAACACATCCTTATATGGAGGGTGTTGCCTAGATACAGGACTACGGGTCAAAACAAGTCCATAAAACGGGAGGCCCAACATGAGGGCTTAGAAGGGAATATTCAACAAGAATATACCTTCTAATATTACATAATTAATAAAGGAAATGACTCAAAATGACAAGCTTCATGTCATGGCTAGACATGCAGCTAGCGGGGTCCTCTTAGCCGGATAGACGGATGACGATGTCATCCGGAGCATATCAGGTAGTTTAGGGGTTTTCTATGAAAAATGCGAGAGCTGAAGATGGAATTGGTTTATTACTATTTGGTCTTCCAGGTTTTATTCCAAAATACAAGAGTCGAGTATTTGATGCATTTCATATTCTGCATGCGAAAGCCGATAAGAATTGTCTCTCCCTCAAAATTAATATGATTTATATTCTATTTGGATTGGGTTATTATCAATTGAATGTTGATATGTTTGTTGTGGTGATTATGATCCTGAAACTCTATTGTTACGATATGTGTTTTTATCATCTTTTGGAAGTCGGTCGACTAGTACCCATCGATCATGTAAGAGCCTTAGTTTTCGGACCGAGATTGGACCTTAGCCGAGATTGGCTTTGGCCGAGTTTAGCCTTTCCGCACCCGCGGGCATGACTGCCGCCCCTGCGGCTCAGGGAACCGCGCTTTGCGGCTCAGGGAACCGCCCTGCGGTTTCGGCGGCTGCAGCCGGTTTTGTTGACTCCTTTGACCCGTGCTTTACCCTTTGCTTACTTCTTTCTTTCCTTGGCTGATCAAGGGTTTCATTTTCACTTCTCTTCCTCTGTGCTCACGTCCTCCTTGGCTTCTCCTTCACCCTTCTTGATCTTGTTCTTGATCTCTCTTGAGTTTGGAAGAGTTTTGGTGTGTGTGGTTGATGGTTGGTTGATGAGCTGATGTGTATGTTGAGCTTGGAAGCCAGCTACTGAGGGTGTGATCTCTCCCTGCAGCCTAGGACCACAAAGGTGGTAAGGTGTTGCTTGGCTTCTTCTTCTTTCTTTCCTTGATTCTTCCTTCTTAGCTTAGGGATTAGATGTATTGATCATAGATTAGATGTGGAATGTGTATGTATGTATGTGTGTGAATTTGGATGAGAGAAGACTGTGATTTGATCACGTGAAGAGCCAAAGAGAAGCCGCGGGTTCACGTTCTGCACAGACGCCGCCCCCGCGCCTAGAAGCCGCGCCCCTGCGGAAAGCCGTGCCGCAGCGCCCGCGCCACGCCGCGTTGCCTGCGTCCTGTGTCACCGCGCCTGCGGCTGATCCCTGCCGCGCCTGCGGGTTGCCTACTTCCGCTCTGCGTCCCTTGATCACGCAGGTGCGTCTTGTCCCGGGACTACCCATAGTTGGGTAGCTCCTTTCCTTTCCTAGTATGAGGGATCTTGTACCATGCTAGGTATCGGATGATGATGAGTATGATATAGATATGCCGGTTACGGCTTTGAGGTTTAGTGTTATCGAGGTTTACGAGTTGGATATGATCCTTATGGATCCCTTGGGTCTAGGTGTGACCCTTTGTGTGATAGTAGATTGATATGTATATATGTATGCCTTGTATAGGCCGTGTTGCCCTCCCAGATTGGAGTGGACGTATCTGAGAGTTGATCATAGTTGGGATTACTTCCGGAGACTGAGGTAAGTCCATAGGACTTACTTAGCTGCCATCTCTATATTGGATGTTTCATGAGTGGTGTATGTTTATGCTTGATAGTATGTGCTATGATGTTTACCGACCTATGGTATAGTGACTGCCCATTGTAGGGCTGATGACAGCTTTGCCCTGTCATCCCGCGTGGAGACAGGGAGGTTCTCTGCGGACAGGCCAGATATGGAAGTGGGACGGGCACTTGCTCCACTCCCATAGGGTACACGGGAAGTGTGACCAGATCACCACTCCAACTGGCAACCTCCCCCGAGAGGCGAGGGTTATATTCCTCGTGTCACATATGTTCATACTTAGATATTTATATATATACGATTCGTGTGTTGGACCATTTATATAAAGATAATGAACCGGGTAAATGTGTGATATCATGTTGAAGTGCTTAATATTTCTGATATGTGATTGTGCTTATGCTCATTCTTTATATGTGTATGGTTAGCTAACGGTTTCATACCGTGTTGTAGATCTTTGCAAGTTAGGAGAACTGCAGAGTGATCCAGAGAGGGTGATCCGCTGAGGGCTCCGTACACTGGGATTATTATCGTGGGATATGGGGTATTTGATGTACGGTTATATGTTTCTTTTGTACTCAGCGGTACTTATGTATTACCTTTTGAGATTTATATATCAGTTTTACGCTTTTGTATTTAATCTATCGGTGTCTTGTTGTAAGAATCAGTGAACTTGTTGTCAGGCTAGGGTCAGGATCCATTGTGAGATCCTAGCCCAGTAACACCTCGAGTCCTACGGACTTGGGGTGTTACAAAGTTGGTATCAGAGCCCAGGTTGACAACAATGGCACTAGTAATCTGCAATAAAGTTCGAATAGATAAATAACCAGAACCCGAAAAGGGGCCTGACTTTTCAAAAGGTTTTTGGTTTTGAAATGAGTACAAAATGTTTTGGGATATCGTGTACGTGAGTCATCGCCCCTCTGAAGATCTCGACAGTATATATATATATATATATAGATATTCTATTGTGATTGATTTGATATATACATACGGCATATATATAGCCTTCTGAGTTAGGTTTACGTCCTCTGCAGATGGTTCAAACTAGAGCCTTACCTGCAGTTGGACGAGGTAGAGGTAGACCCCCTCTAGGTAGAGGACGGAGTAGGACTTCCGTTGTTGATCCACGTGCAGCGGAAGAGGTTCACGAGGACGTTGCTGAGAGTGTCGTTCCTGAGACTGGGAACGGCGTAGCTGGGAGACAAGGTCCACACCGAGTCCAGTCAGATGACTCGGATTATGTCTCCATGGGAAGACCTGAGTTCCGTGAGTATATTCGGCGAGTGGAGGAGGCTGCCAGAGCAGGTAGACCTATCCCAGATCTGCCAGTACATGAGGGATCATCTGAGAGATCTCATGGGGTTACACAGGTGCCAGCTGTACCGGCACTTGCTGCTGAGATTGCTAGAGTTTTAGAGGAGCATTGAGGGCCTCGACCAGATAGTTAGTTGAAGGCATTCCATCAGATAGGAGTACCCCCTTTCTCTGGGAAGGTGGGGTTGGAGGTGGAGCTCTGGATAGGACACGTAGACTCAGCCCTGGAGTCTATTAGGTGTCCGGCAGACAGGCAGATAGAGTTGGTGCAGAGTCTGTTCAGAGACTTGGCACAACACTTGTGGAGGTCTGTACGAGTGCAGGTCACCAGTTATGAGCAGATGCGGACGATGATCAGAGAGCGTTTCTGCCCTGCCTCATTAAGGAGGGAGAAACTGCGGGATTTTGTAGAGGTTGGGTTCGAGGATGTACTAGTCTCTGAGGCTATCAGGAGATTTCAGGAGGAGCTGGCATTGTTGGGACCAGCTGCACCTTTTGTAGATCAGCACATATATTTGTTTTTCCGACGACTGAGGGATGCCTCCCGGCCTATATGGCGGGATTTCATTGTGAGTCCTTGATGGATTACCAGGACAAAGCCGCCGATTATGAGCGAGAGCGGGTTAGTCAAAGGAGAGCTTCTCAGACCGAAAGGTCTGAGAAGAGACAGCGTACTGGGCAGGCCAGTGGTACTGCTGGAGCTGCTAGTGCAGGGCGAGACCAGAGTCGCCAGAGTCATCCTCATCTGCACCCGTTACAAATAAGGGACGATAGTACTACAACTGTGAGGGGTATGGACATATACGATCAGAGTGTACGAGGCAGACAGTGATTTGTTACATATGTGGTGGACGAGGGACACAGAGCGGTCTTTTGTAGACAGGGTGGAGGCATCGTCTCAGCAAGGTTCTATTCCTGCTAGTGTAGCTGGGGGTGGATAGAGACCACCTCAGCAACAGCAGACACAGGGACAGCAGAGAGTCCCGGATCATCCTACTACTCAGGGAGCTGCTCCTGGGTCGAGTAGAGGCAAAGGTCATGGCGGGATGCCACTGATACCAGAGGAGCTCAGGATAGAGTCTTTTGAGCTGAGGAATGCAGAGGAGCCAGCTGCACCGACTGTTACAGGTACCATTCTGATTCATGGTTTACCTGTTAGAGTTTTATTTGATATGGGTGCTACGCACTCTTTATATTTGATGCCTGTGTTGAGCGTATGAGTTAGTTACGACTGAAGGGACACCCTTCAGTATCGGGTTACCCGATGGTAGTAGGGTCATAGGCACCTATGAGATATTTGTTTGTCCCATTTGTTTAGGGACCTGTGTATTATCCGTTGATCTGGTTGTCATGCCGTTGGTGCATGAGTATGTTGTTTTATGTATAGATTCGATGGACAGGCATCAGGCTGTACGAGATGTAGGTAGGAGGAATGTTACCCTCTCTACCAAGTTAGGACAGATAGAGGTTTTCCGAGGTTAAGACCTTGGAAAATCAGGTATGGTTATCAGTGCGATACGGACAGCTAGACTGATTGCACAGGGTTGTGATGCCTTCTGGTGTTATACCATGAAGGAGGGGGAGAGTCCAGCTGTAGAGGATATCCCAGTGGTCTGTGAGTTTGCAGATGTGTTTACTGAGCCGTCCAGTTTGCCGCCTCAAAGGAGTGTGGACTTTGGTATCGAGTTAGAGCCTGGTACGAGACCGATCTCGAAGGCCCCATACCTGATGACGCCTGTTGAGATGTTAGAGCTGAAGAAGCAACTCGAGGAGTTGGCTGAGAAGGGTTTCATTCACCCTAGTGTATCTCCATGGGGAGCACTTGTTCTCTTCGTACGGAAGAAGGACGGATCGTTGAGTTTGGGAATAGATTACAGAGAGCTGAACAATGTGACCGTTAAGGACAAGTATCCATTGCCGCGTATTGATGACTTGTTGGATCATCTTCAAGGAGCGACAGTATTTTCCAGGATTGATCGGTGTTAAGGATATCACCAGCTGAGGGTGAAAGAGCAGGATGTGCACAGGACAGCATTCCGGACCAGATATGGCCACAACGAGTTTGTAGTGATGCCATTTGGGCTTACAAATGCCCCAGCTGTTTTTATGAAGTTGATGAACAGTATCTTCATCGACTTCCTGGATCAGTTTGTGGTGGTTTACATTGATGATATTCTGGTATACTCTCGCAACAGAGAGGAGCATGCAGGACATATGAGGACTGTATTGCAGGTTTTGCGGGATAGAGAACTTTATGCTAAGTTCTCTAAGTGTGAGTTCTGGATGTCAGATGTAGCATTCCTGGGTCATGTGGTTTCAGCTGAAGGGATCAAGGTGGATCCAACAAAGATAGAGGCAGTAGCAGTATGGACTACACCGACGAACGTCGAGAAAGTACGTAGTTCCTTGGCCTGGCCAGTTATTACAGACGCTTTGTGGAGGGATTTTCTGTGATTGCCCGTCCACTGACGAGTTTGCTGAGGAAGACTACCAGATTTGTGTGGTCTGATCAGTTCCTGTAGAGTATTGAGGAGTTGAAGAGGCGTTTGACTTCTGCTCCTATTTTGGCACAGCCAGAGGGTACATCTGATTTTGTTGTTTACAGTGAGGCGTCCAAGCTCAGCTTGGGATGGGTGTTGATGCAGCGAGACAGAGGTTTTTACAGGAGGTTCACTGTACACCTTACTTTGTACATCCAGATACGAGTAAGATGTATAAGGACTTGAGACGTATATATTGCTGGGGAGGGCTGAAGCCCGATGTGACCAGATTTGTGACACAGTGTGCGACCTGCCAGCAGGTCAAGATAGAGTATTGTAGACCTGGAGGTGAGCTCCATCCACTTCCTATTCCACAGAGGAAGTGGGAGGACGTCACCATGGATTTTGTGACTAGACTGAGGCTGAGCCGGAGTTTTTGATGCCATCTGGGTCATAGTGGACAGATTGACGAAGACGGCATGTTTCAATCCTATTAGGGAGACGTGGCCGGTGAGCAGATTAGCTGAGGAGTACACTAGACAGATAGTGAGACTCCATGGTGTATCGAGGGCGATCGTCTCAGACAGAGATGGACGATTTACCTCGAGGTTTTGGCAGCAGATTCAGACTGCCCTGGGGACGAGTTTGCACTTTACTACTGCGTTCCATCCTCAGACAGATGGTCAGTCAGAGAGGACCATTCAGACGCTAGAGGATATGCTGCGAGTTTGTGTGTTAGCATACATCTATTGGGATGGCCCCATATGAGGCACTGTATGGACAAAGATGCCGTACCCCGTTATGCTGGGATGAGCAGATTAGTGTTAGTGGTTTGACACCTGATCGGATTCAGGATGATGTGGCTCGAGTAGCACTGATTAGAGAGCGGATGCTGACTGCGCAGAGCCGTCAGAAGTCTTATGCTGAGAGGAGGCGTAGACCTCTAGAGTTCAGAGTTGGAGTTCATGTGTGGCTGAGAGTGTCCCCCGACACGAGGTGTTAGGCGTTTTGGCATTAAGGGGAAGCTGAGTCCCCGATATGTCGGGTCGTTCGAGATTCTGGATCGGGTTGGGAGTGCAGCATACAGATTGGCTTTGCCTCCGAGATTAGAGGGTGTTCACCCTGTATTTCATGTGTCTTTGCTGAGGGAGTACATACCGGATCCGAGACACATCGTGAGTTATGATGATTTGGTGGTTGAGCCGGACCACACATTTGTTGAGCACCCTATTGCAGTCCTAGAACGAGGTATGAGACGCCTGCGTTCGAAGGACATTCCTATGTTGAGGATACAGTGGTCGAGACGAGGAACTGATGAGGCTACATGGGAGACTGAAGATAGTATCAAGAGGAACTATCCAGAGTTCTATGCCGAGATAGGTGCACCAGTAGGATCACCGAGTAGATCTTAGTACTAGCTTGGTGAGTCTTATGTGCTTACATGCTTATATGCTATGATGTGTTTATTTTCATACTAGCTTTGATGTGATTATGATCTTGTTAGATCTTGTTGTGCTAGTATGATTCTTGTTTATAGTTGGAGATGGTTCTTTGCTCCATGCTATTGTGATATGATAGGTTTAGCTGGAGATGGTTCTTTCCTCCATGCTATTTTGATGGACATAGTAGTGCTGGAGATGTTCTTCCTCCATGCCTTTCTGTTATGGATATGATACGGCTAGAGATGTGATTCCTCTATGCCTTGTGATGTGTTTATGGTTTGGCTAGAGATGGTTTTCCTCTATGCCTTGGATAGTATAGTTGTTGCTGGAGATGATGAGTTCCTCCATGCTTATATTTGAGGTTATAGAGAGTTTTACCTCGGCTTTTGAGTCCGAGTGGTTTCAGGACTTTGCAAGTTTCGGGACGAAACTTGTTTTTAGGGGGGTGAGATGTAAGAGCCTTAGTTTTTCGGACCGAGATTGGACCTTAGCCGAGATTGGCTTTGGCCGAGTTTAGCCTTTCCGCACCCGCGGGCATGACTACAGCCCATGCGCGTTTCCGCCCCTGCGGCTCAGGGAACCGCCCCTGCGGTTTCCGGAGGCTGCAGCCGGTTTTGTTGACTCCTTTGACCCGTGCTTTACCCTTTGTTTACTTCTTTCTTTTCCTTGGCTGATCAAGGGTTTCATCTTCACTTCTCTTCCTCTGTGCTCACGTCCTCCTTGCTTCTCCTTCACCCTTCTTGATCTTGTTCTTGATCTCTCTTGAGTTTGGAAGAGTTTTGGTGTGTGTGGTTGATGTTGGTTGATGAGCTAATGCGTATGCTGAGCTTGGAAGCCAGCTACTGAGGGTGTGATCTCTCCTTGCAGCCTAGGACCACAAAGGTGGTAAGTGTTCTTGCTTCTTCTTCTTTCTTTTCTTGATTCTTCCTTTCTTAGCTTAGGATTAGGTGTATTGATCATAGATTAATATTTGAATGTGTATGCGTGTGAATTTGGATGAGAGAATACGTTATTTGATCACGTGAAGAGCCAAAGAGAAGCCGCGGGTTCACGTTCTTCACAGACGCCGCCCCCGCGCCTAGAAGTCGTCGCCCCTGCGGAAGCCGTGCCGCAGCGCCCGCGCCAGCGCGTTGCCTGCGTCCTGTGTCACCGCGCTTGCGGCTGATCCCTGCCGCGCCTGCGGGTTGCCTACTCCGCTCATGCGTCCCTTGATCACGCAGGTGCGTCTTGTCCCGGGACTACCCATAGTTGGGTAGCTCCTTTCCTTTCCTAGTATGAGGGATCTTGTACCATGCTAGGTATCGGATGATGATGAGTATGATATAGATATGCCGGTTACGGCTTTGAGGTTTAGTGTTATCGAGGTTTACGAGTTGGATATGATCCTTATGGATCCCTTGGGTCTAGGTGTGACCCTTTGTGTGATAGTAGATTGATATGTATATATGTATGCCTTGTATAGGCCGTGTTGCCCTCCAGATTGGAGTGGACGTATCTGAGAGTTGATCATAGTTGGGATTACTTCCGAAACTGAGGTAAGTCCATAGGACTTACTTAGCTGTCATCTCTATATTGGATGTTGCGTGAGTGGTGTATGTTTATGCTTGATAGTATGTGCTATGATGTTTACCGGCCTATGGTATAGTGACTGCCCATTGTAGGGCTGTGACAGCTTTGCCCTGTCATCCCGCGTGGAGACAGGGAGGTTCTCTACGGACAGGCCAGATATGAAAGTGGGACGGGCACTTGCTCCACTCCCATAGGGTACACGGGAAGTGTGAACAGATCACTACTCCAGATGGCAACCTCCCCGAGAGGCGAGGGTTATATTCCTCGTGTCACATATGTTCATACTGATATTTATATATATACGATTCGTGTGTTGGACCATTTATATAAAGATAATGAACCGGGTAAATGTGTGATATCATGTTGAAGTGCTTAGTATTTCTGATATGTGATTGTACTTATGCTCATTCTTTATATGTGTATGGTTAGCTAACGGTTTCATACCGTGTCGTAGATCTTTGCAGGTTAGGAGAACTGCAGAGTGATCCAGAGAGGGTGATCCGCTGAGGGCTCCGTACACTGGGATTATTATCGTGGGATATGAGATATTTGATGTACGGTTATATGTTTCTTTTGTACTCAGCGGTACTTATGTATTACCTTTTGAGATATATATATATATATATATATCAGTTTTACGCTTTGTATTTAATCTATCGGTGCCTTGTTGTAAGATTCAGTGAACTTGTTGTCAGGCTAGGGTCAGGATTCATTGTGAGATCCTAGCCAAGTAGCACCTCGAGTTCTACGGACTTGGGGTGTTACAGACCACCCGACTTGTGTGTTTTCATTTTCTTTGTGATTTTTGGTCTTTGCTTCAATATTTCTTCCATTCTCACTTCGATCGGACGACCTCTAGTCTTTGATCGGTCGACCTTTATGCTTTTCTCTGGATTTTATTGATGTATACTATTATTTTAGTTTTATGATTAATTTGCCAAATTATCAAACCGTTTTCCAATGTTTTGATTGTGACCCTTATTACAATTCAGTGTTGTATTATTTGCCAAATTTGAGGCTAACGCTTCTAACTTCATCCCTGGTGGATTTAGAGAGGCTCAGTACAACACACAACCGGTGAGTGGAAACTTCTCTTGAGGTGTTGTGGCAGCTTACGGATTCTACATTTTTTGTGTTTGGCCATATTTGAAACTAGAATAATCCCTCCAACCAGGATTATAAGTGTTAAAGTAGGGGTTATACTTCGGCTTCTAGACTTTATTGGGATCTTTGTGTAATGGAACCACGTAAATGAATATAATATTGTTAATAACCGGTTGAGAAATGTCATAACAAACGTCAACATTCTAGCCTTTAAATTTATATGGTTACCAAATGTCAAATGAAAATTGGTTAAAACAAACGGGTGGATATCGTTTTTCAACAATGGATGCCACTACAACACTTAATTAGGGGCAACCGGTTAAACCGAATCGGTGAACTTGCTCTTACTATTGTCCATAATTTAAAAGAGTCATTGTACCCAAATCTCAACTCCTCTTCAACCTAATTTTCAATCTAACCTTCGGTGAGCCCGATTTCAAATCATTTTCGTCGTCTTCCATCTTGCAATTACCCGATTCTCTATCCACCGTCCAACAAGACTTGATCATGTACTACCCAAATGACCATGAATACAGATCTTCTTTTTATGACTATAAACGCCCTTGAAATCCCATCGACGAGGATACGAACTAAAAAAAATCCTAAATCTAGGTCGAATTTCAAGCGAACACAATAACTTAACAAACCCTGATAAAGCATCCCATATAGTATTAGAACTTGAAGAAGTTGAAGATGGAGAAAATTGAAGGGGAGGAGAAAAAATCGATGATGTGTAGGAACGTGGATATCATATGCCGACATGATAAAATGCATTTTTCTATCAAAGCTTTGGAATTTTAGATTATCAATGGAATCCCTCTTAGGAATTAAGTTTCTGCTTCTTTGGATTGTTAGAAGAATTGGGTCTCATGTACAATTAAATAAAATAATATACATTTAAATAACGGGATACATTATATTTCTCTATTTTTTAGGAAGAATTATTTTACTTTTTAAGTTACAATTTTTTTTACGTTAGGTTAGATAAAATATTGAATGCAAATGCATCGGACATTTAATTATTAACAAGGATAAATAAAATGTGGTTAAATAAAAAGAACAACATTAGTGATAGTTTAGTGAAAAATGGACATATAAAAAGTGGTTTTATGTAACTTAATCTTATTTATAACCTAAAAATAATAGAATTTAGTTTTTATCAACAAAATTATCTAATAAGTTATAACTAAGTATAAAATCAACTTATCAAACATAAAATTCACTATTTTCATTTAAAACTACCAAATTATCACTCGGTTAATAGTAAAACACGATCGAAAATGATTTTTCTAGTTATTAAGTTTTTTCAAAAAAAATATCTAAATCAAACTTGTCAACATAATTGTGTTTTAAAAATAAATTACATTAACACATTATTAAGAATCATATATTAAATTGATGAAATAGGAAAAGGTAAGATGGAGACAAGACATGCAGTTGGATTGTATCTTCTCAGAGATAATTGCAGAGAATTGCGGTTGCGTGAGAGAAAGGCTGAACTTATTACAGTGGCCATCCACAACAGTACAACACTTAGCTCAGATTATTATAGACTTTATAGTGGCCACCAAGACTACAACAACCGCTCACATAGTATTTTGTATCTATTAAATTTGGCCAATCTGCATGCATGTCTTCTGTTGCCATATATTGGAATTTGTGATCATGCTACCCTTCACTTGATCACTCTTCCCCAACTTCAACTATCAAACAAGTGAATTTATAGATAGAGAATACTTGGGTGTTCAACGTTCGGTCTGATCCGGATCGGATTAGATTTGGTTTATTCAGTTCGGACCGGAGTATCAGAATTTTCAAAAAATCCGTATCAGGACTGTACTGGATCAGAATTCGGTCCGATCTGGATCCTTCTAATCTCTTTCCTTAGAATTTTATAAAATAATTTTTGATCCGGCCCAATCCGTCGATCTTTTTCGATCTTGTATGGGAACCGGGCAGGAACATGTAATCCAAAAAATGGTTGAGTGGATCTAATCCGATCTTGGACTGGATCTAATTCGGTCTTGGACCTATAAAAAAAAAACCGATTCGGTCTGATATGGGTAAAAATAGCACAACCTTAGGAATACCAAACTATCAATGATGAGAATTCCCCTCACGAAAAAAAAAGAAGGAATACCTAGGGTGTTCAACATTCGGTCCGATCCGGATCGGATTGGATTTGGTTTTATTCAACTATCAAAGAAGTGAATTCCCTCTTAATTGTTTCAATGCTTATTGTTGTTGAATCATCAAAAAGTTCATCCTGCTTTCCTCCTAGTTGAATTGAAAACTCAAAGACCTTCTGCAATGGGTAAGTAGAAATATAGATTATAAGTCACAAATAGATCAAAAGATGTCACGTGACATATACCAAAACTGTAATTATTGGAAAACAAGAAGAAAGTTCATGAAATTGTATTGGTAATTCGTAAATTTTGTGCAACAGATAGAGAAGTCCAAGTAAGCATGTGACTCATTTCAAGGATGGGAAACACCATCCCACTACGTTCCATCATCGTTTTCTGTCGAGAATAGGTGTTGTTGGCTTGTTACTAATGATCGAAGGACAAGAAAGAAGGATGTCCAAGCTTGGGAAAAAAAGGTTAGGAGTGTTAGACAGGCTCAATGGGCAAGCGGATTGTTGGCATTCTTGCCTCACTTCAAGAACGTAGGAAAATCGAAGATAAACGAAAAAAATTAGAGAAAATGTGCTCTTTATATTTATTTTAGGTAAGCAAACTCTCTACTTCATATGTAGAGACATAATTTTCCTTATTGTATATATATATTTCAAGATCTTTTGTGTAAATTACAAAATTAACCAACTAGTAATATATTATCCTAATTCGTGTAGTTTTACAATGTACATAGATTCAATAATTGCATTATCAATTGTTTGATATATACATATGTCTTGTGTAGTTAAATTTAATTTCGTGTAAATATATTAATATGATTATTTTAGAATTGTTTTGTGTAGTTAAAATAAAGTATGTTTAGATTATATGACTTAACATATTTTATATTCAGTTGCGTAAAGATATTAGTGTAGTGTATTAAAATTACAATAATTTAGGTAAGAAAATATTCGAAAGATATTGTGAAATAATGGAGAAGATATGAGTTGTTTTTTAATGGTAATTGTAAAATATATTGGTGGGTAAATTAATAGGAACATTTTCATATGTTTTGGTACTTAATTTTACTTTCATATAAGAATTAATATGTGTGTATTTGGACAAATTTTATTTAGTTTTTTTTGGTTGACAAATTTTATTTAGTTATAATCAAATTTGTGTAGTTAGATTATGTAATTTAATAAAAATAATCATCTAATACTAATGTATTTTATACCTATCAAATACAACATTAAATTTAGGCACACTTTATAAATTCACCTAAAATAACGTTATGGTATTTGTTGTTGTTGTGCGCCTACATATACATACAAGTATTTAGTTCTGCTTTTTTTTTTTTAATCTAAAATGCACACATGATTGAACGTGAATTTTGAATTTTTAATGAATTATTTAAATTTCAAATGGTTTACTTGTAATAAAAAAAAATGGTTTCAAAATAAATATCTAAGAAAACCGAAAACTCACATATGCCCAACACATCCTTAGTCTACACCCGCACATTGTGCGGACTTTTGAATAATATTGGATTATGTGTATTTATATGTTAAATTTTAAAGGAAATAACTTTTAACTATAATTAACGTTAATGATTTATTAATTTTTCTATTTTTAAGAAACTTAATTAATAGGACTTTTGTTAACGTAAAATATTTATTAAATTTTTTATTTTTAAGCTTAATTAATATGAATTTTTTTTATTAACGTAAAATATTAACTTTTTAAAATATATTTTTTAGATGCATGAATTCTGGCAGTTGACACGTGACGATAAAAGTCTCTTCTTTAATACTTATAAGATAAGATAAGATAGGAATCACATATACGTATTGTTAGGGTTTATAACTAACAAATAATAATAATAATAACAATAATAATAATAAATAATAATTTTTGTGTGAAGGTGGAGCTTACAACTTTTATAGGAAACGTATTGTTAGGGTTTACAATTAAAAAATAAAAAATTTATATATATAATATTTTGTTAAGATATTAATAACTAATGCAATTTAAAGAGACGATGATGTACATGTGAATGTTGAGCTTACAACTTTTATAGGAAACACATATACGTATTGTTAGGGTTTACAACTAACAAATAAAAATTTATAAATATATATATATATATACATATATATATATATGAATATATAATAATAATAATAATAATAATAATAATAATAATAATAATAATAAATAGTTTTTATTTACAACATCCGGTTATGTAAACCCATTTTTTTAACAATCTAGATAAATAACTTTTAAAAAAGATTTTCTTGGGCTTGGATAATAATTTATATTAACAACTTAAAATAATTAACTTTTCAAAATATTTTTTTGGTTGCGTTAAATTTGGTGCTGACACGTGGCAAAGAAGGGCTCTCCTTTAATACTTACTAGTTTTAATACCCGTGCCCTGCACGGGTTAGACGATAATTGCGTGTCATAAAAATGTTTGATAATTCATTATGTTGAGAATTGACTTAATTGTTATGTGATACTTGTTGTAAGGGTGTATTTTTCACAATATGAATGGAAATCAAGGAAGAATCCAAACCCTGCAATAACAAACGGGAAAGAGGAATCCAAGACAATATTTACCCGTGCCCTGCACATGTTAGACGATAACTGCGTGTCATAAAAAATGTTTGATAATTCATTATGTTGATAATTGACTTAATTGTTATGTGATAATTGTTGTAAGGTGGTATTTTTCACAATATGAATGAAAATCAAGGAAGAATCCAAATCTTGCAATAACAATCGGGAAAGAGAAATTAAGGACAATATTAGATACTCGAATATCAAAGTTAGTATCAATCCCATAAAGGATTAGACTTTGTTAAATTAAATGTTACAACGTGATGTGGATTAACGAATAAACGATACTGTAAAATTGATGAAGTGACAACACAAAATTGCACTAAGTATCAATTCACGGGTTGTTTTAATATATAAGATAGATAAGAAGTCGTGCGTAAAACATATACTAACAAAAAAGAAGGATAAAACAAAGCATAAAATTTAAATTAACAATATTAAATAATAATATATTAAAATGTAAATGAAAGAGATTTACATAATATAAGTAACATGTCCAAGTTAAAAATTACAATATCAAATAGTTAAATTTAAATAGTGAATTACCTAATAGTTAATAAGACTAATAGCATATGTCAAAATTATTAAAATAATAAATATTTCTAAAAAGATTTTTTAAAAAAATTCAAAATAATAACAATTATCAATTAACTCAAAATAATAATAACTTTGAAAATTATTGAAAAATGATACATATTATCAACGTATTTATAAAAAAAATAATATAACTTATTTTTCTAGAAAAAATTCAAGCTTTGGTGATGATTTGACAATAGATTTTTTCGCAAACAAATGTAGGATTACGAGTATAATGTGGATTCTTTTTTTAAAATAAAGTAAAATTTAAAAAGGCATAAAATTAGTAAAATATTATTAATTTTTATAAAAAATAGAAACTTTTTTATAAAAAAAATTTTCAGATTTTTTGCTTTGATTTTTTAATTACTTTTGTATGAATGTAGAAAATTATTAAAAATATATGATTTATGTTAAAAAGTCCTTTTTTAAAAAAATATAAATTAATATTTTTTTGAAATTTTTTTCGATTGTTTCCATGTATTTGTAATATAATTTATGATTTGTTTACACAAAATCATTCAAAAATATTTGAAAATTTTCGAAAAAATTTTAATATCAATTTTTTTTAAAAAGAAAAAAAACAACCCTTATTACTAAAAAAAAATTATTCTAAAATTTTATTTATTATAAACAGATAAAGAAATATTTTTTTAATCGTTTAAAAAAAATCTGAATTTAGAAAATAAAAGTTATAAGTTTAGAAAAAATAAGTTTAATTAAAAATTAAAATTATAAGTTAAAAATGTTAAGATCTTTGAAAGTTTAAACATAAAATAAATTTTATAAGTTTTAAAAAAGAAGCAACGTTCATTTCAAAAATGTTCTGAAAAATATAAGTAAGAAAATAAGATTAAATTTAAATTAAAGATTATAAGTTTTAGAAATAAAAAAGTTAAACCGAAATAATATAATATAAGTTGAAAAAATATTAAGAACTTCAAATTTAGATTGTAAATCTTAACTATTTTAATTTTAAAATTATCATAATTAAGGTCGATTAATAGTATGAAGAACTCATAGAGAAATTAGTAAGTAAAATATTTGAAATAAATTCTTAAATTAAAATTTTTAAATGGATTTGTTTTTTAAAAAATTAAATTAATAAGTTAAAAGTCATAAATTAAGTAAAATATATTTTCGAAACTTTTTTTTAATTTTTTTCCAGAATTTTTTTTTTCAAAAAACTTTTGCGTAGATTACAAAAAAAAATTTACTAAAAATATTTGATTTAATTTTTAAAAAGTTGATGTTTGTTTTAAAAAAGTTGAATTTTATTATTATGGTAAAAAAAAAAATCAATTTTTTCCCAAATTTTTAAATACGATTTTTTCAAAAAACGTTCATTTGAAATGAAAAAATACTTATTCTAAAAAAAATAAACTTATTTTAATTTTAAAAATTTATTTATTCAATAAAAATGAAGAAATATTTTTGTTACTCGTTTACAAAAAACTGCTTTTAAAAAAGATAAATTTTATAATTTTTTGGAAAAAATAAAGTTCAAATGATAAAAATATAATTAAAAAATATTAAAATCTTTTAAAGGTTAAATAAATAAGTAAAGTTTATAAGTTATAAAAAAAGTAACGTTATGTTGAAAAATATAAACAAATAAAATAAGATTAAATTTAAAATAAAGTTATAAGTTTTAGAAAATATAAAGTTCAATTAAAAATTAAAAAATAAAAGTTGACATTATATTAAGATATTTAAAATTAGATTGCAAATCTTAACTATTTTGATTTTTAAATAACAAATAATTAAAGGATATTAATAATATGAGGGAGTAATAAAAAATTAGTTAGTAAAATATTTAAAATAACTTTATAAATAAAATATTTAAAATAATTTATTTTAATATGATGGGACCTGAATTAACAAAAAATTGACACGTGTAAATTTAACGACGTGGATTAACCAGAATGTGTCACGTGTAAATTTAATGACGTTGATTCACCAGACTGTGCCATTCACGGGCTGCTTTAGTATATAGATAGATAAGGTGGACATAATTTCGAGCCCAATAGGCCCAAATATTGAGAACTTAAAGCCCAACAAGCTTCGATCAGCCCACACTTTGGTCACCTAAGTAAGATACACAATCGTATTGGTCCAAACAAGGAGATGTAAAATTATAAACATACCGAAGTTGAACAATTGATACACCGCAACCGGTCTCTAAATTTGTAGGTTTCTAGATCACCGAGAGAGAGAGGATGGCTTCAATGGAGAGCGATGTGGTTATGGTTCCTGCTGGCGAGGCTGCAGGCGTCGCTGGACCGTCCTCTTCGTCCGCCGCCGCTTCTTCTTCCTCCAAGAAGCCCAAGCGGTTCGAGATCAAGAAGTGGAATGCTGTTGCTCTCTGGGCTTGGGGTACTGCTCTAAGATTCACCATTCCTTTTTGTAAAATTTTTTTACTTCTGGCAACGACAAATCTCAGTTTTAGGATTTTATTGTGTAATTTGAATTGTTGTTGTTGTTATCTCCTAGATCCTATAATCTATGTTTGATTTCGTATGTTTACTGCAGATATTGTTGTGGATAATTGCGCAATTTGCAGGAACCATATCATGGACCTCTGTGAGTTAAATCGCCTTCAATATTGGGGCCTTCTTCCCTCCTTCCTTCCTTTCTGTCTTGTGTCTGTTGGTTTCTGATGTTCGCTGTCTTGTGTCTGTTGGTTTCTGTTGTTCGCTTTGACTTCGCTATGTTGATATTGATTTTTGTGTTTGGGTGTCTGTGGTTATGTGCAGGCATCGAGTGTCAAGCTAACCAGGCTAGCGCTACTAGTGAGGAATGCACTGTTGCTTGGGGTAAATTGACCATAAATATCAAAGTCTTTAATGCTCTTGCATTTTTTTCTTCCTATTTTCAAATCAACCTGTCGTTCTTTTGCATCAATCACTCCTGATTTTGTATCAAAAAATAAATCAATTATCAATTCTTAGAAGTAGAAACAACTCCTTTGCTTTACTTGAACCTACTTTTCTCTAAAAGTAATCAATAATTTGTATCATACCTTGGATTTCTAGCTTAAGATAGAAGTAATCTGATCAGAGATGAGAAAGAGCAACAGTGATTTACTTTTTACGACTTGAAAAGAGCAACAGTGATTTACTTTTTACGACTTGAAAAGACTAATCTGATCAGAGATGAGAAAGTTAGACAAAATAGTCTTATATGCTAATGAGTCTAATTGCTTTAGAATCTTTTACTAGAACTCTTTCGTGCCACTTGGGCTGTCTATTTACATTGAACTTTTTGCACCAATTCTAAATTAGCGGTGCCAATTGTTCGCATTTTTATCATAAGATTTTGTATATGACATGATGCTTGAGGTCAAAAGATCCATGAGTAATTACTTTCAGAGAATTAGTTAGATCCGATTGAGGACAAAAAATTAAATAACTTACAAGGTCAAATTGTTTGTTGTTATTTTTCAACATTTCGGGGTTTTGTTCAAGACTAAGGTTTTGATAGTGTTAGAGGTGCTATGTTTTTATGCTAATAATAAGATAGTTAATTTTAACAGGTGTAACAACTCTGCCCTGGCATTTAAAATTGTCGTAGATTGTCCCTTGTATTTTTGGGTAAATGTCCAGTAGTGCCTTTTGTTTGATCTTTTTTATATCAATTAATGAAGTGTGTCTGATCAATTTAGGGTGCCTTTATAGAACTTTCCAAATCATCTATCTACATTCAACATGCCCGTATGAATTTCCTTCACCTTAGTTACCTTGTACAGCATGGTAATGTGTATTTTGTACCATTTGTGGTTGAGGTCTATTCTTTTGACTATTTGTGGAGAAAAGAAAATTATGTTTTAAGAGTACCTCAACCGGAGTTAGCTAACTCATAGTCATTCGCACAATCAAAGTAGCACTGCCGAACCAAATCCCGGGAAGCTAATATTGCTTCTTGGAGAACGATTCAGCTTTACCAGAAGAAAGGAAAGTCCCTATACTGCTTCTCAAAACTGATATAATTTCCTCTTTTACCCCTTAAGAAAAACACCGTAGGAGGGTCAGCTTGATACTTTTTAACTGTGTGAATAACCAGTGGATAGTAGAATAAATAGAGAATATAAATGCTTTTATAGGGGGCATAACTTTTTCTCCTACACAGATGCATGTCTTCCTAGGAAGTTGAGGGCAGATGTTATGGCCTTCATGTTGCTTCATTTGAATTGCTTGTTAAATTTTTTGTTGTTCTTTTCTCATTTACCTTGCTTTTATAAAGGGTCATAGTCATGGCAATTTGTTGCCAAATTAAAATGATATTACTCGTACTCTTGTTTGAATGAAATTGGGCACATGAATAGTGAGGCTAGATTAATGATCGAGACTTACGGGTAATTGCCAGCTGTTAGGGCTGTGAGGAAATTTGCTAAGGGGTCACCTGCTGTGACCTTTTAGCATTAGCATCTATAAATAAGGTAGTAGTCCTCATCTCCAGTCAGCTGTTAGCTCTTAGGAACTTTCCTCCTTTGAAATTGGCTCTTGTGGAGTTGGTCCCTTGACTGGCTGGCTTAGTGGGTTCCTTTTGGGTTTTCCTGAGACTGTTCTCATTTTTATGTGTTTTTTTTTTGGACCATTTATACTCTATCAAATGATTTGTCGGATGTTGTGCCTTTTGGATCATTGTACTAATGTCTGTAATCTTTGATGCCATTGTTCTTGTATCCTGATTGTAACATCTTCAAACATGTTAGGGGTTTGCAACCATGCGTTCCACTTCCACTGCATTAGCCGATGGCTCAAGACACGTCAAGTGTGTCCACTAGGTTTGTTACCTTTGTAATTTTTCCCAAGTAACTATGTTTGTTAACTCAAACCGTAACTACTTGCCTACCTTATTCTTGTTCATTGAAATTTTATGACAGACAATAGCGAGTGGGAGTTTCAGAAGTATGGTCACTAGAGAGGCTTTATGGAACTGGGCAATCGAAACCTTTCCATCCATCCATGGAAGGACATGGATGATTGCTCTGGGCTTTTAAAAGAAGATCCTGTTTGTGAAAACTAAGTATATTCTTAGTTTGGAATTGAAGGGCGAGTGATGCATTAGAAGAACCAATTCCCCTTGTATTATGTGCTATTGATGTTTGTTTGAGACGTGTATAATTACTTTAAATCGATGGTTGATGACTGTTTTATTCAATTTCTTGCTTGAATTCTGCTATTGATGGCTTTACGATTTTGAAATTATTACTATGCAGCTGGGAATTTGGTAATTTCTTAATGTTATTTTTGAATTTGTGTTTAGATTTCATCAATTTTCTATCCAAATTTTTATTAATTTAATATTTTTAGCCTTCATCCATTCTTATAGTCAAAGAATAGACCTCAACCACAGTAGCACAAGTCACTAAAAAGCTGGTATAAATTAGAGTAGTGACCTCTTAATAGTACAATTCACTAAAAAGCTAGTATAAATAAGAGCAGTGACCTCTTCATAGTACAAGTCACTAAAAAGCTGGTATAGTGACTTCTTCATAGTACAAGTCACTAAAAAGCTGGTATAAATAAGAGTAGTGACCTCTTAATAGTAGTGA
The DNA here is from genome assembly GCA_002319775.1 of Fagopyrum tataricum. Lineage (NCBI taxonomy): Eukaryota > Viridiplantae > Streptophyta > Magnoliopsida > Caryophyllales > Polygonaceae > Fagopyrum > Fagopyrum tataricum. The sequence goes on along the minus strand of CM008283.1, from coordinate 29,729,702 downwards.
CATCTAGAGGTAATTTGTTGACTACACGGAGTTTGTTCCTTTAGTTCGGATTTTATAACCTTAACTTCAACATATTGACCTGGTTTGGGCTTCTCAACCTTAATTTTTGCTTGTTGACCCGATTTTAGTTGGTGATCCCGAATTTGTAGACGGGTTGACTTGAACCATGCTCGAACCCACTTGGTTGTCTTCCTTTAGTTTTACTTGTGGTTCTCTCATAGTTTTCATCCCACATTTATCATATCCTTATATGTGGAAGTCATCCGTTCAATATGATCTCTAGTTAACAAATTGTTATCTATTCGTTACTGAAGTTGTTTAGTGGCACAATGTTTGGATCAATGTGGACAACATCATCTTTTATGATCGGATCCACTCTTTTCCATCGTACTTGCTTCCAATATGGATGGATTTTATTCAAACGTATTAGCACCTGAGCCCAATAGCAAGGAAGAACTCATGCGCACAAGGCAATCCATGGACTTCCCTCCAATATGAATCTTGACATGTTATGCTCTTAATTTTTTTCGCCTTTTCGTAGATCTCCAACAATACCTTGAAACAAATTGAGCAACGAGTGCTTCAATCTTTCTTATCTGATTGACTACCATCAAGCCGATGTTGTTTGCCACCAACTGAGATTCTTGCACACTAGAACACAATGTTCTCTTCAATAAAGAGTGCGCGGACTCACACTGAAGAATCATTATGGAATCAATGTACTATTATAAATTTAATACTAGAAATTTATAACAAATATAGAATTGAGTTCTTACACATTTGTTGTCTTTGTGCCAAAATGAAGATACAAGTTGCACCATGGCCGAAAAATTGCCTTCTTGCATAGAATTAGCCAAGTAGCCTCCAAACACTCCATCAAACGCCTCTTGTAACTCGTCAAGAACGAGATTCAAACAAGGTATTGTATTGTGATATAAATGCCGCTCGTGCTTCCTTTGATCGTGTCATTGCCCAAGCTTTGTGGTTAATGTTGCACTTGATATGAAATGTGCAAATCATGTGTGTCACATTTGGAAAGACGACACCTAGTGCACTTATAAGTCCAAGCTCTTTATCCGTCATAATAGCCCCGATGTAACATTTCCGCATACATGTCGGAGTCTCCTTAATGCCCACTCATAGTAATTCGAGTTTTCTTTAGACATGAAGACAAATTCTATTGCGGCAACCTCGTGCTAGTTATTCCGATAATCTCTAACAACAGCATCTTGTACCTATAAAGGGCGCACAATCAAGACTCTAGTTTTCAATTGACTTGAAAACAAATGTTCATGTAATATGAAAATACTCGTAAATAAATGGATGTTAAAACTTATTCGTTCATCTTGTATGTCGCGTCTATTATGATGACGTAAGGAAATAAGTTGAGGAGATGCCTGAAATCTGGATGCATGATGAAAAATCCGAAGTTTCCTCTCACTGCAAACATCTCCTCACATTCACATAGTAACGACGTTGTTGTAGACTGTGGACTGCTTGTTGGAGCGGGCCTCGTCCTTCAACTTGTAGCATCATGATCTTCAATCCAACATTGTATACTTGTCTTAAGGTGACGTTGTGGGGATCATCCAACTGTAGTGACTTCAATATATTGCACGGCTTGAAACCCGACCCAAGTTCAAGTTCCACCTTCCGAAATTGTGTCGGTACCAATCGTCAAGCATATGTATGTCCCTTTAACTTATCGGAAAGTGTATGGTTGTGCACTTCACATTTAACATACAACGTCCATTTATCAACTTTTCTTTGTACGCCCTCAAGCTTAAATGAAAACCCCCCTTTTATCGATTTCTGTGCTCAGCTAGATGATGACTCGGTATTAGGATCAACGTCTTTCTTCTTCTGAGGGGATCCGAAACGTTCGCATGTCAACCGAAACGTGAATCCACTCACATTTCTCCATGACCTACTAGTGACTAACACCATATTCATAGTTTCTCCCATAAAATGAGCCCTATTAACCATTGTCTCTCGATCGTAGAAATATCCGCAAATTTCAAACATATGAGTATAATTGATCCCTTCACCACGTGAATACATCGATAGACCCTAATTGAAAAATAATATAATAAGAAAAAAAAATCCCGGTATGATCATCAACTTACAATAAGTTATAATCATCAACTTACGATAAAAATATAACCTCAAAATGTGAAAGAAATTCGTCCGGCTGACAATTTTTTTTACATCGAACGGAATCATCGTCTTGTGTTGTTATTTCCGCTACCGCTTTTTTGGATAATTTGTGATAGAGACGGAGCCAGGGGTGGGCTCGACTGGGCCGTCGCCCACCCCGGTCCAAATATAAGTTACCCAGGCCCAGTTATTTAATCTCTAGTAAAATAATCATTAAAAAAAAACCGTTTCTTCAATTTCTAACCTATTTTCCCACCACCACCGCATATAGCTAACTTACAACAACAATTTACTTTTTAAATTGTCTGCAAGAATGCAACTTTGCAAGTCTACATTAGGCGTATTTTTTGACATTTGATAGGTAATAATAGTAATAAAGTAATCAAGATTAGGATTTAAAAAAGCAATCTAGGTTTACTTTTTGGTGTATAGTCTATTAGAGCATCTTCATCCCAGATATTCTGGGTTTCTTTAGCAATTAAAAGATTAAAAATAAAAATAAATGTCAGATTAAAAGAAAGAATCGATGCAATTAGTTGAGAGAAGTTTCTTTGCAGAGATACTCCATTTCAACAAATTAAGAGAAATTTTAATCTATTTAATTTTATTTTTTTCCAAATGTATGGATTTGACAGGTTGTTTATTATAATTATACTATAAAGAAACTTTGATGAATTGTGGGATGGAAAATGGAGGAGGTTCTTCCAATCATTTTGTGAATAAAAAAAAAATTAAATAAGAGACTTCTTAAGAAGTTCTGGGATGCAAATGCTCTTAGGCATTCGTTTCAAATATAATAACATGTTTTTTCACACTCAATAACTATAATTATATTATATAATAGTTAAATGTATCTATTAATAAATAATCTTTTAAATTATGGTATTATATTGTCTTTTTAAAGTTTTATTGATTTGGTTATATAACTTATATACAATAACTATAATTTCATATACATGACACAAACACAATACAATGGAGTTTTCAACCATGAAAATGCTCTATATTGTTCATATGAGAAAATCCTTCTCTTCCTATAACCAAGAGAAAATCCCTCTAAAGAGGACTAACAAAGAGAAAATCCTCTAAACATGAAAAATCAAAAGGAAATCCCTCTTTTTCTTCACAACACAATACCAAATTTTCATATCTGATTTTTATAGATCTGTAATCAGTTACTGATTATGGGATCTTTCACATGCTTTATTTTTGTTTCTCTTAATTAAGAAAATAAAAGGGACAATCTCCCCAAAATCAGAACTTTGACTAGAAAGTATCAAAGTCCGAAAGTTTGTTAGGGTAATAATCCAAAGTCGAGATCTTACACTTTCTTAGAAAGGTCTTGATACCCTTTATCAAGAACGAACAAATTAAAACCAAATTTGAGATCACTCTAATCCTCAATCTCGACTAGATCTGCAAACTAAATTGATTCAACCGCAATTGAGTTTAGGCGTCGCGATGGTTGTTGGCTCCGTGTCCGCTTGCTCAAGCCTTGGGTTCTTCTTGCTCTCTCTTTGACGAGTTCAGTTGATCCTATGAATAATGACAATGGCTTCTCGTGTTGGTACAACCAAGATACTTCTATGGTGACCAGTTTTTCGTGTTGCCAGTGACCGCCGATTTCTTCTTCTCCCTTTCTGTCAATCGAAGCATTTTTCCTAAGAGAATTACTTTTAAGGTTTCCTGTATCAAATAACTTCAAAAAGGAATAAAAATAAAAAGCTATTAAACCCAACCCATTATCTTCTTATGGTTGATAACTTGGGCTTATTTTGTGAGCTTTTTTTTTATTGTGCTATAACCTTTGCTTAAAACCAATGAATGTGTTAGCATCACTAGCAAAATTCAAGAAATTTTTAATAACTCATCCGGATGCAATGAGATCGGATTGATATTCTCTTTAATGGAATCTATTGTTTCGTTATCGAAAGAAGAATTAAAATAAAAATATGTTCTTCTCCTTACCGGATTTGACCATGTTTGTGCAAGACAAGTTTGTTCTTATACGGGAAAAAAATAAACATCTTTTTTTATATTTTTCGATCACCTTTTCTCTATACAAATATTTATTCGTGACCATCAAAGTTATACATATTTATGTCAAGTCTTCCGTGTTCTGCTGCAATATCGTGTTCTCAGTTTGATGCATGTCTTGGTGGCGTCTCGAGTGATTTTTTTAGGAGGAAGCGTGGATTTGTGATCGACTCCTGATGGCTCTTCCGCGAGTCTAAATCTGAGGTGTCCACATTTGTTCCCCAAGCTTCGTACCTGTGTACTTCCTTTGACGACGGACGTTGTACTCGCCGCTTCCCGTTTGACTGGATCATCCTCCTTTCCCTCGAAGATCTCATTGCTTTCGGGATTCTATTTTCTGTATTTTTGTGTATTTTCTTTTTTCTGTGTGTTTCTTCAAGACGGTTAGTCCGTTTGCCGATTCTTCCGGCCTTTCGATCCACTATACGACGTATCGTCTAGTGTTTCGAACCGCTTTCCATTATCAAAAAAAAAATAATAAAAATAACTATAATTTTATTATATAATAGTGAAATGTATCTATTAATAAATAATCTTTTAAATTATTGTATTATATTGTCTTTTTTGAAGTTATATTGATTTGGTTATATAACTTATATTGATAGATTGATGTGAAGTTATATTGATTTGGTTATATAACTTATATCGTCTAGTTTTATTTTTTTTTTACTTAAAATATCATATAAATTATCGACCTAGATATATTATAGTTTAAAATTTGTTATAGTTTTTATTTTTTTATTTTTTGAATTTAATTTCAGCCCACCCTTGAAAAACATCTAGCTCTGCCCCTGATTTGTGAAGGTTCTTCTTTGACTCTTAATATATAATCCATCGAACATCCATAAGTTCGAATTCCAACGGACATATTGCAACGGTCATATTTATTACCGTTACACACGACTATTTTTAAAGCCAAGAACAAAACTATCACGGTTCCGGAAACCATGATCCCACTGTTCCGGTTGACCAAAACCGGGACAGTTTTTTCACGATTACGGGATCCACAACGTGACAGTCACGGATTCCGAATACGCCGTACATTTGTTAATTTCATCGCCGTGTCCAAAAATATTTTCTTATTTTGTACGGATGCTTTTTTTTTTTTTTTTTTTTTTTGATAATGGAAAGCGGTTAGATTGGCCTACATCCTAGAGGTAGTCCAACCTAAAGCATCCTTGCGGATGAGAACACAAAGTTCGGGATCTTCAGAAAAATTGGTGTTGGGGTCGAAATTCCTAGATGGGTCAATCGGTCAGCAACACAGTTTATCTCTCTGAAAATATGCCTAACACGGATCTCGTCAAAGAAACGAAGATCCAGTCTGGAGTCGGATATAATCATCACGATCTCCCACGGACAACTCCACAAACCTTGGAGTGCCTTGATTACACACAAGTTATCACCTTCGATTTCGATCTTTTTAATTTGTAGTTTGATTGCCTCTTGTAACCCAGTTTTGTGGGCAAATGCTTCGGCTTTTATGACCGAATTGAAATTATTTTTTTTAGCGTCAAGGCTAACGATATCGCCATTGTGGTTCCGAATAACATATCCAATAGATGTGATTCCCGAATCGAGCTTTGATCCATCAAAGTTAAGTTTAAAAAGGCCGGGTTTTGGTTTTTCCCATTTAATATTGTGTTTCTTCCGTTTGTTTGAGATATAACTTTTTTGTTGTTGTTTTATATCGTAATCGTCCTCATCAATTATGTTAGTTTTTCAGTTATGTATTTGGTTTTTGTACGGATGCTTATTATGTAGCTTTATAATTGGACATACTACCGAGCCCAATAGGCCCAAATAACGTGAACTTAAAGCCCAACAAGCTTCGTATCAGCCCACACAATACAGTCGTTGGTCCAAACAAGAACAAGATATAAATTACAAACATACCGAGGTTGAACAATTGATACACCTCAACCGGTCTCAAAATTTGTAGGTTTCCAGATCACCGAGAGAGAGAGAGAGGATGGCTTCAATGGAGAGCGACGTGATTATGGTTCCTGCTGGCGAGGGTGCAGGCGGCGCTGGACCGTCCTCTTCGTCCGCCGCTGCTTCTTCTTCCTCCAAGAAGCCCAAGCGCTTCGAGATCAAGAAGTGGAATGCAGTTGCTCTCTGGGCTTGGGGTACTTTTCTAAGATTCATCCTTCCTTTTTGTTAATATTTTACTTCTGCCTTCGAAAAATCTCAGTTTTAGGGTTTTATTGTGTGATTTCAATTGTTGTTGTTTTCTGCTGGATCCTACAATGTATCTTTGATTGCGTATGTTTTCTGCAGATATTGTTGTGGATAATTGCGCAATTTGTAGGAACCATATCATGGACCTCTGTGAGTTGAATCGCCTTCAATATTGGGGCCTTCTTCCTTCCTTTTCTTTCTGTGTTGAGTATGCGTTGGCTTGATTGTTCGCTTTTTCTTCTCTAGGTTGATTTTGATTTTGTGTTCGGATGTCTGTGGTTATGTGCAGGCATCGAGTGTCAAGCTAATCAGGCTAGCGCTACTAGCGAGGAATGCACTGTTGCTTGGGGTAAATCGACCATAATTATCAAAGTCTTAATTTTTTTGCATTTTTTCTTCCTATTTCAAATCATCCTGTTGTTCTTATGCATCAATACTCCTCATTCAGTACTAAAATGACCGTTATTTTGTTCCTCTTATCAATTCTTAGAAGTAGAAACAGCTCCTTTGCTTGATTTGAATTAGCTTTTCGCTGAAAAGTAATTAGTAATTTGTTCCATACCTAGGATTTCTAGCGTAAGATGGAAGTAATTATGAAATCACATTGGGCCCCTTTCATAAATTTGCTCGTTATCTAGAGGTACTCTAAAACTGGTGAGGCCATTGGTTTTTGTTTTTATGTGGGATGAAGAAGATCAACTCTATTATAAGTTGGAACTTATTCAAAAGCTATATTATAGATAAACATTCAATACATGTTGAAATAAAGAGCAACAATGATTTACTTCTTAAGACTTGAAACGATTAATGAGATCAGAGTTGAGAAAGTTAGTTAAAAGAGTCTTATATGCTATTGTGTCTAAATTTCTTTAGATTTTCTAACTAGAACTATTTCATGTCATTCGGTCAGTCTATTTACTTTGAACTTTTTGCGCCAATTCTTAATTAGCGGTGCCAATTATTCGCATTTTTTATAGTAAGTTTTTGTATATGATATGATGCTTGAGGTCAAATGATCCATGAGCAATTACTTTGAGAGAGTTAGCTGGATCCGATTGAGGACAAAAAATAACGTTACAAGGTCAAAGCCTACACATGTTTACATTCGCAAGTTGTTTGTTGTTTTTCTTCAACATCTTGGGGTTTTGTTCAAGACTAAGGTTTTGATAGTGTAACAGGTGCTATGTTTTTGTGCAAATAAGTTAATTTTTAACAGGAGTAATAAATCTGCCCTGGCATTTGAAATTGTTGCAGATTGTCCCTTGTATTTTTTGGAAAATGTCCTGCAGGTGCCTTTTGTTAGATCTTTTTATATCCATTAATGAAGTGTGTCTATTCAAGTTAGGGTGCCTTTATAGAACTTTCCAAATCATCCATTTACTATCAACATGCCCGTATGAATTTCCTCCACCATAGTTACCTTGTACAGCACGGTAATGTGTATTTTGTACCATTTGTGGTTGACGTCTATTCTTTGACTATTTGGGGAGGAAATGATGTATTTAAAAGTACCTTAATCGGAATTACCTAACTCATACGCACAATTAAAGTAGCACCGCCGCACCAAAACCCAGGAAGCTAATATTGGTTCCTGGAAAACAATTGAGCATTGCCAGAAGAAAGGAAGTTCCTATTCCGCTTGTCAAAACTGATATAATTTCCCCCCTTCTACCCCCTAAAGAACACCTTAGGAGGGTCAGCTTGATCCTTTTTAATTGTGTGAACAACCAGTGGATAGTAGAAGAAACAGAGAATATAAATGCTTTTATAAGGGGCATAACTTTTTTATTTCCCAGACAGATGCATGTCTCACCTAGAGAGTTGAGGGCAGATGATACGGCCTTCATGTTGCTTCGTTTGAATTGCATATAAAAGTTTTTGTTGTTCTTTTCTCATTTATCTTGCTTGTGTAAAGTAAGGTTCATAGTCATGGCAATTTGTTGCCTAATTAAAATGATATTACCCGTATTCTTGTCTTGAACGATTTGTATGAGGGTTGCTTTCATTTGTTTCGTATCATCATACTAATGCCTGTAATTAATTACGCCATTGTACTTGTATCCTGACTGTAATATCATCAAACTTGTTAGGGGTTTGCAACCATGCATTTCACTTTCACTGTATTAGCCGATGGCTCAAGACGCGTCAAGTGTGTCCACTAGGTTTGTTTCCGTTGTGATTTTTCCGAAGTAACTATGTTTGTTAACTCAATCCTTAACTACTTTCTTACCTTATTCTTCTCCATTGAAATATTATGACAGATAATAGCGAGTGGGAGTTTCAGAAGTATGGTCACTAAGAGAGGCTTTATGGAACTGGGCCGTCGAAACCTTTTCCATCCATGGAAGGTTTGATTGTTCTGAGCTTTTAAAAGAAGATCCTGTTTGCCAAAGCTAAGTATATTCTCAGTTTGGAATGGAAGGGCGAATGATGCATTCATTAGATGAACCATTTCCCTTGTATTATGTGCTATTGATATTATGTTTGAGCTTGGTTTGTATCCTTTAATCTTCTTCATTCTGTGGTGGATTTAGACTCTCTTTTTGACCTATATAATTACCTCAAATCAATATCTGAAGACTGTTTTTATTTTATCTCTTGCTCGAGTTCTGCTATTAATGGTATCTATACTGAAGGCTAATGTAGATAGTTGATGTCAATCTCAGAAATTGGAAAGGTATATCTATGCTTAATATATTAATGTCATGTGTATAGCCGGTCTTGAGGATAAGGCTAATTCATTGAGTTCCTAGAACATTTTTGTCTTCAAGTTCCTAGAACGCCTCAAGCTCTGAGGCACAATTCTTGGAATGCTTTCGTCTTCACATTCAAGTTCCTTGAACTCCTCGAGCTCTGAAGCTCAATTTACCTCTCTCAATGGACGTATCATGATGCGTAAAGCGTTAACCTAAGAGAGTAGGCTAACTCTAGTATAGTTATGCATTGACTAGTGTTTTTAATAACACAAGACGTCATTCTGCTAAGGACCACGCAATGAGTACCATCAGTTATTCTGATGCCAACATCACAAGTAGGACCTGCAACAAGGAACACAACGAAAAAATAAAAACATTCAACGTGTTATTTAAAAAACGTTTATACAAAAACAACCATGTATTCAATTAGTACATGATGAGGGCTGAAACATGTGCTTCAAATCTCGCAAACATACAAGGCCCGATTGTTGTAAAGGTCAGGATAGAACAATAAGAAAACTTGTAATGATTTGACAAGTTAATCGCAAAACCGTAATAAAAACACAAAAAACAAATGGAATGGAAACACAAAGATAGACCGGTCAAACAAAGGAGATCGGCCAATTAGGTCAGATGATGGATGAATCATGAAGCGAATAAAAAGACACAAATCGTAGCAATAAAGGAGAAAATCATCATGAAGCGAATAAAAAGAGACAAATCGTAGCAATAAAGGAGAAAATCACCACAACAAATAAAAGTGTTCTGAGATGTAAATCACCACAACAAATATATCAATATTAATTGGTAACAAATCAATCCAAATATCATATATGTCATGCTACAAAAAGAACAATCCTTCTTAACTCTCGGACTTGCGATCGATACCTAAAGGCACAAATAGGTTCAAAGAAACTGTATGCACAACTCTCATTGTTCAACCTCGAGCAATTCTTCGTAACTTCACTCTCGGATCTCAATCAATTCAACATTAATCTCGACTTCTTTGATCGCAGGGAGAACCTAAGTGTATTGAGGACATTATTCCGCAAATAACATTCTTCATATCAAACTTATGAATTTCACATTCATTTATATTATTTCCATAGATTTTAATTAGTTTGACAACACTTATTCTAAATTTAATTCATTAAATAATCCTTCAATTGATTAAATTAAATTTCAAAGTGTAACGTTTTGCCCGAAGGAAATTTCTGATCAACTTATTATCAATTTCAGCAACAAAATAGCCTAAATTTATTATAATAATTACAAGCATAATGAAATTTCCATTTTTTCATTTAGGCGACCCTAAGGCAATTTAGGCAATCGTGAAAACATAAAACGAATAAATTCAATCTTATTCATATTCGTTACTAACCCGTTCGACAATAAAAAAAGAAGAAGTTACAAGCTCATAGCAACGCTAGGAGTAAGAACGTGCCATCGTCCGGCAGGAGCATGGTGGATGGGCAGTTTTACTTCCATTCTTCCTTCGTTCGTGAATTGGAAGGTTGTTGATAATTGCGAGGATTCCTAAACATCTTTCCGAATGGAATTTGGCTTAGATGGAGGGTATATATGGATTCGAAATTTGGTAGAATTAGATGGTTTCTCGCAAAGACGCAAATGAAATGAATAAATACCGATATTTTACTATTTATAGTGGAAGAGGATCCCGACAATCGATAATCATCCTTTTGTAGGTATAAAAGGCGGTAGAAGTTTCAATTTCTAAACATAAAGAAACTAATATGGAAAATACTGAAAATATTGGAATCATTAATATGTGTCCGTTTCGAGAAACGTGTACTCATAAAATATCTTTTTCTTACTTTTTAAACAACGAAATAACGACTATATTTTCATTTTGACTCTTCGTGTTATTCACATTTTAGACATAATTGATATCCTCGATCAACATTTTCAACTAAAACTTTATACATAGGAGTTCCAAGTGTCCAATTAATACCGGAAGAAAAGATAACACTTCGAAAAACAAGAAGAAGAAATAACTTCCTAATCCCTAAATTAAATTAGGAGCGTAACGTTGCAAACCAAACTTGTTAACTTTGCACCATTGGCAAGTTAGAATCTAGAGATTATTGAGGTTTAAATGAAGCTTAATCCACCTTATTCATGATTAGAGTTAATTACCCATGGTTAATTAGAATAAGAAAATCCTAATTTTTACATTTGAGACATGGAACTGGCCGGATCAGGCCGGTCATCGGACATTAACTCACATCGTAAATTTTAATTAAGTGTTCTTATGGCGTTGCTCATACCATGTTCGAGATGCATGCATTCGGGTTGCGTTAACTCACATCGGACATTGGCTCACGCACCCGGGCTGCGTCTTAAAATTTGTCTCAGATGCATGCACGCAAGCCTCGCGTAACTATGAATATAAAATGGTGTAAATAACATCATTTATATAGATATTTTTCCTAAATAACTTATGCGTAATTATTTGAGGTGTCAATGTAACAGGGTTTCATTGTTACCTGTGAGATCCTCCTTTATGAGGACAAGAAAGATGAGTAAAATACGGTCCCGCACGGGATTTATCAATATAAAATGGTGTAAATAACGCCATTTATATCGATAATTTTTTTTTCTAAATGACTTATGCGTAATTATTTGAGCCATCAATGAAACATGATTTCATTTTTATCCGTGAGATTCTCCTTTATGAGGATAAGAGAGATGAGTGAAAACACGGTCCCGCGAGGACGGGATTAGATTTATCACATAATATGATGTACAACTTGGAAAACTCATATTAATTAATTTCACAAATACAATCACGTAGAAATAAATTGCAAAGACGAAACCACTACAAGGCGGTGTATAGGGTAATTTCCATGCTGAAACTGCAGCCTTATTTGTACACCTCCAAGAAACGAAATACTAGAGACACATACACGTTCATCAACAAACATCAATAAGAAAGAAATACTAGACACAAATACTCAAATAAGTGCATAGGGCAAGTTAACATTGGAAGTTGGGTGGAACATTGACGCTGCAAACGTTGAGCAGGAGACTCAGAGAAAGAGGAATGTTGAGATTGATCCCGAGTATATTGGCTCTGATGGCGGTGCACAGACAAACCGCCGCCTCCAAGTCGAGCAACCCTTGGATCACACTGCAACACGGTTGAACCGGTGGTGTCCCTATTTGGAGCCCTAGCAATGAATTCAGCAGATTTGCGCACACACCCAATTGTAGGGCATCCCTTGGACACCTGGTGGTTGTCGTTCCATTACCACCAGTCCCTGTGCCGCCACCTCCACCAGTACCTCCTCCTCCACCACCAGTACCTCCTCCTCCGCCACCAGTACCTCCTCCTCCGCCGGTTCCACCACCTCCTCCGCCGGTTCCTCCACCTGAGCTGCCACTGGAACCTCCACCTCCACCGCCTCCTGAACCTGAACCACCGCGTCCTCCACTAGAGCCACCACGTCCTCCACCGCTTCCAGAACCCGAACCACCGCGTCCTCCACTAGAGCCACCATGTCCTCCACCGGAAACACAAGTGTTACAGGCAGAGGTATAAGAGAAGAAAATGAGGTTAAAAGAGAGGAGGAGGGCTAGTGCTGTATACACTTTAGGAGAAGCCATTTTGTGGTGTATTCACTTGTGCAAGAAACTTGAAGGGGAATGCTAGGGTTTTATAGGCAAGTACTACTTACTACTTAGCATCAAATAATTAAAAGTTAATAAAAGAAATTTTTTATGATTATTTCCTAGTACTTTTGATTTTTTCAGACTACATTAAAGGATTTTCAATCTTTTTCATATTATACACATCTATAAATTAACATTTTGAAAAGGAAAAAAAATCTATTTGCTAGTTATTGATAATAGTCTTTACAAATAATGTCTTAAATGAATAATTTATCTTTTTAAAATGTTAAATTATAAACGGTAGAAGAGTATAATCCGGAAAAGTTTAAAACTCACTTACATCATTCTGAAACTGAAAAAAAAAAAATTTAGACATAACCCCCGAAAAAGTTAAACCTACAAGGGTATCATTTGACATTTTCCTTAATACAATTTGTTAAGCTTAATAATTGTGTAAAGGTTTGGATTAGCTGTCACGGATGTATGAAAGAAGTTGAGTGTGTTGTATTAGCGATTAATTAGCAATTAGCATGCATGTGAGTCTTGAATACGAAGGGAAAGAGTTTGGAGGTTAGTAGAGTTTGATGTTACTGCTATTGTCTTCTACTCATATATGTAAAAATGTTAGTTAAGCACAGCTTTTTCCTCTTTTCCACCTTAGGTCAAAATCAATAAGCTAGAAGATGTACTGCAATTTGTCACTGTGTGTAGAGAAGCTTTACTCATTTTGTGTGGGATGAATGCGATGGAACCATATTTGATTCATGTCCTTTAGCTTCAAACCCTAAAAATAGTTAAACAGGATGAGATGATCAATCCATAGGTCTCCAATCGTCCAGCGCGATCACCTCCTACGTAACGAAGCTACTCAAACGTATAATTGCTGCCTCAAGATTCTACTGTGGATCAAACTAAATTATAGATCTCAAGGAAAAAACCTCTAAATAGTGACTTCTTAGAAGAATAAAAGTTTATTATGGATGAAGAGTAATTTTTGGTCCAAGATATAACTCATTGATCATATGGTCTCAAGGTTTACGTGATCATCTTTAGAGAAAATCTCCTATGATACAAGAAACATATTATAAATTTAAATTATTTTTTTGAATACATTTAGAGATTTTTTCCCTTAAGATATCAGTTCTTAAATAAATCTATCAAATATTCACAACAAAAATAAAATAAAATAGTAACATATCCAACTATTAGATGATCATTATATAGGATAATACTATATTATAAAGGGGTTTAGAGTTAAAAGTTAGAAATGACTCACAATCCTTGTATCATAATTAAATGATGCATGGCTGGTATTATTTGATTGTAAGTGATTTTAATGTTTAATTATTGGATTTAGTGATAATTACTATTTTTTAAGTTTTGATCGATTTATTTGACCGATAAACAAAAGGTATGAAAGTTTATATGAGCTTTGATGGATCTTCCTTGTTTCTCTTTCTAATTTCTTTTCTCTCAATCTTCCAATCAAATTGAATCCAATATTTCGATCTTTTCACTCGAATTTTGTAAAGTCCGGAAATTTTAGAAATAAATATATAACAATGATCGAGAATTTTTAAAATAAGTTATCTTTTTATTCTCTCTTTCCGTAAATTATTCCACGGAAATGTTCGGAATTTATTTTCGAACCGTAACCCGTAAATTATTTTTACGGAAATGTCCGGGAATTTTTCCGGCCGTAGCGTTCGTTACGGAATTATATTACGGGATCCGATCCCGATCCCTTTTTCCTTCTTCTCTTTTCCCTTCCTTTTCTTTTCCACGTGGAAATCCCGGGCCCCACCTAGCTTCTTTTCCCACAAGCCCGAGCTGGCCCCTCGGTCTCTTCCTTGCCCACTGTTACACGCCACCCTCTGCGGCGCCCGCCCAGCTACGAGCTAGCCTGCAGCGGCCCCTCGTTCTCGTGGCTCTCCTTCCCCTTGTCTCCCTCACTCATCCAGCCGTTTCCGAATCTCACTCCATCTTCCTCCTCTCATCTCTGCACTCCCGCAACCATTGCACCCTCGCCCTCCGTCTCTCTCTTTCTCTCTCGGTTGCTCTCGTCTGCAACCGTCAACCGCCTGCCATCACCGGAGAACCACCAAGAGAAGCCCCCACCACCGTCCTCGCCTGTCGGAGCCACGCCACGGGATCCACCTTTGCAGCCTGCTCCTCGCCTAGCATCTCGGCCGAGAGTTTGCCCCTGCAGTCACATCATCGTTCTTCTTGGCTGCCACCACCTCGGCCGAGCCTCGCCGCCTTGGACCACCGAGGAGCACCAACGCCGCCACTGCAGCCACCCGGGGAAGCCAGCGGAGCCACAACCACCTCGGCCGCTAGAGCCGCGCCTGCGTCCCTGACCTGCCGCCCCCGCGGACTGTGAAACAACCTTTTAGGCTTAATTACGGTCGGCCTCCCCACTTTAGGTATAATTGCTTTTTGGCCCTCTGTTTTGTATTAATTACAGAAAATGCCTAGAACCTTGGTTATTGCAGATTCGATCCATAAATTCTGGAATTTACGCGTTATATCCTTTGTTGGATTTTTGTCGGAAATTGGCCCTTGGTTTGAATTTCGATTAACGACCCGTATGATGAAAAAATGGAAAATTGCCGGAAAATGTGTTACCGGTTTTTAACCGTAGATTTTAATTGCGGAATTTTAACGTAGGCTTTCGAGAAACGAGTTTACCTTAAGATCGATATATATATATATATATATATATATATATATATATATATATATATATATATTTTGAATGACCAAATTTAGCATGAGCTAAATTTGTTTAGTGGTGGTGCTAGGTTACGAAGCCCGGTAAAGGCCGACGAATCCATATCGACGTTCATAGGTCATCTTCCTTCCTCCGACGTCCCGTGAGTAACCTTTCCTCGAGCTAATAATCTTATATCGATTAGTTATGTCATAGTAGTATCATGATAGGTTGGAATTAGAATGACTTAGAAGAAATGTCAAGGAGTGGCTTCGGGACCTTAGGAGAACGTTATGGGCGTGCTAGACCCCGTGGACTTTTACGAAGTGTTTGGATTGTGAGCATGATAGACCCTAGGATGCGGATCTAGAATGAGAATCAAATGATCTTGCGTAGATCATTTGTGTAGAAGTCCTAGACTTCTCGAGTTGAGCGAGTTTTGATATATATCTTGCGATGAGCAGGTTTTGTGTTCTTCCCGAGGGAAGTAGGAGTGTCTTGAGAGTTAGCGTTGGGACGAGGTAAGCCTCCGGACTTACTTAGCGCGTATTTTACGTATTAGCATGATGCGTGTTTGGTGGTGTGTGATTATGAAATTGTTATAATTATTAAACCGGTAAAATAGGACCACCGACTTTTATAAGTAAATTTGGCCCAAGTGTATGATAACGGGCGGTGACATCATCTGCCCAACTCTTGCGAGAGTGGGAGGTTCTCGGCGACTAGCCGTGCGGGTGAGACGGACGGATGCATCCGTACCGTGCCTTGCCGGAAATAGGGACCGGGGCGAGACCATTGGGGTCTCGTGTCACAACCGAAGTTGAATTAGAACGGGATACGAGTTAAGAAAGTTAAAGATGATAAACCGGACTTGCGCGATTCTTGTTTTGTGATTCTTATATGTGTTTGTGCCTTTCCCATTATTCTAATGCTTAGAATGCCAGCTAACGGTTTTAAACCGGGTGTGTAGTCGACTTGCAGGTTAGGGGCGCCGCTGAGTAAGGCGGAGGAGTGGACAACCCGGGTCTCCGTACATCTTAGGATGGGGTTGGTTTTGAGTCATGGTTCTTATGTTATAATTATGGATATTGTCGTATGTTAGATTTTTTGTACCGTATTATGTTGTTTTGAGGACTCGGCTGAGTTTCCCAGTTGTACTTTACTTTTCGTCTCGCATACATTAAAAACGTATTTAAGTTTTCCGCCTTTATTCTGTGCTATTGTTGAAAGGTCCAGTGAAATTGTTGTCAGGCTAAGGGTCGGGACCCATTGTGCGGTCTCGCTCGTAGCGCCCCGAGTCCCGCGGATTTGGGGTGTTACAAAAGTGGTATCAGAGCCTAGGTTGACAACAATTGCACTCGCAATCTTTTTTTTATGGCCGGAATGAGGTATAAACATAACCCCGCGGGTTCTGACTTTTCGTTTTCTAAATCATATGCATGAGTCGGGATTGGGTTAGAATGTACGGGACCACCGCTCCTTCCGCAAACCTCGGCGACGTATAGCTCTGGATTAGAAGTAGGTATTATTATTACATAGTTGTATATATATGTATTTACGACCTCAGGATGTTTGTGGAATTACATGTATTTAGTTACGTATATGACCTTAGGATGTGTGGGCATTTACGCCTTGGATGTAATATGTTATTATTTACCTTATGCTATGTGAGTTAACGGATTAAACCATGAATAAGTACTTGAGTAATCGTAATTAAATAAAACGTCTTCCGAAATCAGATGACACGCACGAGAGCCACCGCGTATGTAGGACCCGCTAGGGGTTTACCGCCACTTCCCCCTACCGCCCCGAGAGGACGGGGACGAGTAGGAAGACCTCCCGGTACAAGAGGTAGAGGACGGGGACGTATTCCCCATGTGGACCCACCCGCTGTGGGTGCACCAGCAGTGGAGGACATAGTTGAGGAGGTAGTAGAGAGCGTCGTTCCCGAGGCTCGGGATAAGACAATTATGAGATCAGAGGCGCGGGATTCCCCATCTGGCAGGACCGGGGAGCGTCTGTGGAAGCTACCGTATTCGAAGACTATGTACGACGGGTCGAGGAGGCCTTTAGGACGGGAGCACCACCTCCCGCACCACTGGTGCCTGTACCTGCACCCGCACCGGCGAGATCAGCTGAGGTCACACAGAGGGTGACCCAGGTTCGTGCTGCACCCGAGATAGTTGCACCTGCAGCAGTCGCATCGGAGCCAGTTACAAAGGTTGCTCGGCCTGGAGATGAGTTGAGGTCCCCAAGACCTGATTCCTGGTTGAAGGCTTTCAACCTGCAACATGTACCCTACTTCGACGGGAAGATAGGGTTGGAGGTGGAGCATTGGATCGGGCACGTAGAGTCAGCACTAGAGGCGATCCGTTGCCCAGAGGAGAGACAGGTCGAGATAGTCCAGACCTTGTTCCGTGAGCAGGCCCATTTCTGGTGGAGGACAGTTAGAGGCGGTGTGACCCGGATGGAGCAGCTACTGAGCCTCGTTAGGGAGACTTTTTTCCCAGCTTCCCTGAGGAGCGACAAAGTTCAGGACTTCCTCGAGGCAGGATTCGAGGATGTCCCCGTTATAGAGGCGATCAGACGATTCCAGGCGGAGTTGGCCTTGCTGGGACCTTTCGCACCTCCAGCGGACCAGCATGTCTACCTCTTTTCCCGGAGACCGAGGGAGTCCACCCGCGCTTACCTTGCGGGATTCCATTGTACATCCCTGGCGGAGTACCAGGACAGAGCTTCGGCTTATGAGAGAGACCGCCCTGGACATAGGAGGGCGACACAGTCCGGAGGGTCGGACAAGAGACAGAGGACAACCCCATTTGGTTCAGGGACAGGAGTAGTAGGTCAGGGGCGTAGCCAGACCCAGGGACGTTCAGGTCCTCAGACTCAGAGGCAGGCATCAGACAGGGCACGACAGTGCTCTGGTTGTGGGGAGTATGGACACATAAAGAATGAGTGTAGGAGACCGTCAGTGGCTTGCTTCACTTGTGTCCAGATGGGCCACCGAGCAGCTTTTTGCCGTCAGGGCAAGTCCCAGTCCCAGCAGGGTTCTTCGCCTGCTGGCAGAGCAGGAGGCAGTCAGAGGCCGCCTCAGTATCAGTCTCAGGGCTCTCAGTAGAGGAGCTAGGGTCAGGGACATGGTCAGACTCGTACACAGGGATCAGCCCCGGGACAGGGCCGAGACAGAGGCCGTGGTGGAGGTACACAGGAGACCAGAGGTACTCAGGCCAGAGTATTCGAGTTGAGGAGTGCAGTTGACCCTCCGGCGCCGGCAGCCCTAGGTACTATTCAGATTCACGGCTTTTCGGTCCGAGTTTTATTTGATACGGGTGTTACGCACTCTTTTATATCCGATGATTGCGTAGCTAGGTTGTCCTTAGCTACGGTAGAGGAGAGACCCTTTATTATAGGGTTACCCGATGGAGGTAGGGTTAGGCTTACCCGAGAGGTACACGGTGTCCCCTTCGTTTGGGAAACCGAGATTGGTTAGCCGACTTCTTTGTCATGCACTTAGTGCATGAAGAAGTCATCCTTGGGATGGATTGGATGGACCGTCATCATGCCGTTTTGGACATTAGCCGGAGGACCGTGACGATTTCCATGGAGGCGGGACACGAGGTGATCTTCCGAGGGTGGGACCCCAGAAAGACAAGTACCATCATTAGCGCGGTCCGAGCCGCTCGACTTATCGGGCAGGGATGCGAGGCCTTCTGGTGTTATGCCATGAAGGAGGAGTCGGGACCATCACTGGAGAAGATTCCAGTGGCTTGTGAGTTTGAGGATGTTTTCGGGGTGCCACCCGGGCTACCTCCGCAGAGGAGCGTAGATTTTGCTATTGAGTTGGAGCCCGGCACGAGGCCGATCTCCAAGGCTCCATACCGCATGACGCCGATCGAGATGCTAGGGCTGAAGAAGCAGCTCGAGGAGTTGGCCGAGAGAGGTTTCATACGCCCGAGCGTTTCCCCTTGGGGTGCACTGGTCCTCTTCGTTAAGAAGAAGGACGGATCTTTGAGGTTATGCATCGATTACAGAGAGTTGAACAAAGTCACCATCAATAACAAGTACCCATTACCGCGCATTGATGATTTGTTGGACCAGTTGCAGGGAGCTTCCATATTTTCTCGTATTGATTTGAGGTCGGGATATCCCCAGTTGAGGGTGAGAGAGGAAGACATTCAAAAGACGGCATTCAGGACGAGGTACGGCCACTACGAGTTTGTCGTGATGCCATTCGGGCTCACGAATGCACCTGCCGTCTTCATGGAGTTGATGAACGGCGTCTTCATCGACTTCTTGGACCAGTTCGTAGTAGTATTCATTGACGATATCTTGGTCTACTCCCGGAGTGGGGAGGAGCACGAGGGACACTTGAGGACGGTACTTCGAGTCCTCCAGGATAGAGAGCTTTACGCTAAGCTCTCTAAGTGTGAGTTTTGGATGTCCGAGGTGGCATTTTTAGGACATATTGTTTCCGCCGAGGGTGTCATGGTCGACCCAGCGAAGATAAAGTCTGTTTCTTCATGGTCGCCTCCTAGGACAGTCAGGGAGGTGCGCAACTTCTTGGGTCTAGCGGGGTACTACCGCCGCTTTGTTGAGGGATTCTCCGTGATTGCACGACCGCTAACTTCCTTACTGAGGAAGTCTACCCGGTTCGTCTGGTCCGAGCCTTGCCAGCGCAGCTTTGAGGAGCTGAAGAGGAGGTTGACCTCCGCTCCCGTGTTAGCCCAGCCAGAGGGCGTAGAGGACTTTGTGGTTTAAAGTGACGCCTCCAAGCTAGGCTTGGGGTGCGTGTTGATGCAGAGGGGTAGGGTTATTGCGTACGCTTCTCGGCAGCTGAAGCCGTACGAGGAGAACTACCCTACCCATGATCTCGAGTTAGCGGCAGTGATCCATGCTCTGAAGATCTGGCGACACTACTGGTACGGGACTACCTGCCAGATCTTCACAGACCATAAGAGTTTGAAGTACATATTCACTCAGCGGGAGTTGGATAACCGCCAGAGGAGATGGTTGGAGCTCATTAAGGATTTTGATCTACAGATTTTATATCATTCCGGGAAGGTGAACGTAGTTGCCGATGCTTTGAGTAGGAGGACACCTCGAGAGGAGGCGATAGCTCGGCTTACGGTTCAGCCTCAGCTGCAGAGGGATTTGATGGGTTTGGAGTTGGATATCCGGTTCCCGGGTACGGACTGCCGTTTGACCGAGTTAGAGGTATTGCCTGATCTGTCCGGTGAGATCCTGCAGAAGCAGGAGAGCTGCCCCGTTTCGATGAGGATTCGGGACAAGATGTCCCGAGGAGAGGCGCCGCAGTTTGTCATAGGAGTAGATGGACTCTTGAGACGTCAGGGACGCATTTGTGTACCGTCGGATCCGGAGCTTAGAGAGCGGATCTTGCGTGAGGCCCATTCCACACCTTACTCCGTGCACCCAGGCGCGAGTAAGATGTACCAGGACCTTAAGAGATCTTATTGGTGGGGAGGGCTCAAGCCCGATGTAGCTAGATATGTGGCCCGATGCGCGACCTGCCGGCAGGTCAAGATCGACCACCATAGACCCGGAAGATTGCTTCACCCACTGCCCGTGCCGCAGTGGAAGTGGGAGGACATATCTATGGACTTCGTGACTGGCCTGAGGCCGAGTAGGAGCTTTGACACGATATGGGTGGTAGTAGACCGGTTGACGAAGACCGCACGTTTCATTCCTATACGAGAGACGTGGCCGGTGAGTCGTTTAGCCGAGGAGTTCACCCGCGAGATTGTGAGACTACATGGGGTTTCGAGGACCATCGTCTCGGACAGGGACGGGCGTTTTACCTCGAGGTTCTGGCAGCAGGTACACGCCGCCCTGGGTTCGAGCCTCCATTTCACCACCGCATACCACCCTCAGACCGACGGCCAGTCCGAGCGGACCATTCAGACATTGGAGGATATGCTACGAGCATGCATACTAGACTAGGGACATGTATGGCCAGATCACCTCCCGTTGGTCGAGTTTTCTTATAATAACAGCTGACACGCGTCGATTAGGATGGCACCTTATGAGGCATTGTATGGACGGAGATGCCGTACTCCCTTATGTTGGGACGAGCCGGGGAGTTCTAGCGTAGTAGCTCCAAATCAGGTACAGGACGACATGGCGAGAGTTGCCTTGATCCGAGAGAGGATGTTGGCCGCGCAGAGCCGGCAGAGGTCGTATGCGGATAGGAGGCGTAGACCTCTCGAGCCCAGGTGTGGTTAAGGGTATCACCGACGCGGGGCGTCAGACGGTTCGGCATTAAGGGGAAGTTAAGCCCCCGATATGTCGGCCCATTCGAGATCTTAGAGAGAGTCGGTGAGGTGGCATACCGGCTAGCACTGCCACCACGGTTGGAGGGTATACACCCGGTCTTTCATGTCTCTCAGCTGAGAGAGTACATACATGACCCGAGCCACATAGTTAGTCACGAGGACCTAGTAGTCGAGCCAGACCATACTTTCGCGGAGCACCCGATAGCGGTCTTAGAGCGGAGTAGGAGACGCCTTCGATCGAAGGAGATACCGATGCTGCGAGTACAGTGGTCGAGGAGAGGAGCTGATGAGGCTACCTGGGAGACGGAGGATAGTATCCGGAGGAACTATCCTGAGTTTTATGCGAGCCTGGCTACATCGATAGGACCCTCGGGTTAGTCCCGAGATCTTTCTTGTTGCTTTTTTTGTTACGTGATCTTGCTTGATTGATGAGTACCTTGCGAGGTCGTGATATGATTGCTATGCGTAGACGTGGGTTTGAACCGATAGAGTTTCGCGTGTTTACGAGACGGGTATATGGAGAGTGATGGGGTTTAGCAAGTTTCGGGACAAAACTTCTTTTTAGGAGTGTTAGTTGTAAAGTCCGGAAATTTTAGAAATAAATATATAACAATGATCGAGAATTTTAGAAATAAGTTATCTTTTTATTCTCTTTCCGTAAATTATTCCACGGAAATGTTCGGAATTTATTTCTGACCCGGAACCCGTAAATTATTTTTACGGAAATGTCCGGGAATTTTTCCGGCCGTAGCGTTCGTTACGGATATATATTTTGGGATCCGATCCTGATCCCTTTTTCCTTCTTCTCTTTTCCCTTTCTTTTCTTTTCCACGTGGAAATCCCGGGCCCCACCTAGCTTCTTTTTCCAACGCGCCCGAGCTGGCCCCTCGGTCTCTTCCTTGCCCACTGTTACACGCCACCCTCTGCAGCGCCCGCCCAGCTACGAGCTAGCCTGCAACGGCCCCTCGTTCTCGCGGCTCTCCTTCCCCTTGTCTCCCTCACTCATCCAGCCGTTTCCGAATCTCACTCCATCTCCCTCCTCTCATCTCTGCACTCCCGCAACCACTGCACCCTCGCCCTCCGTCTCTCTCTTTCTCTCTCGGTTGCTCTCGTCTGCAACCGTCAACCGCCTGCCATCACCGGAGAACCACCATGAGAAGCCCCCACCACCGTCCTCGCCTGTCGGAGCCACGCCACGGGATCCACCTCTGCAGCTTGCTCCTCGCCTAGCATCTCGGCCGAGAGTTTGCCCCTGTAGTCACATCATCGTTCTTCTTGGCTACCACCACCTCGGCCGAGCCTCGCCGCCTTGGACCACCGAGGAGCACCAAAGCCGTCACTACAGCCACCCGGGGAAGCTAGTGGAGCCACCGCCGCCTCGGCCGCTGGAGCCGCGCCTGCGTCCCTGCCCTGCCGCCCCCGCGGACTGTGAAACAACCTTTTAGGCTTAATTACGGCCGGCCTCCCCACTTTAGGTATAATTGCTTTTTGGCCCTCTGTTTTGTATTAATTACAGAAAATGCCTAGAACCTTGGTTATTGCAGATTCGATCCATAAATTCTGGAATTTACGCGTTATATCCTTTGTTGGATTTTTGTCGGAAATTGGCCCTTGGTTTGAATTTCGATTAACGACCCGTATGATGAAAAAATGGAAAATTTCCGGAAAATGTGTTACCGGTTTTTAACCGTAGATTTTAATTGCGGAATTTTAAGGCTTTCGAGAAACGAGTTTACCTTAAGATCGATATATATATATATTGTTGAATGACCAAATTTAGCATGAGCTAAATTTGTTTAGTGGTGGTGCTAGGTTACGAAGCCCGGTAAAGGCCGACGAATCCATATCGACGTTCATAGGTCATCTTCCTTCCTCCGACGTCCCGTGAGTAACCTTTCCTCGAGCTAATAATCTTATATCGATTAGTTATGTCATAGTAGTATCATGATAGGTTGGAATTAGAATGACTTAGAAGAAATGCCAAGTAGTGGCTTCGGGACCTTAGGAGAACGTTATGGGCGTGCTAGACCCCGTGGACTTTTACGAAGTGTTTGGATTGTGAGCATGATAGACCCTAGGATGCGGATCTAGAATGAGAATCAAATGATCTTGCGTAGATCATTTGTGTAGAAGTCCTAGACTTCTCGAGTTGAGCGAGTTTTGATATATATCTTGCGATGAGCAGGTTTTGTGTTCTTCCCGAGGGAAGCAGGAGTGTCTTGAGAGTTAGCGTTGGGACGAGGTAAGCCTCCGGACTTACTTAGCGCGTATTTTACGTATTAGCATGATGCGTGTTTGGTGGTGTGTGATTATGAAATTATTATAATTATTAAACCGGTAAAATAGGACCACCGACTTTTATAAGTAAATTTGGCCCAAGTGTATGATAACGGGCGGTGACATCATCTGCCCAACTCTTGCGAGAGTGGGAGGTTCTCGGCGACTAGCCGTGCGGGTGAGACGGACGGATGCATCCGTACCGTGCCTTGCCGGAAATAGGGACCGGGGCGAGACCATTGGAGTCTCGTGTCACAACGGAAGTTGAATTAGAACGGGATACGAGTTAAGAAAATTAAAGATGATAAACCGGACTTGCGTGATTCTTGTTTTGTTATCATACACTTGGGCCAACTTAATTATACAAGTCGGTGATCCTATTTTACCGGTTTAATATTTATGATAATATATTAATCAAACACCACCAATCACACTTCATACTAATACTTAAAATACACGCTAAGTAAGTCCGGAGACTTACCTCAACTGAGCGACGATCGGCCATTACCCGTTATCGTCTATACGCGCATATAATATTAGATACCTGATCAAACGGGGAATATACCCATCAATACATTTATAATCTTCCGGGAACACTCGTAATATATTCTTAGGAAACCTAGGGTGAAAGTCTCTCATTGAACTCCCTAAGATTTTACTTAACTCCCAAAAATTACCAAAATGCCCCTAACCTTTCTATAATTCCGAAAAGTGCCCAACACGGGTCTAAGTACCTAACTATGTCCAACAACGTCTCACGACCCTAAAATATCCATGTCGGGTGTGAGGTAACCTCAACTTACATCCTAAGTCCCAAAATCTAACTTTAAGGAAATTACGGTTTTGACCCCGAATTTCCCGAAAATTCTAAAATGGCCAAACGGGCCTCTAAACTTCCGGAAAATATTTAATTACATTTATTACAATTAAACGACTCTAGTCGGTTACTAAAGATTTCCGAACTTCCGATTCAAGAAGAAATCCATAAGGAACGTATTAAACGTCACCTAGATTTCTCACTACTTTGACCTCGATTTAACCACGTCAAACATTCCTCAAAAATTCCGAAATAATTCTTATGCATTCTAAGCCATTACTACAACACACGGGAAGCATCAGTACTTCCCAAATCCACAACAACAAATCCGTACAAAATCATCAAGGTCTCAATCCTAACATGCGAGTTCTAGGAAACCGATTTTCTTCCTATTTTACGAGGTCATAACTATTGATCCAACCGTTGGATTGTCCTAGAATCTTAACATGTTATAGTATCCTATACCGACAACAACATATCCAAAAATCAGCTGTTAAATGTAAGTGAAACGTACCCAAACGGGGTCGGAAGTTGGAAATTCGCACACGAGAAACTCGAAATCTGGGCTCGATTTCAAGCAGCCACAAGGCTGTTCCAGCCCGTGGAGGCAGCGGCAGGGAGTTCCGGCCGGGAGGAAGGCGGCCCGTTGGCTCCCCTGGTGGCTGCAGACGGGTGGTGGCAGTCTCCAGTTCCGGCGAGGGCAAAGCAGGGGAGGGACGAGGGAGTATCTCGGCCGAGGGGAGAGGAGGTCGAGATTGCTCGGGCGAGGTGCAGACGGGGCTCGGCCGAGGTGCAGACGAGGCTCGGCCGAGGCTGCTTCCCTGGTGGTGCTAACTCCGGTAGTGCAGGTGGCTCCCCAGACGGCTGCAAGGGTGCAGTCGGGTGAAAGAGAAAGGAGAGGGACAGAAGTTGTGGTGGTGGTGTCTGCTTGACCAGGAAGGGTGGGGAGGTGAGGTGGAGGAGGCTGCAGAGGACTGGAGGAGAAGAGGTGACGGTGGTGGTGGTGTTCCGGTGACTTGGGGCTGGCGTGAGAGACGAAGGTGAGTAGAAGAGAAGTAGAGAAGAGAGAGAGCTCGTGGTCCTATGGGTAGCAGAGGGAGAAGGAGACCGAGCGTGACGGATAGTGAGGGATCGGGCTAGTGTAGCCTGGGCGGCTGGGACAGGCTGCAGAACGAGGTTGAGCGAGAAGTCGGGGCTAGGGCGGCGGGAAGCAGCTCCTCACGTGAGAAAGAAGAAGAAGAAAGAGGAAAAAGGCAAAGGCGGGCCCCACGTGCTGAGTGGACAAGGGAGGGTGAGAGAAAAAAAATAAAATAAAAAGAATAAAAAGGATCGGAATCGATCCTGTAAAATAATTCCGTAACGGGCGTTACGGCTGGAAAAATTGCCGGTCATTTCCGTAAAAATAATTTACGGGTTACGGGTCGGAAATATTTTCCGAACATTTCCGTGGAATAATTTACGGAAAGGGAATTCAACGCTATTTTATTTTCTAAAATTCTCGATCATTGTTATATTTTTTTTATTTTTAAATTTTCCGGACTTTACACCTTTTTATGTTAGTTTTTTAATCAAGATTTTGTATCACAAAATTAAAATAAAAAATATTTTAATTTCGAATTTTTGAAAATTAAAACAAAAAATATTTTAATTTCGAATTTTTGGTTAAATTTTCAGTTAAAATTTGGATGAGGGATAAAATCAAACCTTTTAAAAAAGTTAAAAAAAAAAAACAAAAATTAGTTTGTTTTTTACGTTAGTTTTTTAATCAAGATTTTGTATCACAAAATTAAAATAAAAAACATTTAAATTTCGAAATTTTGAAAATTAAAACAAAAAATATTTTAATTTCGAATTTTTAGTATTTTCAGTTAAAATTTTGATGAGAGATAAGATCAAAACGTTAAAAAAAAAATAAAACAAAAATTAGTTTGTAACTCCTTTTTACGTTAGTTTTTTGATCAAGATTTTGTATCACAAAATTAAAATAAAAAATATTTTAAGAAAATCTTAATCTTTATCATATACAATCTTTTTGCCTAAACTTCTCGTTGAACAATGTCTTTTTTACATGGAGATAGTTTTTGATTGACATTTATTAGTATTTACCATAATAATATACTATGTAACTGTTTAATAATGAAAATACCGACAATTAATATAGATTATGATATGTGTACATTTATTCTTTTAGTCAAGAAAAGTTATCTGCGTGCATTTTAAAATCTCAATCCAAATATTTCATTACCGATTTTAATACCCGCACCTTGATATTAATATAAAATATCATTATTATAATATTCCGTATTTTTGTAAAGATTTAAAATGTGTCAAATTAATGTCATACATATTAAAAAGAGACATTTATTATCACATATTTTAAAACTCAACCCGCACAAGGTGCGGGTAATACACTAGTATTTATTATTTGAATAGCTTAGCATATGCTATTAGTCTTATTAATTGTTAGGTAATGAACTATTTAAATTTAACTATTTAATTTTTTGTAAATTTTGACTTAGACATGATACTTATATTATATAAATCTCTTTCATTTACATTTCAATATATTATTATTTAATATTGTTAATTTAAATTTTATAATTTATTTTACACTTCTTTTTTTGTTAGTGTATGTTTTACACATGCCTTCTTATGTATCTTATATAATAAAACAACCCTTGAATTGATACTTAGCGTAACTTCGTGCGGTCACCTTATTAATTTTGTAGTGTAGTCTATTCGTTAACCCAAATCACATACTCTAATATTTAATTTAATAAAACCTAATTCTTTTTAGGATTGATACGCATTCGAGTATCTTAAAGGATATTGTCCCGGAATACTCTTTCCCGATTGTTATTGCAGGATTTGAATTATTGATTGATTTCCATTCATAATGTGAAAAAATATAGCCTTACAACAAGTATCACATAACAGTTAAGACAATTCTCGACATAATGAATTATCAAAAAATATTTTGACACATAATTATCGTCTAACCCGTGCAGGACACGGGTATTAAAACTAGTATAATACTAAAGTAGAAGGGAATATGACCACATGTCACTCATATATTAATCCACCTCAGATTTCATGACATTCTCATATTAATCCACCTCATATTTTGCCACATGTCGCTTTAGAGCGTGCCACCTCATTTTGTCATATTTTATTTTTCGGATTTGATATAAACTTATTGTCTTTTAAAAAAGGAAATTTACCTTATAGAGTTGATCTCATATCCTTTGAGTGATGTTATTCGGCCATACATGGGAGCCAACACACACGCATTGTGTGTGTGCCTTCCGGGCTGATTCTGAACGTGCGCCGGAGGCGCATTCAAACTGTGCAGCGGAGATGTAGTTTGGTTGTGCACCGCTACCAACATTAGATTACGTCCGGGCCTCACCCATCTCTCTTACCCTAACCACCGCATCGTTTTTTTTCACAAGCTATCGGCTCATTATACCTCGTAAAATATGTTGACATTTTTCGAAGAGATCAAAGTTGAATCTGATGGTGAAAACATTGATATTTCGTTCGATGAAAAGAAGTATAGTGATCCAAATGAGCTTCTTACACATATGGAAGTAAGTATGTTGTATGCAATTAACGTGATTATTACCTTCTTTTTGTAATTCTATTTCCTAATTTTAGGCATGGTAGATATGTTCTTGAGAACTGAAACTTTAAAATCAATAGTTTATTTCCTTTTTATTAGTTTTAGACATGACACTCCATGAAATCATGCACACATGGCACTCCATGAACCTCCCTCCAATAACTATCCCGGCATACAACATCATCTTTTGTTCTCCTAGCTTTGGTGTAGTTATTCCACAAGAGCGTTAAATACTCATTGGTGACGTAATCTCGAAGCAAGTCAAATATCGGTATACGCACCTTCCGAGAAATCCTCTCATGTGACATCTCTAACAAAGCTTGTAACTTCTGGATTTGATTCGTGACCATCAAATGTTTATTATCACACATCAACTGAAATCCTCCAAAACTTGAATATAGAGTTTGTTTGAGTAACTTGAGCCACGTCGTGGCTCACCCCATACAAGGATGACAAATGATGATATGAGAAGAAAATGGATAAAAATTAACTTTCTAATGCATTTGTCGTCCTTGTGCCGAAATGATGATATAAGTCACACCGTGCATGAATGATTGCCTCCTTGTATGGGGTGAGCCACGTCGGCTCGAGGTAGTTCATTAACCTTGGATATGGTGCCAAATGTACCCTCAATTCTGTCAAATGCCGTTCGTAGCTTTCACTCGATCTCGAGTCGAACAAGGCATGACATTGGGATGTGAAGACGGCTTGTACTTCCTTACAACACAAAACAACACCCGCTCTATGTCAAATGTTGCACTTTATATGGAACGTGCATAAAATATGCTTCACCTCAAGAAAAACTTCACCCAAGGTACATATAAGACCTAACTCTCGATCGGTGGCAATCACCTCCGGTATTTTGTTGTAGCACAAATGACGAAGCCTCCTTAAAGCCCACTCATAGTGATCTCTATTCTCGTGTACCATGATTACAAAAGCAATTGCGAATGTTTTCTTCGAGCTTGTGATGCCAACAATCTCCAACAACGACATATTATATATACAAATAATAGAAAAGAAGGATTAAGGAAAAAATATTGTTCAATAATATGAAAGACGTTCATCAAACAAAGTTAGAACAAGAATACTCACTCATTGGTCCTATACGTTAAGTCCATCATAATAACATATGGGAACATCTAGAGCAAATGCCTAGAATCGGGATGTGATATAAAAAAAATCAGCCACCTCATCGGAGTTTGGACATCTCCTTGCATCCACATAGTATCCGCGTTCCTTCAACGTATGGAGTGTTTGTTGCAATGACCCTCTTCCTTCAGCTTGTTCCATCCTTATCTTCAAACCGGTATTGTAAACTTGCCGGATTGTTGTGACATTTCCAAGGCCGTCTAACTGCACGGATTTCAATACATGTCTCGGTTTCAACCCCGACCCCAATTCACGCTCCATCTTTGATATTGGTGCATGTCCCCTTAAAACTGATGGAATTACGTGGTTGGGGACTCCACGTATAACTCTCAATGTCCATTTTTGTTCTTCAACTTATGTCACCTCAAGTTCAAACTTACACATACACTTCTTCGAGTTCTTTTTCCGGCTAGTACTTGACACGTGATCGGGTTCAACATCTTTCTCCTTTATATATATATATAAAGAAATAAGGTATTATGTTTAACAAATTATGTATAGATAAAAATTTATTTTCACTTCAAAATTAAATTTGGAATAAATTAAACAGTTAAACAAATTGACTTTGTAGTTTAAAATTGATTTTATAGTTCAATAAATCAGTTTGTTTATATTAATTTATATTATTTTGAACAATATAAAGCTCGTGTTTGTAACATATTCGCCTTCGTTAATGAAGTATCTCCGCCTTCGCATGCTCGTGATTTCCAACCTATTATCCTATATATGCAACATGCTTTACAAGACTATATCAAAGCTAGTTACCCAGAGATTGAAAAAGATCATGCCAACAATTATCCCTAAAGAACAGTGTGCTTCTGTTGATATTGTTTTTGATCACATGAAAATCAAACGAGCAAGATGTAGCTAGGGTGAAATGGTTATATTTAAGTAAAATATATGGCTACAAACTATATTTAGATTGAATCATTGAAGCTGTCACATATTGAGAAATGAGAGCTTTATACGTAGTCTTGGGAATCATTATGATATTAATTTGCAAGTTGCAAAACCTAACAAATAAAGGCATGCAGGAATGTTAGTACGTTAATGATATATTGTATTGATTAGGTAAGTAGTTAAAAAAGGACATGAATGGCTGAGTTTTCAATTCGTCGTTTAGTTTCACAGGCGAAGGAGGATCGGATCCTTCACGGGTGAACATGGACCTGCAATCTTCAAAAGTAAGCTACCCTAAAAAGGGTCAAAACCTCAAATTTTAAAAATGAAGTTGAGCTTTGCAGCCACTTAACTATCGATTTTATCTAGTCTTGTGCGAAGGTTTTATGAGTAGATCATGGAATATCCAGATTCGACATATTTTCATGAGTAGATGTGTCGGAAACCACTGCCTCTCCTTCCTACCAAAAAAAAAAAACTATTGATTTTGTGCATCGGTGTACTTAACCTTTCAAAAAAAGTCTAAATAGATCCATAATTTTTTGTATGGTTTATTAATGTCCCTAATTTTTAGGGTAAAATTCATTAAAAGTTCTTAACTTTTCAATTTGGTTCAAATAAGTCCCTAATTTTTTTTCTTTCTCCATTAAAATCCTTAAACTTTCCTCCTTTGTTCATATATAATTCCTTCATTTTAAAATTAGTTAAAGATATATTAATTTTTATTTATTTAAGTCACTAAGCAGCCTTTAATTTTTTTAATTTTTATTTAACCACCCTTATGATAAAATTTTTAAGTCACTAACCACCCTTTATTTTTTTTTTTTTTTTTCTTAAATATTTGATTTAGGGGTTGTTTTTTATTTGAGGATTGAGTTTGTTTTTGATTTAAGAAAAAATAATTTTAACTTAAAAGTATTATTCTGGGTTTTAATTTATTACTTTCTTTCATATATAATATATTTCTTATTAAAAGGGCCCCACTAAACTAACGGGAATGTACCGGAGTTTCAACATGGTGTTGATTTGTTAACAGTTTTGTTATAAGGGTGGTTAAATGAAAATTTAAAAAATAAGGGGTGGTTATGTGAAAAACATTTAATATAAGTGGTAGTTTTGTGTAATTTATTCTTAAAAAGGGTATATTTGATGAAAATCCCTAATTTTTATTCATATCATCGAAGAAGAGATTGGAGAAAGACTGTAGAAATATAAATGAAGAAAATCTTACCTTGAATACTGAAGAAGAAGGCTCCATCGAAGATCGTTGAAGACGAATTAAAAGTAAAAAACCATTGTAATAGAAGAAGAAGAAAAAAAATTGAGTTTTTTCTCAAGCTTTAAGCGTCCGAAGTATTCCCTCCCGGCATCAACGACGGCCGGATCGATCTCTTAACCATGGAAAAGGAATCGGAATAGAGATAAACTAGTGTAGAAATGTCAATAAGCCACAATTACTATTCATTTCTCGTTGTCCATATTTACGTAGTTTTTAGATTAGACTAATTTGATTGACTATGTGATACATGGTTAGCCGTAGCCAATGATCATGACAAAAAGAACCAACAAGATGAGATCTTGATCCTAAAGAAGCAAAATCCAAAGGGGGTCACAATGGGAATGTGGCAGAAGTGATGAAAATGGAGTGAAAAATGGAAGCGTCAGATAGATAGGTCAAGCCTCTTGAAACCACGGAGAGAACCTTGATCCCACTTGATCAAAACCCGAGACGAAAGTCAAGGAACCCTCACTTATACAACATAACACAATTAAGGAACAAAGCCAAGAGAGTGTGAAGAGGCTTGCGAATGTTTGGTAGCAACAAATTCTCAATGAATAGACACGTACCCAAGACCAAACCAAACTGAACTAGATTAGTAAGATTATCTCTCACTCAATCTCCCTCAACTACATAAGAGTAGAACACAAAAAAAGTAATCAAACCGTTTGAATGTCAATTTTCATAATCATAATATGTCCTTATTTATTTATTTATTTATTTATATTCTTATACCCTAATATAACCTAATTTAGGGTTGAATATAATTAAGAGAAATTGATTAAAAGATGAGCTCGATACA
This sequence comes from Fagopyrum tataricum, assembly GCA_002319775.1. Classification (NCBI taxonomy): domain Eukaryota; kingdom Viridiplantae; phylum Streptophyta; class Magnoliopsida; order Caryophyllales; family Polygonaceae; genus Fagopyrum; species Fagopyrum tataricum. Next base: position 29,697,146 of record CM008283.1, on the reverse strand, counting down.
CATTATAAGATTCAAGAGAAACTAACAAAAGAATATGCTTAAAAACAAGTTTAACATATTATGGTTATATTTCAAGGCATATGCAAGCGTATACTTCTCGATAGATCGGTCATAATGATTTGAGTTGAGCCCGATTGGATTGACTCGAGTTTTCCTCATTCTCTTTCTTGACGCCTTCACTCTCTTCAAATTTACATACTTCTTCTTCCTCTCTTTCTCCTTAGAGTGATTTTTATCTCTTTGTTAACTTTTTGAATAGTGTTAAGTCCATGAATGGTTCCTCATCATACCCCCTTCTTGAAAAGGATTCGACCACCAAACATTGTCTTCACTTTCCAAACAAATGGCAGATTGTTGGGTATCATGGCTTCTCCTTCCTAGCATGAGAACTTCGTCACTCACATTGCATTTTTCATCACGTATGGGGGCTGCATATACAAGAAAATAGGACAAAAAATAGCAAGTTCATAGACATGAAAAGTATAGTTCAAGTACTTTAACCGAGGGGTAGAGACCTAATAAAGTGTTGTACATAAAAATATCACCAATGACTTTAAAAAACAATGAAATCACCAACACTTGTATCAATATAGGAGTTAAGCACATAATTCATCAAAGACATGAACAAGTTGGATGGTATATGGATTGTTTCGTGCTCTCTACTATCTCTACTCTCATGGGAAATATGATACTCTACCTTAGGAACTGTCATCATACAAATCTTTCTTAATGATCCTCTAAGTAGCATGTAGGCATCTCTAAATTTATCACTAATCGCAAAATAAAGTGTAAAACTCCTAAAATCCTCAAATCTAAAGTGGGTAATAAGCTATAACACTTTAACATAGTTATAGGCTATAGCAACTATATATCCTTCGTCTTCCCTATAAAGATCTATGATCTTCCAAATTTGTCACATTTTCTAATTCATTTAACCAAACTTAAGTCTAAATTTCATAAAGTTTTAGTATATTGTACTTATTAAATTACCTAGCTACTACATAAGCCCTAAGTAGATTTAAATCACTCAAATTAAATTTAAAATCTTAAAAATCAAATTAAATTCGAACTTTATTCTAATATATTAATTTCAACACACTATTGTCAATTTTCAGCAACATTGTTCCCGTTGGACTTTGGCGGGAAGCCAAAGATTGAAATTCTAATTTGTAACAATATAGCTTTACTATCAATTTTGTGGTACTCTCTAGTCCAGTAGAAAATGTCAAATTGGCTCAAAATTCTATTCATTCCTGACTAAATAAAATAAAATAAAATATAGAGATGAAATTCAATGCTATATTTACAGATCATCAAGTCATTATAAATTTTAAATTATCATGTAATTTTGAATCGGGTTATTTCGAATTATCGGATCATTTCGGGTTTGATTACTTCGGATTAACGGTTTATTTTGGATTAGATGATTTCGGTCCCCGGATTCTTTAGGGTCCGTTATTTTAGTTTCGGGTTGCTATCGAGATATTCTGTTTGGATATAATCGGATTCATGTCACTTTCAAGTTCGGTTATTTTTTTAAAATCGTTTTCAGAACTGATTATAAACAGTTATGCTCTCTTTATTCAAATAATTTGGATATCAAACGTATTCGGTTTTGGGCTAGTTTCACAGGTGAGGTCAAATATAACGTGGCTTCAATTTATTTCCATATTGACTAAACCCTACAATGTAAACTAACTAAAGAATAGGCTTACAAACACGTTAAAAGACTCAATAAAACTAATTGTTATTTAGTTGTAAAAATAACATAGTATGGCTATTTCACAACCATATGCACGCGTATACTTCTCCATGGATAGTCCGTAATAATTTGAGTTGAACCGGATTGGTTTGACTTGAGTTTCCTCATTCTCTTTCTTTATGTCTTCTCTCTCTTGGAGAGGATCTTCATTTCTCTTCTAGTTTGATCATACTTCATTCGTCATTTCTTTCTCTTTAGTGATTTTCATCTCTTTGTTCAACTTCTTAAATGGTGTTAAGTCTATGGATGATTCCTCATCATTTATCCTTTCTTTAAAAAGATTCGAACACGAAACTTGGCCTCTGCTCTCCAAACAAACGTTGGGTTGTTGGGGGTCGCGACTTTTATTTCCTAGCATAAGAACTCCGTCCCTTAAATGCTCTTTGTGTGTTCCTGAAGTGTTGTAGATAAAGATATCTCCAATGAACATCACATATATCTTATAATTTTATAAAAGGGGACTTCCCCTTGAAACAATCAGTTTTCGTTTTTACCCTTACCTAATGACTCATCTGATTAAACAACAGATGTCGATCTTTCACGTTTCTATTCTTCTTTCTTCTTCGCTCAAGTTTTCAGTAATTGGCCGCCCCAATATTCTCACTCCATCCCTTTCTCATCTGCAATGGACGATTCTCTTACCAATTCGTCCAAGTACACCGTTAACAGTATCGTAGCCGTCGTGGAAGATGAAATCGGCTTATCGCCGTCCTCTTCTCGCTATTTCTTCTCGCCAGCATCTTCTCCCCTCTATTTCTCCTTCTCTTCTTTGTTTTGATATCTGGATTTGTGTGACTTTCACCCTGTTTTGCCTTTGATTAACCCTAAATTGAATTTTTTGGTTAGGTTTCAATTGATCGGCCTTTCTTCGTCTTCACCGATCTTCGATGGCGTCTTCTTCTGGCCATCCAAGTGTTTGGAATTTATACATGACGCCATTGCTCGAGTGTATAGAAATCTGGATTTGTGTGACTTTCACCCTGTTTTGCCTTTGATTACCCTAAATTGCCTTTTTGATTAGGTTTCAATTGATCGGCCTTTCTTCGTCTTCACCGATCTTCGATGGCGTCTTCTTCTGGCCATCCAAGTGTTTGGAATTTATGCATGATGTCATTGCTCGAGTGTATAGAAATGCGGAAAAAAAAGGTTTTCGCACTTGTCATACTGGCTTCTTTCTTGAACCAATCTGGGTTCAAAGAGGTACGTTCGCCCTTATTTAAACATCTTATAATTATTTTTTTTATCTTAAACCTTCACCTCCTATAAGTGATAGTCATTAATCACAGTTTGTGTAGAATGAAGTTGGGAAAAAAAATAAAAAATTGGCCTCTGGGAAGAAAAAATAACAGTTCATTATGTTTTCCCTCTCTTGAAGATCGTTTTTATGAGAGCCTATCCTTTTGGACCGAGTTTTGGTCCTTAGCCGAGATTGGCTTTGGCCGAGATTGGTATTCCCGTACCCGCGGGCATGACTGCCGCCCCTGCGGGTTTCCACCCTTGCTGCTCAGGGAACCGCCCCTGCGGTTTTCGACGGATGCAACCGGTTTTGTTGACTCCTTTGACCCGTGCTTTACCCTTTGCTTACTTCTTTCTTTCCCTTGGCTGATCAAGGGTTTCATCTTCACTTCTCTTCCTCAGTGCTCACATCCTCCTTGCTTCTCCTTCACCCTTCTTGATCTTGTTCTTGATCTCTCTTGAGTTTGAAAGAGTTTTGGTGTGTGTGGTTGATGTTGGTTGATGAGCTGATGTGTATGCTGAGCTTGGAAGCCAACTACTGAGGGTGTGTACCCTGGTAGTCCATGCCGTAAACGATGAGTGTTCGCCCTTGGTCTACACGGATCAAGGGCCCAGCTAACGCGTGAGATCTCTCCCTGCAGCCTAGGACCACAAAGGTGGTAAGTGTTCTTGCTTCTCCTTCTTTCTTTCCTTGTTTCTTCCTTCCTTAGCTTAGGGGTAGATTTATTGATCATAGGGTGATGATGGAATGTGTATGTTGTTGCATGTGTGTGACTTTGGAATGGAATTGAAGTGTTTTGATCACGTGAAGAGCCGAAGAGAAGCCGCGGAAGACACCGCCCCTGCGCCCGGAAGACACCGCCCCTGCGGAAGCCGTGCCGCAACGCCCGTGCCAGCGCCTTGCCTGCGCCCCTTGTCACCGCGCCTGCGGCTGCTCCCTGCCACGCCTGCGGGTTACCTGTTCCGCTTATGCGTCCCTTGATCACGCAGGTGCGTCTTGTCCCAGGACTACCCATAGTTGGGTAGCCCCTTTCCTTTCCTAGTATGAGGGACTTAGTACCATGCTAGGTATCGGATGTTGATGAGTATGTTATAGATTTTCCGGTTACGGATTTGAGGTTTACGAGTTGGATATGACCCTTATGGATCCCTTGGGTCCAGGTGTGACCCCTTTGTGCGATAGGAGTTTGATATATATATGTATGCCTTGTATAGGCCGTGTTGTCCTCCAGTTTGGAGTGGACCTGAGTGAGAGATGATCGTAGTGATACGACTTTTGGGATTCAGGTAAGTCCATAGGACTTACTTAGCTGCCATCCTTATATTGGATGTGTGCATGAGTGGTGTATGTGTTATCTGCTTTACATCATGAGATATGATGATTACCTACCTATGGTATAGTGATTGCCCATTGTAGGGGTTGACAGCTGTCCCTTTCATCCCTTTGGAGTCTGGCTTGTTCTTTGTGGTTGGGTCAGACTTGGTAAACGGTTGGCCACTCTCCATTCCCTCAGGGTACACGGGTGAGTGAGACCAGGGACCACTCCAGCTGCCATGAGCACCCAGAGGCGAGGGTTATATTCCTCGTGTCACATATGTTCATATTGATATATATATATATATATATATATATATATATATATATATATATATATATATATATATATATATATATATATATATGTATGTATATATATACAAGTTGATTGCTGAACTTTATAAAGATAATGAACCGGGTAAATGTGTCATATCATGTTGACGTGTTTAGTATTATTTGATGTTTGTTTGTGCTCTGCATCTTCTTTTATATGTGTATGATTAGCTAACGGTTTTATACCGTGTTGTAGATCCTTTGCAGGTTAGGAGAGCTACAGAGTGATCCAGAGGGGTGATCCGCTGAGGGCTCAGTACAACGGGATTGTTATTGTGGATATGGGATATTTGATGTATGGATATATGTTTTTTTTGTACTCAGCGGTACTTATGTACTACCTTTTGAGATTTATATATCAGTTTTATGTTTTGTATTTAATCTATTGGTGCCTTGTTGTAAGATTCAGTGAACTTGTTGTTAGGCTAGGGTCAGGATCCATTGTTAGATCCTAGCCCAGTAGCACCTCGAGTCCTACGGATTTGGGGTGTTACAAAGTTGGTATCAGAGCCCAGGTTGACAATAATGGCACTAGTAATCTACAATAAAGTTCGAATTGATAAATAAATAGAACCCGAAAAGGGGTTTGACTTTTCAAAAGGTTTTGGTTTTGAAATGAGTACAAAATATTTTGGGATATCGTGTACGTGAGTCATCGCCCCTCTGAAGATCTCGACAGTATATATATATATATATATATATATATATATATATATATATATATTCTGTTGTGATTGATTTGATATATACATACGACATATATATAGCCTTCTGAGTTATGTTTACATCCTCTACAAATGGTTCAGACTAGAGCCTTACCTGCAGTTGGACGAGGTAGAGGTAGACCCCCTCTAGGTAGAGGACGGGGTAGGACTTCCGTTGTTGATCCACGTGCAGTGGAAGAGGTTCACGAGGACGTTGCTGAGAGTGTCGTTCCTGATACTGGGAACGGTGTAGCTGGGAGATAGGGTCCACAGCGAGTCCAGTCAGATGACTCGGATTATGTCTCCATGGGAGGACCAGAGTTTCGTGACTATATCCGGCGAGTGGAGGAGGCTGCCAGAGCAGGTAGACCTATCCCAGATCTGCTAGAACATGAGGGATCATCTGAGAGATCCCATGGGGTTACACAGGTGCCAGCTACACCGGCACCTGTAGCTGAGATTGCTCGAGTTACAGAGGAGCATAGAGGGCCTAGACCAGACACTTGGTTGAAGGCATTCCACCAGATGGGTGTACCCCCTTTCCTTGGGAAGGTGGGGCTAGAGGTTGAGCTGTGGATTGGACATGTGGACTCAGCTCTGGAGTCCATTAGATGTCCAACAGACAGGCAAATAGAGTTAGTGCAGACTCTGTTCAGAGACTTAGCACAACACTAGTGGAGGTCTGTACGAGCACATGTTGACAGTTATGATCAGATGCGGACTATGTTCAGAGAGCGTTTCTGCCCTGCCTCACTGAGGAGGGAGAAACTGCGAGATTTTGTTGAGGCTGGATTCGAGGATGTTCTAGTCTCAGAGGCTATCAGGAGATTCCATGAGGAGCTGGCATTGCTGGGACCAGCTGCGCCTTCTTTGGATCAGCATATGTATCTGTTTTCCCGACGACTGAGGGATACTACCCGGACCTATATGGCGGGTTTCCACTGTGAGTCTCTGATGGACTACCAGGACAGAGCTTCCGACTATGAGAAGGAGCGGGCTAGTCAGAGGAGAGCTTCTCAGACCGGATGGTCTGAGAAGAGACAGCGTACTGGGCAGACTAGTGGTGCTGGTGGGGTTGTTAGTGCAGGGAGAGGTCAGAGTCGCTAGAGTCGTCCCTCTTCTGCCTCAGTTGTAGATAAGGGAGTACAATGTTACAACTGTGGTGGTTATGGGCATATGCGGCAAGAGTGCACGAGACATACAGTTACTTGTTACATCTGTGGCAGGCTAGGTCACAGACATATTTTCTGTAGACGGGGTGTACCTTCATCTCAGCAGGGTTCTTTTCCTGCTAGTGTAGCGGGAGGTGGGCAGAGGTCACCTCAGCAGCAGCAGACACAGGGACAACAGAGAGTCCCAGATCGTCCTACAACTCAGGGATTTGCTCCTGGGTTGGGTAGAGGCAAAGGTCATGGTGGGAGCACCACTGACACTAGAGGGCCACAAGGCCGATTTTTTGAGTTGAGGAGTGCAGAGGAGCCAGCTGCACCGACTGTTACATGTACCATTCTGATCCATGGTTTACCTGTTAGAGTTTGTTTGATACTGGAGCTATGTCTTCTTTTACATCTGATGCTTGTATGGAGTGTTTGAGTCTAGATACGACTTAGGGGATACCCTTTTGTATAGGGTTACCCGATGGTAGTAGGGTCAGTGGTACCCATGAGATTCATGACTGTCCCATTTCTGTAGGGACCCGTGTTTTACTAGTTGACTTCTCTGTCATGCCATTAGAGCATGAAAAAGTCATACTAGGTATGGATTGGATGGATAGACTTTCTGTCGTATTAGATGTAGGTAGGAGGACTGTTACCCTCTCTACCGAGTTAGGACAGATAGAGGTTTTCCGAGGTTGGGACCTTGGAAAATCTGGTATGGTTATCAGTGCGATACGAGCAGCTAGACTGATTGCACAGGGTTGTGAGACCTTCTGGTGTTATGCCATGAAGGAGGGGGAGAGTCCAGCATTAAAGGATATCCCAATGGTCTGTGAGTTTGCAGATGTGTTTGCTGAGCCGTCTAGTTTGCCGCCTCAGAGGAGTGTGGATTTTGGGATTGAGTTAGAGCCTGGTACAAGACCGATCTCGAAGGCCCCATATTGGATGGCCCTGTTGAGATGTTGTAGCTAAAGAAGCAACTCGAGGAGTTGGTCGAGAAGGGTTTTATTCGCCCTAGTGTATCTCCCTGGGAGCACCTATTCTCTTCGTATGGAAGAAGGATGAATCGTTGGAATTGTGCATAGATTACAAAGAGCTGAAGAAGGTGACCATTAAGAACAAGTATCCATTGCCGTGTATGGATGACTTGTTGGATCAGCTTCAGGGAGCGACAATATTTTCCAGGATTGACTTGCGCTCAAGATATCACCAGCTGAGGGTGAGAGAGCAGGATGTGCACAGGACAACATTCCGGATCACATATGGCCACGACGAGCTTGTAGTGATGCCATTTGGTATTACGAATGCCCCAGCCGTCTTTATGGAGTTGGTGAACAGTATCTTCATCGACTTCCTGGATCAGTTTGTGGTGGTCTTCATAGATGACATTCTAGTGTACTCTCGCAGTCGAGAGGAACATGCAAGACATCTGAGGACTGTATTACAGGTTTTGAGGGATAGAGAACTTTATGCTAAGTTTTCTAAGTGCGAGTTCTGGATGATAGAGGTAGCATTCCTGGGTCATATTGTTTCCGCCGAAGGATCAAGGTTGATCCATCGAAGATAGAGGCCGTAGCAGCATGGACTACACCGACGAACGTCAAGGAAGTACGTAGCTTTCTTGGCCTAGACGGTTATTACAGACGCTTTGTGGAGGGATTTTCTGTGATTGCCCGTCCACTGAAGAGTTTGCCGAGGAAGACTACCAGATTTGTTTGGTCTGATCAGTGTACGCAGAGTTTTGAGTAGCTGAAGAGACATCTGACTTCTGCATTTGTTTTGGCACAGCCAGAGGATATAGAGGGATTCGATCTGGTTAGAGTTGGACATTCAGTTTCCGGATGAAGATGCCCGAATGAGTACTTTAGAGGTTCTACCTGATCTGTTGAGTGAGATCCAACAGAAGCAGGAGACCTGCCCGACCTTGATGAGGATACGAGATAGGATGTCTCGGGATAAGGCACCACAGTTCCTGCTAGGAGCAGATGGAGTTTTGAGCCGCCGCGGTCGCGTCTGTGTACCTGCTGATATAGAGCTGAGACAGAGGTTTTTACAGGAGGCTTATTGTACACCTTACTCTGTACATCCAGGTACGAGTAAGATGTATCAAGATGTGAGATGTTTATATTGGTGGGGAGGGTTGAAGCCCGATGTGGCCAGATTTGTGGCACAGTGTGCGACCTGCCAGCAGGTCAAGGTAGAGCATTGCAGACCTGGAGGTGAGCTCCATCCACTTCCTGTTCCACAGAGGAAGTGGGAGGACGTCACCATGGACTTTGTGACTGGACTGAGACTGAGCCGGAGTTTTGATGCTATCTGGGTCATAGTAGACAGATTGACGAAGACTGCACGTTTCATTCCTATTAGGGAGACGTGGCCGGTGAGCATATTAGCTGAGGAGTACACTAGGCAGATAGTGAGACTCCATGGTGTACCCAAGACGATTGTCTCAAATAAAGATGGACGATTCACCTCGAGATTCTGGCAACAGATTCAGACTGCCTTGGGGACGAGTTTGCACTTCACGACTGCGTTCCATCCTCAGACAGATGGTCAGTCAGAGAGGACCATTCAGACCTTGGAGGATATGCTGCGAGCTTGTGTGTTGGATTGAGGACAGGTGTGGACGGATCATCTCCCACTTGTTGAGTTCTCATACAACAACAGCTGGCATTATCCATTGGGATGGCCCCATATGAGGCACTGTATGGGCAGAGATGTCGTACACCATTATGCTGAGATGAGCAGAGCAGTGTTAGTGGTTTAACACCTGATCAGATTCAGGATGATGTGGCTCAAGTAGCACTGATTAGAGAGCCCATGTGTGGCTGAGAGTGTCCCCGACACGAGGTGTTAGGCGATTTGGCATTAAGGGGAAGTTGAGCCCCGATATGTCGGACCGTTCGAGATTCTGGATCGGGTTGGGAGCGCAACTTACATATTAGCCTTGCCTCCGAGATTAGAGGGTGTTCACCCTGTGTTTCACGTGTCTCAGCTGAGGGAGTATATACCAGATCCGAGGCACATCGTGAGTTATGATGATTTAGTGGTTGAGCCGGACCACACCTTTGTTGAGCACCCTATTGCAGTCCTAGAACGAGGTATGAGACGCCTGCGTTCGAAGGACATTCCTATGTTGAGTATACAATGTTCGAGACGAGGACCTGATGAGGCCACATGGGAGACTGAGGATAGTATCCATAAAAACTATCCAGAGTTCTATGCGGAGTTAGATGCACCAGTAGGATCACCGAGTAGGTCTTAGTACTACCCTGATGAGTGTTATGTGCTTATATGCTTATATGCTTATATGCTATGATGTGCTTATTTTCATACTAGCTCTGATGTGATTATGATCTTATTAGATCTTGTTGTGCTAGTATCATTCTTGTTTATAGCTGGAGATGGTTCTTTCCTCCATGCTATTGTGATATGATAAGTTTAGTTGGAGATGGTTCTTTCCTCCATGCTATTGTGATATGATAGGTTTAGCTGAAGATGGTTCTTTCCTCCATGCTATTTTGATGGACATAGTAGTGCTGGAGATGTTCTTCCTCCATGCCTTTCTGTTATGGATATGGTACGGCTAGAGATGTGATTCCTCTATGCCTTGTGATATGTTTATGGTTTGGCTAGAGATGGTTTTCCTCTAGGCCCTGGATAGTATAGTTTGTTGCTGGAGTGGATGAGTTCCTCCATGCTTATGTTTGAGATTATAGAGAGTTTTACCTCGTCTTTTGAGTCCGAGTGGTTTCAGGACTTTGCAAGTTTCGGGACGAAACTTGTTTTTAGGGGGGTGAGATGTGAGAGCCTATCCTTTCGGACCGAGTTTTGGTCCTTAGCCGAGATTGGCTTTGGCCGAGATTGGTATTCCCGTACCCGCGGGCATGACTGCCGCCCCTGCGGGTTTCCACCCTTGTTGCTCAGGGAACCGCCCCTGCGGTTTCCGACGGATGCAACCGGTTTTGTTGACTCCTTTGACCCGTGCTTTACCCTTTGCTTACTTCTTTCTTTCCCTTGGCTGATCAAGGGTTTCATCTTCACTTCTCTTCCTCAGTGCTCACATCCTCCTTGCTTCTCCTTCACCCTTCTTGATCTTGTTCTTGATCTCTCTTGAGTTTGAAAGAGTTTTGGTGTGTGTGGTTGATGTTGGTTGATGAGCTGATGTGTATGCTGAGCTTGGAAGCCAACTACTGAGGGTGTGTACCCTGGTAGTCCATGCCATAAACGATGAGTGTTCGCCCTTGGTCTACACGGATCAAGGGCCCAGCTAACGCGTGAGATCTCTCCCTGCAGCCTAGGACCACAAAGGTGGTAAGTGTTCTTGCTTCTCCTTCTTTCTTTCCTTGTTTCTTTCTTCCTTAGCTTAGGGTTAGATTTATTGATCATAGGGTGATGATGGAATGTGTATGTTGTTGCATGTGTGTGACTTTGGAATGGAATTGAAGTGTTTTGATCACGTGAAGAGCCGAAGAGAAGCCGCGGGATCTCGTTCTGCACTGTCGCCGCCCCTGCGCCCGGAAGACACCGCCCCTGCGGAAGCCGTGCCGCAACGCCCGTGCCAGCGCCTTGCCTGCGCCCCTTGTCACCGCGCCTGCGGCTGCTCCCTGCCGCGCCTGCGGGTTACCTGTTCCGCTTATGCGTCCCTTGATCACGCAGGTGCGTCTTGTCCCGGGACTACCCATAGTTGGGTAGCCCCTTTCCTTTCCTAGTATGAGGGACTTAGTACCATGCTAGGTATCGGATGTTGATGAGTATGTTATAGATTTTCCGGTTACGGATTTGAGGTTTACGAGTTGGATATGATCCTTATGGATCCCTTGGGTCCAGGTGTGACCCCTTTGTGCGATAGGAGTTTGATATATATATGTATGCCTTGTATAGGCCGTGTTGTCCTCCAGTTTGGAGTGGACCTGAGTGAGAGCTGATCGTAGTGATACGACTTTTGGGATTCAGGTAAGTCCATAGGACTTACTTAGTTGCCATCCTTATATTGGATGTGTGCATGAGTGGTGCATGTGTTATCTGCTTTATAGCATGAGATATGATGATTACCGACCTATGGTATAGTGATTGCCCATTGTAGGGCTTGACAATTGTCCCTTTCATCCCTTTGGAGTCTGGGTGGTTCTTTGTGGTTGGGTCAGACTTGGTAAACGGTTGACCACTCTCCATTCCCTCAGGGTACACGGGTGAGTGAGACCAGGGACCACTCCAGCTGCCATGAGCACCCAAAGGCGAGGGTTATATTCCTCGTGTGATATATGTTCATATTGATATATATATATATATATATATATATATATATATATATATATACGAGTTGATTGCTGAACTTTATAAAGATAATGAACCGGGTAAATGTGTGATATCATGTTGACGTGTTTAGTATTATTTGATGTGTGTTTGTGTTCTGCATCTTCTTATATATGTGTATGGTTAGCTAACGGTTTTATACCGTGTTGTAGATCCTTTGCAGGTTAGGAGAGCTGCAGAGTGATCCAGAGGGGTGATCCGCTGAGGGCTCAGTACACCGGGATTATTATCGTGGGATATGAGATATTTGATGTATGGATATATGTTTCTTTTGTACTCAGCGGTACTTATGTACTACCTTTTGAGATTTATATATTAGTTTTATGTTTTGTATTTAATCTATTGGTGTCTTGTTTTAAGATTCAGTGAACTTGTTGTCAGGCTAGGGTCATGATCATTGTGAGATCCTAGCCCAATAGCACCTCGAGTTCTACGGATTTGGAGAGTTACGGTTTTGTTTATTCGTGCTCCTTATGGTGATATTGTACTCTGTTGGAAAATGTTTCCGAGAGAATCACTGTGTTACATGAATGCTAAAGGATTGATGTGAACACATGATGAACCATGTTGTGAGATGTGAAGTACAGTTGTTTCTTTCTTGTTTGCTTTATTAGGACATCCGAAGCTACGGGACAAACAAACATTTAGTCGTTCGGGTCACATTGTTATCAGTTGACAATGATAACTGTTGCTCTCTAGGTCACCATTTCTACCCAGGAGATATTTTTTTCACTCTCACTCTGGTGTTGCAGGGGATCGTTAGAGGAAAATTGGATCATTTGTATATATGTTTTGAGGTTTGAATACTAGATCTACTCTCACCACCCATATAATCTTCATGTTACCTCATAATTTTCCATATGGCTTTTGCATTCCTGTCGAGTCTTCAATGTTTAGAGCTGAATATGCAGGTTCAGTTTGCAGCGCCGTCGCAACAACCAAGACAAACACAACAACAAAAACACCAGGTTCCTCCTCGAAATTGGTCCCTGGATGTTGATTTCGAGATCGGCAAACCCCTGGGCAAAGGCAAATTCGGCCGATTCTATCTGGCTCGTGAAGTCAAGGTCTCTCTAAATCTATAAATTACTCCCGACTACCGTGTTTTATTGCTCCTTGAAGTTTCTGAATTATGCAGTAATTTTTGTTTGGTCTGAAATTTGGCTTTGGACAGAGCAAATATATAGTGGCATTGAAGATGATTTTCAAGGAGCAGATAGAGAAGTACAGGCTTCACGCTCAGCTAAGGAGGGAGCTTGAGATCCAAAAAAATTTCCACCACCCTAATGTTTTGCGCCTTCATGGTTGGTTCCATGACGAAGAGCGAATTATCTTGATTCTGGAATATGCTTTCCATGGCGATCTCTACACCATACTCAAGAACTCTGGTCATTTCCCTGAGAAGCAAGCTGCAACGGTGACAATCCTTTGCTTTTAGTAAAATATTTGTATGCTTCTTTTTATATACTGATTAAGTACGTGTTCTTGAAATAAGAAATAATGTAAAATTGCCTCACGTCCACGTTTTCCTGTTTTATTTGCTATTCAAGCTTAACTATGATAATCAACTTGTACTTCCAAAATATTTTTCATTGTTCATTGTGTAACTAAAGTCCATCTTTAACTACCCAGCCAATAAGGTTTACTCTGGCTTAGTATCACTTGGGAAGTGAGCACTCAATGTCAATCGATGAGTAAAAAGAATAGAAGTGAAAACACAAAGTTAGGATTTCAGTAAATGGAGTTATTTTGAAACTGATTGATAAACCATCTCTTCAGTCTCAATTTATCTTTGAAAACACAAAGTTAGGGTTTCAATGGCTAATTTTCAAACTTATACTCACACAAGCAGGTGGATTCTCACCCAACAAGATCTGGTATGTCTCTCAATGATCAAAATTTTTAAGTTATTTCACCCTTGAAAGTTTAGATGTATTTGACATTTAGTTTCCCCTATATTTGTCATCCACAACAAGAATTTCTGCTCTTTAATTTCGTCACTTGATGCGTGTAGGTCGAAAGATACAAAAAAACTAATGAGCGAGCAATGCATTCATTGGAGACGGTTATCTCAATGCCCTAAATTATATATCTTTAACATTATTGATGAAAAATTGGACTATATGTTGATACACTGACATATGGTTATTGTACAAGAATTTTATGGGTTGCTTATTTGAATCATAAATTATGAGGTGAAGTTGAAAAACACAATTGATAGTCCAATCGTGTTATGCCATGATTGTTGTCAGTGTCACTTTCTCATATTTGTAGGTTCTAAGGTGGAGTGATCTATTCCCTGCCTTGTAGTTGAAGACCAACTTTTGAGGGTATCATTTGTAGCATCTCAGGAGTCAGATATGGGTTTCTGGATGAAGGATTATGAAGATCATAGAAGGTATTTGTATGGCGGGGTTACCCATAAGGCTCTGTTCGTTGACGCTGCTGGTACTCTCGTTGCTCCTTCCCAGCCCATGGCTCAGGTTTCACTTTCTTCCTCTTTCAATTTCAATTTATTCTATATTTGATTATGATTATTATTAACACCGAGTTTGGGGGGTTTGTTTGTTTGTTTGTAGATTTACAAGCAGATTGGGGACAAGTATGGTGTGGAGTATTCAGAGGAAGAATAACTCAATAGATACCGTAGGGCTTATGAGAAGCCTTGGGGCATCTATTCCTTTTCAGCTGATCTGAGAATGGAAATTTAGGAATTGAGTTTTATTTGAATATGCAGATACGTGGTGGATTCCCTAATAAAAATTGTAAAGAAATTTCTTTCTTGTGTAAAACAACTTGGATGGTGTGGACTGATGCGAGTGACTATTGCATATCAGAATGAACTCTTAAGCTGTAATCATGGTTTATCTATGTGCTAAGATCTTATAGATACCATAGTTGTACTTGTAAGTAGGTAATTTAGGAAGGCATATTGTTTGCACAAGGCAATGTTTCTTTATCATTGAAATAAAAGATTTCTAGCCTGTTGCAGTGAAGGTTTTAGTAAGTGTTCATTCACAAGCTTATGTATTAGGTCTTGAGAAGGTAGTATGCCCTTCTCTTGTTAATTTCCTGTTATTTGTACTGTAAGATTATATATGTTTTGAATGTGAATTATGAGATGTTTGAAATCATTATATAAAACTCTCAAATTTTAAAAGTAGTGAGTGGTTTGAAGTTAAAGGCAAAAATTCAAGCTGAGTTAATCTTATTGACCCGAGGTTGTTTTAACAGTAGTGAACTGTTTGCAGGTTTCTTTGATGCACTTAGCAGATATCACCGAGATATGGATATTATGTAAATGTTTCTAAGTATTTTCTACGATATGTTAATCAGAGTTATAACTGTGGTGTTGGCCTATGCCTTAATATGTTTTATGTGCCTACTCTTTTCCTTTGAAATATCCTTTATTTTCATTTATTCTCTTTTTTTGAATTTGTTTCTATTAATCTAAGAAAGTTCTATATTTTGTTACTATAGTCCCCTGTAGATGGAAAACCAATGCTCCTGCGAAGGAATCGATTGAAATTCAGGTAAGAACATCTGTGAGCTATATCTTTGACTCTCTATCAATGCAATCTCAATCTATGAGCAATGCTTCTTGACATGCAGAAAAGAATTGGAGCTGATATAATCATGGCTCTTGATGATGTTGTGAAGACAACTACAACGATCCAAGTTGAAGAAGTTATTTATCGCACTCTTCGTTGGATAGATAGATGCATAGCAGGCAAGTAAAATAACGAAAAAAATGAATAAAATGTTCAGCCTTGGGTTCATTACACCTGTGGAGCCATTGGACTTTCAGCCTGCTCTTTATGGCTTTTACGCCATAACAGGTTGGTCGGGAGTCCTGACATAGACAATTGGCTCCGTGAAGCTAAAGAATCTACCATTGTCTTCTGGAATGATCATGTGGAACAACCGGTATGATTCTATCATGAATTTTCTTTAGAAAAATCCTAGCTGGTGGACTTCTTGCTTTATTTACACTGAATGTGGTTGATTTGTGTACATTCACTTGGGGTCGCAATATGCAATGTTTTCTGATTTTTGTTATGAGTTGGAAGTCACGACCCACAATGTTGCTCATAGTTTGCAACTCAATGATGTTTTTTTGTTAGGTAATTATTATATTTTACCATTCAATAGAGACTGAGATTCAGAAGCAAAACATAGTAGCATGCACATAAATTATAATAAATCCTTTCCTAAAATGATGAGCAAAAAGTATGGTGATCTCTTGAACATTCAGTGCTAAAGCATTATGTAGAATTTGACCTTGATTGTAGATTCCTTCAACCAAGTTACAGTATGCACTTTACTCGTTCAAAATGTTAGTGTGCTTTAACTTGAAAAGGAAGTTATAGATTACACTTTCCTCATTCTGTTAGAATATTGACCCATAAAAGCATTTCAATGGCTCCACTGCTTCTGTCCTACCTGTGGTATAATATGATACATCGTGCAAATATTTTATTATTTTGACGAAATCTAATTTTAATGTTTTCTCTGATTCTATCAATCAGGGATGAACTCTTTGAAACATTTAGAAAGAGGCATAAAGGAGTGATGGAAGCTGAAGAAGTGCAATTAACAGTAAATTCATTGCACAGGTATAGTGGATTGATTATGAAATTTGTTGCAGGTATAGTGGATTTTATAAGGGGATTTAAAGTGTTGGGGCTGCAATTGCGTGGCAATTGACGTGCATAGTATTTTGTTTCTGCTTGTTGTGTTGGCGGTAAAAGATGAAACACAGAATGAAGAGCAAGATTCTTTTGCTGTACCTAAAGCTGAGTTAACTGGATATGGGAATATTTATTGATTATATGTTCTAAGATTGATGATTAGCAGTTAGAGGAATAGAAAATAAGTTTTCAATGTTGTTATTTTTTATGTTATTATTATTTTTTTAGGTGAAAATCTGCTTTGCTGAGGTAAAGTTCAATTGGGTTACTTTGAAAAATTGTAAAAAGAAATGTATTGTCGAAGTTCTTGATCATTCTTTGATACGTAACTTATGCCGCTCTTTTTTGACCTTGAGGATTGAGTAAGAAATACATCTAATAAGAAAAAAGGTATTTTAAAGTTCAAAATTTCTCCTATGCTTGATTCCCAGGTCCTACTATTAAACAGTAGTTTAAATACAATTTTTATTCTGCTAATCAATGTATATTTTCATTCCTAATCAATCTTCCCGAATATGTCAAACTTGTTTATTATAATTACAATGAAGCTCGAACTGCGTAGCGGAAGCGCATGCTACGCACGTCGTTCCTAGTCAACATAAAAGCTAAGTCAAGCACATAATTCATCAAAGGCATGAACATGTTGGGTGGTATATGGTTGGTTTGTGCTCTCTTACTATCTCTACTCTCATCCTCGATATCATACTCTTCATCATCATACAAATCACTCCTAAAGGTCTTCTATTTACATGTAGCATGTAGACAATTCCAATTTTATCATTACTCAAAAAAACTTCTTTAAGTACAAAACTCTTAAGTGCCCGTTTGATTGGAGTGATGAAATGGAAACGGAATGAAATCGGTTAAGAGAAAGAATGAAAATGAAAATGATTTGATTACTTTCATGTGTAAAAAGACCTCCAAACAAACACAATTTTTTATTGATTCGAAATTATTCCGTTATCGAAAATGATTTCTAGTGATACCAAATGAGCCTAAAAAGTAAAAATACTCCAGTATAAAGTCTAAAGTGGGTAGTAAGCTACTGGACTTTCCTACAAGGATATATGATCTTTCAAATTTGTCATATTTCCTGGTTCACTTAACCAAACCTAACTCTAAATTTCATAAAATTTTAGTATATTCTATTTATTAAATTACCTAGGCACCTAGCTACTATCTAAGCTCTAAGTAGAATTAAATTACTCAAAAAGTCAAATTAAATGTCAGCTATATTTTAACATTAATTTCAACAAACTATTATCAATTTTGAGCAACATTGTTCTCAATGGACTTTGGCGGTATGCCAAAGATTAAAATTCTAATTTGTAATAGTATAGCTTCACTATATATGTGGTATTCTCTAGTCTAGTAGAAAATGTGAAATTACCTCGAATATCTATTCATGGCTAACTAAAATTTAATGCTTGTTATATAGAGATGAAACTCAATGCTATATCCAAATAATCATGTCATTATAAGTTTGAAATTATCAAGTTTTTTTAGTAACGTCATTTAGGGTCGGGTTTATTTTGAACTATTGGGTATTTTCAAGCCAGATTACTTCAAGTTAACGGTTTATTTCGGGTCATGTTATTTCAGTCCTCGGGTAATTTTGGATCGGTTATTTTAGTTTCAGGTTACTATCGGGATATTCTATTTGGGTATGATCGGGTTCATGTCATTTTCATGTTCGGCTTATGTTTTGCTATATCGGTGTCAAACTGGTTGGTTTCAATTATGCTCTTTTTTTTCAAATAATTCAGGCATCAAACGGATTTGGTTTTGGGTTATCGGGCTAGTTTCACGGGTCGGATCAAATATAATTTGGCTTCAACTTATTTCCATATTGACCAAACCCTACGATTAGGGTTGTGCAAACGGTCAGTACACCACGGTCCGGTCCGTTTTGATTTTTTTTTTTAAAAAAATATTTTGTATTGGTTAAAGAAGGTCCGGTCCAAACCCGAACCGAACCGCATCCGTGTAAGAGCCTTAGTTTTTGGACCGAGTTTACCTTAGCCGAGATTTGGCTTTGGCCGAGATTTGGTCTTAGCCGCCCCCGCGGGCTTGTGTGCCGCCCAAGCGGTTTCCGCTCCCGCGGCCCAAGGAACCGCTCCCGCGGTTTCTTGCGGCTGCAGCCGGTTTTATTGACCGGTTGACCGTGCTTTACCTTGCTTCCTTACTTCTTTCTTTCCTTGATGAGCAAGGGTTTCTTCTCCATTTCCCATTTCAGACCCCTACGTCCTCCTTGCTTCTTCTTCTTCTCTCCTTGACCTTGATCTTGATCTTCCTTGAGTTTGGAAGTGTTTTGGTGTGAGGATTGCTGATGTTGATGTTGTTGAATGTTGTGGCTGAGCTTGGAAGCCAGTTGAAGTGTAGTTTGGATCATCTTCTTGCCTAGACCAGCAGTAGGTAAGCTTCATTCTTCTTCTTCTCTTCTTTCTTTCTTTGATTCCATCTTCCTTAGCTTAGGATTAGATGATTTGGAGATAGATTGATGTTGGAATGTGTATGTGTATGTATGTACTTGATTTTGGAATAAAGAGGACGTGAATTGATCACGTGAAGAGGAGGAAGAGTCGCGGGATCACATTTTGCACTGTCGCTGCCCCCGCGCCTGGAAGCCGCCGCCCCTGCGGAAGCCGTGCCGTAGCGCCCACGCTGTGCCCGCTCCGTGCCTGCGTTGCCTGCGGACCTTGTCACCGCGCCTGCGGCTGAGCCTTGCCGCGCCTGCGGGTTGCCTGTTCCGCCCCTGCGTCTTTTCGTCACGCAGGTGCGTCTTGTCCCGGGTTTACCTAGAGTTGGGTAGATCCTTTCCTTTCCTAGTATGAGAGTTAGTAGCATGCTAGGTATATATGTTTGAGGTTAGTATCATATCGTTTATGCTAGTTATGGCTTTGAGGTTTATGAGTTAGGATATGATCCTTATGGATCCCTTGGGTCTAGGTGTGACCCTTTTGATGGATATGAGTTGATATTTTGTTATGCCTTGTTATTAGGCAGTTTTGTCCTCCAGATTGGAGTGGACCAAATTGAGAGTTGATCGTAGTGCGATTACTTCTGAGTTCGAGGTAAGTCCATAGGACTTACTTAGTTGCCATCCTTATATTGGATGTGTGCTTGAGTGGTGTGTGTTATATGCTTTATAGCATGTGTTATGATGATTACCGACCTATGGTATAGTGATTGCCCATTGTAGGGCTTGACAGTTGTCCCTTTTATCCCTTTGGAGTCTGGGCAGTTCTTTGTGGTTAGGTCAGACTTGGTAAACGGCTGGCCACTCCCCATTCCCCCAGGGTACACGGGTGGGTATGACCAAAGACCACTCCAGCTGCCATGAGCACCCAGAGGCGAGGGTTATATTCCTCGTGTCACCTATGTTCATATTGATATATATATTTATACGATTGAGTGACTGAACTTATTAAAGATAATTAACCGGGTAAATGTGTGACAGCATGTTTATATGTTATCATTCCTGAAGTGTGTTTGTGCTCTAGCATCTTCTTATATATGTGTATGGTTAGCTAACGGTTATATACCGTGTTGTAGATCCTTTGCACGTTAGGAGAGCTGCAGAGTGATCCAGAGTGGGTGATCCGCTGAGGGCTCCGTACATTGGGTCGATATCGGGGATATGGGATATTTTATATGTACAGTTTATGTTTTATTTGTACTCAGCGGTACTTATGTACTACCTTTTGATATATATATCAGTTTGATGTTTTGTATTTAATCTATATGTGCCTTGTTGTAAGATTCAGTGAACTTGTTGTCAGGCTAGGGTCAGGATCCATTGTGAGATCCTAGCCTAGTAGCACTCCGAGTCCTACGGATTCGGGGTGTTACAATCCGTGCTCTTTTCAAAAAGTGTTAGCAAACAGTCCGGATCGGACTAGAACATTACAGTCTAGTACCGGATCCGATAATTACGGTCCAAAACCGGACCATAATTTCCGGTCTAGTCCGGTCCAAATCTGAACACTCCTACATTCAATGCAAAGCAACCACAAGTACGACGACATAAAAAATAGATCATCTTTACTTGATTCATAAAAGACTTGTCGAAACACATGTAAACGCATTACTAAGAGTAGAAGTACAGAAAAATAGCATAAGCAACAACCAATCTACTTATTATAGACATGAACTCATGGCCTTACAACTACTGTTTCTTTTCCTTGCTTCAAAGTACTAACTCTATGGTACAATCCTAAACTTTAAAACTATACACATGCTTCCCAACATGTATTTGCCTTCCTCATCTCCACTATTTTACAAAAAGATTTCTACTCTTACAAACACAAACTTACTTGCAGTACAATCTAAACCAGACATGACCTCTACAAGCTTCCACCTAAGAAGCAGTTGCTGCCTCCCGAGCTTCCGCCTCCAAAAGCCAAACCCCGAACAAGAAACCTCACGCTCCGGCTTACAACAACATCCATGATCTCGAGACATTCTTGGAAGTCCGCCTCACTTTGTAAAAACACCCACTCGTCCTCGTCGTCTAAATACTTGAGTTGAAACGTCATTGGCTGCAATTTGAACCTCTTTGCAACTTCTTCATAAAGACATAGATAGCCAACTTTTAGTTCAAATTTGAAACGTATTATATCTTCTTTGTATGTTGCCTTCACAACCATTTTAGTAGCGGAATCTTCAGTTCTCACTCCGATTTTGGGACACTTCTTGACAAATGTTTGAGAGCTTGACATGGAACTGGAATTGGAACCGTTTGATGAGTCTTTCATACTAAAAGATGTAGTGTAAGAGCCTAAGTCTTTCGGACCGAGATTGGACCTTAGCCGAGATTGGCTTTGGCCGAGATTGGCCTTTCCGCACCCGCGGGCACGATTGCCGTCCCTGCGGGTTTCCGCCCCTGCGGCTCAGGGAATCGCCCCTGCGGTTTCCGGCGGCTGCAGCCGGTTTTGTTGACTCCTTTGACCCGTGCTTTACCCTTTGCTTACTTCTTTCCTTTCCTTGCTGAGCAAGGGCTACCTTCTTCACTTCTCTTTTCCAGCCCCTACGTCCTCCTTGCTTCTCCTTCACCCTTCTTGATCTTGTTCTTGATCTCTCTTGAGTTTGGAAGAGTTTTGGTGTGTGTGGTTGATGTTGGTTGATGATGTGCTTAGCTGCTGAGCTTGTGAAGCCAGCTGAGTTTGTGCTCTTGTTTTGCCTAGACCTTCAGTAGTGGTAAGTGTTCTTGCTTCTCCTTCTTTCTTTCCTTGATTCCATCCTCTTAGCTTAGGTTTAGATGTATGTGTATGTAGATTAATGTTGGAATGTGTATGTATATGTATGTGTGTGGTTTTGGATGAGAGAAGACGTGATTTGATCACGTGAAGAGCCGAAAAGAAGTTGCGGGATCACGTTCTGCACAGACGCCGCACCTGCGCCTAGAAGCCGCCGCCCCTGCGGAAGCCGTGCCGTAGCGCCCACGCCAGCGCCTTGCCTGCGTCCCGTGTCACCGTGCCTGCGGCTGATCCCTGCCGCGCCTGCGGGTTGTCTACTCCGCTCCTGCGTCCCATGATTACGCAGGTGCGTCTTGTCCTGGGACTACCCATAGTTGGGTAGCTCCTTTCCTTTCCTAGTACGAGGGAACTAGTACCATGCTAGGTGTCGGATGTTGATGAGTATGATATAGATATGCCGGTTAGGGCTTTGAGGTTTACGAGTTGGATTTGATCCTTTTGGATCCCTTGGGTCTAGGTGTGACCCTTTGTGTGATAGTAGATTGATATGTATATATGTATGCCTTGTATAGGCCGTGTTGTCCTCCAGATTGGAGTGGACGTATCTGAGAGTTGATCGTAGTTGGGATTACTTCCGAGACTGAGATAAGTCCATAGGACTTACTTAGCTGCCATCTCTATATTGGATGTTGCATGAGTGGTGTATGCTTATGCTTGATAGTATGTGCTATGATGTTTACCGACCTATGGTATTGTGACTGCCCATTGTAGGGCTGTGACAGCTTTGCCCTTGTCATCCCGCGTGGAGACAGGGAGGTTCTCTGCGGACAGGCCATATATGGAAGTGGGACGGGCACTTGCTCCACTCCCATAGGGTACACGGGAAGTGTGACCAGATCACCACTCCAGCTGGCAACATCCCCGAGAGGCGAGGGTTATATTCCTCTTGTCACA
Source organism: Fagopyrum tataricum (assembly GCA_002319775.1). Lineage (NCBI taxonomy): Eukaryota > Viridiplantae > Streptophyta > Magnoliopsida > Caryophyllales > Polygonaceae > Fagopyrum > Fagopyrum tataricum. Next base: position 29,674,477 of record CM008283.1, on the reverse strand, counting down.
TATGTTCATATTGATATTTATTTATATACGATTCGTGTGTTGGACCATTTATATAAAGATAATGAACCGGGTAAATGTGTAATATCATGTTGAAGTGTTTAGTATTTCTGATATGTGATTGTACTTATGCTCATTCTTTATATGTGTATGATTAGCTAACGGTTTCATACCGTGTTGTAGATCTTTGCAGGTTAGGAGAACTGCAGAGTGATCCAGAGAGGGTGATCCGCTGAGGGCTCCGTACACTGAGATTATTATCGTGCGATATGGGATATTTGATGTACGGATATATGTTTCTTTTGTACTCAACGGTACTTATGTATTACCTTTTGAGATTTATGTATCAGTTTTACGTTTTGTATTTAATCTATCGGTGCCTTGTTGTAAGATTCAGTGAACTTGTTGTCAGCCTAGGGTCAGGATCCATTGTGAGATCCTAGCCCAGTAGCACCTCGAGTCCTACGGACTTGGGGTGTTACAAAGTTGGTATCAGAGCCCAGGTTGACAACAATGGCACTTGAAATCTGCGATAAAGGTCGAATAGATAAATAAACAGAACCCGAAAGGGGTCTGACTTTTCAAAAGATTTTGGTTTTGAGATGAGTACAAAGTGATTTGGGATATCGTGTACGTGAGCCATCACCCCTCTTAAGATCTCGACAGTATAGGTATATATATATATATAGATAGATAATATCTGATGTGATGTTGTGATATATATATCTATACATATGACATATATATAGCCTTCTGAATTAGGTTACGTCCTCTGCAGATGGTTCAAACTAGAGCCTTACCTGCAGCTAGACGAGGTAGAGGTAGACCCCCTCTAGGTAGAGGACGTGGTAGGACTTCCGCTGTTGATCCACGTGCAGCGGAAGAGGTTCACGAGGATGTTGCTGAGAGTGTCGTTCCTGAGAATGGGAACGGCGTAGCTAGGAGACAAGGTCCACAGCAAGTCCAGTCAAATGACTTGGATTATGTCTCCATGGTAGGACCTGAGTTCCGTGAGTATATTCGGCGAGTGGAGGAGGTTGCCAGAGCAGGTAGACCTATCCCAGATCTTCCAGTACATGAGGGATCATTTGAGAGATCCCATGAGGTTACACAGGTGCCAGCTGTACCGGCACTTGCTGCTGAGATTGCTAGAGTTTTAGAGGAGCATCGAGGGCCTCGACCAGACAGTTGGTTGAAGGCATTTCATCATATAGGAGTACCCCCTTTCTCTGGAAAGGTGGGGTTGGAGGTGGAGCTTTGGATAGGACACGTAGACTCAGCCCTGAAGTCTATTAGGTGTCCGGCAGACAGACAGATAGAGTTGGTTTAGAGTCTGTTCAGAGACTTGGCATAGCACTGGTGGAGGTCTGTACGAGTGCAGGTCACCAGTTATGAGCAGTTGCGGACGATGATCAGAGATCGTTTCTGCCCTGCCTCATTAAGGAGGGAGAAACTGCGGGATTTTGTAGAGGCTGGGTTCGTGGATGTACCAGTCTCTAAGGCTATCAGGAGATTTCAGGAGGAGCTGGCATTGCTGGGATCAGCTGCCCCTTCTGTAGATCAACATGTATATTTGTTTTCCCGACGACTGATGGATGTCACCCGGGCCTATATGGCGGGATTTCATTGTGAGTCCTTGATGGACTACCAGGACAGAGCCGCCGATTATGAGCGAGAGCGGGTTAGTCAGAGGAGAGCTTCTCAGACCGGAGGGTCTGAGAAGAGACAACATACTGGGCAAGCCAGTGGTACTACTGGAGCTGCTAGTGCATGGCGAGACTAGAGTCGCCAGAGTCATCCCTCATCTGCACCCGTTACAGATAAGGAACGACAGTGCTACAACTGTGAAGGGTATGGACATATACGATCAGAGTGTACGAGGCAGACAGTGATTTGTTACATATGTGGTGGACGAGGACACAGAGCTGTCTTTTGTAGACAGGGTGGAGCATCGTCTCAGCCAGGGTTCTATTCCTGCTAGTGTAGCTGGGGGTGGACAGAGACCACCTCAACAGCAGCAGACACAGGGACAACAGAGAGTCCCAGATCATCCTACTACTCAGGGAGCTGCTCCTGGGTCGAGTAGAGGACGAGGTCGTGGCGGGAATGCTACTGATACCAGAGGAGCTCAGGATAGAGTCTTTTGAGCTGAGGAATGCAGAGGAGCCAGCTGCACCGATTGTTACAGGTACCATTCTGATTCATTGTTTACCTGTTAGAGTTTTATTTGATTGGGTGCTACACACTCTTTTTATATCTGATGCCTGTGTTGAGCGTATGAGTTTAGTACAACTGAAGGGACACCCTTCAGTAGCGGGTTACCCGATGGTAGTAGGGTCATAGGTACCCATGAGATTTTTTTTTTGTTTGTTTGTCCCATTTGTGTAGGGACCTGTGTATTATCCGTTGATCTGGTTATCATGCCGTTGGTGCATGAGTATGCTGTTTTAGGTATGGATTCGTTGGACAGGCATCAAGCTGTATGAGATGTAGGTTGGAGGACTGTCACCCTCTCTACCAAGTTAGGACAGATAGAGGTTTTCCGAGGTTAGGACCTTGGAAAATCAGGTATGGTTATCAGTGCGATACGGACAGCTAGATTTATTGCACAGGGTTGCGAGGCCTTCTGGTGTTATGCCATGAAGGAGGGGGAGAGTCCAGCTGTAGAGGACATCCCAGTTGTTTGTGAGTTCACAGATGTGTTAGCTTGCCGCCTCAGAGGAGTGTGGATTTTGGGATTGAGTTAGAGCCTGGTACGAGACCCATCTCGAAGGCCCCATACCGGATGGCGCCTGTCGAGATGCTGGAGCTGAAGAAGCAACTTGAGGAGCTGGCTGAGAAGGGCTTCATTCGCCCTAGTGTGTCCCCATGGGGAGCATCTGTCCTCTTCGTAAGGAAGAAGGACGGATCACTGAGGTTATGTATAGATTACAGAGAACTGAACAAGTTGACCATCAAGAACAAGTATCCACTGCCTTGTATCGATGATTTGTTAGATCAGCTTCAGGGAGCGATTGTATTTTCCAGGATTGACCTACGCTCAAGATATCACCAGCTGAGGGTGAGAGAACAGGATGTGCACAGAACAACATTCCGGACCAGATATGGCCACTACGAGTTTGTAGTGATGCCATTTGGGCTTACGAATGCCCCAGTCATCTTTATAGAGTTGATGAACAGTATCTTCATCGACTTCCTGGATCAGTTTGTGGTGGTTTTCATTGATGACATTCTAGTATACTCTCGAAGTGGAGAGGAGCATGCAGGACATCTGAGGACTGTATTGCAGGTTTTGCGAGATAGAAAACTTTATGCTAAGTTCTCTAAGTGTGAGTTCTGGATGCCAGAGGTAGCATTCCTGGGTCATGTGGTTTTAGCTGAAGGAATCAAGGTGGATCCGGCCAAGATTGAGGCAGTAGCAGCATGGACTACACCAACAAGTTAGATACACCAGTAGGATCACCGAGTAGGTCTTGGTACTACCTTGGTGAGTGTTATGTGCTTATATGCTTATATGTTATGATGTGTTTATTTTCATACTAGCTCTGATGTGATTATGATCTTATTTTGTGCTAGTATGATTACTGGTTATAGCGGGAGATGGTTCTTTCCTCCATGCTATGGTGATATGATAGGTTTAGCTGGAGATGGATCTTTCCTCCATGCTACTTTGATGGACATAGTAGTGCTTGAGATGTATTTCCTCCATGCCTTTCTGTTATGGTTATGATCCAGCTAGAGATGTGATTCCTCTATGCCTTGTGATATGTTTAAGGTTTAGCTAGAGACGGTTTTCCTCTAGGCTTTGGATAGTGTTTTGATTGCTGGAGTTGATGAGTTCCTCCATGCTTATGTTGAGGTTATAGAGAGTTTTACCTCGGCTTTTAGAATCCGAGTGGTTTCAGGACTTTGCAAGTTTCGGGACGAAACTTGTTTTTAGGGGGGTGAGATGTAAGAGCCTTAGTCTTTCGGACCGAGATTTGACCTTAGCCGAGATTGGCTTTGGCCGAGTTTAGCCTTTCTGCACCAGCGGGCATGACTGCCGCCCTTGCGGGTTTCCGCCCCTGCTGCTCAGGAAACCGCCCCTGATGAGGCTACACTCCCATGTAGCCTCATCGATCAAGTCCTCGTCTCGACCACTGTATCCTCAACATAGGAATGTCCTTCGAACGCAGGCGTCTCATACCTCGTTCTAGGACTGCAATAGGGTGCTCAACAAATGTGTGGTCCGGCTCAACCACCAAATCATCATAACTCACGATGTGTCTCGGATCTGGTATGTACTCCCTCAGCTGAGACACATGAAATACAGGGTGAACACCCTCTAGTCTCGGAGGCAAATCTAATCTGTATGCTGCGCTCCCAACCCGATCCAGAATATCGAACGGTCCGACATATCGGGGGCTCAACTTCCCCTTAATGCCAAATCGCCTAACACCTCGTGTCGGGGACACTCTCAGCCACACATGGGCTCCAACCCTGAACTCTAGAGGTCTACGCCTCCTATCAGCATAAGACTTCTGACGGCTCTGCGCAGTCAGCATACGCTCTCTAATCAATGCTACTCGAGCCATAACATCCTGAATCTGATCAGGTGCTAAACCACTAACACTGCTCTGTTCATCCCAGCATAACCCGTACATCATCTCTGTCCATACAGTGCCTCGTATGGGGCCATCCCAATAGATGCATGCCAGCTGTTGTTGTATGAGAACTCAACAAGTGGGAGATGATCTGTCCACACTTGTCCCCAATCCAACACACAAGCTCGCAACATATCTTCCAGGGTCTGAATGGTCCTCTCTGACTGACCATCTGTCTGAGGGTGGAACGCAGTAGTAAAGTGCAACATATCCCCAAAGTAGTCTGAATCTGCTGCCAGAATCTCGAGGTAAATCGTCCATCTCTATCTGAGACAATCGTCCTCGGTACACCATGGAGTCTCACTATCTGCCTAGTGTACTCCTCAGCTAATCTACTCACCGGCCACGTCTCCCTAATAGGAATGTAACGTGCCGTCTTCGTCAATCTGTCCACTATGACCCAGATGGCATCAAAACTCCGGCTCAACCTTAGCCCCGTCACAAAATCCATGGTGACGTCCTCCCACTTCCTCTGTGGAATAAGAAATGGATGGAGCTCACCTCCAGGTCTGCTATGCTCTATCTTGACCTGCTGACAGGTCGCACACTGTGCCACAAATCTGGTCACATCGGGCTTCAGCCCTCCCCACCAATATACACGTCTCAAGTCCTGATACATCTTACTCGTACCTGGATGTACAAAGTAAGGTGTACAGTGAGCCTCCTGTAAAATCCTATGTCTTAGCTCTATATCAGCAGGTATACAAACGCGACCCCGGCATCTTAAAACTCCATTTGCTCCTTGCAGGAACTGTGGTGCCTCATCCCGAGACATCCTATCTCGTATCCTCATCAATGTCGGGCAGGTCTCCTGCTTCTGTTGGATCTCACCCAACAGATCAGGAAGGACCTCTAAAGTACGCAGCTGGGCATCCTCATCAGGAAACTGGATGTCCAACTCTAACCAGATCAGATCTCTTTGCAACTGATGCTGAACTGTCAATCTCGCAATCGCCTGCTCTCGAGGCGTCTTCCTGCTGAGGGCGTCGGCGACAACGTTCGCCTTCCCTGGATGATACAGGATCTCTAAATCAAAGTCCTTGATCAGCTCAAGCCACCTACGCTGGCGGATATTCAATTCCCGCTGCGTGAAAATATACTTCAGACTCTTATGGTCTGTGAAGATCTGACATGTAGCACCATACAGGTAATGTTTCCAGATCTTCAGTGCATGAACTACCGCTGCCAACTCCAGATCATGAGTCGGGTAGTTCTCCTCATACGTCTTCAACTGTCCAGACGCATATGCTATCACTCTGCCCCGCTGCATCAATACACATCCCAAGCTTAGCTTGGATGCATCACTGTATATCACGAAATCCTCAGTACCCTCTGGCTGTCCCAAAATAGGAGCAGAAGTCAAACGCCTCTTCAACTCCTCAAAACTCTGCATGCACTGATCAGACCACACAAATTTGGTAGTCTTCCTCAGCAAACTCGTCAGTGGACGGGCAATCATAGGAAATCTCTCCACGAAGCGTCTGTAATAACCGGCTAGGCCAAGGAAACTACGTACTTCCTTGACGTTCGTCGGTGTAGTCCATGCTGCTACTGCCTCTATCTTTGCTGGATCCACCTTGATCCCTTCAGCTGAAACCACATGACCCAGGAATGCTACCTCTGGCATCCAGAATCACACTTAGATAACTTATCATAAAGTTCTCTATCCCGCAAAACCTACAATACAGTCCTCAGATGTCCTGCGTGTTCCTCTCTGCTGCGAGAGTATACTAGAATGTCATCAATGAAAACCACCACAAACTAATCCAGGAAGTCGATGAAGATATTGTTCATCAACTCCATAAAGACAGCTGGGGCATTCGTAAGCCCAAATGGCATCACTACAAACTTGTAGTGGCCATATCTGGTCCAGAATGTTGTCCTGTGCACATCCTGCTCTCTCACCCTCAGCTGGTGATACCCGGAACGCAAGTCAATCCTGGAGAACACAGTCGCTCCCTGTAGCTGATCTAACAAATCATCAATACGAGGCAGTGGATACTTGTTCTTGATGGTCACCTTGTTCAGCTCTCTGTAATCTATACATAACCTCAGTGATCCGTCCTTCTTCCGTACGAAAAGGACAGGTGCTCCCCATGGGGACACGCTAGGGCGAATGAAGCCCTTCTCAGCCAACTCCTCGAGTTGCTTCTTCAGCTCCAGCATCACGACAGGCGCCATCCGGTATGGGGCCTTCGAGATGGGACTCGTACCAGGCTCTAACTCAATCCCAAAATCCACACTCCTTTGAGACGGCAAGCTGGACGGCTCAACAAACACATCTGTGAACTCACAAACAACTGGGATGTCCTCTACAGCTGGACTCTCCCCCTCCTTCATGGCATAACACCAGAAGGCCTCGCAACCCTGTGCAATCAATCTCGTTGCCTGTATAGCACTAATAACCGTACTTGTCTTTCCAAGGTCCCAACCTCGGAAAACCTCTATCTGGCCTAACTCGGTAGAGAGGGTAACAGTCCTCCTACCTATATCTAGGACTGCAGAGTGTCTATCCATCCAGTCCATACCTAAAATGACTTCTTCATGCTCTAATGGCATAACAAAGAAGTCAACTAGTAACACACGGGTCCCTACAGAAATGGGACCACCGTGAATCTCACGGGTACCTCTGACCCTACCACCATCGGGTAACCCTATAATAAAGGGCATCCCCTCAACTGTATCTAACCCAAGACGCTCTACACAGGCATCAAAAATAAAAGAGTGCGTAGCACCATTATCAAATAAAACTCTAATAGGTAAACTATGAATCAGAATGGTACTTGTAGCAGTAGGTGCAGCTGGCCCCTCTGCACTCCTCAGCTCAAAAACACGACCCTGTGGGCCTCTGGTATCAGTGGTGCTCCCACCACGACCTCTGCCTCTACTCGGCCCAAGAGCAGATCCCTGAGTCGTAGGGCGATCTGGGACTCTCTGTTGTCCTTGTATCTGTTGTTGCTGCTGAGGTGGCCTCTGCCCACCTCCCGCTACACTAGCAGGAGAAGAACCCTGTTGTCCCTGTATCTGTTTATTTATCTATTCGAACTTTATCACAGATTACAAGTGTCATTGTTGTCAACCTGGCCTCTGATACAAACTTTGTAACACCCCAAATCCGTAGGACTCGAGGTGCTACTGGGCTAGGATCTCACAATGGATCCTGACCCTAGCCTGACAACAATTTAACTGATCTTACAACAAGGCACATATAAATTAAAACAAAACAAGAAACTGATATATATATATATATATATATATATATATATATAAATCACAAAAGGTTATACAGAGTACTACTGAGTACAAACAAAACATAACGAATATATACAAGATCAAAAGATCCCAAACCCACGAGGACGACCTAGTGTACGAAGCCCTCAGCAGATCACCATCTCTGGATCAATCTGCAGTTCTCCTAACCTGCGAGGGATCTACAACACGGTATAAAACCGTTAGCTAACCATACATATATATAAGATGAACATAAGCACAATCATATATCAAGAATATTAAACACCTCATCATGATATCACGCATTTACCCATTTTATAATCTTTATAAATATAGTCCAACACTCAAATCGTATATATAAGGATATCAATATGAATATATGTGACACGAGGAATATAACCCTCGCCTCCCGGTGCTAATGCCAACTGGAGTGGTGATGCGGTCACCAACCCCGTATACCCGATGGGAGTGGGGAAAGCCTGCCCCACAATCCAGGACTAACCTGCCCGTAGAGAACCTCCAGTCTCCCAGCGGGATGAAAGGATAGTTGTCACGCCCTACAATGGGCAGTCACTAAACCATAGGTCGGTAATAACAGTATCACATACTACCAAGCATAAACATGCACCACTCATGCAACATCTAATATAGAGATGGCAGCTAAGTAAGTCCTATGGACTTACCTCAGTCTCGGAAGTAATCCCAACTATGATCAACTCTCAGATACGTCCACTCCAATCTGGAGGACAACATGGCCTGCGTGATCAAGGGACGCAAGAGCGGAGTAGACAACCCGCAGGCGCGACAGGGATCAGCCGCATGCGCGGTGACACGGGACGCAGGCAACGCAGGCAAGGCGCTGGCGCTGCGGCACGGCTTCCGCAGGGGCGGCGGCTTCTAGGCGCGGGGCGGCGTCTGTGCACGCGGCTTCTCTTTGGCTCTTCACGTGATCAAATCACGTCTCCACAGCTGTGATCATCCAAGGAAGTACAGAACCTACTCTCAGCTGGCCTCTGAAGCTCAGCAACATACACACAATATCCAGCAACACCAAGCCACACCAAACTCTAGCAAACTCCAAGAGATTCTCAAGCAAGATCAAGGGAAGGGATGAAGAAGCAAGAAGGACGTAGGAAGGGCTGGAGTGGAATAGGAAGTGAAGTGAAACTCTTGCTCAGCAAGGTAAGAAGTAAGGGAAAGGTAAAGCACGGGTCAAAGGAGTCAACAAAACCGGCTGCTGTTGCCGGAAACCGCAGGGGCGGTTCCCTGAGCCGCAGGGGCGGCAGTCATGCTCGCGGGTGCAAAAAGGCTAAACTCGGCCAAAGCCAATCTCGGCTAAGGTCAAATCTCGGTCCGAAAGACTAAGGCTCTTACATCCCGCGTGGAGACAGGGAGGTTCTCTGCGGACAGGCCAGATATGGAAGTGGGACGGGCACTTGCTCCACTCCCATAGGGTACACGGGAAGTGTGACCAGATCACCACTCCAGCTGGCAACATCCCCGAGAGGCGAGGGTTATATTCCTCTTGTCACATATGTTCATATTGATATTTATTTATATACGATTCGTGTGTTGGACCATTTATATAAAGATAATGAACCGGTTAAATGTGTAATATCATGTTGAAGTGTTTAGTATTTCTGATATGTGATTGTACTTATGCTCATTCTTTATATGTGTATGATTAGCTAACGGTTTCATACCGTGTTGTAGATCTTTGCAGGTTAGGAGAACTGCAGAGTGATCCAGAGAGGGTGATCCGCTGAGGGCTCCATACACTGGGATTATTATCGTGGGATATGGGATATTTGATGTACGGATATATGTTTCTTTTGTACTCAGCGGTACTTATGTATTACCTTTTGAGATTTATGTATCAGTTTTACGTTTTGTATTTAATCTATCGGTGCCTTGTTGTAAGATTCAGTGAACTTGTTGTCAGGCTAGGGTCAGGATCCATTGTGAGATCCTAGCCCAGTAGCACCTCGAGTTCTACGGACTTGGGGTGTTACATGTAGGTTGCTGGTGTTCAATAATCGCATCATTTTCCTACATCACTTGATCCATTGACTTTTACCTACCTATAATAGACCTTGAAAGATGGAAAGCATATAAAATTCAGTTTCCATTAATAATCTCATACTAAAAGTGTGTTTAGTTTGAGATTGTAGTTTTGGTTTGGAGATTGAAGTTATTGTTTTGGAGAATCTCCTCTCACAACCACAACTACAACCACACTCATAACAACGACCACATATCTTATAAACTAAACACACCTAATTTATATTAGATGTATGCTTGTGGTTTGGAATGAAATGAGACTATAAAATAAATTTCCTATCTTGAGAGTGAATATTCTCCAAAACAACAACCACAACCACAACCACAATTTCCAAAACAACAATCATAATCTCATACCAAAAACACACTCAATTTGTATGGGATTAAAATCAAATCTATAAAACAACAAAAATAAATGCAATACTAAACATGGAAACACATTGTATTTATCACTTACCTTTTTACCGGACAATATCTCATTGTCAAACAAACTTCGATGGTTGTTGGCATTGCTTGTAAGATGCGAGCCCACACTAATCATAGAGTTGTTGTCTATACGACCATATAAAGTATGCAAAGTTTGGGAAGGTTGTATCTCGGATACAAATCGGCTTCCATCTAAACGTCTGTACTGGTTATCTTCAAATTTGATTGAAGAGATTTCAACATCAAGTGAATTGCATATAGGTGCAATTGCCTCATCTAGTGTAGTTGACTCCATATATCTACCATTTCCGATTTTGTTTGGATCTCCTATGATTTTTTGAGGATTAAGCTCTTGTCTGATGGAGATTGTTGCCACAATCTCACTAGTGTCAAACTTCAATCCCCTTCCACCCCCTCAACGGAATCAAGCACGGTATGAATTTTCTTCAACGAATGATTAACCTTGTTTATTTTCCGGGATGGCCATCGAGAGATTCCGTGTTGTCTGCATATCCTCTTTAGTGTATTGGAACATACGGCAAAAATAATGGAAGTTCATATTGTGTCAACAATCTCACCACTTAAGGGACTGTCAAATATACAACAGGTTTTGGATATTACCTTCTTCTACCAATAAAAAATATGTGACATTTTTCTCAAAAGAAAAAAAGGGAATGTGACATGAAAAATAAAGGTAAAATGCAATGTTATTCGAAATTCATATTTTATCTCCAACATATACTACTCAGATTCTATATAGAGATGGACAAAATGCAACATAGTTTGAAAATTATATTGTGTCGACGACACCAACCTTCCAAGCTTTGTTCACACCTAGTGTCAATCGGCAGATATTTTCAAGCATTTCTTTCGAGATGTGGGTATCCGCAATATCCATGGATTGTTAAGGAATTATTTTATCTAAATATATGTTACTTTGTGTATAGTGACTTTCTTTCCTTTGGTTTATGTTGTTAGTTCCTTGTATACTCTAAAGACAATATAAGGCTTTTAGGGAATATAGAGATCCCGTTCTACACTTCTTGTAAATTTGAATATGTATTTCAAAATCTTACCACCAAGGTTCTTTGCAGCATCCTTAAGGCTCCCGACAAAGTACTGTTGAAGTATAGTTAAACTTACAATCTTCTCAGCTGCATTACACTTCTTCTCATTTGGTCTTTGCGGAATTTTCATTCAAAAAATATCATATGATTAAAAAGATGAAATACTTGAGAATATATGCTTACAACATACATATATTCTCTTACTTATGCTCCATATTTGCCATATGTGGTAACTCTTTCAAATGCAGATCAACAACAATAGATACTTGAGAGTATATACTTACAACATATTTAACTGCAACATGATCCTTCCCCTTATAAAGCCTTGCGATCTGCAAATGTATAGAGAATCACTAGTTTAATAAGCAAATATTTTTTCTTAAATAATTAGTTGACAAGTTCCATGAAATAAGCATTTTGGAACCTCAAATACCGCGATATCTAACTTGTGGATGAACTAAAAATCTATTAAAATATCTAGGATTCATCTTGAGAAATAAGATGGACAATATTGTAACAAAGTCCAACATTTTCAATAGTGGAAGTTTATTGTCGTATGTAAATTTGTTTTAGTGGCGTGCATTCACGGAATCATATTTCATTAGAATGGTTAGACAATTAAGACCATAAAATAAAACAAGAGATTTGACAAGTTCATAATAGGAAGAAAAAGTAAAGAACGATAGATAGATGATTCACTTAAATCACACTGTTCCATTCACAACCGCAACTATAGGCATGAGTATTATATGGATCTAGATCACATGACATAGAATAGAAGGGGAAAACCTTATATATCCAGGGATTGACTCGATGATGTACTTCCTCTATTAGTGAACCACGTACATCAACTGATGCAACTTGATCTTAGTAAACAACATCTTATAATTGCAGGAATATCTGAAGTTTACCTAAAACAATAAGGTTTATAGGAATCCTAACAATTTCTTCTCTTTTCCACCCAATAGCATTGTAAACAACAAAAACCTACCATTAAAAAATAGCACATGAAGAAGATCTCATATAAATAGACATGATTACTAGATTTCAAGAATTAAGGGAATGTGAAACAGAGTAGAGAATACTATTTTACTAAACTTTTTTCCTTGGAGAAATCACCTTCTGATGGAGGGCAGTAACTTATATTGAGAAGCAGACACTGGACAATTGGGAGGAACAAAAATAAATTCATTTTGATTATGCAAGAAATGAGGGATGCTATTGGAATCTCTAATTAACATGAGTAATAGACAACTTCAATATAATTACAAGCATGCTATGTAATCAAGTTTAACTAATTATGAACTACTACCTTGTCACAAAAATCATTAATTTATTGGTGACATATGTTACGGAATCAAATGTATATTTAGAACTAATAATTAAAAATTTTCTCCTAGAAAATCAACATGCCATCATGTGAGCATCTAGGGAATCCAGATACTCTTATGGCTTATCACTACTTGCTGAAATTTCGCAGCTGAATTTTGACAGACAACTGATGGATTAGATTTAAGCAAGTAACCAATTGAGGATAAAACCAACATCTTGACACAAAAATAATTTAGCAGATAATATGTTCAAATAGAAAAGGAAAACAAGTTCAAATTATTGCAGAGAAAGTTCTTGTATACCTCTGCATAACCCATTGAAAGTATTTTTTTTTTTGCGTAATCATCTGCAATATGCTGCTTTGAGGTTCCACTGAATGCATCATGATGTTGTGCTATAGATAATACATGTTCTAGTAAATCATGCCCAAACGAAAGCAAAATCTGATTGAACATTGTTGAGACTAGAAATACAATCAGTAAGTGAGATTCATGGGGCGGTTACCTCTAAATAAGTGAGCTTTAAGTTAGAAGAAGATGAAGAATTTGCACTGCTAGCTGGAAGATTACTGTCACTTGACCAAATATCCTAATGTTTCAAATCTATAAAACAACAAAAACAAATGTAATACTAAACATGTAAACACATTGTGTTGATCACTTACCTTTTTACCGGGTAATATCTTGTTGTAAAACAAACTCTAATTATCATTGACATTGCTTGGAAGATACGAGCCCACACTAATCGTAGACTTGTTGTCTATATGACAATATAAAGTATGCAAATTTTGGGAAGGTTGTATCTCGGATACGAACTGGCTTCCATATGAACGTTTGTACTGGTTATCTTCAAATTTGATTGAAGAGATTTCACCATCAAGTGAATTGAATATAGGTGCAACTGTCTCATCTAGTGTAGTTGACTCCATAATCTACAATTCTCGATTTTGTTTGAATCTCCTAGGATTTATTGAGAATTAAGCTCTTGTCTGATGGAGCATGTTGCCACAATCTCACCAATTATTGGGTCAAACTTCAGTCCTCCTTCCACCCCTTTTTACGGAATCAAGCACGGTCTGGATTTTCTTCAACGAACGATTAACCTTGTTTATCTTCCGTGATGGCCATCGAAAAATTACATGTTGTCTGCATATTCTCTTGAGTGTAGTGGGGCATACTGCAAAAATAATGGAAGTTTGATTACAGGACAAAATATTGTTCCCTGAAAGAAATAGAAACAAATTCAAATTATAGGCTCTTCTGATAAGGTTTTTCATAACACAATTACATATTACACTTCAGCACTTCAGAGAGGACAAATCTATTTCACTTATAAATAAAAATTGAGTTAATAGTTTTCTAAAATTGTACTATTAAGACAACTTAGGATATCAAATATTAGAAACAACTACCACTATAGCATCTTAGCATCTTCACAAACTTACATAATCTTTAGTGGACTTATTGCCCATTAATGTTTTACTTGAGGTTCCACTAATAATTGAAGTATGTCAAAATTACATATGTTTTTAGGTTATAAACGAACTTCATGTAAAATTTAAGAGGTTGTCAAAAATACAATAGGTTCTGGATACTACCTTCTTTAACCAAAATATTATAAACTCGTCCAAGTGTGGTATATTTTTGTTTATGATTTCATCATCACCTTGTTATATCTCATGGCATGTCTAAGAAAATGATATGGGAATAAAGAACATGATGTCCATATGCAAGGGAATATGACATGAAAAATAAAAGGTAAAATGCAATGTTATTTGAAATTCATATTGTGTCTCCAACGAGATACTACTCAAGATTCCATATAGAGATAGACAAAATGCAATATAATTTGAAAATTATATTGTGCCCACGACACCAATCTTTCAAGCTTTGTTCCCACTTGATGTCAATTGGCAGATATTTTCAAGCATTTCTTTAAAGGTCCGGGCATTCGCAATATCCATGAATTTTTAAGGAATTATTGTATCTGAATATATGTTACTTTATGTATAGTGACTGTCTTTCCTTTGGTTGTTAGTTCCTTGTATACTCTAAAGACTATGAAAGGCTTTTAGGGAATCTAGGGATCCTATTCTACACTTACTGTAAATTTGAATATGTATTTCAGAATCTTACCACCAAGGTTCTTTGTAGGATCCTTAAGGCTCCGAGCAAAGTATTGTTGAAGTACAGTTAAACTAAAAGTCTTCTCAGTGGCACTACGCTTCTACTCATTTGGTCTTTTTGTGCCCTGTAGTATCAAATAGAACAATTATTACATGCTTATTTAAAATAACAAGATAAAAAGGAAAAATTATGTGAATAGCAAGCTTAGTCTGGATTTAGCAGGCTTGAGATAACAGATATATAAAATTTAGAAATCAAGAAAAAATACAAATCCAAATACTAATAGTATACTAACTCTAATTATCAATTTTCTCAATGAACCGGGATAATTAGAAATAAAATCAACTTATAAAATGAGAGAAGATAATACCCAACTCAAGAAACCAACAATGTCAACTTTAACTGACAAATTCAAAAGACAACAAGCATTATCCAATACATGAATCTAAATCCCCATATATTTTGTTTAAAGGCAGGTAGTTAACCATAACATAAAAAGAAAAGATCAATCATGATCAAATACTCCATATTGTCAAAACGTTTCACTTTTAATGGTACATACTACATTATAAAAAGATTTTAAAGAAAGAAAGCAAGCATTACCTGTTCACAAGGTATTACTGATTCATAAAAGACTTGTCGAAACACATGTACACGCATTACCAAGAGTAGAAGAAAAGAGAAATAGCATAAGCAACAACCAATCTACTTATTTTACACATGAACTCATGGCCTTACAACTACTGTTTCTTTTCCTTGCTTCAAAGTAATAACTATATGATACAATCCTAAACTTTAAAACTAAACACATGCTTCCCAACTTGTCTTTGCCTTTCTCATCTCCACTATTTTACAAAAAGATTATTACTCTTAGAAACACAAACTTACTTGCATTATAATCTAAACCAGACATGACCTCTACAAGCCTCCACCTAAGAAGCAGTTGCTGCCTCCCGAGCTGCCGCCTCCAAAAGGCAAATCCCTAACAAGAAACTTCACACTCCGAGTTGCAACAACATCCATGATCTCGAGACATTCTTGAAAGTCCGCCTCGCTTTGTAACAACATCCACTCATCCTCATCGTCTAAATACTTGAGCTGAAACGTCATTGGCTGCAAATTGAACCTCTTTGAAACTTCTTCATAAAGACTTAGAAAACCAACTTCACGGTCAAATTTGAAGCGAATTGTATCTTCTTTGTATGTTGCTTTGACAACCATTCTAGTACCGGAATCTTCAGTTCTCACTCCGATTTTAGGACCTTTCTTGTCAAAAGTTTGAGAGCTTGACATGGAACCGGAACCGGAACCGTTTGAGGAGTATGTCATACTAGAATATGTAGGTTGCTGATGTTCAATAATCCCATCATATTCCTTCATCACTTGATCCATTGGCTTCTTACTACCTATAATGGACCTTGAAAGCTGGAAAGCATATAAAATTCAGTTTGTAGTAATAATCTCATACAAAAAGTGTGAGTAGTCTGAGATTGTAGTTGTTGGTTTGGAGATTGTGGTTATTGTTTTCGAGAATCTCCTCTCACAATATAGGCATTATTGTTTCATTAAAAACAACAACTACACCCATAATAACAACCACATATCTAATATACTAAACACACCCTGTTTATATTAGATGTATGGTTGTGGTTATGGGTGTGGTTAGAGTTGTGGTTGTGGTTTGAAATGATAGGAGATTATAAAATAAACCCCCTATCTTGAGAGTGAAGATTCTTCACAACAACAACCACAATTTCCAAAACAACAATCACAATCTCATACTAAACATACTCAATTTGTATGAGATTAAAATCAAATCTATAAAACAACAAAAACAAATGCAATACTAAAAATGAAAACACATTGTGTTGATCACTTACCTTTTTACTAGACAATATCTCGTTGTCAAACAAACTCCGATGGTCGTTGGCATTGCTTGAATGATACGATCCCACACTAATCGTAGACCTGTTGTCTATATGACCATATATAGTATGCAAATTTTTAGAAGGTTGTATCTCGGATACAAATTGACTTTCATATGAACTTCTGTATTGGTCATCTTCAAATTTGATTGAAGAGATTTCACCATCAAGTGAATTGAATATAGGTGCAACTGCCTCATCTAGTGTAGTTGACTCCATATATCTACAATTTCCGATTTTGTTTGGATCTCCTATGATTTTTTGAGGATTAAGCTCTTGTCTGATGGAGCTTGTTGCCACAATCTCACCAGCTATTGGGTCAAACTTCAGTCCTCCTTCCACCCCCTCAACGGAATCAAGCACGGTCTGGATTTTCCTTAACGAACGGTTAACCTTGTTTATCTTCCGTGATGGCCATCGAGAGATTCCGTGTTGTCTACATATTCTCTTGAGTGTTGTGGGGCATACTACAAAAATAATGTAAGTTTGATTATAACACAAAATAGTGTTCCTGAAAAAATAGAGACAAACTATAGGCTCTTTTGATAAGGTTTTCCGTAACAACACAATTATATATTACACTTCAACACATTAGAGAGGACAAATATCTATCACTCTTAAATAAAAATTGAGTTAATAGTTTTCCAAAATTGTACTATTAAGACAACCTAGGTTATCAAATATTAGAAACAACTACCACTATAGCATATTAGCATCTTCACAGACTTACCCCAATAATTTTTGACATGAGGTTCCGCCAATAATTAAATTATGTAAAGATTACATATGTTTTTAGGTTATAAATGAACTTCAAGTAAAATTTAAGGGGCTATCAAAAATACAACAGGTTGTGAATATTACCTTCTAATTTAATCATCACCTTGTTATTTCTCATGGCATGTATAAGCAAACAATATGGGAATAAGTCCATATGCAAATGAATATGACATAAAGAAATAAATGGTAAAATGCAGTATTATTTGAAATTCATATTTTGTCTCCAACATATACTACTCAAGATTCCATATAGAGATAGTGATTGTCTTTCCTTCGGTTTTTGTTGTTAGTTCCATATATACTCTAAAGACAATATAAGGCTTTTAAGGAATCTAGGGATTCTGTTCTACACTTATTCCAAATTTGAATATGTATTTAAGAATTTTACCACCAAGGTTCTTTGCAGCATCCTTAAGGCTCCCAGCAAAGTGTTGTTGAAGTACAGTTAAACTAACAGTCTTTTCAGCTACACTACGCTTCTTCTCATTTGGTCTTTTTATGCCCTGTAGTATCACAGAGAACAATTACTACATTATTATTTAAAATAAGAAGAAAAAAAATGAAGATTAATGTGAGTAGTAAGGTTAGTATGGATTTAGCAGGCTTGAGATAACAAATATACAAAGTTTGGGTATAAAGTTTAGAAATCATGATAAATGACAAATCCAAATACTGATAGTATACTTACTCTAATTATCAATTTTCTCAATAAACCAGGATAATTAAAAATGGAATCCGCGTGTAAAATGAGAGAACATGATACCCAACTCAAGAAACCAACAAAAGACAACAAGCATTAGCCAATAGATGAGTCTAAATCCACAAATATTTTGTTTACAGGAAAGTATTAACTATAGCACAAAAAGAAAAGATAAATCTTGATCCAATGCTCAATTATTCTAAAAATTTTTCGCTTTCAATGGTACATACTACATTGAAGGTATTATAAAGAAAGATTTGAAAAAGAAAAAAAAAAGAAAAGAAGAAAGCATGTCATTACCTGTTCACAAGGTATCACTGATTCAGAATTGTCATTTGTCATATTGTACCTACCCGAAGACATCATTTGTGAATCTAATGTATTCAAATTTGTTGGTTCACTCATTGGATTAGAAGTTGGGCAAACTCCTTCAGTAGTTCTTGTACAACTTTCTTTACTGACTAATTCTTCATCAGAAACAGTCCTCAAGTTCCTGCATATTCTTTGCATGGTACTTGAGAGGTTATCAAGTAGGAGTTGTTGCTCTTCGTTTCCTGTCATACTCAAAGGAAGAAAGAACTCTAAAATGTAATCATCGTTAGTAGTATGTAAGTTCCTTAACCTAATTGCAACTGCAGCATTCAACCCAAACTTGCGAGCATGATGTACAAGTGGGTATTCATCAATATGATATTTCTTCACATCGGGAAAAAAGAAGGGAATATTTGATTGTAGTGCTTTTCCAACAACCCCTTGGCCTTCTTCAAGAGGATGTTTGGAACAAGCATGAACAAATCCTTCTAGATCTATGTCATTCACATAGCAAGATTTCTCCACAATGCAGAGTGTTGACTTATCTAACAGGTATGCTCTAGTACGCAGCGAAACTTCACCATCCGATCCAACAATCAATTTACAAGGCATCCATATCAAAGCCAAAGGAAGTCTGTGAGCATGACACACAGCTCGTAGAACATCAGTTATCTCTGCTAAAGCAGATCTTTGATTCATTGATAAGTTCTGCAAATTAAATAAGTATATTAGCATTAATCATTATAGAAACTAGACAACATCTCTTTTTTTCCATTTCTTTGATAAATAATGATAAAAAAGAAATCAGATGACAAAAATGATTCTTGTATTAGTACTTGAAGTTTGAGTTCAGGAGTTGTAGTAGTCTTCAAATTCACAGCCTGAAGAGGACAACATATATCAAATGTTATAGTCAACATCACAATCATGGTAAACTTATTAGATTTGGTTTAATTTTCTTCCTCATGAGATCTTAGCAATCAATTAAAATAGGATATACCATTTTAGATCACTTTACCAGCTAAAACAAAGTGTTATTTAACCATGTAAAGGTGTTGAGGCAGATAATCAAGAAATCATATCACTCTATAAAAACAAATGAGCTTCATAATTGAAAATAAACAGACCCAATTGATTGATGGTAACTCACCTGAAGTGCACGTCGAACATGTTCTATTTCCGAGTCAAAATGAGGATTGGCTTCTGCACTAACAAGTTCCAAGACAGCACAACAAGAAACTTCATAAGGACTGAAAATAGGCAAAGCAACAGAACCTCTAACTTCATGCTCAGCAGCATCTCTTATTCGTAAATACTCAGTCCTATCATAGTAGTTGACATTTGAAGTCCACTCGGGTAATTTCGACATAAAAACACGCCCAGGAAGGCCTGGGAAAGAATTTGTTGTCCTTTCTACCGAAAACGTGTAAGAACGAGATACTTCACGGTAACCAGCAAGCACCTGATCATGTAAAAATGGTTGCTCAGATGTACTTAATATATGTTTGCACCCATCTCTAACCGGGATGGGGACCCACACTTGAGCCAAGATTCCTCCAGCGGATGAGTCCTTGAGTAGGGACAAGGCCCATAACATCTTTTCGGCAAGTGAATGCCCAAGGGACCTAGGCACTTTGCTATTTTGCACAAAAATATCATTGTGTTGTTGATCATCATTATAGTCATTTGTAGTCGAAGAATCCATAGGAATTGTAGCCAATGAATCTATTTGTGGACAACTTGCTTTGTTTGTGATTCCGAAAGGACTTCCAAGGGTATTGTGAATTTGTTTTGAAAAGTCTAACTGGTCATAAGGCACATGTGTATATGAAGCTAACATCTGTTCAACTTCCAAAGGGAAAGTGTCAGACCAAGAGATAAAGTCATCAACATTCATCATCTCTGATGGGTTAAGTAAATCTCCGGAATCCATAGCTTATGAATCAACGGCTTAAAACCTTTGAGAATTTGATATTTGAGAATTTTATTATGATACAAGTACTGAAACAACTCTTCAACTTACAAAAGAGCCACAATCATCTCCAATTATAGAACCTGTCAATATTCACATTATAGTAAGAGTCAAGAATCCAATGTTGATTGGGAAAATTAAACATTCATCAAGTCAATTAGGAATTCGTACACAATGAGATAATTATTAAGCTAAATGGTTAGAGTAATTGACTTGAATGGTGAGAGCAATTGATGACAAAATAGCAATAAATCTAACCGTGAGATCATATTGATCGACAAATAAGAGAAATTAACAAAATCAGGGTATTGAAAAAATAAAGAACATAGTGAAAATCAAGTGAATTGAAGAGTTGACCTTGACGACAACTTGACGAACTTGAGTGTTATCTTATGGAAGGAAATTGAGAGGAATAGGAAGTTGTAGAGATGGAATTATGGAAGGAAATTGAGTGTTATCTTAACTTTAGAATTGTCTTTTGAACTTCATCTACACCTTGACGAACCGATAAATATGGAGATACGATGAAGTCGGCGAACAAACAATCAGAAATAGAAGGCGGCAAGACAAATTTTGCCAAACTTTCATGGGACATGATTCCAAGAATATAAAGAGCCAAAGGATTCAATCAGTTGCACACCGCTCCATTTTAGACTATAAAGAGCCAACGTATTCAATCGGTTGCACAATGCTCCATTTTATCATGATGAGTGTGTAATATTTGACAAACGTGTCATCAAATGGTTTCTCCTGATTGCATAATCCTAATAGGATTTCCATGTTTTCAAAAAAAATAGTTAAAAAACATAGCACTAAAAATAACAACTATACAACAAAAGATCTAATTTTGAATTTTAGTTTTATTTGTTTAATGAATATTTTATTATGTGTTGTATTATTAATTTTGTAGATTGTATTAATATGTACATAATTTTTGTACGTGCAATGCTTTTTATTCATAGGGGCAAAAACTTAACATATACAAAATACTATACATGGGTAGTTGAAATTTTTATGCAAAGCATTTTCGAAAATTAATTTCCGTAAGAAGTAAACACCGGCATGTGTTAAGCACATGTTTTTATAAATGATAAAATGGTAAGTAATGAGAAAAAAAAAACAAGAGATCAAACGGTTTCAGCAGATTGCGGAATCTTGATAAAGTTTCTAAATTTTCAAAAAAAAAAAAATAGTTAAAAAACATAGCACTGAAAACAACTATATTTTCAACTATACAACTAAAAGATCTAATTTTAGATTTAAGCTTTATTTTTTTAATGGATATTTATTATGTGTAATATTATTAATTTTGTAGAAATTTGTATTAATATGTACATATTTTTTTGTATGTGCAACACTTTTTATTCACAGGGGAAAAAACTTAACATATACAAAATACTATACAAAGGTAGATGAAATTTTTATGCAAAGCAATTTCAAAAATTAATTTTCGTAAGAACTAAGAAGTAAACATCAGCATGTGTTAAGCACATGTGTTTATAAATGAAAAAATGGTAAGTAATGAAAACGAAAACAAGAGATCAAACGGTTTCAACAAATTGCAGAATCTTGATAAGGTTTCCAAATTTTCAAAAAAAAAAAGTTAAAAAACATAGCACTGAAAACAACTATACAACTAAAAGAAGTACTGTAAATCAGTCAACATGCAACACACAATGTCCGGTTTATTATCTTTCATTAGGTGGATTTAGTAATTCTATTTTCCAACTTTTCCTTGTAACACAAGAGTCTCCCAACTCTTACCCCGTCCCCGTTAACCAGTAGGACTGGTGTTTACCTCTTCCCGTATACACTACTGGATTGGTCGTGGGGCAATCCTCCGGCACCATCGGCCCGGATCGACGGTTACGGCACGTTATGATACACTTGTGCCTCTCTTTAGAATTTAAAAGACAGTGATCTAGTTCATTCATTTTATTTTACAAGATTAACACACACTACCCTAGTGTATACTTGGTATTAAAAGGTAGCTAAGTGAGTCATACGAACTCACCTTATCCGTACTGGTCTCAACGTTTCTCGCGATCCTGACAGTCATAGATCCGATTATCTTGATCACATTTATCACCCCTTAACACAACGCGACTTATCATTCTAAACACTCAGGGTATGATATCTAGCATCAACACCCTGACGTTTTCTACGTCCTAGGTTTACGGACCTAGACGTCCATTTCAGGTTCTCATACGGCATCTATCATTATCCGGCATCAAAGTCTTATCTCATATTATTCCGATCCCATAACCAACATTACGTTCACTAAATTCATCAACATCTTATGTTGTTCCTAACATTCTAAAATCATTCATCACGTCATTCCACTAATTAACTTTTCTAGCAACTTAAACCCAACATATAAAAATTAAAATAATTATATATTAATTAGTCCCGATTACTTGAGACTGAGCCAGAACATCAAAACACTATAATTAGTCCCGATTACTTGAGATATTTCCAACATCAAGAAGCATAATGTTGATACAAATATAAGGATAAACATGACAAACAAAGTTCTTCTCAGATGTGATAACATGATTTATCGACCTGTTTTAGTTATGCATTTAGGTAGATTTTCCCTTTCCGCAATAATGTTTTAGCCTTAGTGTGTGCCATTTATGATTTTTTTAGTTCTACTTTGCAAGAATAGATGTCTACACACATTATTTGTGGCTTTGTAGGTGATTTGGCACATTATGGAGCTAAAACGACGTATTTGAGGATCAAGCCTCGAAGTGGATGCATTGGAGCAGCATACGTGCACGGGAAAAGGGCTAGGAATCAAGCTAAAGGCATGAAGGAACGACCAAGGAGCCAACTCGGCCGAGATCCACTTATCTCGGTCCGTGAGAGAGGCTACTGTTCAACATCTCGGTCGGAATCTCGAACCGAGATCCATGAAGACTGACCGAGATCCCATGACGCTGAAGATCGAAGACGAAATCTCGATCTAGACAGTGACTGATCTCGGTCGAGATCCAGCCCGAGATTTTCCTTGAGGGTCATTGTAAGAGCCTTAGTCTTTGGAGCCATTTTTGGCCTTAGCCGCCCCTGCAGCTAGTGTAGTGATCCGCCCCTGCGGCTCAGGGAACCGCCCTTGCGGTTTCTTGCGGCTGCAGCCGGCTTTGTTGACCTTGACTCGTGCTTTACCCTCTCTTCTTACCTTGGAAGCAAGGGTTTCTTCTTCAGTCTTCATTCCATTTCCAGCCTTCTCACGCCCTTCTTGCTTCTTCCTTCTTCTCCTTCTTGATCTTGATCTTGGTTTCCTTAGAGTTTGCAAGAGAGTTGGTTGTGTGGCTTGTTGAGGTTGATGTTGTGCTTTGTGTTGAGCTTTGGAGCCAGTTGAGGTGTGGTTTTGATCAACCTTGCTGCCTAGGACCACAGTTGTGGTAAGCATCTTGCTTCTTCTTCCTTTCTTTCTTCCTTGATTCCATCTTCCTTAGCTTAAGATTAGATGAATTGAATGTAGATTGATGTTGGAATGTGTATGCATATGTATGTGTGTGACTTTGGAATGGAGAAGACGTGATTTAATCACGTGAAGAGCCGAAGAGGAATCGCGGGATCATATTCTGCACTGTCGTCGCCCCCGCGCCTAGAAGCTGCCGCCCCTGCGGGAGCCGTGTCACAGCGCCTGCCCCCGTGCTTGCGCTTGCCTGCGGCCACTGTCACCGCGCTTGCGGCCGAGCGTCGCCGCGCCTGCAGGTTGCCTTGTTCCGCCCTTGCGTCTTGGATGTATGTATGAGTGGCGTGTGATATATGCTTGATAGCATGTGTTGTGATGATTACCGACCTATGGTTTAGTGACTGCCCATTGTAGGGTTGTGACAGCCTTGCCATGTCATCCCGCGTGGAGACGGGAAGGTTCTTTGCGGACAGGTCAGATCTGGAAGTGGGACGGGCACCTACCATTCTCATAGTGTAGACGGGAAAGTGTTACCAGATCACCACTACAACTGGCAACATCCCCGAGAGGCGAGGGTTATATTCCTCGTGTCACATATATTTATATACATCTATTTATACGATTTGAGTGTTTGACGTTATAAAGATAATAAACCGGGTAAATGTGTGAAAGCATGATGATGTGTTATTATTTCCTGATGTTTTGTTTGTGCTTGTGCATCTCTATATATATGTGTATGGTTAGCTAACGGTTTTATACCGTGTTGTAGATCCTTTGTAGGTTAGGAGAGATGTAGAGTGATCCAGAGAGGGTGATCCGCTGAGGGCTCCGTACACTGGGGTCGTTATCGTGGGATGTGGGATCTTTTATTATTTACAGTTATGTTTTATTTGTACTCAGCGGTACTTCTGTATTACCTTTTGATACTTATATATATCATTTTCATGTTTTGTTTTAATCTATTTGTGCCTTGTTGTAAGATCCAGTGAACTTGTAGCCAGGCTAGGGTCAGGATCCATTGTGAGATCCTAGCCCAGTAGCGCCTCGAGTCCTATGGATTCGGGGTGTTACAGTCATATTTCGTTTATGGACTTTTTCCTTTTTGGCCCAATGTCTTTTAGCTAGGTTTTGTGTATAAAAGGAAGTCTTGGATTCATTCCAAGGGTGTTCAATTTGGCTAGGAGTCGCCCAGGAGTACCCTAGAAGGGGGGAGTCGTCTTCTATTCTGCTCTTCTTCTTCAACCTTTATTCTTCATAGTTTAAATTAGTTTAGATTAAAGATTCGCACTATCATATTCATTTGTTGTTGGAAGACATTGTTGATTTAAGATTTGGCAAGATTGCAAGTTTTCATTCATTCAAAGTTAAGTTCTTTCTTTCACTTTTTATGCTTTAGTTGTCTTTCTTAGTTGTAGATTTTGATATGATTGTTATTGGCTAGAACTTTGTGGTTCCAAGATAGATAGAGATTTGTTTATACCTTGGACTATTATGGATTAACTATGCCCTTAAATTGGTTGTAAATCGCTTTAAATCCTATGGGATGGTTTGGATTTAGTTAGGTTTAGAAACCTTCTAAACTAGCAAACTTAGTTGGAACTGATTCGTAACTATGACGTTCCTTCTTAGATACGTAAGAGAAATGACCCTTTATTGGATAGAATGTGTCATTATTCCTTCTTTAAGGCAAGTAATTCCTACGACGTAATAGTAAAGGGTTATTTGATCCTTAATTAAGCAGTAAGGTTTGTTTATGATTTCTCCTTTTTTACCTTGAGACGTAACGGTAATAGGTAATTAGGAATAGAAATATATGTTCTTGGGACGTAACGGTAATAGAACATTAGCTGAGAAACGTTCATCCCTGTAGCTTTTCAACCATAGATGCCACATGAAAAAAAAACTGAGTCCATGTGTATAAACAATGATCTTAAAATCCTTGGAATCCATTTTCTTTCCTTTAATTTGATTATCTTTTATTTCCCTTGTTTTATAAAATTGTTCTTGATTGAAGGTGACATTCAATAGAGAGCAAACAAAACTCTTTTCAAAAAACATTTGATTTTTCTCCCTTATCTTTTCCACACCCCTTTCTTATTCTAGATCTATACTATATTTAATCACTACTGCAAATTAAGCCACACGGTCTTTGTGTTCGACCTTGGAATATTTGTCCTACTTCGTACGATCCATACAATGTGGGTTCGTTGCTATGTAGGGGAATTATTTACAAGTTATAAATTTAAAATTATTCATTCCTTGTTTTACTACCTTGTAAGTTTCTATCATTATTGATAGAGATTTATAGGGGTGTAAAACCAGCGAACAAGATGCATTACTCAAAATCATACATCACATTCAACGAAAATCATACACGAACCCTGATACTTGGTTCATCCAAAATCATACATCACATTCAACCAAAATTATACAGTAAATCACCCAATTTTGCATACTTGACTGAATGAAGATTAATGGTTGAAGAATCTTTTTCAATATGTTGTTCTACCCAACCTTAATACTCGATTGGCTAAGATTGACGAAAAAATATCATCGATTCAGTAGAAGGCGACATAGACGGAGGATCTGTTCGATTTTGAAGAAAGTATTGTTCGATTTTGATGAACGATTTCTGATTTGGATGAAGAATCTCGGTGAGGTGTTGACATTGATGTAGAATCCTGTCAATTTGATGTAGAATCCGATTTGATGAAGAATCTCGTGTTGATTGATGAACACTGTTGTTTTTGTGGAGAAGAATTATCGAGATCATCGAGAGTACGACGGTCGTTTGGAATTAATGAAGGAGGTAAGAGGTAAGAGGTGTTGTAATATTTTAACCTAGTCCCCTTTTTATAGGTGCATAGTTAGTGCTTAGGTATAAATTAACTTACACACTTCGTTAATCTAA
The DNA here is from genome assembly GCA_002319775.1 of Fagopyrum tataricum. Classification (NCBI taxonomy): domain Eukaryota; kingdom Viridiplantae; phylum Streptophyta; class Magnoliopsida; order Caryophyllales; family Polygonaceae; genus Fagopyrum; species Fagopyrum tataricum. The sequence continues at coordinate 29,647,573 of CM008283.1, read as the reverse complement.
TAAAAAAGGTGCATACTTATTTAATTCAGCCAAGATTTTTATCATATGAATTGAAACATACAAAAACATATTAAGATATTTTTATGGGTAAGAAGCCGGAGTTACGGTTTAACATTTTTTGTACGAAAATTTTAAATTTGTTTTCAGAAAGTTTTTTGATCCCAAAAATGAGTTATATTGAACTATTATTTTTAAGTTTCAAAAAGATTTTCGGGTTCAACGGTATGAGATCAATTATATCGAGGAGTTTAACCGTCAGATTCGTTTAGCCGAGGAGTTTACCCGTCAGATTGTGAGATTACATGGAGTGTCGAGGACCATCATCTCGGACAGGGACGGACGTTTTACCTCGAGGTTCTGGCAGCAGGTACACGCCGCCCTAGGTTCGAGTCTTCATTTCACCACCGCATACCATCCACAGACCGACGGCCAGTCTGAGAGGACTATTCAGACCTTAGAAGATATGTTACGAGCATGCGTACTAGATTGGGGTCAGGTATGGTCAGACCATCTCCCGTTGGTCGAGAGGTAAACGGTAAAATTGATGAATGAATACCCGCTCGAGGCCCCGGACATGCTCGGGGCCCTGGTGCCATATGTGTGGCACCACACGGAGAAGACCTTACAATACAAACTACCACTTAGTTACACCGATCATACAACTAACTAAAACCGAAGGAAAAAGTCCACGCAGGGACCAAATTAAACAAACAAATCAATCAAAGCCAACGAAGTGACCCAAACAAAGAGAGCCTCCACAACGCCATCAACAAAATCGTTGTCACAAAACACAAACAATCGAAAATGAAGAACGCAGCCATCAATTAAGGCCCAAACCAATGGCCCCAATTGATGGGTCTTCACACAGGAGCGGTTCCATACAAAGACACGGCTCCTCATGCCAAGTCACGGGCCCCCACCAATCATGGACAACTTGTCCACAATTAGTGGGTCAACATCATCGTATCAAATCACTTCACACCAGCTTGCATGCACCAAAGACCTCGTCAGAAGACTATAATTAAACTTTTTTTTTTTCTAAATATAAAAATAGAAAAAAGAGAAAGGCATGCAGCAATGCATGCGAGAACAAGACATGCATAAGCACTGTGCCCAAACTTCCCAGCCCCAAACATGACCCCATGGTGTGGAACCCACCCAAACAAGACACCCAGCAACCCGTCCATGCACCCTCGGTCAGTAACAACGAGCCCAGGGGAAGACGACGCACAGAGACCCACACAAGAAGACACCCCAAGCAAAGTAATCCGTCAACCCACAACCCACAACCCACGAGGCGTACTAAGTTAGAGCCTACACATAAAGAGCCCACCAAACGCACCCACACTACCTAAGAGTCCCACTCGCAAAGTCGAGAACACCGGTACCCAGTGCGTTGGACCGGGCCAAAGAACCCACCCCAGTCCGCCACACGCAGCCCCTGCTCCAACCCTTCCAAGAACCGGGTTGTCGCCCCGACATCCCAATCCAACCCCCTTCCACCCTTAAATCAACCCACTTACCAGGACCATAGGCTTGCATGCATGAGGTGATAGACCTCACCACAACCAGAACATGCAGTCCCACGTGAACACTAATAAAGAACAATATCAAAAATAAAAGAAAACTGACGGAGATGCCGTACTCCCTTATGTTGGGACGAGCCGGAAAGTTCTAGCGTTGTAGCTCCAGATCAGGTACAGGACGACGTGGCTAGAGTTGCTTTGATCCGAGAGAGGATGTTGGCTGCGCAGAGCCGTCAGAGGTCGTATGCGGATAGGAGGCGTAGACCTCTCGAGTTCAGGGTAGGAGCTTAGGTGTGGTTGAGGGTATCACCGACGCGGGGCGTCAGGCGATTCGGCATTAAGGGGAAGTTAAGCCCCCGATATGTCGGTCCATTCGAGATCTTGGAGAGAGTCGGTGAGGTGGCATACCGGTTAGCATTGCCACCACGGTTGGAGGGTATACATCCGGTATTTCACGTCTCTCAGCTGAGAGAGTACATACACGACCCGAGGCACATCATTAGCCACGAGGACCTAGTGGTCGAGCCGGACCATACTTTTGCAGAGCATCCGATAGCGGTTTTAGAGCAGAGTACGAGGCGCCTTTGATCGAAGGAGATACCGATGCTGAGAGTGCAGTGGTCGAGGCGAGGAGCCGATGAGGCTACATGGGAGACGGAGGATAGTATCCAGAGGAACTATCCTGAGTTTTACGCAGATTTAGCGACATCGATAGGACCGTCGGGTTAGTCTCGAGATCTTCCCTTGTTTGTTCCATGTGTTTATGTCATGACGTGTTATGTGAGTTCGTATGAGTATATGTGTACCTTGCGAGGTCTTGATGTGATTCTATACGTAGACTTGGATTAGAGCCGATAGTTGACGTTTTATGAGTTCCGCGTGGTTACGAGACGTGTTTGATCGAGAGTGTTGCGTTTAGCAAGTTTAGGGACGAAACTTGTTTTTAGGGGGGTTAGTTGTAACATCCGGAATTTTTATTCCGGACTTAGAGCGTTTTGTAGATCTTCCCGCAGGCACGAGGTGCCGAGTGCCGGGATTTATTCCTAAAATCCCGAGCCGACTCGTCGTTTTTCCCTTTTCCGCTTTCCGACCCTTCGTTCCGAGCTGAGGTGACAAGAGGTCATTTCCGACCCCTCGTTCCGAGGTGAGGTGACAAGAGGTCAACTGACCCCTTGATCCCCTCTCCACTTTTTCAGCTCTTGTTCCCTCCCTCTTTCCCTCTTGACTTTCATTTCACGTTAGTTTTCCTCCCTTCCTCTCTTCTCTCTCTCTTTGCTCTTCTTCACTCTTTGAAGCTCTTGGATTGTGGACTGCAGTGGAGGAAGATCAGATCTAGTTTGGTAAGCATATTCCTCTCCTTCTCTTCTCTTCATTGTTGTTTTTTCTTTCTTCTTCCCTCCTTCATCCATGGCCATGGATGAAGCTCTTGATAAGCTTTTTACTCAAATCCTTGCATGCATGTGTTCTTAGCTCGATTAGGTCGTGGAGAGGAGTCTAAGATCAGTGGTTGGTGTTTGGAGAAGACCCAGAAAGGAGGGGAGGACATTGGAGCCAAGGATCCATAGTCGAAGACGAAGAAGACGAGTTTCTGCAGCGAAACCGCGGGGGCGGTTCACCACAGCCGCAGGGGCGGATCCAGACCACGCATGGGCGGCTCCAGATCACGCAGGGGCGGCTCCAGCACCGCAGGGGTGGCTTCAGGGTAGCAGCAAGGCGCAGGGGCAGCGGCAGTGTTCCGCTAGGGCGCCACCTTGACTCCGCGACTGCGTTTTCTTCAACAATAGGCTTCTCCTCTCCCTTCCTCTTCGTTCCTTCCTTAGTTTTGTAGTTGTATCATGTTAGTAACATGCCTAGGATGGATCTAGAGTAGCTTGAGATGCCACTTAGTGGTTGTGAACCTAGGAGTCCTTAAGGCTCGATGTAGTTGATGGTTATGAGTATGTTAAGCATGATGGACCTTCTAGGCTAGCTTTTTCCTTCTTGGCTGAGGTTTAAGATTATGTGAGGTTATAAGCTGTTGTGAATCGCTTTCATGTGCTGAGAGTGTGGTGACTACCTTGGACCCTAGGATGCATTCCTAGCTTGAGGGTTAGGTGATCTTGCTTAGATCACTAGAGTGAAGTCTAAGACTTCTTGAGCGTGAGCATGTATTGATATGCATATCTCTTGTGAGCAGGTTGTGGACTTACTTAGCTTGTATTTTACGTATTAGCATCGATGTGTGTTGGTGGTGTGTGTGTGTTATTGTTTATGTTATAAACAACTAAACCGGTAAATAGGACCACCGACTTTATATTATTTTGGCCCAAGTGTATGATAACGGGCGATGACATCATCTGTCTAGCTCTTACGAGAGTCTAGGAGGTTCTCGGCGACTAGTCCGGGCGGGTAGACGGTCGGATGCATCAGTACCATTCATTGCCGTAAGTAGGGACCGAGGCGAGACCACGGTGGTTCTCGTGTCACAAACCTAAGTTGAATTAGAACGGGATACGACTTAATAATAAAAAGATAATAAACCGGACTTGTGTGTTTTGGTGTTATGTATGTGTTATGTGATATATATGTGTATGTGTCTTCACCTCTTTTCTAATGCTTCGAATATGAGCTAACGGTTTTAAACCGTTCTTGTAGATGCCTCGCAGGTTAGGGACACCGCCGAGTGAGTGGAGGAGTGGACAGCCGGGGTCTCCGTACATTATAGGACGGGGATGTTTTTGGGATATGTCTTTGTATGTTGGATTATGTTGTACGGTTTAGATTTCCTTATCAGAGTTATGTCGTTTTAAGGACTCGGCTGAGTTTCCACCTTGTATTTTTACTTTTCAATCTCTCGCATACATTATAAACGATTTTGAGTTTTGCCTTTATTTGTTCCTTGTTGGAAAGGTCCGGTGAAATTGTTGTCAGGCTAAGGGTCGGGACCCACTGTGAGGTCTCGCCCGTAGCATCCCGAGTCCCGCGAATTTGGGGTGTTACAAGTCTTTAAATTTCGAGATATCTATTTGTTTTTCCTTGAATTCCAACTATTACTCAAATTTATTTACTATATTCTTATAACCGTGAACATATTACCAATATCAAACTTTATTAAGATAGACTTTTTAAACAAAACTAAACAATTTTTGTTTGTTTATTTTTTAAAATATTTTTTACAATTTAAGGCTTGATATCGTAAATTTGAATTATTGCATATAATATTAAATTTTATTTATTTAAAGATATATTTTAACAAATTCTATACAAGGCACGAATAGTACACTAGTTTTTATTTAAATCTCATATAGCTTTTATTAGAACTTTTCCAATTGCTATAATTTAGCAGTTCGGACGGATCCTATGAGATGATTACTATTACAAAGATTGACTCACCACTCAAATTTTGTCATATGGACACTATGTAAAATTAAGTAAAAGTATTAATTTTACAACAGTTTAAATTGAAAAGGAAATAGAATAATGGATTAATGTTTCCTGTAATCTGCAACATAACATAAGGTTTATACAGATGAATAACTCTTAATGATGTATCCCGTAGTGGTTTCTTATATGAGTTTGCGCTGGATGGTGGTCGGTCGCTTGTATGGATGAAACTAGGACGGGTACAAATTCTGTCAATTTCAGTCCAATTTTGATTACAGTCCAAATTTAGTGGAATTTTATTATAAAATTAGAAACCTCGTCTAGGTATGTCAATGAGCCGGAGATTCTTCGAAATTCGCGGGTATTATCCGTCATGGGGATGGAGAATTTAAACGGGTATGGGGTGAGACGGGGTAAAAAATGATTCCCCGCTTGGGTATGGGGACGGGGACGAAGATAGGGGTATTCGCCCCGCTCTCCGATCCGAATCCGAATCCGACGGGGAAATCCGACGGGGAAACCGATGGGGAAACCGACGGGAACCCCGACGGAAAACCGACGGGGAAACCGACGGGGAACCCCGACGGGAATTCCGCGAATAATTCATAAATAAACAAATTGTATTTATATTATACTTTCATTGTATTTTTAAGTTTAATCGAAATTTATTTTAGAAATTGTGTTTAAATTCAAAAATTACCGATGATTACTAAAATTTCAAACTATATACACTTTTGAATTTTAAGGATCGAGAGTATCATACTATGATTACTATCATAGTCATTCCTACTGACACACCATGTATTTTTTAAAATGTGATTTATGTTTAAATATTTTTTTTGATAATTATATGCGTGTAAATCATTATAATGCTAACCTATATTAATTTAGTTTTCGATCATACGAGGATAACAACACATTCGCGAAAATTTTGAATACGTCGTAATCCGTAAACGTCAAATCGCGATGATCAAATGCATCGCACACTACATGTGTGTTTTATCTTATGTGTCATAGTTTGTCAAATACATATTTTGACGGTGCAACCTAAATCCTAAAATTAAAATGTTAGAATAATATAAAACTTTATCTTGAGACCGTAATCAAAATGTTATTAAGATATAATTATTTTAGTCTATACTAGTTTGTATTTCGAATCTCGATCCTACATTCCTACTTGAACGAACAAAACTTAATATATACACAATGTATGAACCTATACTTTGACATATTGGATAAGGTGATGTGTTGAACAAGCAACTAAATCACATCAACATTTCAAATTAAAATGCATAATAATATTATATGAATTGAAATTTATCTTATAACCATGAACTAAATGTTTGTATACTATATACACTTTTGTACGTTAAGACTTAAGAGTATCATACTCGTTCCTACTTGATAACATTTCAATTAAAATGTATATTATATACATAAATTTTGTCGGTCTTGCAAAGACGATGTATTTTCATTTGTTTGACTAGTAATAAGAACCTCAAAATTGTTACAAAAATTTTATTATCCAAATTAATATTTTTGTCAAACTCTTGAAAGTTAAACGGGGATGGGTACGAGTAATTATATGGGAAAAACCCAACAAGTTTTTAAATGGGGAAATTAAACGGGGAAAACCCAACAAGTCTTTAAATAGGGAAATTAAACGGGGACGAGTATTCCCCGATGGGACGGGAACGGGGACAATTTTTAATATCCGAACGGGCATGAGGACGGAGATGAAGGGCGTTATACTAAACGGGGATGGGGATGGGGATGAATAAGGTACTCCCCGACCCAAACCCGACTCATTGACATCCCTAACCTCGTCCCGCTAAAAACTATTCGTGACGGTATATGGGTATTAACTTTTTCATCCCGTCCCGTTAGGCCCGCATAGTATATAATAGATTTTTATTTTAAAATAATAAATATAAATAAAATCTCTAAACATTGGTGATATACTTATATAGGTATTACATAGTTATGCTTATATATTCAAAAAATTTAATTTAAACTATAATATTTTATATTTTATTATGAATATTTGAACACTTTAATATTTTTGCGTTTAAGTATGATCGATCTATACGGAAACTTTTGTAGCTAAAGCGTAAAATTTAAAAGTAGTAAATAAATTAATGGAAAAGCGGGATTGAACCCGTTCCGATCCTAACCGGATAAGACCCGTGAGATTCAATCTAACATATTCAAGGTTCGTCCCGATCCCATTCCATTTAAATTTGTCGGGGCAGGACTGAAGTGACCTCAATCTCGTCCCATGCTCACCCCTAAATGAAACCGAACCGGAAGGAGGAGATGAGAGATCCGGAGTTTTTGATGCGGATAGAGCCAGGAGCTCTTCGCCGCTGCAACAACAATGACGACAACCTCTTCATTTATTGGAAAGGCCGACATGGTTTTATTATAATGTAAATGTTTGTTTCATTCCTCCTCCGAACATAGTACATGTATACTCAAATCTATCCTAAACTAAAAGATATTATTATATTAAGGAAAGATGAATAAATAACTACACAAAAATTTAAGGATACAATTTTTTTTCTTCACCAATCTTCGGCCGAAGGATCCTTAGGACATGTAAGTGACGAAGCATGTGGTAAAAGACTTATTTAAAAAAGAAAAAACTTTATTTTAAATATTAGAAGATTAAGATTTAACATTGTCTATTGAATTAGATAAACCGTAACAATAATTTTCGAAGATTGGATGAACAATTTTAACCAAATGAATTTTGTTATGTAAGTAAGAAATTAAATTAGACACGAATTGTTTAAGAAATATAATTAGTTAATCAAAATAGCTTATGTATTTTTTTTTAATAAATAAATTGATTATAAATCTTCATTTAAATTATGAAATAAAAGAAAGTTTGTTGAGATCTTATAAAAAATTTTGATCAAGTTATCTGAGGTTAATTCTGAATTTATTCCACGTATTTAGGGTTTTATTTTCATATAATTATATATAAGATAAGATTTAATTTCAATAATAACATGTTTGTTAATATTTTCGAAAAAACCGAGGAGACATTCCACCGTTGATTGACAAGTCACGTTAAACTCGTTTGCTTTATTAATTTAAATAGATGGATTTTGCGTGCATGAATAGGAGGCAAACTTACATGTTTATGATATTGACAAATATTATCCTAAAAGCATTTAATAATTTATTTGTCTATAATATATTTGGTCTTATCTTTCTACCGTTATCTATACACTTCTTCCCATACTCCATTGCTAAAACAAGGCTTTTGTCTTTAATTGCCACATAGAATTTTTATTGATATTTAGGGTAATAGTTGTTACCGTGACATTTAACTCCTTAATATGCAATTCTAAAAGTAAATTTGTTCTTTAAAGATGAAATTTAAAAATATCTAAGATAGATTTTTAAAGTGAATTTTTTATAACTTTTATTTATTTAATAATTATATTTTAATTCTAAAAGTAAATTTTATGTACGTTTATAAATTATTTATTTCACTTTAAATTCGTAATAGTTATCATATTAACTTATTTTTACATATGATTATTGAAAATTTTGAATATATAATATTTTCTTAATTAAACTATTTTTATTGTTTATATATAATATAATTAATATACCGATAACATAAAATTTTATTTTTAACTTCTCTTTATTTAATTTATTTAAATTATATTATCATAAATATTAAATTTTAAGATTATTCCCTTACCTTGACACGAAAAACTAAACTAATTTTATTATATTTGCATAGAATAACTTTGGGTCCACAATGCTTCTCAATTCACACATTAAAAGTTATTTTTGTTCAAATATGTCATTATATATAGAGTTAGAATCATATAAAAATATATTTTAATGATAAGATATATAAACACAATTATATCGTTAGATTAAACCATCAACATTGAAGGTTTAAACTTTAGTTGTGGTAATTTGTGCATTATATTTATTAATTATTATGTAGGTTTACTTTAGACATTTAGGATTTTTTTTTTAATGAAAGTAATTATTTTCGTGATTGCAAATATTTGTGCATGTTCTGGAGATAGCTCGTTAACGTTGGAGACTTTGATGGCGGTGATATTACATCTACAATCAACGGTGAGGAATGAATTTACTATTATCTTATTTTGTTTGTATTTACATCCATAGCAATTATGTTAATATAGTATTTTCTTAGTTTTGTATAATCAATCAAGCAATATCAATATACACTAGTAAGGCAGAGAACATCTAAAACTGAGCGTTGTGAGAGCAATATTTTAAAATAGAGTTTTTATAATTAACATCATAAATTTTTTTTTTTAAAATCCGTAATTAAATTTAAGCTTTTTCAGTTATTTCCGACATTTTTTTAAATTAAGTAAATTAAAGGCTTTTGAAGTATCTTGATGTAGATTTTTTTTAAAATTGCGTTTCAATTTACTATGAGTTTTAAAAGATCCTTAACTGTAAAACGATCTTGTATCTCTATTAAATTATTTTAATTTTTAAAATTTTAAAATGATAAACTTTCACCGCAAGCTTTCTTGATTTTTAGTTTTCTCTCTATATATTTGTACGAGAGAAGTTAACTTCAGATACTTCGTCCTTTACTATTACGGCTCTCACTACTACTACTACTACGGCTCTTACTACTATTGTGGAACTACTGCCACAATGGTATCGCGTTCGAGCTTCAACAATTCATTCATGTTCTTCAAATTAGGTGTGTTGACGTACGTGGGATTTTCATGATTGCGAAGATTATTCGCTTTGAAATATAAACACACTTCAGTATATGCTTTGATTATCTCCGTAATTATGATAGTAGCCGATTAGTAGGAATTGAATTGACTATTAATTTACAACGTGTGTTGTCGTGCATCTCTACTCTTGAAATAAGATGCAACTATAATGTTTTTATTCTCAGTATGAGGGTCGGTACGTGCAGAAGCCTGAATACCGTAGACAATTGGGTATGCATTATACTTTTTCCTCGCTTTATTACATATTTGTCCATGCAAAGTTATATTAATTCTTAGACTAAATATGCAGGTTATGGATAGTTTTCACAAAATCGTCCAAATCAAGCATGTTCATGTTTACTGGCTAGATATTGCTCCTCTATTAAGGTATACAATTGTTTTGACCCTACCATTAGTTTTTTTTGTTACTTGATGTAGATTTTTTCTATTGTAGGACCGCATGCTTAAGCTGGCTTTTTGATAAGTTGAAGCTTGAAGGTGTAGTTATTGAAAAGGGTCAAAAGAAGATCAAAACTTGGGGTGTTTTCGACGTATATGATCTTAGTTATCGCATTCCCCCTTATATTACCATGAAAACTATATTTCATATGATATTGTATATTTGTATTTGTAGGAGTTGATATAATGCCACTTCTTCAAGATTATGATGTTGATGAATATAGTTACAAGTTATATTTCGATACAATTCTATCTTCTCCAACATAAATCAAACTCCCTTTAACACTGATGGAATAAAAACTACATTTTAGATAATTACTGATTAAACAAAATTCAAAAATAATTATGAGATCTATAAGTTATACGACCTTATTTTAATTTTTTCTATAAAAAAATGTAAGAATTGTTAAAAAAAATCATTAGTACCACAAACGATTTCACAAAAATTAAATATATTCCGAAAAGCAACCTATATCTTTTTATTTTTCAAATTTTCAAATTTAATAAAGTAAAAATAATTTACAAATTATTAAAAAAGCAAACCAACTAACGATTTCACAAAATTAAATATATTTCGAAAAACAGCCTATATCTTTTTATTTTTCAAATTTTCAAATTCAGTAAAGTAAAAATAATTTACAAAATCTTAAAAAACAAACCAATATTTATATACTGAATAAAAATTACTTTTCAATAATTACTATTTTGTACGAATGTACGATATATGATCGATTACAAAATCTGGTTAAAATAATTTTACTACAAGAAATATAAAAATATTAAAAGAAGAATGGAACTCCTAATATTTTAAAAATATAATATTTTACAAATAATAAATTGGCAATAATGTTTAGGGATCCTCATTAGTTATTGGAAGAGTTCATTTATAAATTTTAAATTTTAATGAAGGAAATTTATTTTCTAAACCATTAAACATAATCTCAAACCTTAAAAATAGAATATTTCATCGAAATAAATAGTTTGAACCCAATGCAAAAATTATAATTTGTATAACATATAACGTATAATAAATATTTAAAAAAATATTTGTGCCCTCATCTTATTTGTTTGTTGTTATTCTTGTGTCCATCATTCATTTATTGGTGTATTTGTAATTCGTGCTTAAATCTATATAAAAAAAAATTCAATTCATTGTTAAACTTTTGTGCTATTAGTTTAGGTTTCAAAAGAACTCGTGTGAATTATAACCAATGAACTAGTCTTGCATATCACTAGTGTCATTTATACTTAAATGTTTACCTTCGGATGCACATATATGTTATTAGGTCGTGCATGTATGAACCTAGTTGTGCAATTTGTATTGTTTAAGAAATATGAATACATTTTAAAAGTATTCGTGTTTTGTTTTAATGAATTGTTACTTCAACTCAAATCTACAAGTCATGCAATTCACTAGTGTTATTTAGTATATAATATCGCGGTATCGCCCCTCTTGTGCTCATGGAATTTACTAAGATTTCATTGTAATAACCGGAAAATTTATTAAAATTTTCTTGTTATTTGAAATTTTTATTTAATTTATGTTATTTATTTAACTGAAAACTCGAATCAAATACCTAAGAAACTAACCGAAAGGATCCAAACCGATCGATTAGCCGAAGCTAAACCGGACTAGCTCGGTTGTAAACCAAACCGGTCCAATGGAAAGCTGAACCACTCCTTCTTTTCTCCTTGCCACGGGCCACCATTTCCAGCCTGCCCCACTTACCCGATCAACTAGCTATTCCTTCGTTTGGGCTTGTCTTGCCACTCTCTGGCCCAACTCTCCCTTAGTACATTGGTAGTCTTCCATCGTGGGCTAGATGACGGAACTGACAAGCCGGGCCGCACTCTCCAACCCAGTCCTCACTTCGTCTTCCACAAGGGTAACGGTTCAACAGCAGGTCTCTGCAACACGTTTCAACCGAATTGAATGCGGCATTGAAGACATTGATGACACATTGAAGTCGGCGGACGTGCTCCTAGGTGTAACCCGTCTGACATAGCTCTCCCGTCCCTCTACAATCTCCTCACCCTACTTTGCAACCCGACCCCAGAACCGCCTCCTCCACATCCCTTCCACCGTCTTTGTCCCTGCCACCGCTCGCCTTCCCCCTTCTCCCCCGAGTGATACTACAAGCCTCGTCCCTTCAATTGTATGAGAAGAATGGAGTTAGGGGAGGAATCGATTTAAGACGTGTGCAGAAGGTAGAATCGGAAGACTCTCCACGTCAGTTGCCACCCACCACCATTGTCCACTCCCGGGTATCGAACCTCGAGGTCCTCATGTAGCAGTGAACCAGCGGGGTCGTCATTTTGTTTTTCCGCTGCCAAAGGGACTCGAACCAGCGACCAAAGGGATTGAACCCGTGACCAGTTACCAGAGTGACTCCTTCAGCTTGCCGGTCCCAAAGCTCGAACCATGGATCACTTGTTGCCATCTGGTGCCGCCCGGCATCCCTTTAACCTTGCAATCTGAACCCGTTTGACGTACTACCATCCGATCCGGTTAGACCTGAACCCGAGTTAATTTTCGTTAACTTAATTTTCCGATGATATTTAATATTGATTATGATAATTATTTAGTTATTGATTATGATAATTTAGCTATTAAATTAGCGGTTAATATTTAGCCAAGTATAAAATATTGAGATGAATGATAGTGACGGAATTAGTATGGAATGATCGAATTGTTGGAATGATCGATAGTGCGGAACTAATTAAAACGGAATGGTGGATTCAAGGAAGTATATTATTAGAACCGAACCGTCCAACCTCGTTAATTTAATTTCCGTTAAAACTTAATAATGAATTATAATTTAATTAAAATCGATTATTGCAGGTTAATTTATTTATTTATTAATTAGCGGATAATAATGTGGAAATGTTTGATAATGCGGGATTAATTAGAAAACCGGAATGTTGGACTTATCGGAACTGAGAATGAGTATGAGTGAAACCATAATGACAATTTTAAGTAGATAAGAGGATTAATAATGTGAGATTAAATATGAAGTTCCGAAATAGCGGAATCTTAGTGAAACGACTATGAGCCGATAAATGAGAATTTGAAATGGACGTCTAGGTCCGTAAGGCGTAAACCTAAGACGTAGAAAAACATCAGGGTATAGATGATATATATCATACCCTGGTGGATTAGAATGATAAGTCGCAAAATTAAGGTTGAACTCGTTCTAAGAATGGATAAATGTGGAACAAGATAATCGGATCTCCAACTGGCAAGATTGCGAGACGTTGAGACCAATACTAATAAGGTGAGTTCGTAGGACTCACTTAGCTACTTTTTAATACCGGGTAGTGTGTTATTCTTGTGAAATAAAATGAATGAACTAGATCATTGTCTTTAATTTCTAAAGAGAGGCACAAGTGTATGATAACGTGTCGTAACCGTCGGTTCGGGCCGATGGTGCCGGAGGATTGCCCCGCTACCAGTCCAGTAGGTATACGGGAAGAAGTACATACACCAGCCCTACTGGTTTATAGGGACGGGGGCAAGAGTCGGGAAACTCTTGTGTTACAAGAAAAAGTTGAAAAATAGAATGATCAAATCCACCTAATGAAAGATAATAAACCGGGACATTGTGTGATGCATGCTGATTGTTTTACAATACTCCCTTATATGTGTGTGTGCTTTAGTAACCTTAATATTAGAATTGTAGCTAACGGTTTTACCATGTTGTTAAATTTTTGCAAGATAGATCTCAACGAGAATTCGGGAGTGGGGTGGTCAACCGGGTTTTGGGACTAAGAGTTTAAGTGTTGGGTTGATATAACGATAATTTGTTTATTTATAGTAGAAGTTAATTATTTAATAGTTGACTGATGTACGGGTCTAGAGTCTGTTAAGATTTAAATATGCTTATGTCAAAGAATTTGTATTTAAAATATTTGTGCCTTGTTGCAAGATCCGACGTTATTGACGTCAACCTAAGGTCGGGACCCACTGTGAGGTCCTAGCTAGTAACGCTCTGAGTTTCAAGAATTCGGAGTGTTACAATATGGTATCAGAGCTCTAGGTTGACAACAATGACACTCGCAATCTTCTAAAGAAGCCAAGTATAAACAGAACCCGAAAAGAGATATGGTTTTCCATAATGAATTTCAAAATGAACCCGTACATCAATCAGGTTTAGAAACCTTCTAAACTAGCAAACTATAAGAGCCTTAGTTCTTGGACCGAGTTTGATCTTTAGCCGAGACTAGTTTTGACCGAGTTGTGGCTTAGCCGCACCCGCGGATGGGGGTGCCGCCCCTGCGGGTTACCGCTCCTGCGGCCCTGGCTGCCGCCCTTGCGGTTTCCGGCGGCTGCAGCCATCTTCTTTGACTCTTTGACCCGTGCTTTACTCTTTACCTTTCTTAATCTTTGCCTTGGCTGATCAAGGGCTTGTTCTTCACTTCCTTCCATCTTCCCACGTCCCTAGCTTCCCTTGCTTTCTTTTGACCTTGATCTTGGTTTTGAAAGAGTTTGGCTTGAGTTTTGTGTGAGTAGTGGTTGTTGTTGTTGTTGTTGTTGATTGTGTGCATGCTGAGCTTGGAAGCCAGCCTGGAGGTGTGTGAGCTCTTTTCTGCAGCTAGGACCACAAGAGTGGTAAGCAATCTTGCTTCTTCTTCTTTCTTTCCTTGGATTCAACCTCTTAGCTTAGGTTTAGATGCATGTATAGGTGTGTATTGATGTTTGTATGTGTATGTATATGTATGTGTTTGAACCTGGATGAGAGAAGACGTGTGTGATCACGTGAAGAGCTGAGGAGAAATCGTAGAATCGTTTCCTGCGTTGTCGCCGCCCCCGCGGCCGAGAGTCACCGCCCCGCGGCTACCGTGTCGCAGCGCCTTCGTCGTGCCAGCGGCGTGCCTGCGTTTGCCAGCATTCCTTGTCACCGCCCCGCGGCTACGTCCCGCCGCGCCCGCGGTACCTGCCTTCCGCCCCTGCGTCCCTTGTGTCACGCAGGTGTGTTTTGTTCCGGTTCTACCTAAAGTTAGGTAGATCCTTTCCTTTCCTAGTATGAGCGTTAGTAGCATGCTAGGTATGAGTATAAGGTTAGAGTAAGGTTGAGTACGGTATCGTTTATGCCGGTTGCGGCTTTGAGGTTTACGAGTTAGAATATGATCCTTATGGATCCCTTGGGTCTAGGTGTGACCCCTGTTATTGATATGAGTGTGATATATGTGTTATACCTTGTTTAGGCTGTATTGATCTCTAGAGCGGAGCCGTTTGAGTTTGAGTTTGAGACTCCCGAGGTTGAGGTAAGTCCATAGGACTTACTTAGCTGCTATCCTTATATGAGGATGTATGCATGGGTGGTGTATGTTATACTTGCTTGCATATGATATTGTTATTACCGACCTATGGTCTATTGTGCGCCCATTGTAGGGTTGTGACAACCTTGCCCACTCATCCCTCTGGGAGACTGGGAGATTCTCTGCGGAGCATCTAGATCTGGTAAACGGTACGGGCATTGTTCCATTCCCTCAGGGTACACGGAGGAGTCGTCCCGATTGACCACTCCAACTGGCATTACCACCGAGAGGCGAGGGTTATATTCCTCGTGTCACCTATATTCATATTTAGATATTAGGGTTATATTCCTCGTGTCACCTATATTCATATTCAGATATTTATATGATGGAGTGACTGGACTTATAATACAGATAATAAACCGGGTAAATGCGTGATATCATGTTGTGGTGTTTATGTTTTCATGACGTGTGTTTGTGCTCCTACATCTTCTTATATATGTGTATAGTTAGCTAACGGTTTCATACCGTGTTGTAGACTTTGCAGGTTAGGAGAACTGCAGAGTGATTCAGAGTGGGTGATCTGCTGAGGGCTCCGTACACTGGGGTCGTACTCGTGGGCTACGGGTTATTTGACTATGTATATACGTTATGTTTGTTTGTACTCAGCAGCGTTGTATAAACCTTTTGATACTTTTATAACAGTTTGATGTTTTGTATTTAATCTATCGGTGCCTTGTTGTAAGATTCAGTGAACTTGTTGTCAGGCTAGGGTCAGGATCCATTGTGAGATCCTAGCCCAGTAGCACTCCGAGTCCTACGGATTTGGGGTGTTACAAAGTTGGTATCAGAGCCCAGGTTGACAACAATGGCACTAGTAATCTGCAATAAAGTTCGAATAGATAAATAAACAGAACCCGAAAGGGTCTGACTTTTTAAAAGGTTTTGGTTTGAAATGAGTATAAAATGTTTTGGGATATCGTGTACGTGAGCCATCACCCCTCTGAAGATCTCGACAGTATAGATATATATATAGATAGATACTATCTGATGTGATGTGTGATATATATACCTATACATACGGCATATATATAGCCTTCTGAGTTAGGTTACGTCCTCTGCAGATGGTTCAGACTAGAGCCTTACCTGCAGTTGGACGAGATAGAGGTAGACCTCCTCTAGGTAGAGGGCGGGGTCAGGTTTCCGCTGTTGATCCACACGCAGCGGAAGAGATTCACGAAGATGTGGCAGAGAGTGTTGCTCCTGAGACTGGGAACAACGTAGCTGGAGACAGGGTTCACAACGAGTCCAATTAGATGACTCGGATAATGTCTTTATGGAGGGACCAGCGTTCCGCGAGTATATCCGTCAAGTGACTGAGGCTGCCAGAGCGGGTAGACCTATTCCGGATCTGCCAGTACATGAGGGGTCAGCTGAGAGATCCCATACAGTTACTCAGGTGCCAGCTGTACCGGCACTTGCTTGAGATTGCTAGAGTTATAGAGGAGCATCGAGGGCCTCGACCAGACAGTTGGTTGAAGGCATTTCATCAGATGGGAGTACCCCCTTTCTCTGGGAAGGTGGGGTTAGAGGTCGAGCTGTGGATCGGACATGTAGACTCAGCTCTGGAGTCTATTAGATGTCCAGAAGATAGACAGGTAGAGTTAGTACAGACTCTATTTCGGGATTTAGCACAGCATTGGTGGAGATCTGTGCGAAGTCAGGTTGCTAGCTATGACCAGATGAGGAGCATGATTAGAGAGCGTTTCTGCCCTCTTTTGAGGAAGGAGAAACTGCGTGATTTTATGGAGGCTGGCTTTGAAGATGTACTAGTCTCTGAGGCTATCCGGAGGTTTCAGGAGGAGCTGGCTTTGTTGGGCCCAGCTGCACCTCCTGCTGATCAGCATGTGTATCTTTTCCCGACGACTGAGGGATGGTACCCGGGCCTATATGGCGGGATTTCATTGCGAGTCCTTGATGGACTACCAGGATCGAGCCGCCGATTATGAGCGAGAGCGGGCTAGTAAGAGGAGAGCTTCTCAGACCGGAGGGTCTGAGAAGAGACAGCATACTGGCAGGCCAGTGGTACTACTGGCACTACTAGTGCAGGGCGAGGTCCGAGTCGCCAGAGTCATCCCTTCTCTATACCAGTTACAGATAAGGAACGACAGTGCCACAATTGTGGTAAGTATGGGCATATGCGACCAGAATGTCCGAGGCAGACAGTGATGTGTTATACGTGTGGCCGACCAGGTCATAGGTCTGTTTTCTGCAGACAGGTGAATCTTTATCTCGGCGGGGTTCTTTCCCTGCCAATGCAGCGGGAGGTGGGCAGAGACCACCTCAGCAGCAGCAGCAGATACAGGGACAACAGAGAGTCCTAGATCGTTTTACTACTCAGGGATCTGCTCCTGGGTTGAGTAGAGGCAGAGGCCGTGGCGGGAATGCCACTGATACCAGAGGAGCTCAGGATAGAGTCTTTTGAGCTGAAAAGTGCAGAGGAGCCAACTACATCGACTATTACAGGTACCATTCTGATCCATGGTTTACCTGTTCGAGTTTGTTTGATACTGAGCTATGTCTTCTTTTATATCTGATACTTGTATTGAGTGTTTGAGTTTAGATATGATTGAGGGGATACCCTTTAGTATAGGGTTACCCGATGGTAGTAGGGTCAGAGGTACCCATGAGATTCATGACTGTCCCACTTCTGTAGGGACCCGTGTTTTACTAGTTGACTTCTCTGTCATGCCATTAGAGCATGAAGAAGTCATACCAGGTATGGATTGGATCGACAGACTTTCTGTAGTCTTAGATGTAGGTAGGAGGACTGTTACTGTTACCTCTCTACCGAGTTAGGACAGATAGAGGTTTTCCGAGGTTGGAACCTTGAAAAATCTGGCATGGTTATCAGTGTGATATGAGTAGCTAGACTGTTTGCACAGAGATGTGAAGCCTTCTGGTGTTATGCCATGAAGGAGGGGGAGAGTCCAGCATTAGAGGATATCCCAGTGGTCTGTGAGTTGCAGATGTGTTTGCTGAGTCGTCGGTTTCCGCCTCAGAGGAGTGTGGACTTTGGTATCGAGTTAGAGCTGATACGAGGCAGATCTCAAAGGCCCATATCGGATGGCGCCTGTTGCGATGTTGGAGCTGAAGAAGCAACTTGAGGAGTTGGCCGAGAAGGGTTTTATCACTAGAGTGTATCTCCATGGGGAGCATCTGTCCTCTTCGTACGGAAGAAAAACGGATCGTTGAGACTGTGTAGTGATTACAGAGAGTTGAACAAGGATTGATCGACGTTCGAGATATCATCAGCTGAAGGGATCAAGGTGGATCCAGCGAAGATTGAGGCAGTATTAGCATGGACTACCCGACGAACGTCAAGGAGGTACATAGCTTCCTTGGCCTAGCCGGTTATTACAGACGCTTCGTGGAGGGATTCTCTGTGATTGCCCGTCCACTGATGAGTTTGCTAAGGAAGACTACCAGATTTGTATGGTTTGATCAGTGTGTACAGAGTTTTGAGGAGCTGAAGAGACGTTTGACTTCTGCTTTTGTTTGGCACAACCAGAGGAGATAGAGGGATTTGGTCTGATTAAAGTTGGACTTTTGGTTTCCGGATGAGGATGCCCGGCTGAGTACTTTAGAGGTTCTACATGATCTGTTGAGTGAGATCCAACAGAAGTAGGAGACCTGCCAGATCTTGATGAGGGTACGAGATAGGATGTCTCGGGATGAGACACCACAGTTCCTGCTGGGAGCAGAGGGAGTTTGGAGACGCCGTGGTCGCGTCTGTGTACCTGCTGATACAAAGATTTTTATAGAAGGCTTATTGTACACCTTACTCTGTACATTCAGGTACGGGTAAAATATATCAGGACTTGAGACGTTTATATTGGTAGAAAGGACTGAAGCCGATGTAGCCGATTTGTGGCACAGTGTGCGACCTGCCAACAGGTCAAGATAGAGCATTACAGACCTGGAGGTAAGCTCCATCCACTTCCTGTTCCACAGAGGAAGTGGGAGGACGTCACCATGATTTTATGACTGGAATGAGGCTGAGCCAGGGTTTTGATGCCATATGGGTCATAGTGGACCGATTGATGAAGACGACACATTTCCATTCTTATTAGGGAGACGTGGCCGGTGAGCAGATGGATGAGGAGTACACTAGGCATATAGTGAGACTCCATGTACCGAGGACGATCGTCTCAGACCGAGATGGACGATTTACCTTGAGGTTTTGGCAGCAGATTCAGACTGCTTTGGGAACGAGTGTAACACCCCAAATCCGCGGGACTCGGGGCGCTACGGGCGAGACCGCACTATGGGTCCCGACCCTTAGCCTGACAACAATTTCACTGGACCTTTCAACAATAGCACAGAATAAAGGCGGAAAAACTTAAATACGTTTTTAATGTATGCGGAAACGAAAAGTAGAAATACAACTTTGGAAACTCAGCCGAGTCCTCAAAACGACAAACCACAATACTGAAAGTTAAATGTAAAGTAATATTCGACAATCCATACAAGACATAACCCAAAACCGTCCCCATCCTATAGTGTAGGGGGACCCCGGCTCGCCGGAGCCACCACCTGCGCCGTCCGCTGCTCACGCCACCAGGAGCCGCCAACACCACTCTCTTCCTCCTGCAGCCTTCCCCTCGTCACCCTCCTCTGTTTTGGATCGAAGTTGCCGGAGACCACCACCACCGGAGCCTGCCGCCTGCCTAGTAACGCCGGGGGAGCGCCTGAGCTTCTGCAGTCGCCACCGTGAAGAAACCGCAGCCGGAGCCACGCCTTCGTTCCCCACGCCCGGCGATCTCCTCGCCAGCTCTCTCTCTTCTCTGCCGCCACCCGGAGAAGAGCCGCTGCCATCGGGACGCCCTCACCTTGC
>CM008283.1:29489437-29615909 GCA_002319775.1 Fagopyrum tataricum | reverse complement strand
GAAGAGAGAAGACGTGAATTAATCACGTGAAGAGCGAAAGAAGACTCGCGGGGCTACACTCTGCATTGTCGCCGCCCCCGCGCCTAGAAGCCGCCGCCCCTGCGGAAGTTGTGCCGTAGCGCCCGTGTCAGCGCCAGCGCCTTGCCTACGTTGCCTGCGTCCCGTGTCACCGCGCCTGCGGGTTACCTGTTCCGCTCCTGCGTCCCTTGATCACGAAGGTGCGTTTTGTCCCGGGACTACCTATAGTAAGGTAGCTCCTTTCCTTTCCTAGTATGAGGGAACTAGTACCATGCTAGGTATCGTTTTATGATGAGTATGTTATAGATATGCCGGTTGCGGCTTTGAGGTTTACGAGTTGGATATGATCCTTATGGATCCCTTGGGTCTAGGTGTGACCCCTTCGTGTGATAGAAGTTTGATATATATATGTATGCCTTGTATAGGCCTTGTTGTCCTCCAGTTTGGAGTGGACCTGAGTGAGAGCTGATCATAGTGATACGACTTCTGAGATTGAGGTAAGTCCATAGGACTTACTTAGCTGTCATCCTTATATTGGATGGGTGCATGAGTGGTGTTTGTTATATGCTTTATAGCATACTTTATGTTGGTCACCGACCTATGTTATATTGACCGCCCATTGTAGTGGTTGTGACAACTTGCCCTTCATCCCGCAGTGGAGTCTGGGAAGTTCTCTGTAAGCTAGTTAGTTTTGGTATACGGGAAGGGCACCTACCACTCCATATGGTATACGGGAAAGTGCACTGAGACCACTCCAGCTAGCTATTGCACGCAGAGGCGAGGATTATATTCATTCCTCGTGTCACGTATTTTTATATACTGATTTATATACTCTTGAATGATTAACGTTATAAAGATTATAAACCGGGTAAATGTGTGATATCATGATGAGGTGTTAATATTATTGATATGTGATTGTGTTCTAGCATCTTCTTATATATGTGTATGGTTAGCTAACGGTTTTATACCGTGTTGTAGATCCTTCGCAGGTTTGGAGAGCTGCAGAGTGATCCAGAGGGGTGATCTGCTGAGGGTTCCGTACACTGGGGCGACTTCGTGGGATTGGATTATTTGTGTTGTACGGATTTCCGTTTGACCTTGTACTCAGCAGTATCTTGTATCACATTTTGATATGTGTGTGTATATATATATATATATATCAGTTTTATGTTTTGTTTTAATCTATTGGTGCCTTGTTGTAAGATTCAGTGAAATTGTTATCAGGCTAGGGTCAGGATCAACTGTGAGATCCTAACCCAGTAGCACCTCGAGTCCTACGGATTTGGGGTGTTACAAAGTTGGTATCAGAGCCCAGGTTGACAACAATGGCACTAGTAATCTGCAATAAAGTTCGAATAGATAAATAAACAGAACCCGAAAGGGGTCTGACTTTTCAAAAGATTTTGGTTTTGAACAAATGTTTTGGGATATCGTGTACGTGAGTCATCGCCCCTCTGAAGATCTCGACAGTATATATATAGATATTCTGTTGTGATTGATTTGATATATACATACGGCATATATATAGCCTTCTAAGTTAGGTTTACGTCTTCTGCAGATGGTTCAGACTAGAGCCTTACCTGCAGCAAGAGGAGGTAGAGGTAGACCCCCTCTAGGTAGAGGACGGGGTAGGATTCCTGCTGACGGTTCACATGCGGGAGACATACATGAGGAGGTTGTTGAGAGCGTCGTTCCTGAGACTGGGAACGGGGCAGCTGAGAGACAGGGGCACAGAGAGCCCAGTCTGGTGAGTCTGATCGTGTCTCCATGGGGGATCAGAGTTCCGAGTATATATCAGACGTGTAGAGGAGGCTGCCAGAGCCGGTAGACGTGCCCCAGATTTACAGGCACAGGAGGGACCATCTGAGAGGTCCCACACCGTTACTCGGGTGTCAGCTGTACAGGTACCTGCTGCTAAGATTGCCAGAGCACCAGAGGAGCATAGAGGGCCTAGACCAGATACCTGGTTGAAGGCATTCCATCAGATGGGTGTACCCCCTTTCACTAGGAAGGTGGGGTTGGAGGTTGAGCTCTGGATCGGGCATGTAGACTCAACTCTAGAGTCTATTCGATGTCCAGCTGACAGACAGATCGAGCTGGTTCAGACTTTATTCCGGGACTTGGCACAGCACTGGTGGAGATTAGTATGGGGTCAGTTTACCAGTTATGATCAGATGAGGACCTTGATCAGAGAGCGTTTCTGCCCTGCCTCACTGAGGAGGGAGAAACTGCGAGATTTTGTTGAGGCTGGGTTTGAGGATGTACCAGTTTCTGAGGCCATCAGGAGGTTTTAGGAGGAGCTGGCATTACTGGGACCAGCTACACCTTCTGCAAATCAGCACGTTTATCTCTTTTCCCGACGACTGAGGGATACTACCCAGGCCTATATGGCGGGATTTCATTGTGAGTCCTTGATGGACTACCAGGATAGAGCCGCCGACTATGAGCGAGAGCGGGCGAGCCAGAGGAGAGCTTCTCAGACCGGAGGGTCTGAGAAGAAGCAGCGTACAGGGCAGACCAGTGGTACTGGTGATTCTGCTAGTGGTTGGCGTGGTCAGAGACGCCAAAGTCAGCCCTCATCTGCACCGGTTGCAGAGAAGGGACATCAGTGTTTTAACTGTGCGATCCAAGGCATATGAGGCCAGAGTGCACGAGGCCATTAGTGACTTGCTACACCTGTGGTAGGCAAGGTCATCGAGCTGTTTACTGCCGCCAGGGCGGAGCATCATCTCAGCAGGGTTCTTCTCCTGCTAGTGCAACGGGAGGTGGGCAGAGGCCACCTCATCAGCAGCAGACTCAGGGACAGCAGAGGGTCCCAGATCGCCCTACGACTCAAGGATCTGCTCTTGGGCCGAGTAGAGGCAGAGGTCGTGGTGGGGGCACCACTGATACCAGAGGCCCACAGGGTCGTGTTTTTAAGTTGAGGAGTGCATAGGAGCCAGCTGCACCTACTGCTACAAGTACCATTCTGATTCATAGTTTACCTGTTAGAGTTTTATTTGATAATGGTGCTACGCACTCTTTTATTTCTGATGCCTGTGTAGAGCGTCTTGGGTTAGATACAGTTGAGGGGATGCCCTTTATTATAGGGTTACCCGATGGTGGTAGGGTCAGAGGTACCTGTGAGATTCACGGTTGTCCCATTTCTGTAGGGACCCGTGTGTTACTAGTTGACTTCTTTGTCATGCCATTAGAGCATGAAGAAGTCATTCTAGGTATGGACTAGATGGATAGACACTCTGCAGTTTTAGATGTAGGTAGGAGGACTGTTACCCTCTTTACCGAGTTAGGCCAGATAGAGGTATTCCGGGGTTGGGACCTTGGAAAGACAGGTACGGTTATCAGCGCTATACGAGCAGCGAGACTGATTGCACAGGGTTGTTATGCCTTCTGGTGTTATGACATGAAGGAGGGAGAGAGTCCAGCTGTAGAGGATATTCCCGTGGTTTGTGATTTTACTAATGTTTTTGCTGAGCCTTCCAGTTTGCTGCCTCAGAGGAGTGTGGATTTTGGGATTGAGTTACAGCCTGGTACTAGACCGATCTCGAAGGCCCCATACCGGATGGAGCCTGTCGAGATGCTGGAGCTGAACAAGCAACTCGAAGAGTTGACTGAGAAGGGCTTCATTCGCCCTAGCGTGTCCCCATGGGGAGCACCTGTCCTCTTCGTACGGAAGAAGGACGGATCACTGAGGTTATGTATAGATTACATAGAGCTGAACAAGGTGACCATCAAGAACAAGTATCCACTGCCTCGTATTGATGATTTGTTAGATCAACTACAGGGAGCGACTGTGTTCTCCAGGATTGACCTGCGTTCCGGATATCACCAGCTGAGGGTGAGGGAGCAGGATGTGCACAGGCCAGCATTCCGGACCAGATATGGCCACTACGAGTTTGTAATGATGTCATTTGGGCTTAAGAATGCCCCATCCGTCTTTATGGAGTTGATGAACAGTATTTTCATCGACTTCCTGGATCAGTTTGTGGTGGTTTTCATTGATGACATTCTGGTATACTCTCGCAGTGGAGAGGAGCATGCATGACATTTAGGACTGAATTGCAGGTTTTGCGGGATAGAGAACTTTATGCTAAGTTCTCTAAGTGTGAGTTCTGGATGCCAGAGGTAGCATTCCTGGGTCATGTGGTATCAGCTGAGGGGATCAAGGTTGATCCGGCGAAGATTGAGGCAGTAGAAGCATGGACTACACCGACGAACGTCAAGGAAGTACGTAGCTTCCTTGGCCTAGCCGGTTATTATAGACGCTTCGTGGAGGGATTCTCTGTGATTGCCCGTCCACTGACGAGTTTGCTGAGGAAGACTACCAGATTTGTGTGGTCTGATCAGTGCATGCATAGTTTTGAGGAATTGAAGAGGCGTTTGACTTCTGCTCCTATTTTGGCACAGCCAGAGGGTACTGAGGATTTTGTGACGTATGAGGAGAACTACCCGACTCATGATCTGGAGTTGGCGGCGGTAGTTCAAACACTCAAGATCTGGAGACATTACCTGTATGGTGCTACATGTCAGATCTTCACAGACCATAAGAGTCTGAAGTACATTTTCACGCAGCGGGAATTGAATAACCGCCAGCATAGGTGGCTTGAGCTGATCAAGGATTTTCATCTGGAGATTATGTACCATCCAGGGAAGGCGAACGTTGTCGCCGACGCCCTGAGCAGGAAGACGCCTCGAGAGCAGGCGATTGCGAGACTGACATTTCAGCATCAGTTGCAGAGAGACTTGATCTGGTTAGAGTTGGACATCTAGTTTCCTTATGAGGATGCCCATCTGCATACATTAGAGGTTCTTCCTGATCTGTTGGGTGAGATCCAACAGAAGCAGGAAACCTGCCCGAAACTGATGAGGATACGAGATAGGATGTCTCGGGGTGAGGCACCACAGTTCCTGTCAGGAGCAGATGGAGTTTTGAGACGCCGCGGTCGCCTTTGTGTACCTGCTGATATAGAGCTGAGGCAGAGGATTTTACAGGAGGCTCACTATACACCTTACTTTGTACATCCAGGTACGAGTAAGATGTATCAGGACTTGAGACGTATATATTGGTGGGGAGGGCTTAAGCCCGATGTGGCCAGATTTGTGGCACAGTGTGCGACTTGCCAGTAGGTCAAGATCGAGCATTTCAGACCTGGAGGTGAGCTCCATCCACTTCTTGTTCCACAGAGGAAGTGGGAGGACGTCACCATGGATTCTGTGAGTGGACTGAGGCTGAGCCGGAGTTTTGATGCCATTTGGGTCATAGTGGACAGATTGACGAAGACGGCACGTTTCATTCCTATTAGGGAAACGTGGCCGGTGATCAAATTAGTTGAGGAGTACACTAGGCAAATAGTGAGACTCCATGGTGTACCAATGACGATCGTCTCAAACAGAGATGGACGATTTACCTCGAGGTTTTGGCAGCAGATTAAGACTACCCTAGGGACGAGTTTGCACTTCACGACTACGTTCCATCCTCAGACCGATGGTCAGTCAGAGAGGACCATTCAGACCCTGGAGGATATGCTGCGAGCTTGTGTGTTGGAATGGGGACAGGTGTGGACGGATCATCTCCCACTTGTTGAGTTCTCCTACAACAACATCTGGCATGCATCTATTGGGATGGCCCCATATGAGGCACTGTATGAACAGAGATGTCGTACCCCGTTATGATGGGATGAGTAGAGCAGTGTCAGTGGTTTAGCACCTGATCAGATTCAGGATGATATGGCTCGAGTAGCATTGATTAGAGAGTGTATGCTGACTGCGCAGAGCCGTCAGAAGTCTTATGGTGATAGGAGGCGTAGACCTCTGGAGTTCAAAGTTGGATCCCATGTGTGGCTGAGAGTGTCCCCGACACGAGATGTTAGGCGTTTTGGCATTCAGGGGAAGTTGAGCCCCCGATATGTCGGACCGTTCGAGATTTTGGATCGAGTTGGGAGCGCAGCTTACAGATTAGCCTTGCCTCCGAGATTAGAGGGTGTTCACCCTGTATTTCACGTGTCTCAGCTGAGGGAATACATACCAGATCCGAGACACATCGTGAGTTATGATGATTTGGTGGTTGAGCCGGACCACACGTTTGTTGAGCATTCTATTGCAGTCCTAGAGCGAGGTATGAGACGCCTGCGTTCGAAGGACATTCCTATGTTGAGGATATAGTGGTCGAGACAAGAGCCCGAGGAGGCTACATGGGAGACTGAGGATAGTATTCAGAGGAACTATCCAGAGTTCTATGCCGAGATAGGTGCACCAGTAGGATCACCGAGTAGATCTTAGTACTAGCTTGGTGAGTTTTATGTGCTTACATGCTTATATGCTATGATGTGTTTATTTCATACTAGCTTTGATGTGATTATGATCTTATTAGATCTTGTTGTGCTAGTATGATTCTTGTTTATAGCTGGAGAAGGTTCTTTCCTCCATGCTATTGTGATATGATAGGTTTAGCTGGAGATGGTTCTTTCCTCCATGCTATTTTGATGGACATAGTAGTGTTGGATATGTTCTTCCTCCATGCCTTTCTGTTATGGATATGATATTGCTAAAGATGTGATTCCTCTATGCCTTGTGATATGTTTATGGTTTGGCTAGAGATGGTTTTCCTCTAGGCCCTAGATAGTATAGTTTGCTGCTGGAGTTGATGATTTCCTCCATGCTTATGTTTGAGGTTATAGAGTTTTACCTCGGCTTTTGAGTCCGAGTGGTTTCAGGACTTTGCAAGTTTCGGGACGAAACTTGTTTTTAGGGGGGTGAGATGTGAGAGCCATATTCTTTCGGACCGAGATTGGCTTTTGCCGAGATTGGTCTTTCCGCACCCGCGGGCAGAACTGCCGCTCCTGCGGGTTTCCGCCCCTGCGGCTCAAGGAACCGCCCCTGCGGTTTCCGGCGGCTGCAGCCGGTTTTGTTGACTCCTTTGACCCGTGCTTTACCTTTTGCTTACTTCTTTCCTTTCCTTGCTGAGCAAGGGTTACCTTCCTCACTTCTCTAGCCCTTCCTACGTCCTTCTTGCTTCTTCATCCCTTCCTTTGATCTTGTTCTTGTTCTCCTTGGAGTTTTGCTTGAAAGTTGTGCTTTGTGGTTCTTGATGATGCTAGTGACGTGTATGTTGAGCTTCGAAGCCAGCTATTGATGTGTATGACCTCTCCCTACAGCCTAGGATCTTCAGTAGTGGTAAGTTCTTGCTTCTTCTCCTTCTCTTCTTCTTTGTTTCCATCTCCTTAGCCTAGGATTAGATGTTCGGACATAGGATGATGTTGGAATGTGTATGTTGTTCCATATGTGTGATTTGGATGAGAGAAGACGTAATTTGATCACGTGAAGAGCCGAAGAGAAGTTGCGGGATCACGTTCTGCACTGTCGCCGCCCCCGCGCCTAGAAGCCGCCGCCCCTGCTGAAGCCGTGCCGCAGCGCCCGCGCCAGCGCCTTGCCTGCGTTCCATGTCACCGCGCCTACGGCTGCTCCTTGCCGCGCCTGCGGGTTACCTGTTCCGCTCCTGCGTCCCTTGATCACGCATGTGCGTTTTGTCCCGGGACTACCTATAGTAAGGTAGCTCCTTTCCTTTCCTAGTATGAGGGAACTAGTACCATGCTAGGTATCGTTTTATGATGAGTATGGTATAGATATGCCGATTACGGCTTTGAGGTTTACGAGTTGGATATGATCCTTATGGATCCCTTGGGTCTAGGTGTGACCCCTTCGTGTGATAGGAGTTTGATATATATATGTATGCCTTGTATAGGCCTTGTTGTCCTCCAGTTTGGAGTGGACCTGAGTGAGAGCTGATCGTAGTGATACGACTTCTGAGATTGAGGTAAGTCCATAGGACTTACTTAGCTGTCATCCTTATATTGGATGTGTGCATGAGTGGTGTTTGTTATATGCTTTATAGCATGCTTTATGTTGGTCACCGACCTATGTTATATTGACCGCCCATTGTAGTGGCTGTGACAACTTACCTTTCATCCCGCAATGGAGTCTGGGAAGTTCTCTGTAAGCTAGTTAGTTCTGGTATACGGGAAGGGCACCTACCACTCCATATGGTATACGGGAAAGTGCGCTGATACCACTCCAGCTAGCTATTGCACGCAGAGGCGAGGATTATATTCATTCCTCGTGTCACGTATTTTCATATACTGATTTATATACTCTTGAGTGATTAACGTTATAAAGATAATAAACCGGGTAAATGTGTGATATCATAATGAGGTGTTAATATTATTGATATGTGATTGTGCTCTAGCATCTTCTTATATATGTGTATGGTTAGCTAACGGTTTTATACCGTGTTGTAGATCCTTTGTAGGTTAGGAGAGCTGCAGAGTGATCCAGAGGGGTGATTTGCTGATGGTTCCGTACAATGGGCGTTATCGTGGGATTTTGGGTTATTATTATTGTACGGATTTCTGTTTGACTTTGTACTCAGTAGTACTTTGTATTATCCTTTTGATATGTATATATATGTTAGTTTTATGTTTTGTTTTAATCTATTGGTACCTTATTGTAAGATTCAGTGAACTTATTGTCAGGCTAGGGTCAGGATCCATTGTGAGATCCTAACCCAGTAGCACTCCGAGTCCTACGGATTTGGGGTGTTACATTAATATAATCAAAATTATGAGTATGTCATACCTTATTAATTTATGTTGGTTTATATTTTGCTTCTACATAATTTATAGTACATTTCTCACTCTAACTCTTTTTTGTTTGTACCATCATCCCATATATGTTACATGTTTTGTATGATGAAACACACTAGTATATATTAAACTAGAAGCACTTATGTAACACCCCAAATCCGTGGGACTCGGGATGCTACGGGCGAGACCTCACAATGGGTCCCGACCCTTAGCTTGACAACAATTTCACCGGACCTTCCAACAAGGCACAAATAAAGGCGAAAACTTAAAACGTTTTTAGTGCATGCGGAAACGAAGAGTGACAAAAACAAGGTGGAAACTCAGCCGAGTCCTCAAAACAATACAACCCGATACGGAAGTCTAAACGTACGACAACATCCATAACAACGATATGAAACATGACCTAAAAACCACCCCCGTCCTATAATGTACGGAGACCCCGGCTGTCCACTCCTCCACCTCACTCGGCGGCGTCCCTAACCTGCAAGTCATCTACAACGCGGTTTAAAACCGTTAGCTCATATTCGAAGTATTAGAAAAGCGGTGAAGGCACAAACACAACCATAGCACATAACATAAAACACACAAGTCCGGTTTATTTATCTTTTTATTATTAAGTCATATCCCGTTCTAATTCAACTTCGGTTTGTGACACGAGAACCACCGTGGTCTCGCCCCGGTCCCTACTTACCGGAAAAGAATGGTACGGATGCACTCGACCATCTGACCTGCCGGGCTAGTCGCCGAGATCCTCCTAGACCCACGCAGGGCTAGGCAGAATGTCACCGCCCGTTATCATACACTTGGGCCAACATATATATAAGGTCGGTGGTCCTAATTACCGGTTTCATTGTAATAACAAAAGCATAAACACACACCACCAAACACACATCAATGCTAATACATAGAATACGAGCTTAGTAAGTCCGGAGACTTACCTCGTCGCCAAACCCAAGTCACCACACTCTCGCTTCCTTTACGCGGAAGCCCACAACCTGCTCACAAGAGATATGCATATCAATACATACTCACACTCAAGAAGTCTTAGACTTCACTCTAGTGATCTATGCAAGGTCACCTAACCCTCAAACTAGGAAATGCATCCTAGGTCCCAAGTACTCATCACACTCTCAACACATGCAACAGCCCATAACAGTTTATGTCATCACAAGATATGACTCCTCAACCAAAGAGGCACAAGCTAGCCTAGACGATCCATCATGCTCAAATGCTCATACCATCAAATATATCGAGCCTTAAGGGCTCCTAGGTCCACAACCACTACATGTCATCTCACCCTATTTTAGGTCCATCCTAGGCATGCTACTACATGAATCAACAACAAATCTAAGGAATGAACGAGGAGTGAAGGAGAGGAGAAGCCTACTGTTACAGAAACCGCAGCCGCGGAGTCAAGTTGGCGCCCCCTGCAGACACAGGAGCCGCCCCGCGGAACCAGGAGCCACGCCCGCGGACGACTAAGTCAAGTGCCAGGAGCCGCCCCCGCGGACGTGCCGAGCCGCACCCGCGCCTGTGCCGAGCCGCACCCGCGGCCGTGCCGAGCCGCACCCGCGCCTGTGCAGAGCCGCACCCGCGGCCGTGCCTAGAAGCTCCCGCGCCCGTGTCGCGCCGCACCCGCGGCCGTGCCGTGCCGCCCCTGCGGCTGTCCGCTCCCGCGGTTGTGCTGAGCCGCCCCCACGGGTTCTGTGCAGAATGTCGTCTTCTTCGTCTTCGACTTTGGATCCTTGGCTCCAAAGTTCTTCTTCTCTTGCTGGATCTTCTCCAAACACACACCACGGGTCTTAGGCACCTCTCCTTGACCTAAACAAGCTAAGAACCTAGACATGCAAAGAGTTAAGCAAAACTCCTCAAGATCTTCCTCCATTGCCATGGATGAAAGGAGGGAGGAAGAAGAAGGGAAAGGACAGCAAGGAAGAGAGGGAACAGGAGAGGAAAGAGCTTACCAACAGCCTGGGATCTCCTTCTGCAGTCCACAGCTTGGATCTTCAGCACTAAGGGAGAAGAGAGGAAAAGAGAGAAGAAGAGAGGAGAAGAGATGAGTATAAGAGTGGAGTAACGTGAGAAATGAGCCAAGGGAGGAGAGTGGGGGACAAGATCTGAAAAGAAGGTGTGGGAATCAAAGAGTCAGCTGACCTCTTGTCCCTCACACGGACCGAGGGGTTGGAAATGACCCCTTGGCATTTTTAACCCGGAAAGAAGGGTCGGAACGCGGAAAAAATCCCGACTCTCGGCATCTCGGGATTACGGGATAACTACAAAGTGCTCCAAGTCCGGAATAAATTCCGGGCGTTACAACTAACCCCCCTAAAAACAAGTTTCGTCCCGAAACTTGCTAAATCAACACTCTCCAACCAACCCGTCTCGTAACCCCGTGGAACTCATAAAACGTACACTATCGGCTCTAATCCAAGTCTACAGATCGCATCACATCAAGACCTCGCAAGGTACTCATAACTCATACAAAAATCACATAACATATAAAACAATCAAGGAAGATCTCGGAACTAACCCGACGACCCCATCGATGTCACTGTGTCTGCATAAAACTCGGGATAGTTCCTCCGGATACTATCCTCCGTCTCTCATGTAGCCTCATCGGCTCCTCGCCTCAACCACTGAATCCTCAGCATCGGTATCTCCTTCGATCGAAGGCGTCTCGTACTCCGCTCTAAGACTGCTATCGGGTGCTCTGCAAAAGTGTGGTCCGGCTAGACCACTAGGTCCTCGTGACTGATGATGTGTCTCGGGTCATGTATGTACTCTCTCAGCTGAGAGACATGAAAGACCGGGTGTATACCCTCCAACCGTTGTGGCAGTGCTAACCGGTACGCCACCTCACCGACTCTCTCCAAGATCTCGAATGGTCCGACATATCGGCGGCTTAACTTCCCCTTAATGCCGAATCGCCTGACGCCCCGGTGATACCCTCAACCATACCTAAGCTCCTACCCTGAACTCGAGAGGTCTACGCCTCCTATCCGCATACGATCTCTGGCGGCTCTGCGCAGCCAACATCCTCTCCCGAATCAAAGTGACTCTCGCCATGTCGTCCTGTACCTGATCCGGAGCTACAACGCTAGAGCTCACGGGCTCGTCCCAACATAAGGGAGTACGGCATCTCCGTCCATACAATGCCTCATAAGGTGCCATCCCAATGGACGCGTGTCAGCTGTTATTATAAGAAAACTCGGCCAACGGGAGGTGATCTGGCCATACCTGTCCCCAGTCTAGTACACATGCCCGCAGCATATCCTCCAATGTCTGAATAGTCCGCTCGGACTGGCGTCCGTCTGAGGATGGTATGCGGTGGTGAAATGGAGACTCGAACCTAGGGCGGCGTGTACCTGTTGCCAGAACCTCGAGGTAAAACGCCCGTCCCTGTCCGAGATGATGGTCCTCGGGACTCCATGTAGTCTCACAATCTGATGGGTAAACTCCTCAGCTAAACGACTCACCGGCCACGTTTCCCGTATAGGAATGAAACGTGCGGTCTTCGTCAGCTGGTCTACTACCACCCATATCGCGTTAAAGCTCCTACTTGGTCTCAGACCGGTCACGAAGTCCATGGATATGTCCTCCCACTTCCACTGCGGCACGGGCAGTGGGTGAAGCTCTCCTCCGGGTCTCTGGTGGTCGATCTTGACCTGCTGGAAGGTCGCGCATCGGGCCACATATCTAGCTACATCGGGCTTGAGCCCGCCCCACCAATAAGATCTCCTTATGTCCTGGTACATCTTACTCGCGCCTGGGTGCACTGAGTAAGGTGTGGAATGGGCCTCATGCAAAATCCGCTCTCTCAACTCTTGATCCGACGGTACACAAATACGTCATTGGCGTCTCAATAGCCCATCTTCTCCCATGATAAACTGCGGTGCTTCTCCTCGGGACATCCTGTCCCAGATCCTCATCAAAATGGGACATCTCTCTTGCTTCTGCAGGATCTCTCCGGACAAGTCAGGTAGTACCTCCAACTCGGACAAACAACAGTCCGTACCCGAGAACCGGATATCCAACTCCAAACCCACAAAATCTCTCTGCAGTCGAGGCTGAACCGTAAGCCTCGGCTTACGGTTCATTATTTATAATATATTTATAATATATTTGGTCAGGTAGTACCTCCAACCGTAAGCCTATAGCCGAGGTGACATGTTGATTGACAAGTCACGTTAAACTCGTTTGCTTTATTAATTTAAATAGATGGATTTTGCGTGCATGAATAGGAGGCAAACTTACATGTTTATGATATTGACAAATATTAGCCTAAAAGCATTTAAAATATAATTTACTTGTTTATATTATATTTGGTCTTATCTTTCTACCGTTATCTATACACTTCTTCCCATACTCCATTGCTAAAACAAAGCTTTTGTCTTTAATTGCCACATAGAATTTGTATTGATATTTAGGGTAATAGTTGTTACCGTGATATTTAACTCCTTAATTTATGCAATCTGTATGCTATTATTAGAGTCAAAGTAAATTTTCTTTGTGCCATTTTTTTAGTAATTTCGTTTCATTTTTTTATACATTTTTATTTTATAATTTTACTAATTAATTAATACATATAAATCATTAATATAGACAATATATCTATATTATTTTCATTTATAGTTTTATCATATTCTTCAACTTATTTTTAATCTATATCATTATTAGATATTATTTTAAAAATATTTTTCACCTTTATTTACAAGATCATTATTTCATACTCTAACTTTAACATATAAATATATAATGTTTATATTATTTCATAAGTACCCACCAATTAACAAATATATAAAATATTATAAAAAAATTGTTGCATCTTCTTTGTTCAGGATGGAATTTAAAAATATCTAAGATGATTTTTAGAGTGAACTTTTTATAACTTTTATTTATTTAACAATTATATTTCAATTTTAAAAGTAAATTTTATGTGCATTTATAAATTATTTATTTCACTTTAAACTCGTAATAGTTATCAATATTAACTTATTTTTACATATGGTTATTGAAAAATTATAATATATAATATTTCTTTAATTAAACTATTTGTATTATTTATATATAATATAATTAATATACCGATAACATAAAATTTTATTAATAACTTCTCTTTAGTTAATTTATTTAAATTAAATTATCATAAATATTAAATTTTAAGATTACTCCTTGTCTTGGCACGGACAACTAAATTAATTTTGTTATATTTATATAGAATAACTTTGGGTCCACAATGCTTCTCAATTCACACATCACTAGTTACTTTCTGTCGAAATATGTCATATTATATATATAGTTAAATTTTAAGAACATATTTTATGGTAATATATATGAACACAATTACTTCTTTAAAATAAATCATCAACATCAAGATTTAAACTTTGATTATGGTAATTGTGCATTATATTTATTAATTATTATGTAAGTTTATTTTAGGCATTTAGGATTTTTTTTTTTATGAAATTAATTATAATTGTGATTGCAAATATTTGTGCATGTTTTGAAGATAGCTCGTTAGGGTTGGAGACTTTGATGGCGGTGATATTACATCTACAATATACGGTGAGGTATGAATATATAAATAAATAACAAAAAGAGATATTTTAAATCCGGAAATTTCGGTTACCGGAAGGTTTCAAATGTCCTAGCTCCTAAAACTTATTCTTATTTGTGTCAATTCGGTGTCAAACTTTGTAGTCCGGATCACATCATTCTATCATTTTTTTAGGTTATCTTTTACCTGGTTCACTCGGATACTTTTATATTTTGGTTATAAGATAAAATTTGATAGATTTAGATCACAATCCCTAGGAGGACGATGTTAGAAATCCTCTTATATATAGGACGTTTTCACCACTAGTT
Organism: Fagopyrum tataricum; assembly: GCA_002319775.1. Lineage (NCBI taxonomy): Eukaryota > Viridiplantae > Streptophyta > Magnoliopsida > Caryophyllales > Polygonaceae > Fagopyrum > Fagopyrum tataricum. The sequence goes on along the minus strand of CM008283.1, from coordinate 29,601,387 downwards.
TATACATACAACTTTCATTATATGTTTCGGAAACAAGTTTTGTTCGACCAATGCCTACCAATCAGCCAACTTGTGTATCCCCTATGTGATTTATGATATTAACTTTTTGTTTACTCTGTTTTTTATTTATGATATTAACTTTTTGTTTACTCTGTTTTTGTTTCAGTGAGCCAACTAATGACCTTCGATCGGCCGACTCCTTGACCCGTGCTTTACCCTTTCTTCTTCTTATTCTTTCCCTTGGTTGATCAAGGGTTTCTTCTTCACTTCTCTTCCTCAATTGCTCACGTCCTTCTTGCTTCTCCTTCTCCTTCTTGATCTTGTGCTTGGTTTTCCCTTGAGTTTGTAAGAGAGTTGTTGTGGTGGATGTTGATGTGGATGCTAGTGGTTGGTATGATGTGCTTGGAAGCCAGCTGCTGTGAGTGTTGATCTTCCTTGCAGCCTAGGACCATAGGTGTGGTGAGTAATCTTCTCTTTCTCTTCTTCCTTCCTTTGATTCCTTCTTCCTTAGCTTAGGATTAGATGATTGGATATAGGTTGATGTTGGTTTATGTATGTATATGTATATGTGTAACTTTGGATGAAAGAAGACGTGAATTGATCACGTGAAGAGTGAAAGAAGAACCGCGGGATTCATCTTCTGCACTGTCGCCGCCCCCGCGGCCAAAAGCCACCGCCCCTGCGGACGACGTGCCGCAGCGTCAGCGTCAGCGCCTGCGCCCTTTGTCACTGCTCCCGCGGCTGAGTTCCGCCGCGCCTGCGGGTTGCCTGTTCCGCCCGTGCGTCTTTCCGTCACGCAGGTGCGTCTTGTCCCGGATCTACCTAGAGTCAGGTATATCCTTTCCTTTTCTAGTATGAGCGGGTTAGTAGCATGCTAGGTATGTGTATGAGGGTAGAATGATGTTGAGTACGTTATCATTTATGCTAGTTATGGCTTTGAGGTTTACGAGTTAGGTTATGATCCTTATGGATCCCTTGGGTCTAGGTGTGACCCTGTGATGGATATGAGTATGATATATGTTGTTATGCCTTGTTTAGGCAGTGTTGATCTCCAGAGTTGGAGCCGTTTGAGTTTAGTTGAGTTGAGACTTCAGAGTTTGAGGTAAGTCCATAGGACTTACTTAGCTGCTATACATATATTGGATGTGTGCATGAGTGGTGTATGCTATATGATTGATAGCCCAAGTTATGTTGATTACCTACCTATGGTTTAGTGACTGCCCATTGTAGGGCCGTGACAACTTGTCATTTCATCCCGCTGGGAGTCTGAAGGTTCTCTACGGGCAGGCCAGTCTAGCTCAGTGGGCCGGCCACCTGCACCACTCCCATAGGGTACACGGGAGGTGGGACCGGATCCCCACTCTAGCTAGCATTATTCCCGAGAGGCGAGGGTTATATTCCTCGTGTCACATACGTTCATATTGATATATATTTATACGCTTGAATGACTGGACGTTATAAAGATAATAAACCGGGTGAATGTGTGATAGCATGGTGATGTGTTTATGATTCATTGGTGTGTGATTGTGCTTATGCATCTTCTTATATATGCGTATGGTTAGCTAACGGTTTTATACCGTGTTGTAGATCCTTTGCAGGTTAGGAGAACTACAGAGTGATCTAGAGGGGTGATCTGCTGAGGGCTACGTACACTGGGTCGTCCTCGTGGGATGGGATCTTTTGATCATGTTTATGTTTATGTTTTGTTGTACTCGGCATTACTTGTATAAACCTTTTGATACTTTTATAACAGTTTGATGTTTTGTATTTAATCTATCGGTGCCTTGTTGTAAGATTCAGTGAACTTGTTGTCAGGCTAGGGTTAGGATCCATTGTGAGATCCTAGCCAAGTAGCACCTCGAGTCTTACGGATTTGGGGTGTTACAAAGTTGGTATCAGAGGCCAGGTTGACAACAATGACACTAGTAATCTGCAATAAAGTTTGAATAAATAAATAAACAGAACCCGAAAGGGGTCTGACTTTACAAAAGGTTTTGGTTTTGAAATGAGTACAAAATATTTTGGGATATCGTGTACGTGAGTCATCGCCCCTCTGAAGATCTCGATAGTATATATATAGATATTATGTTGTGATTGATTTGATATATACATACGGCATATATATAGCCTTTTGAGTTAGGTTTACGTCCTCTACAGATGGTTCAGACTAGAGCCTTACCTGCAGCAAAACGAGGTAGAGGTAGACCTCCTCTAGGTAGAGGACGGGGTAGGACTTCCGTTGTTGATCCACGTGCAGCGGAAGAGGTTCATGAGGACGTTGCCGAGAGTGTCATTCCTGAGACTGGGAACGGCGTAGCTGGGAGACAGGGTCCACAGCGAGTCCAGTCAGATGACTCGGATTATGTCTCCATGGGAGGACTAGAGTTTCGTGACTATAACCGGCGAGTGGAGGAGGCTGTCAGAGCAGGTAGACCTATCCCGGATCTGCCAGTACATGAGGGATCATCTGAGAGATCTCATGGGGTTACCCAGGTGCCAGCTGCACCGGCACCTGTAGCTGAGACTGCTCGAGTTACAGAGGAGCATAGAGGGCCTAGACCAGACACTTGGTTGAAGGCATTTCACCAGATGGGTGTACCCCCTTTCTCTGGGAAGGTGGGGCTCGAGGTTGAACTGTGGATTGGACATGTGGACTCAGCTCTGGAGTCTATTAGATGTCCAGCAGATAGGCAGATAGAGTTGGTGCAGACTCTATTCAGAGATTTTGCACAGCACTGGTGGAGGTCTGTACGAGTACAGGTTGATAGTTATGATCAGATGCGGACCATGATCAGAGAGCGTTTCTGCCCTGTCTCACTGAGGAGGGAGAAACTCCGTGATTTTGTGGAGGCTGGGTTTGAGGATGTACCAGTCTCCGAGGCTATTAGGAGGTTTCAGGAGGAGCTGGCATTGCTAGGACCAGCTGCACCTTCTGCAGATCAGCACGTATATTTGTTTTCCCGACGATTGAGGGATGCCACCCGGGCCTATATGGCAGGTTGTCATTGTGAGTCCTTGATGGACTACCAGGATAGAGCTGCCGACTATGAGCGAGAGCGGGCTAGTCAGAGGAGAGCTTATCAGACCGGAGGGTCTGAGAAGAGACAGCGTACTGGGCAGACCAGTGGTACTGGAGGAGTTGCTGGTTCAGGACGAGGCCAGAGCCGCCAGAGTCAACCCTCATCTGCACCGGCTACAGATAGGGTACGACAGTGTTTCAACTATGTTGAGTATGGACATATCAGACCATAGTGTACGAGGCAAATAGTGACTTGCTTCCCTTGTGGTGCACGAGGACACAGAGCTGTCTTTTGTAGACAGGGTGGAGCATCGTCTCAGCATGGTTCTATTCTTGCTAGTGTAGCTGGGGGTGGACAGTGGCCACCTCAGCAGCAGCAGACACAGGGACAACAGAGAGTCCCAGATCGTCCTACCACTCAGGGATCTGCTCCTGGGTTGGGTAGAGGCAGAGGTTGTGGTGGGAGCACCACTGACACCAGAGGGCCACAGGGCCGAGTTTTTGAGCTGAGGAGTGCAGAGGAGCCAGCTGCACCGACTGTTACAAGTACCATCTGATTCATGGTTTACTTGTTAGAGTTTGTTTGATACTGGAGCTATGTCTTCTTTTATATATGATGCTTGTATTGAGTGTTTGAGTCTAGATACGACTCAGGGGATACCCTTTAGTATAGAGTTACCCGATGGTAGTAGGGTCAGAGGTACCCATGAGATTCGTGACTGTCCCATTTTTGTAGGGACCCGTGTTTTACTAGTTGACTTCTCTGTCATGCCATTAGAGCATGAAGAAGTCATTCTAGGTATGGATTGGATGGATAGACATTCTGTAGTCTTAGATGTAGGTAGGAGGACTGTTACCTCTCTACCGAGTTAGGACAGATAGAGGTTTTCCGAGGTTGGAACCTTGGAAAATCTGGCATGGTTATCAGTGCGTTACGAGCAGCTAGACTGTTTGCACAGGGTTGTGAGGCCTTCTGGTGTTATGCCATGAAGGAGGGGGAGAGTCCAACATTAGAGGATATCCCAGTGGTCTGTGAGTTTGCAGATGTGGTTGCTGAGCTGTCCAGTTTGCCGCCTCAGAGGAGTGTGGACTTTGGTATCGAGTAGAGCCTGGTACGAGGCAGATCTCGAAGACCCATATCGGAGGGCGCCTATTGAGATGTTGGAGCTGAAGAAGCAACTCGAGGAGTTGGCCGAGAAGGGTTTTATTCACCCTAGTGTATCTCCATGGGGAGCACCTGTCCTCTTCGTATGGAAGAAGGACGGATCGTGAGATTGTGTATTGATTACAAAGAGCTGAACAAGGTGACAATTAAGAATAAGTATCCATTGCCGTGTATTAATGACTTGTGGGGAGCAGCTTCAGGGAGCGACAGTACTTTCCCGGATTGATTGGCGTTCAGGATATCACCAGCTGAGGGTGAGAGAGCATGATGTGCACAGGACAGCATTCCGGACCAGATATGGCCACTACGAGTTTATAGTGATGCCATTTGGGCTTATGAATGCCCCAGTCGTTTTTATGGAGTTGATGAATGGTATCTTCATCGACTTCCTGGATCAGTTTGTGGTGGTCTTTATTGATGATATTCTGGTATACTCTCGCAGTGGAGAGGAGCATGCAGGACATCTGAGGACTGTATTGCAGGTTTTGCGGGATAGATAACTTTATGTTTAGTTCTCTAAGTGTGAGTTCTGGATGTCAGAGGTAGCATTCCTGGGTCATGTAGTATCAGCTGAGGGGATCAAGGTTGATCCGGCGAAGATTGAGACAGTAGCAGCATGGACTACACCGACGAACGTCAAGGAAGTACGTAGCTTCCTTGGCCTAGCCGGTTAATACAGACGCTTTGTGGAGGGATTTTTTTTGATTGCCCGTCCACTGACGAGTTTGTTGAGGAAGACTACCAGATTTGTATGGTATGATCAGTGTATATAGAGTTTTGAGGAGCTGAAGAGACGTCTGACTTTTGCTCCTGTTTTGGGCACAACCAGAGGGTACAGAGGGATTTGATCTGGTTAAAGTGGACATTCAGTTTCCGGGTGAGGATGCTCGGCTGAGTACCTTAGAGGTTCTACCTGATCTGTTGAGTGAGATCCAACAAAAGCAAGAGACCTGCCAGACCTTGATGAGGATACGAGATAGGATGTCTCGGGATGAGGCACCACAGTTCCTGCTAGGAGCAGATGGAGTTTGAGACGCCGCGGTCGCGTCTGTGTACCGCTGATGCAGAGCTGAGACAGAGGATTTTTTTTTACAGGAGGCTTATTGTACACCTTACTCTGTACATTCAGGTACGAGTAAGATGTATCAAGACTTGAGACGTTTATATTGGTGGGAAGGGCTGAAGCCGATGTGGCCAGATTTGTTGCACAGTTTGCGACCTGCCAGCAGGTCAAGATTGAGCATTGCAGACTTGGAGGTGAGCTCCATCCACTTCCTGTTCCACAGAGGAAGTGGAAGGACGTCACCCTGGATTTTGTGACTGGGCTGAGACCGAATCGGAGTTTTGATGCTATCTGGGTTATAGTGGACAGATTGACGAAGACGGCACGTTTTATTCCTATTAGGGAGACGTGGCCGGTGAGCAGTTTAGCTGAGGAGTACACTAGGCAGATAGTGAGACTCCATGTTATACCGAGGACGATCGTCTCAGACCGAGATGAGCGATTCACCTCGAGGTTCTGGCAGCAGATTCAGACTGCCCTGGGGACGAGTTGCACTTCACGACTGTGTTCATCCTCAGACAGATGGTCAGTCAGAGAGGACCATTCAGACGCTGAACGATATGCTGTGAGTTTGTGTTTTAGCATACATTTATTGGGATGGCCCTATGAGGCACTGTATGGGCAGAGATGCCGTACTCCGTTATGTTGGGATGAGCAGAGTAATGTTAGTGGTTTGACCCTAATCAGATTCAGGATGATATGGCTCGAGTAGCATTGATTCGAGAGCGGATGCTGACTGCCCAAAGCCGTCAGAAGTCGTATGCTGATAAGAGGCGTAGACCTCTAGAGTTCAGAGTTGGAGCCCATGTGTGGCTGAGAGTGTCCCCGACACAAGATGTTAGGCGTTTTGGCATTAAGGGGAAGTTGAGCCACGATATGTCGGACCGTTCGAGATTTTGGATCGGGTTGGGAGTACATACCAGATCCGAGACACATTGCGAGTTATGAGGATTTGGTGGTTGAGCCGGACCACACTTTTGTTGAGCACCCGATTGCAGTACTAGAACGAGGTATGAGACGCATATGTTCGGAGGACATTTCTATGCTGAGGATACAGTGGTCGAGACATGGACCTGATGAGGCTACATGGGAGACTGAGGATAGTATCCAGAGAATTATCCAGAGTTTTATGCCGAGATAGATGTACCAGTAGGATCGACGAGTAGATCTTAGTACTATCTTGGTGATGTTATGCTTATGTGCTTATATGCCACAACGTGTTTATTTTCGTACTAGTTGTGATGTGATATGTGGTCTTAGTAGATCTTGTTGTGCTAGTACGACTGATATTTATAGCTGGAGATGGCTCTTTCCTCCATGCTATTGTGATATGTGATAGGTTTAGCTGGAGATGGTTCTTTCCTCCATGCTACTTTCATGGACATAGTATTGTTGGAGATGTTTTTTCCTCCATGCCCGTGGTTATGTGATGAGGTTCGGCTAGAGATGTTTTTCCTCTATGCCCTCGAGAGATGATGATGTTTGGCTAGAGATGTTTTCCTCTATGCCCTGGATAGTATAGTGATCTTACAGCTAGAGATGACGAGTTCCTCTATTGCCCGTGTTTGAGGTTATAGAGTGGTATAGGTTAATACCTTATGAGCGGAGATATGATTCCTCCGGTAGAGAGAGTTTTACCTCGGCTTTTGAGTCTGAGAGGTTTGAGGGTGTTACAAGTTTCGGGACGAAACTTGTTTTTAGGGGGGTGAGGTGTAAGAGCCTTAGCCTTTGGAGCCATTTTTTGGCCTTAGCCGCCCCTGCGTGTGAGTAAGGCCGCCCCTGCGGCTCGTCCTTGACCCGTGCTTTACCCTTTCCTTCTCTTATTCTTTCCCTTGGCTGATCAAGGGTTTCTTCTCCACTTCTCTTCCTCAGTTGCTCACGTCCTTCTTGCTTCTCCTTCCCCTTCTTGATCTTGTACTTGTTTTTCCCTTGAGTTTATAAGAGAATTGTTGTGGTGGATGTTGATGTTGATGTTAGTGGTTGGTTTGCTGAGCTTGGAGGCCAGCTACTGAGGTGTGTGACCTCTCCCTGCAGCCTAGGACCACAAGAGTGGTAAGTGATCTTGCTTCTTCTTCTTTCTTTCCTTGATTCCTTCTTCCTAGCTTAGGATTAGATGCATGTTTAAGGGTGTTGATGTTGGTATGTGTATGTGTATGTATATGCTTGGTTTTGGTGAAGAGAAGACGTGAATTGATCACGTGAAGAGTGAAAGAAGAACCGCGGGATTCATCTTCTGCACTGTCGCCGCCCCCGCGGCCAGAAGCCACCGCCCCTGCGGACGACGTGCCACAGCGCCCGCGTCAGCGCCCGCGCCTTGCCTGCGTTGCCTGCGCCCTTTGTCACCGCGCCCGCGGCTGAGTTCCGCCGCACCTGCGGGTTGCCTGTTCCGCCCCTGTGTCTTTCCGTCACGCAGGTGCGTCTTGTCCCGAATCTACCTAGAGTCAGGTAGATCCTTTCCTTTCCTAGTATGAGCGGGTTAGTAGCATGCTAGGTATGTGTATGAGGGTAGAATGATGTTGAGTACGTTATCGTTTATGCCAGTTATGGTTTTGAGGTTTACGAGTTAGGTTATGATCCTTATGGACCCCTTGGGTCTAGGTGTGACCATGTGATGGATATGAGTATGATATATGTTGTTATGCCTTGTTTAGGCATTGTTGATCTCTAGAGTTGGAGCCGTTTGAGTTGAGTTGAGTTGAGACTTCAGAGTTTGAGGTAAGTCCATAGGACTTACTTCGCTGCTATCCATATATTGGATGTGTGCATGAGTGGTGTATGCTATATGATTGATAGCCCGAGTTATGTTGATTACCTACCTATGGTTTAGTGACTGCCCATTGTAGGGCCGTGACAACTTGTCCTTTCATCCCGCTGGGAGTCTGGAGGTTCTCTACGGGCAGGCCAGTCTAGCTCAGTGGGCCGGCCACCTGCACCACTCCCATAGGGTACACGGGAGGTGGGACCGGATCCCCACTCCAGCTGGCACTATTCCCGAGAGGCGAGGGTTATATTCCTCGTGTCACATACGTTCATATTGATATATATTTATACGCTTGAATGACTGGACGTTATAAAGATAATAAACCGGGTGAATGTGTGATAGCATGGTGATGTGTTTATGATTCATTGATGTGTGATTGTGCTTATGCATCTTCTTATATATGCGTGTGGTTAGCTAACGGTTTTATACCGTGTTGTAGATCCTTTGCAAGTTACGAGAACTGCAGAGTGATCCAGAGGGGTGATCTTTTGAGGGCTCCGTACACTGGGTCGTCCTCGTGGGATGGGATCTTTTGATCATGTTTATGTTTATGTTTTGTTATACTCAGCAGAACTTGTATAAACCTTTTGATACTTTTATAACAGTTTGATGTTTTGTATTTAATCTATCGGTGCCTTGTTGTAAGATTCAGTGAACTTGTTGTCAAGCTAGGGTCAGGATCCATTGTGAGATCCTAGCCCAGTAGCACCTCGAGTCCTACGGATTTGGGGTGTTACAGAACTCGTGTGAATTATAACTGTAATTCTAATGAACTAGTCTTGCACATCACTAGTGTCATTTATACGTAAATGTTTACCTTCGGATGCACATAGATGTTATTAGGTCGTGCATGTATGAGCCTAGTTGTGCAATTTGTATTGTTTAAGAAATATGAATACGTTTTAAAAGTATTCGCTGTTTTGTTTTAATGAATTGTTACTTCAACTCGAATGTACAAGTCATGCAATTCACTAGTGTTATTTAGTACATAATATCACCCCTCTTGTGCTCATGGAATTTACAAAGATTTAATTGTAATAATTCGAAAATTTTATTAATTTTTCTTGTTATTTTAAAATTTAATTTAATTTAATTTATTTAACCGAGAACTCGAATCAAATACCGAAGAAACTAACCGAAAGGATCGATTAGCCGAAGCTAAACCGGACCAGTTCGGTTGTAAACCAAACCGGTCCAGTGGAAAGTTGAACCACTCCTTTTCTCTTGGCCACGGGCCACCATTTCCAGCCTGCCCCACTTACCGGCCCACTAGCTATTCCTTCCTTTGGGCTTGTCTTGCCACTCTCCGGCCCAGCTCTCCCTTAGTACATCGGTTGTCTTCCATCGTGGGCTAGATGACGGATCTGACAAGCCGGGCCGCACTCTCCAACCCGGTCCTTACTTCGTCTTCCACAAGGGTAACGGTTCAGCAGAATGTCTCTGCAACACGTTTCAACCGAATTAAATACGGCATTGAAGACATTGATGATGCATTGAAGCCGGCGGACGTGCTCCTAGGTGTAACCCGTCTGACATAGCTCTCCCGCTCCTCTACAATCTCCTCGCCCTCCTCTACAACCCGACCCCAGAACCGCCTCATCCACATCCCTTCCACCGTCTTCGTCCCTGCCACTGCTCGCCTTCCCCCTTCTCCCCTGAGCGATACTGCAAGCCTCGTCCCTTCAGTTGTATGAGAAGAATGGAGTTAGGGGAGGAACGATTTAAGACGTGTGCAGAAGGTAGAATCGGAAGACTCTCAACGTCAGTTGCCACCCACCACCATTGTCCACTCCCGGGTATCGAACTCGAGGTCCTCATGTAGCAGTGAACCAACGGGGTCGTCATTTTGTTTTTCCGCTGCCAAAGGGACTCGAACCAGCGACCAAAGGGATTGAACCCGTGACCAATTACCAGAGTGACTCCTTCAGCTTGCCGGTCCCAAAGCTCGAACCGTGGATCACTTGTTGCCATCTGGTGCCGCCCGACATCCCTTTAACCTTGCAATCTAAACCCGTTTGACGTACTACCATCCGATCCGGTTAGACCTGAACCCGATTTAATTTTCGTTAACTTAATTTTCCGATGATATTTAATATTGAGTAATAATTATTTAGTTATTGATTATGATAATTTAGCTATTAAATTAGTGGTTAATATTTAGCCAAGTATAAAATATTGAGATGAATGATAGTGACGGAATTAGTATGGAATGATCGAATTGTTGGAATGATCGATAGTGCGGAACTAATCAAAACGGAATGGTGGATTCAAGGAAGTATATTATTAGAACAGAACCGTCCAACCTCGTTAATTTAATTTCCGTTAAAACTTAATAATGAATTATAATTTAATTAAAATCGATTATTGCAGGTTAATTTATTTATTTATTAATTAGCGGATAATAATGTGGAAATGTTTGATAATGCGGGATTAATTAGAAAACCGGAATGTTAGACTTATCGGAACTGAGAATGAGTATGAGTGAAACCATAATGACAATTTTAAGTAGATAAGCGGATTAATAATGTGAGATTAAATATGAAGTTCTGAAATAGCGGAATCTTAGTGAAACGACTATGAGCCGATAAATGAGAATTTGAAATGGACGTCTAGGTCCGTAAACCTAAGACGTAGAAAAACGTCAGGGTATAGATGATATATATCATACCCTGGTGGATTAGAATGATAAGTCGCGCAGAATTAAGGTTGAACTCGTTCTAAGAATGGATAAATGTGGAACAGGATAATCGGATCTCCGACTAGCAAGATCGCGTGACGTTGAGACCAGTACTGATAAGGTGAGTTCGTAGGACTCACTTAGCTACTTTTTAATATCGGGTGTGCACTAGGGTAGTGTGTTATTCTTGTGAAATAAAATGAATGAACTAGATCATTGTCTTTAATTTCTAAAGAGAGGCACAAGTGTATGATAACGTGTCGTAACCGTCGGTTCGGGCCGATGGTGCCGGAGGATTGCCCCGCTACCAGTCCAGTAGGTATACGGGAAGAAGTACATACACCAGCCCTACTGGTTTACGGGGACGGGGGCAAGAGTCGGGAAACTCTTGTGTTACAAGCAAAAGTTGAAAAATAGAATGATCAAATCCACCTAATGAAAGATAATAAACCGGGACATTGTGTGATGCATGCTGATTGTTTTACAATACTTCCTTATATGTGTGTGCGCTTTAGTAACCTTAATATTAGAACTGTAGCTAACGGATTTACCGTGTTGTTAAATTTTTGCAAGATAGATCTCTACCGAGAAATCGGGAGTGGGGTGGTCAGCCGGGTTTTGGGACTAAGAGTTTAAGTGTTGGGTTGATATAACGATGATTTGTTTATTTATAGTAGAAGTTAATTATTTAATAGTTGACTGATGTACGGGTCTAGAGTCTGTTAAGATTTAAATATGCTTATGTCAAAGAATTTGTATTTAAAATATTTGTGCCTTGTTGCAAGATCCGACGTTATTGACGTCAACCTAAGGTCGGGACCCACTGTGAGGTCCTAGCCAGTAACGCTCCGAGTTTCAAGAATTCGTGGTGTTACAATATGGTATCAGAGCTCTAGGTTGACAACAATGACACTCGCAATCTTCTAAAAAAGCCAAGTATAAACAGAACCCAAAAAGAGATCTGGTTTTCCAAAATGAATTTCAAAGTTTATTTCTTGTCAATCGGGTTGGGTAGTAGTACGGAAACCACCACTCCACTCTGCAGATTTCGGCAGTAGTAAGCTAGTGTGATTTTGTACATAGACATGAGTTATAGGCGCTAGTCTCGTATAGACGGCGCACACCAAGATAATAACCGTGTCAAGTCATCCCCATTGATTCAACATAGTATTTGATTGAGTTTAGGTTGTATTAGGAAATATTAATATATTTAGCAATTGTGATATTGCTAAGATATATTAGGCTATATTTTATTCTACATTATCTTTTATATCCTCATTTATCCATTGTAATTCCCTATATAAAGGGTTGAAATCAATAATAATATTTGTGTGGTTCTTACCCACCATTTGTATGGGTTCTCAAACCTTAACCGTATCAGGTTGCACTACTAGTTTTCTGTAGCTTCATAGTTTTTTTGTAGCTTCAAGATAAAATATGCATGTACACAAGGAATGAAAAATAGGAATGACTGCAAGCACTCATAACAAGATTTTCCTCCTCCTTTATCCGGGTTTGGACCATTGAGTGCACAAGCAAAGTTAAAAAATTGTTACGAGCACATATAAGCATCAACATCATCATTCATATGATAAGTTCCCCCGTGATGGTTGAGCAATAAGTGTAAGTTAAAGACGAATGGGCAAGAGAAGCAAAAAGTGTAAATTAAATAAAATATGCGTGTGCGCACACACATATTTTAAATTAAAGAGATTTAAGGTTAGTTAGTAGGATAGGAATACTTGAATGGATGCTTGAAGCTCAGCATTAGCATCCGGCGCTAGAACAACTTTGGTTTGTAGTCCATCCTTTTTAGTAGATTCTTTTCTTAGACATTCTACGGTTGCCTTTTGCCAGGAGTGTAAAACAGAGGTAGTTAGGTAGCTTATTTATGCATCTAGAATATTGTTTTTATCTGACAGGGATGATCAAAGTCATTTATGGTTTCATCAAATTGCAATCCAACTATATATTGGTCTTAAGAAGACATTCATTAGAAAAGACCGTAAAAAAATTAAGGTAGTCTAATCCATGTTGTTCATTGTGTATTGATGATTAATAATTAATTAGACTCGTATAGTGGCATAGAGGGATGCCATTTTACCAAAATACTTTAGCATGAAGCAAAAAGTAACACACCTTCTACATTTCTCATCCTGTCGTCTGGCATCAAACTCTTTGCTTGGCGGGTACTTGGGAAAATTTGATGGCTCACAAGGAAGAGGCTTGATTGTATAGAATTATGACAGAAGACTGAATTAGAAATACAAAACAAAATTATTAATTAAATAATCTAGAAATAAATTCATGTTCCTCCCTACCCGTAGTTTTGAAAAATTAGAAAAAATTAGGCTTTGTTAGAATTACGACTAGATCGAAGGGAAGCTTCTTAGCACTACTAAGACTTGGTGATTTTGTTCACATCCAGACAAATAAAAAGGAAGCTTCCTAGTCCCTACTAAGACTTGGTGCTTCAGGTTCACATCTAGACAAACTACATGTAAGAGCCTTAGTCTTTAGGAGCTGAGCCAGGATTAGCCGCCCTTGCGGGTCCAGAGGGCCGCCCCTGCGTGAAGTCCTGTGTTCCGCCCCTGCGGCTTAGGGAGTCCGCCCCTGCGGTTTCCTGCGGCTGCAGCTGGCATTGTTGACCGTTGGACCACGCTTTACTCTTTCTCTTCCTTATAACCTTTCTTCTGCTTCAAGATGAAGGGTTTCTTCATTGTTCCAGCTACCTCACATTCTTCTTCTTCCCTCTTTCCTCCTCCTTTGATCTCTTCTTGATTTTCCTTAAGTTTGCAAGAAATTTTGTGTGGTTTGATGATGATGAGCATGTTGTGTGTTGTTGTTGAGCTTGAGAGCCAGCTGAGGGTGTTGGGTTGATCATCCCTTTCTGCTTAGGATCACAACAATGGTAAGTTTCCTCTTTCTCTTCTTTCTTTCTTTCTTTCTTTCTTCTTTCCTTTCCTTCTCTTTAGCTTAGGATTCCACAAGTTAAATCTTGAGTGTAGGATCTCCTAGGCATGTATTGATGTTTGTATGTATATATATGTGTATGAATTGGATTGCTGGACGTTGAAGACGCCAATAGATACGCGAAGAATTGAAGAGAAGTCGGGGATCACATTATGCACTGTGAACCGCCCCTGCGCAAGAGTGTTGCCGCCCTTGCGTCACCTGGGTCACCGCCCCTGCGTGGGAGTGCCGCCGCACCTGCGCCTCCCGGTGTATCGCCCCTGCGTCTTTCCTATCACGCAGGTGCGTCTTGTGCAGGATCTACCTAGATTGGTGTGGATCCTTTCCTTTCCTAGTATGAGTGGGTTAGTGACATGCTAGGTGGGTGTATGAGGATAGGATGATGATGATTATGATATCGATATGTGCCGGTTATGGCTTTGAGGTTTAGTAGGTGGTTGAGGTTTATAGGTTGGATATGATCCTTATGGATCCCTTGGGTCTAGCTAGGTGTGACCCCTTTGATTGATAGGAGATTTGATATCTCTTTATGCCTTGTTATTAGGCAGTGTTGTTCTCCGGATAGGAGTTGATCGTGGTTGAGTATATCTTGAGGTTGAGGTAAGTCCGTAGGACTTAATTAGCTATCATCCTAGTATCGGATGTTTGCATGAGTGGTGATTGTTATATGCTTGATAGCATGCGATGTTGATTATTACCGACCTATGGTTTAGTGACCGCCCATTGTAGTGGTTGTGACAACCTTCCCTTTCATCCCGCTGAGGAGTTTGGGAGGTTCTCTGTAGTCAAGTCAGATCTGTTATACGGGTTGGGCACTCCCCACTCTTATATGGTATACGGGAGGGTGTTCCAATACCACTCCAGCTGGCTATAGCACTCAGAGGCGAGGATTATATATTCCTCGTGTCACATATATTCATATACATATATATATATACGATTTGAGTGTTGGACTTTATAAAGATGATTAACCGGGTAAATGTGTGACAACATGATTATGTGTTTATGATTCCATGACTTGTGTTTGTACTTATGCATTATCTTATATATGAATGGTTAGCTAACGGTTTTATACCGTGTTGTAGATGTTTTGCAGGTTAGGAGAACTTCAGAGTGATCCAAATGGGGTGATCCGCTGAGGGCTCCGTACACTAGGATTATACGTGGGATATGGGATGTTTTTGCTATGTATAGATACATGTTTTTTGTACTCAGCGGTAGTTTTGTATACCTTTTGATATATATATATATATATATATATATATATATATATATATATATATATATATATATATATATATATATATTACAGTGTGATGTTTTGGTTTTAATCTATTTGTGCCTTATTGTAAGATCCAATGAACTTGTTGTTAAGCTAGGGTCAGGATCCATTGTGAGATCCTAGCCCCAGTAGCGCCCCGGGTCCTGTGGATTCAGGGTGTTACACTAGCCTTGATATATTTGGATACAAGATTTTTGTTCCGAGAGAAGAAACCTTATATACAAACAGGTAGAACAAATTGGTGTCATACAGAGGATCATAGAGATCCTAAAACAATATAACATACTATGAAACTCGATGAATGCTTCTAAAGCTGAGATTTACAATTGTGACCAAATTCATAGGAAAAAATAGGAAACTGAAGAATTTTTCATTTTTTTGCAACTTATAGGATACCTTATCCTTCGTGTGATATCCACCTATATTCTTCCAACAATATTCCGTTTCTAACAGAGGGATAGTTTTAACCAGAAAAAAAAAAGAAGCTAATTATTTCACTTTCAAGAGCCAAAGAAGTTGAGCCCCGGTGATCAGGTTCCACAACAAGGATGATCTATAAAAGACTCAAAGTTGTATAGGAGAAAGCTTTAAATGTTTCAGCTACACAACCATAGCCTTGTAGGATGTTGAGGTTTGAAAAGTGTTTCATGTGGCAATCTTGATTTCTTCTAGTATTTTTCGAGGACGATCTATAAAGTTTGAAGATCTTATGAAGCTGCTCCACCTACAAATGATCAACAACCCCAATCTGGTCTAGTTATTACCGACTCAACCCATATAATAATTGGATCAATTTTAATCATCATTTGTGTTGTTGTGTTACACTTTGTAAAACCAAGTAACTAAATATCAACATAACAAAAGATATGTACCGTTAGAAAATACATGCACTTAAATATGAACATAACAAATCACCGGTTATATTCAAATAATGAATGCCTATGGTATTCATGTACTAAAATATCATTCATGACAATCATGACAACTAGCCCACTACTTGAGGACCTCTCCTTGTTTTGTGGTAGTGCATCTTTATCACATAACATACAAAAGGACATTTCCTTATCTAAATATAGTCACACGAAATGGTGTACTATACTTATTTTATTACTAGAATGGGTTAAACATCCATAAATGCTAAGAAAATGCAAATAAATACTAAAGGTTAACAAAACCTTTCGGTCAATGGTCATCTCAGCTACTGAACTAGAAAAAGAAATAGAATATATTTTTTAGCAGGACATAAATATTTTCTAAAGAGAGATGACTACCAAAAGCACAATTCACATTGTCATTGTACTTGATTCAGTGACTTTGACCACAAGTCTAGTTTCCAAACCTGCAAGATCATGTTCCGTGTACTCCAACACTAGATATAAGCTTCGTGAAATCCTGGATGTGACTAGAGACTCTAGCTTCATGACATTTGTCATTGTTTGAGCCTTTTCTGTTTGTCTCGGTCTTATACTTGATGCCCAACTATAAATCTGTCAAATATAAACCTAAGGTTTTGTTTCTATATTTATTGTAGGGTTTATTTGTCTCCTATTATATGATAATCTTTTAACTTGAATAATTTGGTTAATTTGGGATAACCTAGTTATCATATGTTTGTCCTCTCATTTGTATTCTGAAACTCCTCAATAAACTCTCTCTGAAAAGTGGACGTAGCCATTATTGGGTAAACCACTATAAACATATGTGTGTTGTCTTTCTTATTTGTTGAATTCCATTATTTCTCAGTAATAATCGCACAACAAATTAGTATCAGAGCTTTGGGTTCTTTGGTTTTTTGTTATTTGGGAGAAAGATATCTTCTTTCAACATGATGATCGACAAATTCACAGGGAGGAACAATTTCAGCCTGTGGTAAATCAAGATGCGAGTGTTGCTAAAACAATAGGGCTTTTGAGGACCGTTGTCAAAGAAAGAATATGATAAGGAAAAGAGCAATGTTGTTGAGATGGCCACTTAAGAGGATAAGACGCATTCAACCATCATGTTGTGTCTCGCAAATGATGTCTTATGCGAGGTTTTAGATCAGGATACCAAAACCAAATTGTGGTTAAAGTTGGAGAGCCTCTAAATGATGAAGTATCTCACCAACAAGTTGCTTCTGAAACAACTTTATTTAGCCTGCGAATGCAGGAAGGTGCACAACTTCGTGAACACTTAGATCAGTGGAACACAATTCTTCTAGATTTGCGTAATATTGATATTAAGATTGATGACGAGAATGTTGCGTTGATTTTGTTGGTATCTTTTTCATCATTATATGAAAACTTTGTTCATTCATTTAATTTGTTGTTGAAAAAGATACTATTACTCTAGAAGACGTCAGGAATGCCCTTCATACAAAGGAACTATCCCACAAAGTGAATGAAAGTGGTGTAGGTAGGGATGGTCATGCATTTGGTCTATATACAAGCGGAGGCGAGAAACAATGAAAATCAGGGAATAAGGACAATAAGCCGTCTTCTTCAAAAAGTCTTAAGATTTATGACGTCTGCAACTATTGGAAAGAGAAAAGGCATTGGAAGAACGAATGTCCTAAGAAGAAGAAACCACAAGATTTTGGTTCTGCAATTGTTGTAGAAGATGCTTTAAAATCAAATGAGGATATAACTTTGATTGTTGGTGGAAACACGTATCAGGCTAATATTTGGGTTGATTCTGGAGCTTCCTACCACATATGTCCTACATAAAGTGGTTCAAAACTTACAAGCATGTATATGGTGACAACATTTCCATGGTTAACAGTTATGTCTACAAGGCGGTTGGAATTGACTCCATTAAAATCAGGACACATAAAGGAAGATTATGTACATTAAACGAGGTCAAACATGTTCCACT
Source organism: Fagopyrum tataricum (assembly GCA_002319775.1). Taxonomy (NCBI): domain Eukaryota; kingdom Viridiplantae; phylum Streptophyta; class Magnoliopsida; order Caryophyllales; family Polygonaceae; genus Fagopyrum; species Fagopyrum tataricum. Next base: position 29,583,594 of record CM008283.1, on the reverse strand, counting down.
TATTACTAAGAATTTGATATCCCTGAGTTTGATGGATAGTGAGGGGTTTTGTTTTAAAGGTGAAGGTGAAATTCTAAATATTTATAAGGGTTATAATGTTATTATGAGAGGTGTCAAAATGGGCACTTTATATTTTCTGCAGGATTCTACTGTTTTTGGGTCTGTTTTTGTTGCATCTTCAAAGGTTCACAAGGATGATATGACTAAGTTATGACATATAAGACTTGGTCATATGGGTGAAAGAGGGATGCAAACTTTGGCAAAGAAAGATCAACTATCAAAAGCTATTCACTAGAGCTTAGTCGAGGGACGCTCAAGAAGAGTTGAAGGAAGGCCTCTACAAAGGTACGACTTTGAGGATATGGTTGATTTTGCCCTACAAGTTGTTGAAGAGGTGGATACTCATGAACCATCGACCTATAGAGAAGTTGTATTTGAATATGAAGTTGCACAGTGGTTTGCAACAATAAAAGATGAGATGCAGGATCTGGGAGCAGCTCGAAAAATTCCAAGATGGAGATTCTTAGAGACGGGGATCATAATAAGCTTTTCTTATCACATAAAGGCTACATTGAAAAGATGTTGTCAAGGTTCGGAATGTCATCGGACAAGCTTATTAATACACATAGTGCTGCTAACATCCATCTTACCACTATGTTTTTACCTCAGTCGGATGAGGTGAAGGAGTATATGTCGTGATTCCCTTATGCCAGTGTAGTAGGAAATTTGATGTAAGTTATGGTCTGCACAAGAACATATCTAGCACAATTTTTTAGTGTCGTCAGCAGGTTCATGGGGCAACCAGAGTGCCCAAGGGGCACATCTGGATAAAGAGAGGAGTTGGTATGGGCATTGACTAATGCATCTAGTATGGACATTGACTAATGCATCTAGTATGTCTATGAGGATTCAAGTTAAGGTGGAGATTTGTTGATATGCCTTGAATTGAGTTTATTTTTTTGTTTGGGCCTTTTATGTTTGGCCTAGTCTTACACTCGGTGCCCAAATAAAAACTTGCCAAGTACAAATTTGTCCAAGTATTAACCTAGGGGGTTTGTTCCTATATATATTGTAGAGTTCCCTTTCTCTCATATTATCCGATAATCTGTTAACCTGAATAATGATAGCCTAGTTATCATTTGTTTATCCTCTCATATGTATTCCAAAACTCCTGAATAAACTCTCTTTGAAAAGTAGACGTAGCCATATTAAGTGAACTACTACTATAAATCTGTGTGCTATCTTTCTTGTTTATTAAATTATGTTCTTTCTCAGTGATACCTCACAACAATATCCATATTAACAAAACAAACTTTCTTCATTCAACATATTTTTCCCGTTTAAATATCCCGCGCCCTATATACAATACTATAAGTGCTTTGTCCAATTTGAACGACGAAATAAATAAGAATTTGTTTGTAAGGATTAACAACCCCAAATCCAACACTACTCACTCTAAAGGATTGAATTGACGATCCTGGAGAAAAGAGTATCGTCGGAAAGCACCCGATGTTGCAGTTCAAAGGCGGGACTAAAACTATAAAAGGAGCAACGCCGGGTCAGAACATGTAGGAAAGAAAGGGAGGGTTGTTGCTAGTGGTCAGAAGCCTGGACTAAAATGTTGAGGACAAATCGGCCACAACTCTTAGTCTTCAATTCTGTTTGAAATGAGAGGGAAGAACGAGAACCGGTGTCGCTCTCTTCACTGATCTACCTATTTTGCGTACCTGTATCAAAAAAAATAAAATAATATGCCTCAACGTCCGGAAAAAAAACCTTTGGTGCGCCTGATGTGTATGGTGAAATTATTATTTATTTATTTATTTATTTTATTTGAACGCCTCCTGACTAACCCTAGCCCATAAGACAATCAAATTTGAACGCCTCCTGGTGTCGTCTCTTCGGTTCTGTTTGAAAGAGTAGTTTTCCCCTTTTCCCTTCCGGACTCGAGCCTTCAGACTCTTCAGTACACTGTTACGATTTTTCCTTCTCCTCCCAGTTCCCAACTAACCCTAGCCCATCTGCGGCTGCCGGCAGCACTCAGCAGAAATCGATCTTCTTGACTTCTTCAAGGTAAGATTATCTTAATTCCTTTTTCTTAAGCCTTCTTCTTCGGCTCTACTGCATGAGTGTATGACCGCCGACGCCGACGAGTGCGAACTCTTCTGAGTTCTAACTTCTGTCCTTCATTTTCTTCTTTGAACCTACTGTGTTCTTCCCTTCTTCTTCTGCAGAAATTGACTTTGGAACTTTATTGTTAAGTTGTTAACTGAGTTGAGTGAGTGCCGAATCTTCTGATTACTCAACTATATTCTCTCCTTCTGAATTGTCTCTTCATTTTGATTCTTGTGTCGTGTTCTTACATTCTTCTTCTGCAGAAATTGTCTAATAGCTAATGCTTCACTTCTTTTTTGAATTATTCAAAATGCTTGAATCTGATTGCTGAGTTTAAAGTTGTTAATTGAGTTGAGTGAGTTCATATAATAATTTCATTGCTGAGCGTAAAGATGTTTTGTTTTTTATGCTAAATGTTAAGCTATTTTGTTATTATGTTAATGTCTTCCTCCATTAATATGTCATTCGTTTTTCATATATTAATCATTATGGTAGATGAATTCCTCATTTCAAGCCGTATCCCCGTTCTCCGTACCCACGCATCATAGATTTAGGTTCAACCAAAACTGAACCTAAAAATTTTAGGTTCAAATCGAACTGCAACCGACTTTTTAGGGTTTTGCTCTGCCCTACTTCTTGTCCGGTTTCTGGAATTTTAACAATTCACTTTGCTTATCGTATTTATTCAAAAAAAACCACGCTTACTTTTGTTAGGTCAACTTTTCTTCACACACTATGTCACTATCAGCAAACTACTGCTTTCTGATTTGTACAACGGCGATAAATCATTGAAGGATGTGTTTTTAGTTTTGCATTTGACTGTCCTTGGTCTTTACCTTTCATTGTTTTTGCAACACTTCACCTTGAGCAATTCTACTGGAAGTGCTGAACGGGTGGCTGATGAAGCTTCTACGAAGACATATATTTAATTGTGTTATGGACTATCACATTTGTAATTTTCTTTGTTACATTGCAGTTGTTGAACATGGTATTCTCTAGTTGCGTAGCTGTTTGATATATCTTGGATGCATTTAAAATTTTCATTTGAGACGGTGAATTCGAAAGAGAAGATGTGATTTAGCTCAACTTTTCTAAGTCTGTCTTTCTCATTTTCAGCCCCCAAACTCTCAAGTTGTGAGCAATGGGTAGCAAGAAAAGGAGTTCTGATTCTCTGGTGGAAGGAGGGCAAGCAGGAACTGATGGTGGTGAATTGAGCAGTAAATACGGCAAAAACCTTAAAAAGAAGAAATTGATGAAGCCAAAGGATGATAGATCTGAAGATGTAGCTAGCCCAGCCCTTGATACTGATAAGCCGATGGAGAGGAGGAAGAAAAAGAAAGCCTTGGATAAAGAAAGGCATCGCGTTGCTTTGGGGAGCAATGACAAGGAAGAAAATCCGAAAAAACAAGGGGCCTCTGAAGTAGTATCAGGTGAGCAAAGTAGTATGCCATTAGATACACCACCATCTATGCCAACGGGAAGTAGCCTTCCCGAGTTCCATATTAGTGTATTCAGCAACTTGTCATCAATTGATTCTTCTAAGCGAGAAGCGGCTGCGGAGATGCTGGTGTCGGAATTGGTTGAAGTTCAGAGGGCATATGAGGAAATTAGTGATAAGCAACAAGTTGAGAGTGGGAGCATGTTAGAAGCTGAAAAGGATGATGGTTTGGATAATTGTGCCCCTTCAGTTAGGTATGCTGTTCGGAGGCTCATTCGAGGTGTTTCTTCATCAAGAGAGGTAAGCTTGGTTAAAATAGATTTCCTATATTGTTTGTCAGTTCTCATCTACTTCACCCTGCTTTGTGTAGAAACTTATCTGACAATCATATTCTGGCATCTCCTCCTGCCTTTCCAAATTGGGGGATGTGACCTCATTTTCTATCACTCAATCAGTGTGATGTATATAATATAGCACATCACTGTAAACTATGTGATAGTGCCCAATATGAGGTTCAGCTATGGCCCTATGCATGCTATGTTTTATGTCATTATGTGTGCGTACTAGTGCTCATCTATGGTTCAGCAATGTTCTATGTGATAGATATGTTTATGCTGGTATAAGACCTAATGTTTGCAACAATATATAATAATATTCTTTCCAACTTAATGGGATTATAATAAGCTGAAAATGTGCACTGTTGTCATTGCAGTGTGCAAGACAAGGATTTGCATTAGGGTTGTCTGCGTTGGTGGGTTCGCTTCCCAAGATCAAAGTTGGTTCTATGCTCAGACTTATTGATGATTCCTTCCAGGTTTCTTCTTCAATGAAGGGGCAGGTCAGATATGTACATTCTGCTGTTGCAGATTTTTTTTTTTTTTAAAATATATATTCTGTTACGTTTGCTGAGTTGTTTTTTTGGTTTTCCAGGAAGCGAAAGATTGTCTATTGGGTCGCTTATTTGCTTTCGCTGCCTTGGCAAGGTCAGGGAGGCTAAGAGAAGAGTGGAAGTCTGACTCTAAAACTTCATATGTTAAGGATGTTACCCATATTCTTATCAGCCTTGCATCCAGAAAACGATACTTGCAAGAACCAGTTGTTACAACTCTTCTGAGCTTAGCCGAGATGGTAACTATCTAATTTCTGATTTTGTAGTTTAGCTATGCAAAAAGAAAGGGTTTGTTCTTTTTCATAGAATCTGAAAATCTTTTTCGTGTTTATTCTACAGAGATATTTAGCGTTAAGCTGGTATTATCCCTTGAATATAATTAGTATAAAGCACAATATATCACTGGAATTTGAATAAATTGATCTATCCTATATCTTGTTAGGAACAAGACAATTTGCTATTATATTTGACTTTAGAATAACGTAAGACCCCAAGTGATTGGTCACAACGATGTATTGTTTCTTTGTATTTCTGCAATAGACAAGACGGTTATTGTGTACCACTTGAACATTTTTGGTTTTCTTGCTTGCTCTAGAGTATCCTATGATTCTTATAGGAAAAGGATGAGAGTATCACGGCAACGGATTTGTGGTTTAATTAGTATAGAAAAGGATGAGAGTATTCCCTGCTTGAATAACACGTCAACTGATGTGTGATGTAATTAGTATAATCAAACAAATGTAACTCTTATAGGGTTGATTTAGTAGATTACCTTTTTCACATCATTGCAGTATCAGCATGTCTTGAATAACACATTAGAAAATTATAGTGGCAAACTATGAAGAGAGTTCTTGTCTGGCTTGCTTGATGGTTGAGGACAAATGACTGCCCTTCCTCAATGCTTTATGTGATTGGGAAATTAACACATAAACTGTTAGAAATGCATTTGGTAGTGTAAAGAGTAACAAGCGCGTTGATGATAGTCTGAGAACATTGTCAGACTTCCAACACTTCTGTGAGTTGAGAATATATAGAGGATCCTAGCAAGATCTGTTTTAAGAAAATGAGTACATGATTTTGGTGCCTGTCAATGGGATTTGGGAATTGTGGTTGAGAGAACAAGTCTGAGCATGGGATCAGTTATGTGCATTCATTAATATAAGTTCTCTTCCTCTCTTGCTACATGTGCACACAAACATATTGTCACTCATTTCTTTTTGACATTTAAGAAGCATGGTTATGGTTTTGCAGTTGCCTAGAGAAGCTATAATCAACCATGTTCTTGAAGCTCCAGGAATTCACGATTGGTTTGAAGGGGCTCCTGATGCTGGTAATCCAGATGCTTTGCTTTTAGCCTTGAAACTGCAGGAGAAGATTTCTACTGATCACGAAATATTTGGCAAACTTCTGCCATGTCCATTTAGCCCCCGTGGGCTTTTTGCTGCTGATCATTTAATCTTAATTGCTAATTGTTTAAAGGTGATTATTTATTTATTTATCTATTTTTCTTTCTTAAAGTACCAAATGAATCAAACAAAGGTAATTCATGGTTTTGATATCAATATTACAGGAATCCACCTTTTGTCAGCCTAGAGTTCATGGTATCTGGCCTGTTCTAGTCAATATTTTGTTGCCCGATACAGCCTTGCAAGATGAAAATGCTGCTTCAAGTTTGACATCTGCTAAGAAGCATAAGAAGAACCGTAAAACCAGCTCTACTGAAGATGTTGCGACTAATCTTAAGAATTTTTCTGAAGTCATTCTAGAAGAATCCCTTCTGCTGTCATCACATGACCGCAAGCACTTAGCTTTTGATTTAGTTCTTCTGATGCTACCAAGATTACCAGCATCCTGTCTGCCTATTGTTTTGTCATACAAATTTGTTCGGTGCCTTATGGATGTATTTTTAACTAAAGACTCATGGTTGCATAAAGTTGCCGAGCATTTCCTCAAAGAATTGATAGATTGGGTTGGAGATGATGATATTCGGAGAGTTCAAGTGATTGTTGCCTTTCAGAAGCACAGCAATGGCAAGTTTGACTGCCTCACCAAAACGAAAACTATAAGAAAGTTAATGGCAAGTTTCAAAACTGAATCTGGTTGCATGCTGTTTATACAGAAATTGTCGACTATGTTTGTTGATGAGGATCATGTTTCTGAGCAACCTTCTGATCAAAGTCAAACAATTGATGACAATTCAGAGATGGGCTTAGTTGAAGAGAAGGAATCTGCTGCAATGTTTAGAAGTTCTGATTTATTGAAAAGTTGGATTATTGAATCCCTCCCAACTATCCTTAAGTATGTGAGGGAGGAAAAACCAAAACCCAAGGAAGGAGAAGAACCTGAGAAAGAAACGAAATCCAGGAAAGAAGCAAAACCACAGGTTGAGCAGGAATTCATAAAATTGAAGCCAGACGCAAAATTCCGGGTTGAGCAGGAAGTGATTAAATTTTTGGCTGTTCAGGGCTTGTTTTCTTCATCTCTTGGGACAGAAGTGACATCTTTTGAGTTGCAGGAGATGTTTAGATGGCCTAGGACAGCCATTTCAAATGCTCTTTCTAGAGTTTGCATTGAACAGCTAGAACTGTTGCTTTCCGGTGCTCAAAAAGGGGGCACACCATCTGAGGCTAATAACCTTGAGAAAAATGACCTTGGCTATTTCTTCATGCGCTTTCTAGACACATTATGCAACATTCCTTCAGTTTCACTTTTTAGGACCTTGGACACGGAGGATGAAAGGGCATTCAAAAAGTTGCAGGCATTGGAGTCCCTGCTTTCTCGAGAGGTACGTGTGTCGACGAGTGATTTGCTTCTGCCCCCACCCCCAAGTACTTATCTTTATTGCATGCATTGCTGAGAAATAATGATATTCTATTCATATTACCCTGTTCTGCAGTATGATGCCAATAATTGTTGAGATGCTTAAATTTCTGGATCACAGATCTTCATGGAGCTACTTTTTTACAGCTCCTTTAGTTATGTTGACTAAACTGCATTGACAATGCTATTGTTTGGGTCCTTTCCCGGATTCAATACTACAATGGAATCCATCCATATCCTTGTCATAACCATGTATATGTTAATATTCATGTTGAAGCTGTTCATCCGATACTAAATTTTTTTGAAGTTTTAGCTTATATTCCTCAAGAGAAGAAATTTGAAACTGTACATTGTATTTATTGAATGTCCTCTTCGTGTTTATGGTATTTATAGATAAACACCGCAAAACTTGTATTAACTTGCCTTTAGGTGAACATATTCTTACCTGAAGGTATGGAAATGTTTCGCCCGGCCCTTTCAGGTGGTTGAGTATTGTTAGGGATGCATTTGGTAGTGTCTCTGCTGCAGTTGGTAGTGTCGCTGCTGCATTTGGCATTCAGAAGTCTGGATATGATATGATGTGTCTTGTTCATGAATCAATTGTTGGGCACTGTCCCATCCAATATAATGCCTGGTGTGTAATATGGTGTTGAGGGTAATTTAGTCGAACCAATAGCTATTGTACGCCAGCCAGGAGCTATCTTCATTGAAAATTCAGTTTTTGCATGGTCCAATAATTTCTCTTGGTATTTACTGGTAATATACATCTAGATTATAGGATTGATCATGCTCAATTTGCCATGCCTGACAGTGCTGAAAAAAAATTTTTGTTGCCAGGAAAGAATTGCCTTAAGCAGATCTGATGCAATGAAAGTACATGCACTCAGGTGTTTGCTCATTCAGTTGCTACTCCAAGTTCTTCTTCGACCTGGGGAACTATCAGAAACTATTTTTGAGGTTGTTATATGCATAGGGAAGGGTTTTGGTTTCAGTGATTTCATTGATTCATCCGGAGATGAGGATTCAGATGATTCTCCCAATCCACTGGATGTTCAACTTGACACTTTGTTGTCCTTGTTACCACAATCTTCGTCGCCAATGCGATCTGCCATTGAAGAGGTGTTCAAGGGCATGTGCAGAGATATTTCAGACGAGGGATTGCTTCGGATGTTGCGGATTATTAAAAAAGATCTGAAACCAGCTAGGCATAGAAATGAAGAGAGTGAAGATGATTCTGAAGAAGATGATCTCCTTGATATTGAAGAAGATGAAGACTCTGATATGGCTGATATAGTTGAAAGTGATACACTTACAGATGGCAGAACAGCCATACTTGGAGCTGCTGTTGTTGATGATGACATGCCTGAAAGTTCTTCTGATTCAGAGGACGATGATGCTGCAATGTTCCGAATGGACGCGTATCTTGCAAAAATATTTCAGGAAAAGAAGAATCTGGCTGGAGGTGACACTGCTATGTCACAGCTAAACCTTTTCAAATTACGTGTTCTATCACTGCTAGAGATATACGTCCATGAGAACCCAGGCAAGTTCCTTTTCTATATAATAATGTTTAATGCATGAAGATCATTTGCTAAAAATTTTAGCGGGTACTTGAACCATGGTAACATTTTTGTCCACCTCATCTTGATATGCTTTACTTCTTGTTATGTCGCTGGCACTGTATTCATCTGCAGACAGTAACAGAACTCTGGTGGCAGTTTCATTGTCCAGGTCTAAGCTATTCTATGTCCGTACAAATCTGATTTGCTCAGTTCTCTTTCTAGTTTTCTCGTGTCAAACTTTGCAATCATCTAGCTAAACCTTTTTTTAAATAAAAAATTGCGAGTTAAGTTTTCGCAATCCATCATTTTGTTCAAATGAATGTGGTAGTATGTAGTTGCAGACTTGAGTTTTTTTTTCCTAGGGTTCTCCGAATCATAGCAACATTGCAGTTTTGGTATTTTCTTATAATTGTTGTCCTTGTCATGCAGATGCTTCACAGGTTTTGTTGATATACTCAAATTTAGTTCAGGTATTTATCAATCCAAATACAATGGAAAGTAGTGAGCAGCTTGGACAGCGCATTTGGGGAATTTTGCAGAAGATATTGAAGTCAAAGAGGTACCCTAGATTAGACATTGAAGTAGCTACTCTGTCATCTTTGTTGGAGAAGAGCTTAAGGCTGGCTTCTAAGCCTTTCAAGAAGAAAAAAGCTCTTGCCAGCCTGTCAAAAAAGAAGCGATCGTCCTCCTTGAATCGCCACAAGATGATAGTCTCTCTTGCACAGAACTCAACTCACTGGATCTTGAAAATCATTGATGCTTGCAATTTCCCAGAATCTGATCTAGACAAGGTTTTGGAGGTTTTCCAGAAAGCAGTGGTTGCTTACTTTGACAGCAAGAAATCTCAAATGAAACCCGGATTTTTAAGTGAAGTTTTCAAGAGAAAGCCGTGGATTGGCCATCGTCTCTTTGAGTTCCTTGTTGAAAGATGTAAAGGTGCAAAATCTGATTACCGGCGTGTAGAAGCCCTTGACGTGATATTTGGAGTATTGAAGTCTTTTTTGCCTGATGACACTGAAAAGGATTCAAAAATATCAAAGAACATCTTGAAAAAAAATATGGCACAAATCCCAGATTTGATTCAAGTTTTAGTGAAGGGTATGCCAGAGAAGCAAGCCAAGCGAGCTGCAGTTCGGAAATTCTGTAACAAAATCTTTCAAATTGTGTCGACTTATGATATGGCCAAGACGTTCCTTAAGAAACTCGATGAAGATGCCCGAAAGGCCTGTGAATCGCAGCTTGGAGAGACGTTTCTGGCACTCGAGGCAGAGTAACAGTTCTTGCAACCCTTCTTATATTATTAGACTTTTTTTTTGTACCTTGATATACTGCTCTGCCGATTTCTTGCCAAGTTTTTTTTTGTTCTAGTCTGTTTTGAATGCTAATGCAAGGGCTAGAGGAACAATTGTGGTGGAAAATTACATCAACAGAGACCAATTTTGTTGTACTACAAGGCGAAGTTACTAAATCTTGTTGAAATTGAATATTTATTCACAAAATTTTGCTTGCCAACTCTTGGCATGTGTGTAATATGATTGTACCTTGTTTTGGTGTCTTGCATCTGATACACCTTGTGCTGTTGTGGATAATCTGGGAGGCTTGACTTTGTGCCATTGTAGTACATTTTCCTAAGTCTTGCGATGCTTAACATTCGTCATGGCTCTACAGATCAATTTTTCAACTACTAATCTAGAATGCTTAACATTCGTCAATGTGGCTCTACAAAGCAAATTCCACGAAAAACTGTAAAAGGGACTCTCTTCTTGAGATGAAACACCCGCGTCTTCAACAAAAACCTAATCCTCAAACAAACCCGTCTTGTAGATCCAAGGGAGGGTGTCTAAACCCAACACCTTTATCCCGACGGAAAAACAAGGTCAACCAAAGCAACTAGAAGCATGACAACAACAAAGGAGACGATAGTCCAATGATTATTGAAATACCTGTTTACATCCTATGATTATAATGTTTATTCACATGCTTTTTTTTAGGAGGATTATAATGTTTATTCACATGCTTTTTTTTTAAGAGAAAAGGAATTAAGAAGAATACCTTGCGGGAAGTGACCCATCCTAGGACTTTCTTACGGATAAGAACATTAAGTTCATGATCTGAATAAATATCAATCTCGGTGAAGGAAGGTGTCTAAGTTGGAGTAATTTGCCAACAATTCTATTGATTTATTTAAAGACGTTATTAATGTGAACAAATTTGAATTTTCTCATTCAAGGAGTTTGTAATTATTATTTCAACATCGCATGAACATTGTCATAATCCTTTGATATCATTAATAATAATGATGTTTTTAATCTTGAGTTTGATTGCTTCTTCAATTCCAAATTGGAGTCTTAATGCTTTAACACCTATGAGAGATTTGTTTTTCGTTTGTGCGCTCCTAGGGTAACGATGTTTCGAAGGTGATTTCTAATAACAAATTTATTGGAGGTCTCTCTCGAGTCAAGTTTTGAGCTATCAAAGTTTTGTTTGACAAGATGGTTGCAACTTTTGTTATGTCTGACTGCCCCAATTTTAAGTCTAAGTCTGAAAAGTATTTGGTTTTATATTTTCATAATTTTGTTTGTTGATAATGTTAAGGATTTTTGGGTTCATATTATTAATACTTGTTTTATAAAAAGGCTTTGAGGTCTTCTTTACAATGATTACAAATTTCACAATCCATTATTACCGTCCGTCTTCTTTCATCGAGTTTTTCTTTATTGGATACCATTCATTCCAATTCTCCATAAGAAGTTTTGTATTTTTGGTTGAGTATCCGTATTTCTGATCCAATCACAAGAAGGCTTAGAGTGGAAGAAGTTTTTGTTTTCTTCCAATAAGTTAATTGCAAATTTAGTGGTCAACCAAACACTTTTTCTTTAGCTCCAATACATCATGATGGGGATATAGTTTTTAGGAATAATGATGCTACTTATTGTTTTTCATATATCTTGTTTATTTAGTACTTTTTGTTCCGCTATAAGTTTGTCGATGTCCCATTCATTGTTTGACTTGATGAATTATTTGACCGTCTTCACCGTGCTAATGTTTTTCCTATTATTAACATTCATGATCAACGGTTTCTTAAATGCCTAGTTGTTAAGCTAGAAATTAATAGAGAAACCATCTCCACACATGCCATTGAAGGCCTTGTTTAAACTCTTTTACGAGCTTTGTTAAGTTATTCCATTGACACGAGGTTAAAATTTTTTCCCTATAGTTTATTAGATTTGTATTTTTTAAACATAAATCCAAAAGTTGTTGTGTGTTTTCTTTGAATGCCTCTACTTGTGTATCTCGATTTTTCAAGTTTGTCTCACCTTGACTATTAGACATGTAAATTTCGTTTCAATTAACTAATTAATTATGTTTATCACAATTGTCGAAGAAAAAATCCCCTTAAAAATTGTTTAGTTGATCATACACATTGTTTGGGAACATTGTATAAATTAAATTTGATGGTTGGATAGGTTAGTTTTGATAATAGTGTTTCTTCCTTAATCCTTCTGAAGAGACAAGGTTACTCCTGGTTCATTTTTATACTTTTTGTCTAGAGAGATTCATATATTTTGATATTTTTTTTAACTTTAACAAAAATAACCGTGGTATAAAAAAGAAGAATAAGTATATAGTAGTGACATTTCTTTTGACCCTATCCTCTTATGATGTATTTTTTCATTGCTCTCTTCGCTGTAGCATCATGCTAAGGATTACAAGTTACAACAGACCTTTGTATACACGTTTTTGTTTCCTTAACGCTGAGAAATTTCAATTTCTTCGTCTTACTCTTTGCTTATTCGCTTTCTCTTCTATCATTCTCTGGTTTGGGCCTTATTGAAGGTCACTTTTTCACAGCGCAAGAGCATACAACACAAGAAACAAAACACACGGTTTTGACTTTTGACTTCGATTGAATCCGATTCCTCATGTCTCTTTCACCTCACATAGATCGCCTTCATTTTCTTGAATTTCCTGAGATTCACTTTCTTTGGCCTTTTCTCTGTTGAAGGTTGGAGTGGTTTTGTTTTTGGTTTGAAGATCGAATTTGTTGCGTGTTTTGAGAGATTTTAACTGGAGCTGAAACCCTAGGGTTTTGTGTGAAAATCAGCTGCTGAACTCCGTCGATTTGATCAGTTTGGATAATCACTTCATTGATGAGAAATAAAAAAGATTCCTCACTTGCTGGATGCTTGTGAAATCCAACGATGGATATCAAGAATTACTGGCTTTCCGTTGCCTTTGTTCTTTTTACTTTGCTTGAAGCGGCTCCACATGCTCAGAAGATCGGTGCTTTGGGGAGCCAAACGCTGGTAAGATGCTTTCTAATTTGCTTTTCACATATACGATTTGTATTATTAGGATACAGAATGTCATACCTGATTGTATTGATCGTAGTAAAATTGAAGTTCCATCTTGGAGATTATATTAGCTTCTTTATAGGATCAACTTCTAAGGTTGCTTAGCGATTTTGTTTTCATTTTATAACTGGATACAAACTCTATTATTTCAGAACTTCATAATGAAATCGGGAAGGCAAGGAAACGTATTGATTTTCTTTTTGCAATGAAATCCTGTTTCAATAACAGGAGGAAAGAAGCAGTTATAGCACTTACACTAAAATCTTTGCAAATATGGTTTATTGGAAGGAAATGATCCTCCCAACATGACCTAGATATTTTTTGCTCTTCCGTATTCTGATGGATAGCCTTTCTAGAATTGTGAGTACATGTACGATGTACCAATGGAGATTGAGGCTCCATTGTTAGATGACTGGACCATGACCATGATCTCCTAAGGATCAACATAGAGTATGGTATGTAGAAAATTTTAGTTTCTTGACAATGAGAGGTAGGTAGTTGGAATGCTATTTAGGGATCGAAAGAAATTGATGTTTGGTTTGGTTACCTGATATTATTGATCATGTGCTGTGCTATGGATTATAGATTACATATACTCTAAAATTTGACACAACTATAGGATCTCCTTATTGGAAATCAAAATGTTATATGGGATAAAGGTTAAGAGGGTTTGTAATTTTTCACCCAATCATTGTAACAACATGATAACAGTGATGCTTATTTTGTGGTTGCAGGAAGCGGTAATATGGGCCAATTGCAGGCTTGAGATGGTTCACACAAAGGAAGGATATGAAAATCCGGATTTCAGTATATTTGGAACATTTGACACAAACATCCCAGAGAATGAGATTTTGAAGGAAGAGAATTTTCAGAAGCTCATGAGTGTTTTGCAACAACAAATAAGCCCAGAACTTTTTTACTGTATAAGGGAAAAGATTTCTATTTCTGCCAGCTCTGGATATGATAGCAGCTGGTCAGAAAGGTACATTAAGCATCTCGAGTCCTTAGTTTCTAAGTTGCCTACAGAAATGAGAAGGTATCTTGCCGAAAAACCTTCACAAGTGGTAGCACAAGCACCAAGCCCTGCACCATCTCCATCTTTAGAACCTTCACAAGGGGTAGCACAAGCACCGAGCCCTGCGACTTCTCCATCTCCATCTCTAGAACCTTCACAAGTGGTAGCAGAAGCTCCCAGTTCTGCAACATCTCCATCTGTTGGAAAAACAGTTGGAAATGTAGTTAGTGGTAGCTCAACTGCAGCATTGAATAAAGGCAGCAGCAATCATAAAACAATTGTTACTGCTGTTGTTGTAACAGCTGTTGTGACATTCACCTTTGCTCTTCTGCTCTTTTTATGTTGTCGTAAATTTTGTGGGAAGCGTAATGGCAACAACTACAAGGATGACAGACCCCTTCTCAGCATAAGCATGAGTGACTATTCTGGTGGCTTTTTTTATTCTACTTTGCCTTCCGAATTTGTAACCTTAAGGTTGAGAGTTTTAGAGTATTAACTGAAATTTGCACATCTGTGCTGCAGGTTCACCTAAGTATGATGTTTTCCATAGTTCATCCCAGGTGACAGAGTTTCAATCGTATGGGAGTAACTTAAGTGAAGGAAAACAGGCTGGATCTTTACAAGGGAATACTGAATCAGGTTTTTTCAATGCAGATGGAGTAAACACTCTAAAACCTCCTCCTGGAAGGGTTCCTCCATCTGGGTTACCTCCATTGAAGCCCCCACCTGGAAGAGCTGATCCATTGCCTCCTGAACCACCAGCTTCTTTGAGACCAGTTCCTATTAAAGCCAGTCCTCCTCCTCCCCCTCCCCCTACTGCACCAAGACCTCCTGCGCCACCTCTTCCTGCTAGAAAACCACCTTCTAGTGGGGTCGGTCCACCTCTTGGACCAGCTCCACCACCACCTATTCCTGCAACAAGATTTGGTCCTAAGCCTCCACCTCCCCTAAAGAGTGGTGCCCCACCACCTCGTCCTCCATCAAGTTCAGGAACAAAGGATGATACAGATGATTCTAGAGCAAAACTAAAGCCATTTTTCTGGGATAAGGTTCTTGCTGATCCTGACCATTCAATGGTGTGGCATCAGATCAAGTCAGGGTCCTTCCAGTAAGTTTTTTTAAAAAAAAAAATCTTGTGTTGGTTTTTATAGCTTATGTTTCTTTTGCAACATTTTTTCTTTATGTTCTAAGAAATTGTTCTTTATTACAGATTCAATGAAGAGATGATAGAGTCACTGTTTGGATATGGTCCTCCAAATAAGAACAAGCCTGCACAACAGAAAGATTCTTCTTCAGAACCCTCACAGTTTATTCAACTAATTGATCCTAAGAAAGCACAAAATTTGTCAATTCTCCTGCGGGCATTGAATGTGACAACAGAAGAAGTTTGTGATGCTCTTGAGCAAGGTCAGCTTTTTGCTTCCTTTCTATGAAGCATGACATGAATGGGGAGTAGAAATGTTCAAGTTTTATGATAATTATACAATCAAATTGTTAAAAAATTAAAATTAGTGAAGGAATTTTCTATGATGCTTTTCCTATAAACGGAAGTGTAAGGTTGCTGATATTGCCCCCTTTTTTTTTTTTGCTAAACTGAAAAGAAAAATGATGTATGCTAGTTTTATAGTGTCTTAGACATTGTCCGGGTGACATCACATTGCTTATAAATATTAAAAGGGTCTCTTTTAGGGGAAATATTGAACTGCAACCATTAAGAAATATTAAATGCCATATCTTCTTGCATGCATTATTGTCTTTGAAATCTTTGTTTTTATTTCTCTTTCCTTTTTGGCTTGGAGTACTTTCCATGGTTTTGGAAACCTATTACTTAATTTTGGTTAGGAAGCTGTTCCATGAGCTTCATACTTCACCATTGTGCTGTTGAAATAGGGACGTTTTGGCTTTTTGTTCCTATTTTATAATTTTGAAAATTTTTAGATGTGAAATCAAATCACCACTTCAAAGTCTCGAAATTAAGGGTATGTTTATAAATCTTGTTAGTTGATAATTTCTGCTAAGGAAGTTGATGAGACATGATTAGGTATTTGATAAAGAGATAATTGTTGAGAAGAAGGTTTGATGAGGTAAACCTTGATATGCCTAACATGACCTATATGCTCAAATGTTCCACGTATGCCATTGTATTTTATTTTTCTCAACCATTACAGAGCAATGTGTTCTTGAATATGCTCTCAGAGTGTGGCTTAAGAGAGTTTTTGGTTCCCAGCTTCATGCATTACCTCACATGGTTGTGCTTATTTCCCTATCATAATATCCGCATGACTTTTAAAACAAATTAGTTGTTTATTACTGGATATATGATAAGTTTATCATTTATCACTATTATTCTTTCTCATTGTCTCTGGGGAATATTTCAAAATATAGATACTGCTCAGTGTTTCTCAAGTGTTACATTTACCTATGTTTTGTTTCAGGAAATGAGCTTCCTCCAGATTTCCTTGAGACTTTACTGAAGATGGCTCCAACACCTGAAGAGGAACTGAAGCTGAGACTATTTGGTGGGGAACTATCTCAGCTTGGTGCAGCTGAACGGTTTTTGAAGGTATTGGTGGACATCCCGTTTGCCTTTAAACGAATGGATGCACTATCATTCATGTGTACATTCGACGAAGAAGTTGCATCTCTCAGAGAGTCTTTCACAACTATGGAGGTAAGATAATAAAAAAAAAAACTTTTTGTCACCATTTTCATGTTATGTATATTTTTCTTTTGTTGTTGAGCTTTCTTGTAACCAAGAATTTGTAGAAGGATTTATTTCCTCTGAATTATAACTTCATCTATACTGACAGGCTGCTTGCAAGGAACTAAAAAATAGTCGCCTTTTCCTCAAACTTCTGGAAGCAGTTTTGAAAACCGGTAACCGCATGAACGATGGAACATTCCGCGGTGGTGCCCAAGCATTTAAACTAGATACTTTGTTGAAATTGTCTGATGTGAAGGGAGTTGATGGAAAAACAACTCTCCTCCACTTTGTTGTCCAGCAAATAATCCGGTCCGAAGGTATACGAGCTGCTCGAATAGCCAGACTAAGCAAGAGCTTTTCCAGTGTTAAATCAGATGATCTCCTTGAAGATGTGGAAGACGAATCAGAAGAGAATGTATTCACCTTAGGTCTCACCGTTGTTTCAAGCTTAGGCGAGCAGTTGGAAAATGTTAAGAAAGCAGCTGGTGTGGACGGTGACGCCTTGACAGGAACCATAGCTAAAATGAGAGCCTCATTTATCAAAACCCGAAATTTCCTAAATTCAGAAATGATGAATGTTGACAAGGGAAACGGATTTCACCGGGTCTTGAAATGCTTTGTCGAAGAGGTTGACAGTGAGATTACGGCGCTCTCAGACGAAGAGAAGAGGATAACGGATCTGATGAAGAACACGGCGGATTACTTTCATGGTACAGCAGGTAAAGAAGAAGGGTTGAGGCTATTTGTTATAGTTAGGGATTTCCTTATCATGTTAGACAAGGTGTGTGCAGAGGTAAGGCAGAAAAACTCGAAAAGTAATCTCCGAAACCAGAAGAAAGACCCTCCTCCATTCCATTAGTTTTGAAGTTCGTTGAAATGAAAACGATGACCGTTTATAGAACATGCGCTCAGGTGAAACATCGGATGTTCTGAGGTTGCTTAGTGGATGCTGGATGGGATGACTGGGTATCGCCCAATGTAAAATGAGGGAATTTTGGGGACAAATTGGTACTGTAGAGTAGCATTGCGTCTTTGTTCATTTTTAATGTGTAATTCATTGAATTGTTGTTTTTTTGGTAGATTCATTTGTTTATAACACAACTAACACCTACACTCACACCCGAGCAAAAGATGGATCTCTCTGCGATTACAGGATATTTGCAGTATGACTTTTGACGACTTTTCCTACGATTAAAGACAATTTGCAGCATGACTAGAATCTACATTAGAGAATTTCTAGTTTTTATTTTACTTATTTTAGAAATTAAAGTTTTAAAAAATGCCAGAAAGGGGATAAATTCTTAATAAGTGGATAGAAGTTTTTGAGTTGATATTTTTTTTTTTTATAAAAAAAATCAAAAGGAAAAACCTATAGTATCAATAATTTATTTATGTGCAATGTGTAGTTATTAATCTTTTTTATAAAAAAGGACTTGTACGGTCGTGGACTCTCACAAGTCGAGTATTCTCCAACTTAGACCACACGATTCATAGATATATTGTCGCTCCTGACAAGGTAAGAATAGTTTTACTCCTCGACGCTTTTGTCTAGATGGTTAATGCTCGAAAACTTGTCGGCAGACCTTGCCTCTCTTTTTTTTATTATTTTTTTTACTACAAAATAGAGCTTTAAACTTGGGAGCTTTACGAGAGAGATCGAGCGCTTTTGAAGTGAATTATGGTTGGTGATCTAGATGACGGGTGACATCCTTATTTATAGTTATGGTCACTTTTCTACGGAAAGGTTCTAGAACTCGATACTCCTATGTCATTCTGGACCCTTCTTGACTCATTATTTTTCATATACGACTCTAAAACTTTCCACAAGTCTATAGCTAAGTCTACAAGGTCTCGTCAAGGTGTAGATGTTTATGTTGTCTTTCGGGGAGATCCACCTTCTTCCGGGAGGTTCTTCCACACCTCGGAATATTATGTCTCCTCCGGGAAGGTTATATTACCTTCCGGAATATTCCGAATTCTTCGGGAAGGTTCTGCACTTTTGGAATATTCCGCCTTCTTCCGGAATGTTCCTCCACCTTCCGGAATGTTCCTCCACCTTTTAGAATGTTTAGTCACTTCTTGAGTATTTCCGGTATTCTATATCCGTCCCATATTTTTCCAAAATATTCCTTTCCCAATTTTTATTACCTCTAGACAGCTCCATTGATCGCAGTCTTGTACTTGTATTGGTCATGGAACCTCAATATGTTACATTAGTATAATTAAAAATCTCAACTCTAAATCTTTTTACTAAACGGGATTCAAGTTGATTCCATGGACACGGGTCAATTGACTCAATTCATGGGCCTTGTTGGTAGTAATTCGAGATAAGCTACTCGGGTTTGGGCTCAAGGTCGACTCGGCTCGAGCTCGTTCTATTTCTAAACGAACCGAACATGACACATTTTAAAGCTCATATAAAATGTAGGCTCGACTCATTTATAGAGAAGCCGATATTGAGCATGTAGAAATTCGGCTCGTTCGGGCAAAACTCGGTTGTTCGGCTAAATTAACAATATAGGAGCATTATTTTAGCCGAGCTACTCGGATCGGCTCATTAAAAGTTCACTCTAATTCGTTTACTTTCTAACCGAGCCGAATCTGAACACATTTTAGCCGAGCTACTCGGATCGGCTCATTAAATGCTCGGCTTGTATGACTCGTATTGCACTCTACTAGCTATATATAGCCCTGAATAGGACTGTAATATGAGACAATCTACTTATAATCGACTTGCATCTGGCTTATCAAAAGCATGAGAACGAGCCGAATAATATGAACACGTTTTAAAATCCCGTAAAATAAAATTTCTGCTAAATTCGCCGTCCAAATGTGGCTTTTGGGCTAAATCTTTGGCGTCATCTGTGTGTTGAGTTCGTCATCTTCTCATTCTTCTGGGAACATTCTCGATTCGCGACCCTAAAAAGTGAAAAAAACTCTGCTTCTTCGGATCCTCTGTAGAACTCCTCTCCACAAGTCGTTGGCCTTTGAAGCAAGAAAAGAACTCTTCCTCCGGGATTCAAGCTCAACAATGGCGATTCTATCAGATTACGAAGAAGAGCCGCAACAACAACAGCAGCATACTAAAACCTTCAGTGGCGTGCTCGATCCTTCAAATCCTCTCAGGTTTTTAGAATCTGCTTTCGATTTTGTTTCCAAGCAGACTGATTTCTTCAACAGCGACTCAGCTGAGAAAGACGTCGTGGCTATGATTCGTACCTTGGAGAAAAAGCGGGCGGAGCGCGAGAGCAAGAACAAGCTCCAGAAGGAGGGAGAGGCGGCCACGGCTTCGACCTCCCGTGAGACAGACAACAAGACGACAGATGTTGCTCCTATGGAGGACGATAACAAGGAAGGGAAGTCGAAATACTCGGGTAACTGATAATATGGTTGTCAATATCTTATTCTTCTGGATCTCTCATTGAAATTCGAACTGATTCTTTTCAGGTCTAGTTTGATCCCATATCTTTTCCCCTATCCGAATGTGATACAATTATTTCTAAGGTTAAAAGACGAACAAAAACCCCAATTTTTTTTAGAGCAGACATCAATTTGTTCAAATAATTCAATTTCCATTAGCTATAAGCTTATAGGCGCAGTGAATAGATGCTTAAACAATGGCAACACTTATAAATGTAAAAGTAAAGCCAATCTGTCATGAATTCCTGGCTTGAAGTGTTTGGTTTCATTTTTGTTTAAAGCACCTACGCACGTTGACAGTAGGATGCGGTATTCTTCTATAGAAAAAACAAGATCGGTTTGCAAATTGCAATTGCAATTGCGTGAGACTGGAGTGGCCCTAGCTTTCTGCAATATAACTATTATCTATATTTCTTTTGCTGTCTCAAATTAAAATTGGACTGATATATGACTTTGCTGTTGCTTAGACATGATATATGGAAATTTCTCTGACCGGATTTGGTGTTATCACAGGTGAAAACATGTGGTATAGACATTTCTATAAGATGAGCTGGTTGAACCGATTCTCAATGAACCAATATAGTATTATTCTTACTAGTGCCTAGTACATAGAAGTCGTAATGTTTAGTTGAACAAGGCAACTCCGGAATTGACTGAGATACAAACTTGTGTGGGCTAACTGCTAAACCTATTTACTTATACAACATTTTGGCTTATGACTTTCTGCAGAAGACATTTTTTTTGTAAGAGTTATTTGTTTCTTTTGTTTTCTGGGCGATGCATTTCACAATTCCTGAACTGCTTCCTGTCTGCAATTCCTTGGTGTTTGTATATTACCTTATAACCTTTATGCAATGCCAACTGTTTTGCAGCTCCAAACAAAGGAAATGGCCTTGATCTTGAGAAGTATTCCTGGACACAGTCGCTGCAGGAGGTTAATGTGAACATTCCAGTCCTTCCTGGAACAAAATCAAGATTTATTGTATGCGAAATTAAGAAGAACCGTTTGAAAGTTGGAATCAAGGGTCAGCCTCCAATTATTGAAGTAAGTACCATTGTGACATTTTGGTGCACTTTTATTTTGAGTGATGTTAGTTCATATAATATTTTTCTCATAAATATTACTGTGCAGGGTGAACTCTACCAGGCTGTAAAGCCGGAAGATTGTTTCTGGAGTTTAGGTATGGTTTTCTCTAATTTTTCCTAAAAAATTGGTTTATTATGATTGCTTTGGATAATGTTTTCTAGAATTACATGGCTAAGATTCTACGTATACATACATATGTGTTTGTCAACCTACAGAGGATCAGAAAGCTGTGTCTGTTCTGCTAACGAAGCATAATCAGATGGAGTGGTGGAGAAGTCTTGTGAAAGGGGACCCAGAAATTGACACTCAAAAGGTTGAACCGGAGAATAGCAAGCTCGCGGACCTTGATCCAGAAACGAGACAAACTGTTGAAAAGATGATGGTAGTATCTGAGCATTTATGTTTGTCTATGATATTCGGTGTAAAATGTAAACCTGAGCATTTATTTTTCTTCTTTCCAGTTTGATCAAAGGCAGAAAGCTATGGGGCTTCCAACTAGTGATGAGATGCAGAAGCAGGACATCCTCAAAAAATTCATGACTGAGGTGAGCTGTTATCTCAACTTTACTATTAACTTTGATCTAGGTGCTAATGAACCCTTTTAAGAGCTTAACAACAGTAGAGACAGCAAATATATTCTATAAATACGCTTACTTTGTGTTTCAATTGATGTTGGCTGCAGCACCCAGAGATGGATTTTTCAAAGGCAAAGATTGGTTGAACAATCCAAATGTGTGGAAATTAGAGATATACTATATGGCAATTAATCATCATTGTGTATCAAACTACACGACAACCCCAGACGTGAGATTGTGGAGAACCAGAATTCCAACTTACAATCAAGTTGGGGTTATTTTAGGCAAGACTAGAACCTAATGTCTTTTTGGCTCACCTCACTTTGTCGCATTTGGTGTGATTCCGTCATTCATTCTTCAAGTCTTGGTAGGTAGGTTTAGCTCTAACTACCTATAATTCTTGACGCAGACTAAAATGCAAAACAACCCAATGACTATAGACTGAATCACCCTTACAAAATCAGCACTTGTGGATTTTTTAAATAATAATCATTACTCGGTTTTTAAAAAAAATAGTAATGAATTAAATATAAATTTTTAACATTTAAATTTGATAGATTCCATGAAAGGTAAATTAATGTGAAATTACGTGGTTCAACGCTTTATTCTCTACAATTGAACATATTTAATATGATTTAAACTAAATCATAAAAATTTTCCATTAAAAAAACACTAAATGATAATTTTGATTTGATCGGGAAATATGATTCATGATTGGTAAATAATATTTAAATATAGATTATATTCAAATTTTAGTTTGTTAAGACCATTGTCACATTTTGAATTTATTTTTTGAAAAATTACTTAATTCCTAATCTTTTATTTAATAAAAATATAATAGGTTTGTTAAGACCGTTGACTTCATTTGTGTCGTTAATGTAGGTTATTTCTTATTATTGTAGATAAATGTGAATTGTTTTGTACACATATACTCGCAATCTTATAAGATCTTATAAGTTTTAAAGGAAAGCCCTTCTTTGCCACGTGTTAGCACCAGATTTAACGCAGTTTAAAAAAATATTTTAAAAAGTTAATTATTTTAAGTTGTTAATATAAATTATTATCGAAGTCCAACAAAATATTTTTAAGAAGTTATTTATCTAGATTATTAAAAAAATGGGTTTACATAATCGGATGTTGTTAATTATTATTATTATTATTATTATTATTATTATTATTATTATTATTATTATTAGTATTAGCATATATATATAAATTATTATTTGTTAGTTGTAAACCCTAACAATACGTATATGTTTCCTATAAAAGTTGTAAGCTTCACCTTCACATAAAAATTATTTATTATTATTATTATTATTATTATTATTATTATTATTATTATTATTAGTATATATATATATATATAATTTTATTTATTAGTTGTAAACTCTAGCAATAACGTTAGAGTTAAAAGTTTTTTCCTTCAAAATTAACGAATAAATACATCTAATCTAATATTATTCAAAAATCCGTACAATGTGCGGGTATTATACTAGTTTAATTATTATTTATGACAAACGTTAAAAAGTCACTTTCAAAAAGTCGACCAATCAACAGCATTCTTGTAGAAGAGGACTATCAAATCCGATGATATCGTAGATCAACATCAAGATTATACGACCAAGCTTGTCGACAACAATAATTACTTCTCTACGGATGTTTGAAAGATAAACAAATGCAAAGAAAATTACTTCTCTACAAATGTGTGAAACATAAACAAATGCAAAAAAGAAACCGAGATAAAAATATCAAAGATAATAAGATAATATTTCAAAGGGTTCACCATTTATTAATGGCATTAATATTGTTGAGGTTGACACCTTCTCTTTACATGTCTGAAATTCCTAGTCTATAGTTTATAGATCCTTGTTTAAAGAGTAATAACTTCAAGTTTAATAATATACATAGAATGTAACATCTAACAATTTAAATTTGTGAGGGCACTTCTTCTGAAGTAGAAGTTTTTACTCTTAGAATAATAACTTCAACTTCAAAAATATATTCGATTGTTGTCGTTGTCGCATATCGACTTGATCATGTATGGTAGTGAGGACACTTCTTATTCACTTTTATTGTTTTTTATTTTCATTTGATTCAACCTTGATTTTGACTTCCTCGATCTTAGAAATAATTTTAGCTAGTTATAAGGGTTCTTCCAATTATACAACAAATCATGTATGTTTAATATGATTTTTAATGCTTGCATTTTAATAAACGCACAAGTAGATCTTCAAAATAGCTAAACTAGTGAATTTTACTATAAATCATGCAAAGCTACACTATATTCTATTAATACAGATGTGAATGGGGATGGAAAATAATGCAAAATTAGATGACATCACCAATCAATCGGCTCTAACATCGGTTGATGCAACCGACAACTAATCACGGTTCCTGCACCAAAAGGTGTAAAGGCTACGAGTTACAAGTTTTGACATCGGAAGGATATAACCGTCCCGAATTTAATAGGACGTGGTCAACTTTTCTATAGTCGATAAAAATGCACTTGGACTCTATTTGATTGATGAATTAAGCAAGTGGACTTGATAGCTCTAAAAGGTGATGTTGTGACCCTTGGTACACGTTGTGTGGTGATAACATATTTGCATGCTAGATTTTTTGATGCATTTAGGTTTAGATTAGTTTTAGTTTTGCATGAGTTTAACATCTTTGATACTTACAATGTTATATTTGTGATGGATTCCTACACTTGTTCATGTGCTTTGTTGGTGCATTTAGAGCAATCAAGGGTTTTAAATTGACCAAATAAGATCCAAAGTTTGTCATGTTGGAATTTTAGATGTGTAAAAGCGGAATTGTAGGAAACAAGTTTTCCTGGACATCTAAACGAGGATCACATGCATAATTGATTAGACAAGTATAAGGAAAAAGGAATATCTTTTGATGCGTGAACCGCTACCTTCAGGGAAAGATTTGAGAGCCTCAAACGTGACTCCTCTAGTTGGTCCACCCGGATATAGATCTAGATCGCCTTAGTCTTGAATGCTAGTGCAAGATTCCAAGGAAAAACTCGAGAGATCGAATGGGAGAAGGCAGAGTACGATACTACGACCAGAGTTGTGTGTGAATGAAGGGTTAGAATGAATTAGGGGTTTTCTCTAAGAAAGCCCGTCTATTTATAATGCCTTTTGGATAAGATATCTCCTAGAAATCTTATCTTTTAGCAATAATCTTTATTAGAAAATAACACCTTATTATCTAATAAATACACACTCCGATATTATATCAAATATAATATTATAATATATACTCTTATATATTATATCTCCTTATTAATTGATCTAGTCCATCAGCCCAATGAGTGTGACCTCGTAAGACCCGATAATACTAGCAACATATTTTATCACATAAAATACATAAGTCATAGTTGGCTTCTAGCAAAACGCTATGACTACCTAATATCATCATTATATATTCTCCATGTATCGTCCTATAACATAATCAGTAATTGCACCTTTGGGTAAAGGACACAATATCTTCAATCTCCCACTTGTACTTTACAACAAGTGTGCAATGTTAAAACTCCTTTGTCACTTAATGTCTTTACTTGACTCTATGATGGAAACCATCTTTTCCATCAAGTATGTTTCTTGAACTCTTGAGATCAATGTCAATCATGATGATTAAAACTTAATCTATTTGAGCGTGCACACGCATTTTCCAATTTTCACTCTTCAAGTGGCCGAGACACCAATCCTTTACAAATACATCATGTCATGCATGGAATAGGAGGACATATCCAATCTTGCAAGATTATCGTTCCCACTCAAGTTTTGGCAATCTCAATCATTGTCTTTTTAATTGCCTGTTACGGTTAGCGTTTAATTGCTTCAAAGATATACCATCACTTTAATGGTCACAATATCCCGCTCATGTCTAAGGAATTCACTAATCATGAATATCTTTATGACTCCGCAATCGGATCATGTGAAGTCATAAGATCGGTCTGTCCGATATGTATCGCCATACACATCTTTGTAATCGATTAGACATCTTTATGTCCCTATAATACATGAAACTCGTGTTTATCAATCGATCTCACAATATAGTCTTTTATACAGTCATTTGTATCTAAGTTAATGACTTAGACTATGGACTTTAAAACAACAATTTTTATAATTTCAGTTCACTTAATGGTGTTTCATTCATCAAAACTGGTTCGATGAGCCCATTTGTTAACTACAAAATTGATTAGATACTTTATTTGAAATCCAAGTAATAATCAAATAAGAATATGAATAACTCATATATAAATCAAACATAATGTTATGAAAAGATAAACAAGTTAATCCATCAAGCACAAAATTCTCATACATTATTTCCTTCTTGAGACGAAGAATGGTCTTCGGAACGGACAATGATTGTTCTTTGCTCAAGTACAAAAGAACGGGAATGAACAACAAACACTTGTATGTTCTTCCTTTGTATGGTGACAATATTTTCTTTTCTTTTCTTTTACCGTTGTAGAGTTTAGTTTTACCCCTTTTCTAGCCTTAGGTATAAATATCTATTCGAAAGGGGGAAAAAAAAAAGATTTTTACTACTTCTTCGAATTCTAGGTTTAGATCCTATAAAAAAAACTCATTGAAAAAGGGGGATAGTAGATAAATTGTAAGAGAGTTCTAAATTGAGTATGAAGATTGCTAGATTTCAATTTCAAGTTGCTTGTGTTTGATTGTTTGTGAGTATTCTTTTTTACTCTTTTTTTTTTTTTTTGTGTCTAGCTCAACTTACTTTATAGAATTGAGGGTAAAAGCCCCAAATTAATTTTTGGTGACTGTTAATAATGTTTGATTTCATTTTTTATGCTTGTTGTTTCAGTCAGTTAGGTTTTTCAAATGTGATATGGGGATTTTTCCTACGTTGACTTTTATTAAAAGATTTTTGAAATTCTCCTCACCTTAGGTGCATGAATTCTCTTTATTATGTTTGAACTTGCTTAGGTATTTCATCTATGTTGCAACCGAGAGGCGTCGACTTAGTGGAATCCATTGTTTAGATTGTAGGGTTTGTGATAGTAGATTGTCTACATGTGAGCGCATTGATATGTATCATATAATGTGTGAATCTCATCGTTTCTTCATGATTATGCTTGATTGATGTTTAATCTCAAAGCAAGTCATGTCATTTGAATTTTATCAGGATCCATAGTGCTTATTGTTCACGTTGATTTGCAATAATCATAAGAGTGCATTTACTTGTTGACTTGAGTAATCTCGTCAAAAGATCGAGTAAATAAATGACCTTGGAAATTAGGAACTAATAGTAATTAGTCTAAAAATATTAGAGAAGATTAATATAACTATTAAGTGATCCAGTAAATAAATGACCTTGGAATTTTTTTTAAAAAAAACACTGTAAACTATTATCACTAGAGCGCATCAAATAAAAAATGGTCGGTTCGACTCGGTACTTTGAATTTGAATATATTACGGGACTAAATTATTTTGTATAAAAATTGTATCCCGTCAAATTACTACAATCTAAATATTTTTAGGGGTTGGTGTTTATCAACCTAGTGAGTTTGTAAGAGCCTTAGTCTTTCGGATCGAGATTGGGCCTTAGCCGAGATTGGCTTTGGCCGAGTTTGACCTTTCCGCACCCGCGGGCATGACTGTCGCCCCTGCGGCTCAGGGAACCGCCCCTGCGGTTTTCAACGGATGCAACCGGTTTTGTTGACTCATTTGACCTGTGCTTTACCTTTGCTTTACTTCTTTCATATCCTTGTTGAGCAAGGGTTACCTTCTTCACTTCCCCATTCCAGACCTACGTCCTCCTTGCTTCTCCTTCATCCTTCTTGATCTTGTTCTTGATCTCTCTTGAGTTTGGAAGTGTTTTGGTGTGTGTTGTTGATGTTGGTTGTTGATGTGCTTAGCTGTTGAGCTTGTGATGCCATCTGAGATAGTGTTTGTGCTCTTGTTTTGCCTAGACCTTCACTAGTGGTAAGTGATCTTGCTTCTCCTTCTTTCTTTCCTTGATTCCATCTTCTTATCTTAGGGTTAGATGTATGTGGATGTAGATTAATGTTGGAATGTGTATGTATATGTATGTGTGTGAATTTGGATGAGAGAAGACGTGATTTGATCACGTGAAGAGCCGAAGAGAAGCCGCGGGATCACGTTCTGCACAGACGCCGCCCCCACGCCTGGAAGCCGCCGCCCCTGCGGAAGCCGTGCCTGCGCCTTGCCTGCGTTGCATGCGTCTCTTGTCACCGCGCCTGCGGCTGATCCCTGCCGCGCCTGCGGGTTGTCTACTCCGCTCTTGCGTCCCTTGATCACGCAGGTGCGTCTTGTCCCGAGACTGCCCATAGTTGGGTAGCTCCTTTCCTTTCCTAGTATGAGGGAACTAGTACCATGCTAGGTATCGGATGATGATGAGTATGATATAGATATGCCGGTTAGGGCTTTGAGGTTTACGAGTTGGATATGATCCTTATGGATCCCTTGGGTCTAGGTGTGACCCCTGTGATGGATATGAGTATGATATATGTTGTTATGCCTTGTTTAGGCAGTGTTGATCTCCAGAGTTAGAGCCGTTTGAGTTGAGTTGAGTTGAGACTTCCAAGGTTGAGGTAAGTCCATAGGACTTACTTGGCTGCCATCCCTATATTGGATGTTGCATGAGTGGTGTATGTTTATGCTTGATAGTATGCGTTATGATGTTTACTGACCTATGGTATAGTGATTGCCCATTGTAGGGTTGTGATAGCTTTGCCCTGTCATCCCGCGTGGAGACAGGGAGGTTCTCTGCGGACAGGCCAGTTATGGAAGTGGGACGGGCACTTGCTCCACTCCCATAGGTACACGGGAAGTGTGACCAGATCACCACTCCAGCTGGCAACATCCCAGAGAGGCAAGGGTTATATTCCTCGTGTCACATATGTTCATATTGATATTTATATATATACGATTCGTGTGTTGGACCATTTATATAAAGATAATGAACCGGGTAAATGTGTGATATCATGTTGAAGTGTTTAGTATTTTTGATATGTGATTGTGCTTATGCTCATTCTTTATATGTGTATGGTTAGCTAACGGTTTCATACCGTGTTGTAGATCTTTGCAGGTTAGGAGAACTGCAGAGTGATCCAGAGAGAGTGATTTGCTGAGGGCTCCGTACACTGGGTCGTTCTCGTGGGAGTGGGATCTTTTAATCATGTAGATATGTTATGTTTTAATTGTACTCAACAGTATTTTATATAAACCTTTTGATACTTTATTCCAGTTTTTATGGTTTTGTATTTAATCTATATGTGCCTTGTTATAAGATCAGTGAACTTGTTGTCAGGCTAGGGTCAGGATCCATTGTGAGATCCTAGCCCAGTAGCACCTCGAGTCCTACGGATTTGGGGTGTTACAAAGTTGGTATCAGAGCACAGGTTGACAACAATGACACTTGTAATCTGCGATAAAGGTCGAATAGATAAATAAACAGAACCCGAAAGGGGTCTGACTTTTCAAAAGATTTTTGTTTTGAGATGAGTACAAAGTGATTTGGGATATCGTGTACGTGAGCCATCACCCCTCTGAAGATCTTGACAATATAGGTATATATATATATATATAGATAGATAGATAGATACTATCTGATGTGATGTTGTGATATATATATCTATACATATGGCATATATATAGCCTTCTGAGTTAGGTTACGTCCTCTGCAGATGGTTCAGACTAAAGCCTTACCTACAGCTGGACGAGGTAGAGGTAGACCCCCTTTAGGTAGAGGACGGGATAGGACTTCCGCTGTTGATCCACGTGCAACAGAAGAGGTTCACGAGGACGTTGCTGAGAGTGTCGTTCTTGAGACTCGGAACGGCGTAGCTGGGAGACAAGGTCCACATCGAGTCCAGTCAGATGACTCAGATTATGTCTCCATGGGAGGACCTGAGTTCCGTGAGTATATTCGGCGAGTGGAGGAGGCTGCCAGAGCAGGTAGACCTATCCCAGATCTGCCAGTACATGAGGGATCATCTGAGAGATCCCATGGGGTTACACAAGTGCTAGTTGTACCGGCACTTGCTGCTGAGATTGCTAGAGTTTTAGAGGAGCATCGAGGGCCTCGACCAGACAGTTGGTTGAAGGCATTTCATCAGATAGGATTACCCCCTTTCTCTGGAAAGGTGGGGTTGGAGGTGGAGCTCTGGATAGGACACATAGACTCGGCCCTGGAGCATATTGGGTGTCCGGCAGACAGGCAGATAGAGTTGGTGCAGAGCCTGTTCAGAGACTTGGCACAAAACTGGTGGAGGTCTGTACGATTGCAGGTCACCAGTTATGAGCAGATGCAGACGATGATCAGAGAGCGTTTCTGCCCTGCCTCATTAAGAAGGGAGAAACTACGGGATTTTGTAGAGGTTGGGTTCGAGGATGTACCTGTCTCTGAGGCTATCAGAAGATTTGAGGAGGAGCTGGCATTGCTGGGACCAACTGCACCTTCTGTAGATCAGCACATATATTTGTTTTCCCGACGACTAAGGGATGCCACCCGGGCCTATATGGCGGGATTTCATTGTGAGTCCTTGATGGACTACCAGGACAGAGCCGCCGATTATGAGCGAGAGCGGGTTAGTCGTTGGAGAGCTTCTTAGACCGGAGGGTCTGAGAAGAGACAGCGTACTGAGCAGGCCAGTGGTACTGCTGGAGCTGCTAGTGCAGGGCGATACCAGAGTCGCCAGAGTCATCCCTCATCTGCTCCCGTTACAGATAAGGGACGACAGCGCTACAACTGTGAGGGGTATGGACATATACGATCAGAGTGTACGAGGCAGAAAGTGATTTGTTACATATGTGGTGGACGAGGACACAGAGCTGTCTTTTGTAGACAGGGTGGAGCATCATCTCAGCAGGGTTCTATTCCCGCTAGTGTAGCTGGGGGTGGACAGAGACCACCTCAGCAGCAACAGACACAGGGACAACAGAGAGTCCCTGATCATCCTACTACTCATGGAGCTGCTCCTAGGTCGAGCAGAGGCAGATGTCGTGGCGGGAATGCCACTGATACCAGAGGAGCTCAGGATAGAGAGTCTTTTGAGTTGAGGAATGTAGAGGAGCCAACTGCACCGATTGTTACAGGTACCATTCTGATTCATGGTTTACCTGTTAGATTTTTATTTGATTTGGTGCTACACACTCTTTTATATCTGATGCATGTGTTGAGCGTATGAGTTTAGTACAACTGAAGGGACACCCTTCAGTAGCGGGTTACCCGATGGTAGTAGGGTCATAGGTACCCATGATATATTTTTTTTGTTTATCCCATTTGTGTAGGGACATGTGTATTATCTGTTGATCTGGTTGTCATGCCGTTGGTACATGAGTATGTTGTTTTAGGTATGGATTCGATGGACAGACATCAGACTGTACGAGATGTAGGTAGGAGGACTGTTACCCTCTCTACCAAGTTAGGACAGATAGAGGTTTTCTGAGGTTAGGACCTTGGAAAATCAGGTATGGTTATCAGCGCTATACGGGCAGCTAGATTGATTGCACATGTTACGAGGCCTTTTGGTTTATACCATGAAGGAGGGGGAGAGTCCAGCTGTAGAGGATATCCTAGTGGTTTGTGATTTTGCTGATGTTTTTGCTGAGCCTTCCAGTTTGCCGCCTCAGAGGAGTGTCGATTTTGGGATTGAGTTAGAGCCTGGTACGAGACCGATCTCGAAGGCTCCATATCGGATGGCGTCTGTCGAGATGTTGGAGCTGAAGAAGCAACTTGAGGAGCTGGCTGAGAAGGGCTTCATTCGCCCTAGCGTATCCCCATGGGGAGCACCTGTCCTCTTCGTACAGAAGAAGGACGGATCACTGAGGTTATGCATTGATTACAGAGAGATGAACAAGGTGACCATCAAGAACAAGTATCCACTGCCTCGTATTGATGATTTGTTAGATCAGCTACAGGGAGCGACTGTGTTCTCCAGGATTGATCTGCGTTCAGGATATCACCAGCTGAGGGTGAGAGAGCAGGATGTGCACAAGACCGCATTCCGGACCAGATATGGTCACTACGAGTTTGTAGTGATGCCATTTGGGCTTACGAATGCCCCAGCCGTCTTTATGGAGTTGATGAACAGTATCTTCACCGACTTCCTGGATCAGTTTGTGGTGGTTTTCATTGATGACATTCTAGTATACTCTCGCAGCAAAGAGGAGCATGCAGGACATCTGAGGACTGTATTGCAGGTTTTGCGGGATAGAGAACTTTATGCTAAGTTCTCTAAGTGTGAGTTCTGGATGCCAGAGGTAGCATTCCTGGGTCATGTGGTTTCAGCTGAAGGAATCAAGGTGGATCCGGCCAAGATTGAGGCAGTAGCAGCATGGACTACACCAACAAACGTGAAGGAAGTACGTAGCTTCCTTGGCCTAGCCG
Organism: Fagopyrum tataricum; assembly: GCA_002319775.1. Classification (NCBI taxonomy): domain Eukaryota; kingdom Viridiplantae; phylum Streptophyta; class Magnoliopsida; order Caryophyllales; family Polygonaceae; genus Fagopyrum; species Fagopyrum tataricum. Next base: position 29,551,222 of record CM008283.1, on the reverse strand, counting down.
GTTACTACAGACGCTTCGTGGAGGAATTTTCTGTGATTGCCCATCCACTGACGAGTTTGTTGAGGAAGACTATAAGATTTGTGTAGGTCTGATCAGTGTATGCAGAGCTTTGAGGAGCTGAAGAGACATCTGACTTCTGCTCCTACTTTGGCACAGGCAAAGGGTACATCTGATTTTGTGGGTTACAGTGATGCATCCAAGCTCAGCTTGGGATGTGTGTTGATGCAGCGAGACAGAGGATTTTATAGGAGGTTCACTGTACACCTTACTCTGTACATCCAGGTACGAGTAAGATGTATCAGGACTTGAGACGTCTATGTTGGTGGGGGGTGGGGCTGAAGCCCGATGTGGCCAGATTTGTGGCACAGTGTGCGACCTGCCAGCAGGTCAAGATAGAGTATTGTAGACTTGGAGGTGAGCTTCATCCACTTCCTGTTCCATAGAGGAAGTGGGAGGACATCACCATGGATTTTGTGACTGGACTGAGGCTGAGCCGGAGTTTTGATGCCATCTGGGTCATAGTGGACAGATTGACGAAGACGACACGTTTCATTCCTATTAGGGAGACGTGGCCAGTGAGCAGATTAGCTGAGGAGTACACTAGACAGATAGTGAGACTCCATGGTGTACTGAGGACGATCGTCTCACATAGAGATGAACGATTTACCTCGAGATTCTGGCAGCAGATTCAGACTGCCCTAGGGACGAGTTTTCACTTCACGACTGTGTTCCATCCTCAGACAGATGGTCAGTCAGAGAGGACCATTCAGACCCTGGACGATATGTTGCGAGCTTGTTTGTTGGATTGGGGACAAGTGTGGACGGATCATCTCCCACTTGTTGAGTTCTCATCCAACAACAGCTGGCATGCATCTATTGGGATGACCCCATATGAGGCACTGTATGGACAGAGATGCCGTACACCATTATGCTGGGATGAGCAGAGTAGTGTTAGTGGGTTGACACCTGATCAGATTCAGGATGATGTGGCTCGAGTAGCATTGATTAGATAGCGTATGCTGACTGCGCAGAGCCGTCAGAAGTCTTATGCTGATAGGAGGCATAGACCTCTAGAGTTCAGAGTTGGAGCCCATGTGTGGCTGAGGGTGTCTCCGACACGAGGTGTTAGGCGTTTTGGCATTAAGGGGAAGTTGAGCCCCGAAATGTCGGACCGTTCGAGATTCTGGATCGGGTTGGGAGTGCAGCATACAGATTAGCTTTGCCTCCGAGATTAGAGGGTGTTCACCCTGTATTTCATGTGTCTCAGCTGAGGGAGTATATACCAGATCCGAGACACATCATGAGTTATGATGATTTGGTGGTCGAGCTGGACCACACCTTTGTTGAGCACCCTATTGCAGTCCTAGAACGAGGTATGAGACGCCTGCGTTCGAAGGACATTCCTATGTTGAGGATACAGTGTTCGAGACGAGAACCTGATGAGGCTACTTGGGAGACTGAGGATAGTATCTAGAGGAACTATCCAGAGTTCTATGCTGAGTTAGATGCACCAGTAGAATCACCGAGTAGATCTTAGTACTATCTTGGTGAGTGTTATATGCTTATATGCTATGATGTGTTTATTTTCATACTGGCTTTGATGTGATATATGATCTTATTAGATCTTGTTATGCTAGTATGATTCTTGTTTATAGCTGGAAGATGGCTCTTTTCTCCATGCTATTGTGATACGTTTAGGATTCAACTGGAGATGTTATTCCTCCATGCCTTTCTGTTATGAGTATGATACGGCTAGATATGTAATTCCTCTATGCCTTGTGATGTGTTATGGTTTGGCTAGAGATGGTTTTCCTCTATGCCTGGATAGTATAGTTTGCTGCTGGAGTTGATGAGTTCCTCCATGCTTATGTTTGAGGTTATAGAGAGTTTTACCTCGGCTTTTGAGTTCGAGTGGTTTCAGGACTTTGCAAGTTTCGGGACGAAACTTGTTTTTAGGGGGTGAGATGTAAGAGCCTTAGTCTTTCGGACCGAGATTGGGCCTTAGCCGAGATTGGCTTTGGCCGAGTTTGGCCTTTCCGCACCCGCGGGCATGATTGTCGTCCCTGCGGGTTTCCGTCCCTGCGGCTCAGGGAACCGCCCCTGCGGTTTCGGCGGCTGCAACCGGTTTTGTTGACTCCTTTGACATGTGTTTTACCTTTGCTTTACTTCTTTCGTTTCCTTGCTGAGCAAGGGTTACCTTCTTCACTTCCCCATTCCAGACCTACGTCCTCCTTGCTTCTCCTTCATCTCTTGATCTTGTTCTTGATCTCTCTTGAGTTTGGAAGTGTTTTGGTGTGTGTTGTTGATGTTGGTTGTTGATGTGCTTAGCTGTTGAGCTTGTGATGCCATCTGAGATAGTGTTTGTGCTCTTGTTTTGCCTAGACCTTCACTAGTGGTAAGTGATCTTGCTTCTCCTTCTTTCTTTCCTTGATTCCATCTTCTTATCTTAGGGTTAGATGTATGTGGATGTAGATTAATGTTGGAATGTGTATATATATGTATGTGTGTGAATTTGGATGAGAGAAGACGTGATTTGATCACGTGAAGAGCCGAAGAGAAGCCGCGGGATCACGTTCTGCACAGACGCCGCCCCCACGCCTGGAAGCCGCCGCCCCTGCGGAAGCCGTGCCTGCGCCTTGCCTGCGTTGCATGCGTCTCTTGTCACCGCGCCTGCGGCTGATCCCTGCCGCGCCTGCGGGTTGTCTACTCCGCTCCTGCGTCCCTTGATCACGCAGGTGCGTCTTGTCCCGGGACTGCCCATAGTTGGGTAGCTCCTTTCCTTTCCTAGTATGAGGGAACTAGTACCATGCTAGGTATCGGATGATGATGAGTATGATATAGATATGCCGATTAGGGCTTTGAGGTTTACGAGTTAGATATGATCCTTATGGATCCCTTGGGTCTAGGTGTGACCCCTGTGATGGATATGAGTATGATATATGTTGTTATGCCTTGTTTAGGCAGTGTTGATCTCCAGAATTGGAGCCGTTTGAGTTGAGTTGAGTTGAGACTTCCAAGGTTGAGGTAAGTCCATAGGACTTACTTAGCTGCCATCCCTATATTGGATGTTGCATGAGTGGTGTATGTTTATGCTTAATAGTATGCGTTATGATGTTTACCGACCTATGGTATAGTGACTGCCCATTGTAGGGTTGTGACAGCTTTGCCCTGTCATCCCGCGTGGAGACAGGGAGGTTCTCTGCGGACAGGCCATATATGGAAGTGGGACGGGTACTTGCTCCACTCCCATAGGGTACACGGGAAGTGTGACCAGATCACCACTCCAGCTGGCAACATACCAGAGAGGCGAGGGTTATATTCCTCGTGTCACATATGTTCATATTGATATTTATATATATAAAGATAATGAACCGGGTAAATGTGTGATATCATGTTGAAGTGTTTAGTATTTCTGATATGTGATTGTGCTTATGCTCATTCTTTATATGTGTATGGTTAGGTAACGATTTCATACCGTGTTATAGATCTTTGCATGTTAGGAGAACTGCAGAGTGATCCAGAGAGGGTGATCTGCTGAGGGTTCCGTACACTGGGTCGTTCTCGTGGGAGTGGGATCTTGTAATCATGTAGATATGTTATGTTTTAATTGTACTCAACAATATTTTGTATAAATCTTTTGATACTTTATTCCAGTTTTTATGGTTTTGTATTTAATCTATTTGTGTCTTGTTGTAAGATCACTGAACTTGTTGTCAGGCTAGGATCATGATCCATTGTGAGATCCTAGCCCAGTAACACCTCGAGTCCTACGGATTTGGAGTGTTACAGAGTTTTCGTGTCATATCTAGTCGCTTAATTTTCTCAATTCCGGTTATATAAAAATAAATATATTTTTATAAAAATTTTTAATTGTAATGTTCGATTGTCTTAACGTTCGATTATCTTTTATTCAAAATACAAGAGATGAATTTAAAGAGTCCATCTAGACATTTTGGAAATTATTGAGGTGGATAAACATGATAGATACGTAAGCTAATCAAGAATGATGAGGATATCAAATAAATTTGTAAAATTTCGGTTCGTAGCCTTAAGTTTTTTTTTTTTCATTTTTGGTTGACAACATTAAATTCCAATTTTCAGTTTGATTCATTAGGGTTTAACACATTTCTTCTGGTGCCCATTTTAAACTTAAATGTCAGTTTGGGTAATTTCCTTTATACGGCTGCAATTTATTGCTTATGTTTTCATTTGGCTATCATTTTCATACAACAACAATTTATCTTGAACTTTTGGTTGTGTTTGCTAAGCACAGTTCACTAGTGATTTGTTGTGTTTATTTGTGTTTTTAATATATGTGTTTGGGAGAGCAAAAAAATATTAGTGATTTTTGTTTTTTTTTGTGTTTTAAAAACCCTGATGGAAGTGAGGGTTTGTGTTTTTTTTGGTAGTGTTTTTCAAAAAAAGACTATATTGTCCCTACTATTTAACATATTTACTAATTAAACCGGATATAGGACGATTTTAAAGGCACGGCGGAGGAATTCACAAATGTACGACGTTTACGGTTTTCGGAACCGTGACCGTGATAGTAAAAGGAAAAAAAATTCACGGTCACGGATCCCGTGACTGTGGGATTTTTTGTTTTTGTTTTTCCTCCCTATATTAGTAAAATTTATAAAGTAAGTCTGTCACGGTTTCGGGAACCGTAGCCGCCACGGTTCCGAAAACCGTGACCGTGGATATTTTTTCATGGTTACGGTTTTCGAAACCGTGGCGGCTACGGTTCCCGTAAACGTCGTGTATTTGTTAATTTTATCGCCGTGTACTTAGGGGGCTGTATTTCAATTAAGATTTTACAAGAATTTTTTGTAGTTTAAAAGTCTATGGGTATTCAATATATATTTTTAAAAGTCCATATAAATCTTTAGGTATTCAATTAGGATTTTAAATTTTCCATAAAATTCCTAGGGTATTTAAAAGTTTCTTGATTTAAAAAGGATCTATTGTTTTATTGATTTTGTAGGATTTTTTTATTACTTATAAACCCTATATAAGTCTTCTCCCAATATATAAGATTTCCACGCCAAACTACAGCACTGAAGAACCCTAACGGCCAAATCAACGTTTTTGAGCGTTTTTGAGTGCTTGGACTTAGGGTTGTGCAAATTTGACCCGGACCGGTCCGGTCCCGGACCAAATCTAGTCCGGTCCTTGGTCCAGGATTTTAGGAAATTCCGGTCCAGGTCCAATTCCGGTTCGGTCCCGGTCTGGACCGGTAAACCGGGTCGGACCGAAATTTATTTTTATATATATATTTTTATTAATTTAAATTTATATATTTTAAAAAATCATATATATTTTGTATATATTTAATAAAAATATATACTTTTTGAATTTTTTTGTTATTTGCAAAAATATATATATATTTTAATTTATTTTATCTTATTCCGGTCCGGACTGGAATGGACCGTTACGGTCCGGTCCACTGGTCCAAGTTTTTAAAAATTCCTGTCCACCGGTCCGGACCGGGACCGGCAATTCCGGTCCGGTCTGGACCGGATGCACAACCCTACTTGGACTTGGTGCATCGTCGGAGGTTAGTTCTTCATCGTGTTTTCCGTCATGTTGATTGTATGGACTTTGAGTGCTTGGATTCGTCTTACTGATCTGTCATAAGAAACGTGTGAGCGTTCCTCTCAGTTTTCTCTTTTCATTTTGCGACTTCTGCAATTTCGGAAAAAACATTGTACCGTAAGTACTCTTTTTTGTTTGTTTATGTAGTCTCGATATATATATATATATATATATATATTAGATGATTAAAGTATCTCCTGTGTTCTGCAGTGTAATTGCACTTTTCCATATGCTTTAATATTATATATATATATATATATATATATAGAGAGAGAGAGAGAGAGGATCATGTAGAAACACTTCTTAGGGTAATAAGAACTAATATGATCCGTTAGATTAAAGTTTATGAACGTACATGATTTGAAGATATATATGGTAGCATATTTTAGTAAATAAAATGAGATATTTTTTTTCCTCTAATAGACTTATATATTTTTAATTAATTACTAAAAACATAAGTTAAAATTAAAAAAATATATTTTAACGATTTAGCTTTCCACACATACCTAGTCAATTTCCTCTTATACATATTTTAACGATCCAAATCTAGTCAATTTCTAAGATAACGATTCAAATCAACAATTTTTTTATATTTTAACGACCAAATAAATATAATAACGACCCAGTCATAAAATCAAATATTTAGAATTGTTCGTTAAATTTGGTCGTTAAAATTTGTAATATGGAAAGAATGCTGGTTAAATTTGGTCGTTCAATATTTTATAAGTCGTTATTATATTTTATAGAGAAAATTTGGTCGTTAAAATGTTTTTTATATAATTAATATAGTCATCGTTAAAATTTTGTTGGTCGTTAACTTTTGAATATTAAATATTTTGTGGGTCGTTAAAATTTTATAGAGAAAATTTGGTTGTTAAAATGTCTTTTTTCATATTTTAACTACCAAAACAAATTTTAACGACCAATCCTAAAAAATTTAACGATCAAATTTCTTATAAAATTTATTAACGATCAAATTTCTCTATAAAATATATTAACCACCAAATATACTAATGACCAAATATATTAACGATCAAATTTCTTATAAAATATATTAACGATCAATTGCTTCAACGTTTATTTTTGGGATAACCCAAAAATAAGAAATCTGTTTTCCTAATTTGTAATTTATTTAATGAATGAATAATGAAAAATGAACAATCATGTGATTCTTACCTTAGGAAGCTTATTATGTACCTTCCATCATGAACGTACAAATTTTAATCCAACGAATCTTAGGAGTTCCTATTCCCTACTCTAAGGGCTGTTCCTACCGGATCCTGACCATATATATATATATATATTTTTGTATAAATAATCATAAAATCAGTAGGTAATCGATCGAAAATCAATATAAATTATTTGATAAGTAGGTACCTAAGCTTACTTACAATAGAAATTAAAATGCTGATGTTGGTTGTGAATTTTAATTGATTGATAATTCTATGTTATTTTTCTAGATGATTTCTTTTGATCATGGATAAGTTGTTAGTATATCAACTAATTAAAAATTTGCTATATAAACTAGTCATACTACATGGATAATTTCTTTTGGCCATGTATTAATCCGATAGAATCTGACAAAATTTGTATTAACTCTATATATAATTAAAATATCCCACAGAATCAGCAAATTCTATGGACTATTAAAATTCAGTCAAAATCTTTAAAAGTCTGGATTGAATACACCCCCTTTAGTCTTTCCGCGGGTATATGAACACCAATCGCGTTTCACTTCCCTCTTTGTAATTCCGGTTACAAGTAGGGGCATATTAGTATTTTTCATACAAATAAACACTCTCCAAAAAACATTAATCACGCCAAACACGTACGAGTGTTTTTAAAAACTGCAACACTCCAAAAACACAAAACACTCCCAAAATCACTATAAAACACATTCACTATAGTTTTATAAAAACCCAACAAACAGTATTTATATCACCACTAATTTGTGTCCAAGATCTGAAGTGTTTTGTATGCTCTAATTAGTGTGCAGGATCTGAATTTTCATTAGAATATGATTGTTCAACACTTTTCAAATACAAACGCACACCATCATGATTTGCACGATTCAATCTACAAATTCAGTAAATCGAGTATGTAAAATATAAACTCAACATGATCCATACATTAATTTCATTGAAGTACTCGAGCTAAGAAGCTTCACTACGGAATGGAGCAAAGACGAAGAGTAGGTCTCAAGCGAATAAGCTTCACCTGCAGAATGAGAAAGGAAGAGCAAGTCTTGAGCGAAGAAGCTTCCCTGACGGAATGGAGCAAGAACGAAACCTGGTATTCGAGCCCTAATCAGACCGATGTATGCGATGCCTAGGAAGAAATTTTGAGTTGAACATGGACACCAAATAGAAATGTGTTAAACCTAAGGACACCAAACAAAAAGGTAAAATTTAGTGGTCATCAATCGAAAATGACAATCTTGAGGTACTAAATGAAATTTCGAATGAATTTATATTTTCCAATGTTAATGGGCAGTTATTGTAAGAGCTAAAAAGTTGGAAGGCTAAGACATTGGCGAGCGGGACTTGAGGTGTTTGCTTAAGTCAATGGTCCCTATGGTTACAATGTATACTATATTTTTTTTACTAGCCACTAAATTTGTAGAGACATATAGCAATTAATCTACATGTTTTGGTGGGAAGGAGAAAATAAATAAATAAAAAGGTTCAGTTGAAAATTTTGTGTGAATCAAAGGGCAATTGTTTTTTTTGGTTGAGAAAATCAAAGGGAAAATGTGGGATGGACTTCCTTCACATGGAGGCCTTTGTGCTCCCGCTCCTTGCTAAGCAACATTGAAGAAATTTTCATTTCAGTTTGATTTCAATTAGTAGTGCATCCGATCAGATTGGTTAAATGGGAATGCACGAGATGCATGTGTATGATTTCCATTTCAGTTTGTTACTCCGAGGGCTGGGGTTTATTTTGTTAGAAGACATTGGGTTCGAATCCCTCTGCTTCCAGCATAATTTGCAAACAAAGATGCTATCCAAACGATTATAGAGGAAAATAATATTGGAAAGTTCATTAAATTAGACCCCTTCTCTATGAATGGTAAAATTGGAAGCTATATCAGAATTTGTATCAATTTAAATGTGGATGAAAGGTTTATCATCGTGGATAAAGTCCCAATTCCTGATGAAAACAATGAACTCAAAGAATTTCCAATTTAGTTTGAAGACTTCTCTAAAGGGTGTGGTCACTGTGGTGAAGAAGATTACTCCTTTGATGCTTGCCCTCTTATGGTAACGTAAGCTAGAAAAGTGAGAATTAACTTTAAGAGAAACAAGAATTCTGTGAATGGATTGGGAAAAATGTTGAGAATGATGAAGGTTGGATGAATGCAGGTGGAAGTAAGACCGGTTTTTGCCTTGTTTTATGATCAAAGAAGTAGCATTCGTTCCCAATTTCTTTTTTCCCCTCGGGTGTAAGGATTCTAGTTTTAAAATGTGCTTGCAATTTTGGTCTGTGAATATGAGAAAATTTCAGTCTTGTGGTAGAACCCTTCGTGATACCTTTAGCAATGCATTTCAAATATCTAAGAGATGGTATATTTCGTTTTTTCTGAGTACTATAGTTAACCTAACACGCACTTCTTTCAAATCTAACGAAAATGTTGGTAGATCTCGTAGATTTCAGCTGATTACCTACTTTAGAAGACCTAAACAATTGCAGTGGAATTATAAACTAAATCTCATGTCTAATTGTGGAGTTGTTGGTCACGGTTAATGAACCCTCTCCGGTCCAAATGCCCAACGTCTTCGATTTTGATCACCCCTTACATTCAACCTAGTGTCTATTTTTTAAAGCCCTTTGGATGCGAGAGATTTGGTTGGAACACCTCGATTTGGTTCTCGTGGTATTGCTCTACCTTTGCGAGTATTACATAACTTTGTAAAGTTGTTGGTCTCGCTTGTTTATCACCATAAACCAACTATCTCTAAATTACCGACCCAAGACGGTTGGTTTTGAACGGGAATCTTTTAAAAACTTATTCAAATGAAGATCGCTTATTGGAGCTGTCGTGGGATGATGAAGAAATATTTTTGGACAGGTCTTAAAATTACTACTCAAAACGAACATATTGATATAATAATGTTAGCATAAATCAAAACTGAAATTGAACCCCATGAAAACCATTGGTGAAATGCAGGATTTGATTCTTGTGTTTTTATTCCATCTATCGGATGTGCCGTCACGTGCGGGAGGCCTTTGTTTATTATGGAAAAACTATAAATTGATTAACGAAAAATTAGAGATTATTTAGCCGGGAGAACGTTATCTTGTTCTTGAACATCATAACCTTGAGAATAACCTTGAGAATAGATTCTCGTGTAATATTATATATATTTATGCTCCACCACAGGAAAATGCTAAGGATATATTCTGGACTAATTTGACTAATGTGGTTCAAAATCTCAACCTTTCGTCGATGATCATGGGAGATTTTAATGAAATTAGTTGCCTAGCTGATAAAATGGGCGGGATCTATCCTAATAATAACATATTCAATAGAATTAATAATTTCATCCAGGAATGTAATTTGGTGAACCTCGATACAAGAGGAAATGAATTCACGTGGCGGCGGAAAAAAGAAGGTGACAATAATACTTTGAAAAATTAGATAGAGTGTTGGCACATTTTGAAATTATAAACAAATACAATCAAATTCACGTTTGGAATCACGCTTTTGCTTCATCCGACCATTGCATGATTTCCATTCATCTTAACCTTTCGAAACAAAAATTCAGAAATCAACCTTTCACATATGAATTAATGTGGAACGGAAGAAAAGACTGTGAAAATATAATTAAACAAGCTTGGCGGATTCACTACCCTGGTACCAATATGTATAAACTTGTAAAGAAAGTTCACCTAACAAAGATCAAAATTAAACAATGGAGCAAGGAAAAATTCGAAAACATCAATAAACAAGTTAAGAAAGTGGATAATGACATCGAGAAACTACAAAATCTAAATTACAAAACGTATTGCCAAAATATTAATGATAAATTAATTAGATTGAGTAAGAAAAGAGAGTGTTTGATAGATTATCAACAAAAATACTGGATTCAAAGATCGAAAGCGAACTCATTCGAAAAAGGTGATAAGAATACGAAATATTTTCATAGGAAAGCAACAGGTAGAAGGAACTGAAAGATAATAAATAAAATTAAAAATAATGATGAACAATGGATAGAGACTGAAGAGGAAATCTCTCAGGAATTCTCTAATGATTTTTCAATAATCGCCTTCGTGCTTCGGCGAGTGATATGAATTTATGTGACCTCTATCTCCAAGTTATCTCTAAAGAAGTATCCAATGAGGATAACGAGTCTCTTACTAAACAATTCTCTAACAGTGACATTAAATGTGCACCTTTTGACATAGGTAGTGAGAAATCTCCGGGATGGTATGCCTGCGGGTTTTTTCCAGAAACACTGGGAAATAGTCGGCCCTGCTGTTTGTAAGGTTGTTAAGAGTTTTTACCATTCTGGGAAAATTTTGAAACAATTAAATCATACATTTATCATACTTATCCCAAAACATGATAATCCAACATCGACGAAAGATTTCAGACCCATTAGCCTATGTTCCACAACATATAAGATATTAGCGAAAATTTTAGCGTCGAGATTAAAAAATATTCTCCCAAAACTAATCCACCCACTTCAAAGTGCGCTTTTGTTCACGGTAGAGCTATCCATGATAATATACTGATCGCACATGAAATCTTTCATGGATTTAGAACGAAAAAAGGGAAAGAAGGATATATGGCTATTAAATTATATATGGATAAAGCATACGATAGGATGAAATGGTTTTTTATTAAATATGTTCTAGAAAAATTCGGATTTTGTAATAAATTTAGTAGTTGGATTATGGAATGTATCTCGACTGTGTCCTATTCAGTCCTAATCAATGACAGACCTTCGAATCTGATTCTTCCTAAGAGAGGTCTTCGTCAAGGGGACTCAATATCTCCTTTAATTTTTAACTTAGGAGCTGAGGTTCTGGCACGAAACATTCAAAAAGAATGTGAGCTAAATAAGAAAAATGTCGGTTTCCCTATCTCAAGAGGGGGGGTCGCGTATCCCCTTCTTAGCCTTTGCTGATGATATCATTATTTTTACAAAAGCATCAACAAGTGCTAGTACCAGAATTATGGACATCCTTAATGGTTACTATAATATTTCGGGGCAACAAATTAATCTACAGAAATCAGCGTTTCAAACTTCAAATAATGTTGAGAATACGACCAATCGCCAAATCCAACTATGTTTAGGTATTACTAGTTCTAACTGCGTGGAAAAATATCTAGGATGTCCGATCATTAACGGGAAAGTTAATAAAAGCATCTTTGAGGATGTGATTTTGAAATCTAAACAACAACTCACGAAGTGGAAAGCGTCGACTTTGTCTCAAGAAGGTAGAACCACTTTAATTAAAGCAAATTTGAATGCTAAACCAAATTTTATAATGCAAAGCTTCATGCTTCCAGCCAGCATCCACAAGGAATTAGATCAAATTAATAGAAACTTTTTCTGGAACAAAGGTCCTAATTTCCACCCTCTTATTAGTTGGCATAGAATTTACAGACCTAGAAAATTTGGGGGTGTTGGTATTAGAAAGACTGAGGATATGAACAAAACACTCCAGATGAAACTACTCTGGAAAATTCTAATATCTGGGTTAAAATTATAGAGGAAAAATACCTAAAAGGATCACTATTATGGAACTATAGTGTTAAACAAAATGCGTCATGGCAATGAAAGAAACTTATGAACGTGAGAACAGAATTCAAGCTAGGATTTAGGTGGTGTGTCGGAGACGGTGATACCGTGAAATTCTGGAAAGATTGTTGGGTGGAAAGTGAACCCCTAAGCAACCATTGCAACAACCCAAATTTTGTCCCTAATAACAATGTGGTCAAACAATTCATTAACGAAAATAGATGGAACTATAATAAAATTGATGAAGAACTCAGTGGAGGTTTGCCTCCAGAAATTATAAAATCAATCAAATCGTATCAACTTCCTAAGTCCTTCATTTAGGACCGACTTTATTGGGCCCCATCGGAATGTGGGAATTTTACAACAAAATCTGCCTTTAATTTTATTTATGAAAGAAGTAATCTCCCCACTAATGAGACTGATTGGATCTGGGCTTGGACTTGCTTCCTAAAGTAAAAAATTTCCTTTGGAAACTTTGTATTAATGGACTCCCAACAAAGGAAAATATAGAAAAACAAAAGGTTTCAGTCCCTATGACTTGCTGCTTTTGCAACCATCCATTTGAATCGGTTGACCATTTATTCTTTGAATGCCAATTCCTTATAGATACTATTACTAGTACTAAGATTAAATGTGTTGTGAACACTATTAGTAAAACGAAATCAAAGATTCTTGATCGAATAAATTGGTTGAGAAGTAATCTATTGAGTTCTGACTTCAAATTTTTAATCATGATTTGGTGGAATATCTGGACAAATAGGAACCAAAAAATTTTCAGTGATAAAGAACCCCATAATATTGATCTAATTGTTCGTAATCAGATTAAAGAAGGGCAACAGGTGAACAAGAGAGAATCATAGCTTAAAAATAGGAAAAAGAAACAAAGGAGGAAAACAAAAAATATCTGTTGGAGTAGACCTGAAAAAGACTTTACTAAATTAAATTTTGACGGATCTAGAAAAGAATCCGGGAATTCAGCTTATGACTTTATCCTTCGTAATCATGATGCTTTGACAGTCAGGGCCGTCCAATGGGGTGTTCAAAAAGCCCAATGGAACAGGGCCTCACAATTTTCAGGGCCCCATATATATATTAAGTTGATATAAAAGTTTATGATTACTTGCTTGCCATAATGGTTCTAAGAAGTGTTTTATTTATGAGGTTTTCTTGGAGTGCGGGGTTTAATCCCCACCCCTTCCATTTTCTATATTTTTTGATTGTTTTTTTACATGCCTTATTTTCTATTTTAATTTAATTTTGCTTCAACTATACTGATTTCTTAACAAATTTTTTTTCTTTCTAATTTTAAATAGGTACTTTCTATATATGTTTTAAAATACAAAACACGATACATATAATAATAAATACACATTGTTATCATAAATTGTTATCATAAGTTTATTATTTTAATTAATTATTTTATTTTATTTTTATTATAATTAATTTTATTTTATAATTAATATTTATATTATTTACAGTATTAGTGGTATCATAAAAATAAAAATATAATTAATGCTAAATAATTAATAATTTTATAATCAATAAACTTATAAATCGTAAATAAAAATTAAATCTTAGCACAGGGCCTCCAATGTTCATTGGACGACCCTGTTGACAGTCTCTCTAGGCTTTGGGCAATGTGGTAACATATCGGCCCTGCATGCTGAAGCATGTGCGATTAGAGAAGGCTTGGTTAAGGCATATGATTTAGGAATTAAATTTATTGAAATTGAAGGTGATAGTCTCTCGATTATTAACTCGGTTAAGCAAATTTGGAAACCCCCTTGGGATCTTGATCTCTTCATGTATGACATTTCTAATATTTTAGCTGGTTTCTATCAGGTTAAAATTAGACATGTCTTCAAAGATATCAATGGTGTGGCCGATTTGCTTGCTGAGATGGGTTACGTTCGTCAATGTCTAGGGTTGAGGAGCTCATCCGAAAGGATGCTCTAGGTCGGAGAGTCTCTAGAAGATGATCCCCTAATAGCTTACCGTGTATTATCAAAAAAAATATTAAAAAAATATGAACACTCATTATATATACACCCCTTATTTATCCCATCAACTAGGATAAGCGAGAATATAAAATGACCTTGGATATTAATAATGTAACACCCCAAATCCGTAGGACTCGGAGTGCTACTGGGCTAGGATCTCACAATGGATCCTGACCCTAGCCTGAGAACAATTTCATTGATCTTACAACAAGGCACAAATAGATTAAAACAAAGTATGAAACTGATATAAATAAACCTCAAAGGGTTATACAGAGTACTACTGAGTACAATCAAAACATAACGAATATATACAAGATCAAAAGTCCCAATCCCACGAGGACGACCTAGTGTACGGAGCCCTCAGCAGATCACCCTCTCTGGATCACTCTGCAGTTCTCCTAACCTGCGAGGGATCTACAACACGGTATAAAACCGTTAGCTAACCATACACATATATAAGATGAACATGAGCACAGTCACATATCAAAAATATTAAACACCTCATCAGGATATCACGCATTTACCCATTTTATAATCTTTATAAATATAGTCCAACACTCAAATCGTATATATAAGGATATCAATATGAATATATGTGACACGAGGAATATAACCCTCGCCTCTCGGTGCTAATGCCACCTGGAGTGGTGATGCGGTCACCAACCCCGTATACCCGATGGGAGTAGGGAAAGCCCGCCCCACAATCCAGAACTGACCTGCCCGTAGAGAACCTCCAGTCTCCCAGCGGGATGAAAGGATAGCTGTCACGCCCTACAATGGGCAGTCACTAAACCATAGGTCGGTAATAACAGTATCACATGCTAGCAAGCATAAACATGTACCACTCATGCAACATCCAATATAGAAATGGCAGCTAAGTAAGTCTTATGGACTTACCTTAGTCTCGGAAGTAATCCCAACTATGATCAACTCTCAGATACTTCCACTCCAATCTGGAGGACAACACGGCCTAAACAAGGCATACATATATACATATCAATCTACTATCACACAAAGGGGTCACACCTAGACCCAAGGGATCCATAAGGATCATATTCAACTCGTAAACCTCAAAGCCGTAACCGGCATATCTATAACATACTCATCATCATCCGATACCTAGCATGGTACTAGTTCCCTCATACTAGGAAAGGAAAAGAGCTACCTTACTATAGGTAGTCCCGGGACAAAACGCACCTACGTGATCAAGGGACGCAGGAGCGGAACAGGTAACCCGCAGGTGCGGCAGGGATCAGCCGCAAGCGCGGTGAAACGGAACGCAGGCAACGTAGGCAAGGCGCTGACGCTGCGACACGGCTTCCGCAAGGGCGGCGGCTCCTAGGCGCGGGGGCGGCCTCTGTGCAGAACGTGAACCCGCGGCTTCTCTTTGGCTCTTCACGTGATCAAATCACGTCTTCTCTCATCCAAAGTCACACACATGCAACAACATACACATTCCAACATCATCCTATGTCCAAACATCTAATCCTAAGCTAAGGAGATGGAAACAAAGAAGAAGAGAAGGAGAAGAAGCAAGAACTCACCAATACTGAAGATCCTGGGCTGCAAGGAGAGTCACCCATATCAGTAGCTGGCATCCAAGCTCAGCATACACATCACTAGCATCATCATCAACCACAAAGCACAACTTTCAAGCAAAACTCCAAGGAGAACAAGAACAAGATCAAAGGAAGGGATGAAAGAGAAGCAAGGAGGACGTGAGCACAGAGGAAGAAAAGTGAAGATGAAACCCTTGATCGGCCAAGGGAAAGAAAGAAATAAGGCAAAGGTAAAGCACGGGTTAAGAGAGTCAACAAAACCGGCTGCAGCCGCCGGAAACTGCAGGGGAGGTTCCTTGAGCCGCAGGGGCGGAAACCCGCAGGGGGCGGCAGTCATGCCCGCGGGTGCGGAAAGACCAAACTCGGCCAAAGCCAATCTCGGCTAAGGTCAAGTCTCGGTCCGAAAGACTAAGGCTCTTACATCTCACCCCTCTAAAAACAAGTTTCATTCCGAAACTTGCAAAGTCCTGAAACCACTCGGACTCAAAAGTCGAGGTAAAACTCTCTATAACCTCAAACATAAGCATGGAGGAAATCATCAACTCCATTAGCAAACTATACTATCCAGGGCATAGAGGAAAACCATCTCTAGCCAAACCATAAACATATCACAAGGCATAGAGGAATCACATCCTAGCCGTATCATAACCGTAACAGAAAGGCATGGAGGGAGAACATCTCCAACAGTACTATGTCCATCAAAATAGCATGGAGGAAAGAACCATCTCCAGCTGAATCCTAAACGTATCACAATAGCATGGAGGAAAGAACCATCTCCAGCTATAAACAAGAGTCATACTAGCACAACAAGATCTAATAAGATCATAATCACATCAAATCTAGTATGAAAATAAGCACATCATAGCATATAAGCATATAAGCACATAAGACTCACCAAGCTAGTACTAAGATCTACTCGGTGATCCTACTGGTGCACCTATCTCGGCATAGAACTCTGGATAGTTCCTCTGGATACTATCCTCAGTCTCCCATGTAGCCTCCTCAGGTCCTCGTCTCGACCATTGTATCCTCAACATAGGAATGTCCTTCGAACGCAGGCGTCTCATACCTCGCTCTAGGACTGCAATAGGATGCTCAGCAAATGTGTGGTCCGGCTCAACCACCAAATCATCATAACTCATGATGTGTCTCGGATCTGGTATGTACTCCCTCAGTTGAGACACATGAAATACAGGGTGAACACCCTCTAATCTCAGAGGTAAGGCTAATCAGTAAGTTGCGCTCCCAACCCGATCCAAAATCTCGAACGGTCCGACATATCGGGGACTCAACTTCCCCTTAATGCCAAAACGTCTAACACCTCGTGTCGGAGACACCCTCAGCCACACATGGGCTCCAACTCTGAACTCTAGAGGTCTACGCCTCCTGTCAGCATAAGACTTTTGACGGCTCTACGCAGTCAGCATACGCTCTCTAATCAATGCTACACGAGCCATATCATCCTGAATCTGATCAGGTGCCAAACCACTAACACTGCTCTGCTCATCCCAGCATAACGGGGTACGACATCTCTGCCCATACAGTGCCTCATATGGGGTCATCCCAATCGATGCATGTCATCTGTTGTTGTAGGAGAACTCAACAAGTTGGAGATGATCCATCCACACTTGCCCCCAATCCAACACACAAGCTCGCGGCATATGCTCCAGCGTCTGATTGGTCCTCTCTGACTGACCATCTGTCTGAGGATGGAACGCAGTAGTAAAGTGCAAACTCGTCCCCAAAGCAGTCTGAATCTGCTACCAAAACCTCGAGGTAAATCATCCATCTCTATTTGAGACGTTCATCCTCGGTACACCATGGAGTCTCACTATCTGCCTAGTGTACTCCTCAGCTAATCTGCTCACCGGCCACGTCTCCCTAATAGGAATAAAACGTGCCGTCTTCATCAATCTATCCACTATGACCCATATGGCATCAAAACTCCGGCTCAGCCTTAGTTCAGTCACAAAATCCATGGTGACGTCCTCCCACTTCCTCTGTGGAACAGGAAGTGGATGGAGCTCACCTCCAGGTCTGAAATGCTTGATCTTGACCTGTTGGCAGGTCGCACACTGTGCCACAAATCTGGCCACATCGGGCTTCAACCCTCCCCACCAATATAGACGTCTCAAATCCTGATACATTTTACTCGTACCTAGATGTACAGAGTAAGGTGTACAATGAGCCTCCTATAAAATCCTCTATCTCAGCTCTGTATCAGCAGGTACACAGACGCGACCGCGGCATCTCAAAACTCCATCTGCTCCTAGCAGGAACTGTGGTGCCTCATCCCGATACATCCTATCTCGTATCCTCAGCAATGTAGGGCAGGTCTCCTGCTTCTGTTGGATCTCGCCCAACTAATCAGGAAGAACCTCTAAAGTACGCAGCTGGGCATCCTCATCAGGAAACTGGATGTCCAACTCTAACCATATCAGATCTCTCTGCAACTGATGATGAACTGTCAATCTCGCAATCGCCTGCTCTTGAGGCGTCTTCCTGCTCAGGGTGTCGGCGACAACGTTCGCCTTCCCTGATGATACAGGATCTCTAAATCAAAGTCCTTGATCAGATCGAGCCACCTACGCTGACGGTTATTCAACTGCCGCTGCGTGAAAATATACTTCAAACTCTTATGGTTTGTGAAGATCTGGCACGTAGCACCATACAGGTAATGTCTCCAGATCTTCAGTGCATGAACTACCGTTACCAACTCCAAATCATGAGTCGGGTAGTTCTCCTCATACGTCTTCAGCTGTCGAGACGCATATGCAATCACCCTGCCTCTCTGCATCAATACACATCCCAAGCCTAGCTTGGATGCATCACTGTATACTACGAAATCCTCAGTACCCTCTGGTTGTGCCAAAATAGGAGCAGAAGTCAAACGCCTCTTCAACTCCTCAAAACTCTGCATGCACTGATCAGACCACACAAATCTGGTAGTCTTCCTCAGCAAACTCGTCAGTGGACGGGCGATCATAAAAAATCCCTCCACAAAGCGTATGTAATAACCGGCTAGGCCAAGGAAACTACGTACTTCCTTCACGTTCATCGGTGTCGTCCAAGCTATTACTGCCTCTATCTTCGCTGGATCCACCTTGATCCCCTCAGCTGAAACCACATGACCCAGGAATGCTACCTCTGGCATCCAGAACTCACACTTAGAGAACTTAGCATAAAGTTCTCTATCCCGCAAAACCTGCAATACAGTACTCAGATGTCCTGCATGCTCCTCTCCACTGCGAGAGTATACCAGAATGTCATCAATGAAAACCACCACAAACTGGTCCAAGAAGTCGATGAAAATACTGTTCATCAACTCCATAAAGACGGTTGGGGCATTCGTAAGTCCAAATGGCATCACTACAAACTCGTAGTGTCCATATCTAGTCCTGAATGTTGTCCTGTGCACATCCTGCTCCATCACCCTCAGCTGGTGATACCCGGAACGCAGGTCAATCCTGGAGAACACAGTCGCTCCCTGTAGCTGATCTAACAAATCATCAATACGAGGCAGTGGATACTTGTTCTTGATGGTCACCTTGTTCAGCTCTTTGTAATCTATACATAATCTCAGTGATCCGTCCTTCTTCCGTACGAAGAGGACATGTGCTCCCCATGGGGACACACTAGGGTGAATGAAGCCCTTCTCAGCCAACTCCTCGAGTTGCTTCTTCAGCTCCAGCATCTCGACAGGCGTCATCCTGTATGGGGCCTTCGAGATCGGTCTAGTACCAGACTTTAACTCAATCCCAAAATCCACACTCCTCTGAGGCGGCAAACTGGAAGGGTCAGCAAAAACATCTGTGAACTCACAAACAACTAGGATGTTCTCTACAGCTGGACTCTCCCCCTCCTTCATGGCATAACACCAGAAGGCATCACAACCCTGTGCAATCAATCTGGCTGCCCGTATAGCGCTGATAACTTTACCTGTCTTTCCAAGGTCCCAACCTCGGAAAACCTCTATCTGGCCTAACTCGGTAGAGAGGGTAACAGTCCTCCTACCTACATCTAGGACTGCAGAGTGTCTATCCATCCAGTCCATACCTAAAATGACTTCTCATGCTCTAATGGCATGACAAAGAAGTCAACTAGTAACATACGAGTCCCTACAGAAATGGGACAACCGTGAATCTCACGGGTACCTCTGACCCTACCACCATCGGGTAACCCTATAATAAAGGGCATCCCCTCAACTGTATCTAAACCAAGACGCTCTACACAGGCATCATAAATAAAAGAATGCGTAGCTCTAGTGTCAAATAAAACTCTAATAGGTAAACCATGAATCAGAATGGTACCTGTAGCAGTAGGTGCAGATGGCTCCTCTGCACTCCTCAGCTCAAAAACACGACCCTGTGGGCCTCTGGTATCAGTGGTGCTCCCACCACGGCCTCTGCCTCTACTCGGCCCAAGAGCAGATCCCTGAGTCGTAGGGCGATCTGGGACTCTCTACTGTCCCTGTATCTGCTGCTGCTGCTGATGTGGCCTCTGTCCACCTCCCGCTACACTGGCAGGAGAAGAACCCTGCTGAGATGCAGCTCCGCCCTAGCGGCAGTAAACGGCTCGATGACCCTGTCTGCCACAAGTAAAACACATCACTAATGGCCTCGTGCACTCTGGCCTCATATGTCCTGGATCTCCACAGTTATAACACTGTCGTCCCTTCTCTGTAGCTGGTGCAGATACAGAACGACCCTGGCGTCTCTGACTACGCCCAACACTAGCAGCTCCAGCAGTACCACTGGCCTGCCCCTACGCTGTCTCTTCTCAGACCCTCCGGCCTGAGAAGCTCTCCTCTGCCCAGCTCTCTCTCTCTCATAATCTACAGCTCTGTCCTGATAGTCCATCAAGGACTCACAGTGAAAACCCGCCATATAGGCTCGGGTACCATCCCTCAATCGTCGAGAGAAAAGATAAACATGTTGATCAACAGGAGGTGCAAGTGGACCCAGTAAAACCAGCTCCTCCTAATACCTCATGATGGCCTCTGAGACTAGTACATCATCAAATCTAGCCTCAACAAAGTCGCGTAGTTTCTCCCTCCTCAGTGAGGCAGGGAAGAAACGCTCTTTGATCATGGTCCTCATCTGGTCATAACTGAGAACCTGACTCCGTACTGACCTCCACCAGTGCTATGCCAGATCTCTGAACAGAGTCTGCACCAACTCTATCTGCCTGTCAGCTAGACATCTGATAGACTCTAAAGCCGAGTCCACATGCCCTATCCACAGCTCCACCTCTAACCCCACCTTCCAAGAGAAAGGGGGTACTCTCAACTGATGAAATGCCTTCAACCAACTGTCTGGTCGAGACCCTCTATGCTCCTCTCGAACCGGAGGAATCTCAGCAGCAGGTGCCGGTACAGTTGGCACCTAAGTCACTATATGGGATCTCCCAGTGGATCCCTCATGTGCGGGCAGATCAAGAGCACGTCTGTCTGCCTTGGCGGCCTCCTCTACCCGTCTGATATACTCTCGGAAGGATGGTCCCTCCATGGAGACACGATCTGAGCCATCTAACCGGGCTCTCTGTGATTCCTGTCTCCCAACTGCCCCGTTCCCAGTCTCGGGAACGACACTCTCAGCAACATCGTCGTGAATCTCCTCTGCTGCACGTAGATCAGCAACAGAAGTCCTACCCCGTCCTCTACCTAGAGGGGGTCTACCTCTACCTCGTCCAACTGCAGGTAGGGCTCTAGTATGAACCATTTGCAGAGGACATAAACCTAACTAAGAAGGCTATATATATGCCGTATGTATATATCAAATCAATCACAACAGAATATCTATATATATACTGTCGAGATCTTCAGAGGGGCGATGGCTTCACGTACACACTAACCCAAAACATTTGTACTCATTTCAAACCAAAAATATTTTGAAAAGTCAGACCCTTTCGGGTTCTGTTTATTTATCTATTCGACCTTTATCGCAGATTACTAGTGCCATTGTTGTCAACCTGGGCTCTGATACCAACTTTATAACACCCCAAATCCGTAGGACTCGGAGTGCTACTGGGCTAGGATCTCACAATGGATCCTGACCCTAGCCTGAGAACAATTTCACTGATCTTACAACAAGGCACAAATAGATTAAAACAAAGTATGAAACTGATATAAATAAACCTCAAAGGGTTATACAGAGTACTACTGAGTACAATCAAAACATAACGAATATATACAAGATCAAAAGTCCCAATCCCACGAGGATGACCTAGTGTACGGAGCCCTCAGCAGATCACCCTCTCTGGATCACTCTGCAGTTCTCCTAACCTGCGAGGGATCTACAACACAGTATAAAACCGTTAGCTAACCATACACATATATAAGATGAACATGAGCACAGTCACATATCAAAAATATTAAACACCTCATCATGATATCATGCATTTACCCATTTTATAATCTTTATAAATATAGTCCAACACTCAAATCGTATATATAAGGATATCAATATGAATATATGTGACACGAGGAATATAACTCTCGCCTCTCGGTGCTAATGCCAACTGGAGTGGTGATGCGGTCACCAACCCCGTATACCCGATGGGAGTAGGGAAAGCCCGCCCCACAATCCAGAACTGACCTGCCCGTAGAGAACCTCCAGTCTCTAGCGGGATGAAAGGATAGCTGTCACGCCCTACAATGGGCAGTCACTAAACCATAGGTCGGTAATAACAGTATCACATGCTAGCAAGCATAAACATGTACCACTCATGCAACATCCAATATAGAAATGGCAGCTAA
This sequence comes from Fagopyrum tataricum, assembly GCA_002319775.1. NCBI lineage: Eukaryota > Viridiplantae > Streptophyta > Magnoliopsida > Caryophyllales > Polygonaceae > Fagopyrum > Fagopyrum tataricum. The sequence continues at coordinate 29,528,562 of CM008283.1, read as the reverse complement.
GTAAGTCTTATGGACTTACCTTAGTCTCGGAAGTAATCCCAACTATGATCAACTCTCAGATACGTCCACTCCAATCTGGAGGACAACACGGCCTAAACAAGGCATACATATATACATATCAATCTACTATCACACAAAGGGGTCACACCTAGACCCAAGGGATCCATAAGGATCATATCCAACTCGTAAACCTCAAAGCCGTAACCGGCATATCTATAACATACTCATCATCATCCGATACCTAGCATGGTACTAGTTCCCTCATACTAGGAAAGGAAAGGAGCTACCTTACTATAGGTAGTCCCGGGACAAAACGCACCTGCATGATCAAGGGACGCAGGAGCGAAACAGGTAACCCGCAGGTGCGGCAGGAATCAGCCGCAGGCGCGGTAACACGGAACGCAGGCAACGCAGGCAAGGCGCTGACGCTGCGGCACGGCTTCCGCAAGGGCGGCGGCTCCTAGGCGCGGGGGCGGCTTCTGTGCAGAACGTGAACCCGCGGCTTCTCTTTGGCTCTTCACGTGATCAAATCACGTCTTCTCTCATCTAAAGTCACACACATGCAACAACATACACATTCCAACATCATCCTATGTCCAAACATCTAATCCTAAGCTAAGGAGATGGAAACAAAGAAGAAGAGAAGGAGAAAAAGCAAGAAGTCACCACTACTGAAGATCCTAGGCTGCAGGGAGAGTCACACACATCAGTAGCTGGCTTCCAAGCTCAGCATACACATCACTAGCATCATCATCAACCACAAAGCACAACTTTCAAGCAAAACTCCAAAGAGAACAAGAACAAGATCAAAGGTAGGGATGAAGGAGAAGCAAGGAGGACGTGAGCACAGAGGAAGAGAAGTGAAGATGAAACCCTTGATTGGCCAAGGGAAAGAAAGAAATAAGACAAAGGTAAAGCACGGGTCAAGAGAGTCAACAAAACCGGCTGCAGCCGCCGGAAACCGCAGGGGCGGTTCCTTGAGCCGCAAGGGAGGAAACCCGCAGGGGCGGCAGTCATGCCCGCGGGTGCGGAAAGACCAAACTCGGCCAAAGCCAATCTCGGCTAAGGTCAAGTCTCGGTCCGAAAGACTAAGGCTCTTACAAATAACTAGCACCGTTGTTAAGTATTATCCTTGGACACATCGGATCGAAAAGCTCGATTTGATTCTGCATTTTAATTTGAATAAATGATGAGTCAAATTTATTTTGGTTAAAATTGTATCGGGTTGGATCACTATAGATTTGGGTATTAATAACAATCACCATTATTTTGGTTATACGAATGGTTTTTTTTATAAGAACAAGAAAAAAGGTTGCACCACATGAGCCTATCCATAGTTAACATATGTTCATAGGCTCTTACATCATATCTTCTTTCTAGAGCCAAAGTGTCATCTTCCAGTCTTCCATGCATGACTTCAAAATAGGCTTGACTCATGCACGATGACATACAATTTAAAGCTTGCTCAAAGCAAAAGAACCCCAATGTGCTTGGATCGCTTTGATTCTTGCTTTCTTAGATTGTGAATCATGAGGTCGTGGACGAGGAATGACATCATATGATACATCTATTCCGCGAGTAATTCAAAAGAAGAATCAAAATTCAAAACATGGTCTTTGGTAGAGGTCTTAGCCGAAAATGATAGTCTAGCACAATCTCATGTTAGGGGTAGCTCTTGTTAGATCACCAATACTTCTTTTTATAATATTTTGGATCATCCTCGTGGATCGAATCTCATGCCTAGTCCTTTTTTGTAATATTCTAGGTCATCCTCGTGGATCGAATCTCATGCCTAGTCCTTTAACCTTTTATCCAATTTATTTGAAACTAATAAATTTAGGGCATGTTTGGTATTAGATTGTAGGAGATTCATTTAGATTATTTGGAAGGGAATTATATTTAGGTAGGTGTTTGGTATGGGTTTGGGTTTAGAGATTGTATTATTTGAAGAGATTATTTGTTAGAAATAAAACCTAAAAAATAATCCTCATCCCACAAAATTGTAGGAGATTGTATGAGATTGTTATCATGAAAATTTTCTCAAATACCCCTGAGTATCTCCTTTGTCAAAAATTCTCAATCACGATTTGTTCTCGCTTTTCCTCTCCTCTTTCCCGTGGAAGAGAATGGAAGAAGATATTATCAGCAGTGGCTATAAGACTCTGAGATGCAACAACTATGCAGAAAAGTCTCTCATTTGTTGTCATCTTGGTGTACATCCCTTCATCTCAATTAATGCCTCAGTCGGCGGGGGCGGGGGTGACCATTTTTGGGTTACATGAATGAAACTATAATGTGAAGTATCGATTGAGATTCCTCATATTGTTACATCAGTTGTATGATTCCCTTCTTCCTTCCCCTCTTTGCCTGGGAGCTATTGGACGTGTCCCCCCTTCGCTCAACAATATCGCAGATGTGTAAGATTCACAAAATTGAACAATCACATAGAAAACACATGACTTGTATAAGGGTATGTTGATAGACTTTAAATAAACAGTCTAAGCTCATAAAACATACCAAATACATAAATTTTACATTCTCTAATAATTCTCAAGAATCCTCATCCACCACAATCCCTAACAATCTCCATATATGATACGGCCTAACCTAAGGATCCAAATATGCAAGACAGACACAAAAACTAAAACAAACATGCACGTGTGTTTTATTTGATTTTTGATGATGGAAGATAAAGTACAAAATATGTATCGCTAAAGATTTAAGCATCTCACCATCCAATCTACAATACTCGCATCAACTTTCATAAGCATATCACCTATGTAATGTCTTCCCTCTCGCATCTCACAAAGGCAATCCATCCCGCATCTCACAAAGGATGATGTTTCGGCATCATACCATAAACCAATAAACTATACTCTTTTTCCAAAAATTGTCAACTATCTCTTATCTTTCTATGAATCATGCAAGCCTTTAAATATGAAAAATAAGGCTAGATGAAACATCAAAACTATTACAAAAATCACTTTTAATAGTCGGTCTTAAAGATCCACATAATGAGGCATTGATTTTGGACTCTTCGCATTTTGGCGATAAATCTGACTGCTAGAAGGTCTGCATTTATGACCCACTTCTTGGTAGAATTAGTTGTAGTTGTTATCATGAATGTTGTAGTCCTTTAAATAATATTTCCAACAAGTATTTATAGACCTTCATTGGATAATTGTAGACTTAGTTATATCCAAAATATTAAAGGATTGACTGGAGAGATTTTCGGGTAATATGTTTTGAACAACTTCGGTTTTGAGAATGCTTAAAGTTTTCATTAGATGAAACACTTACGAAATTAGTTTTAGATCTTGAAGTTATTGTTCTAAAATATTTTGAATGGCCTCAAACAGACTTCGAACTGAGAAAATAAGAACGCTACATTGAAGTGAAGCCACTTCCATCGGTTCTCCGAATCACATCAATCAATCTACTATAATAAAAAAAATCCATATAATACCAAATATACACTTAACTAATCACGAATACTGATTATTTTGTAAAACAACTTTCATTATAACATTTGGTTGTCTTAACTTTAAAATTTGAATATAATAGTTTGTTTTTCACTTGAACATTTTCTCATCGAGTTGTGTTTGCAAGTTACGAATTGTATTTTTTTCCCCCATAAATTATGACTTATAAGTTTCACACTTCACAAATTAATAGTACGATTGGCGAGAATGTCTTTATGGCTTTGTCGTTATTAGTTATTACTAATACGACGAATACATGAATCATACAAACAAGAGGAAAACAACCACCATGAGGTTCTAACAAAAAGCAAAATTAGTATATAAAAATAAATGAAAATGTGTTACACGTTGAAATTAATTAAATAATATTTCAAAAATAAAGGGAAACAATAGAAATTGAAGTAACAATTAATAGCACTGAACAATCGTATAATTGTTGTGAAATTATTTTTAAAAAATAAGTATTAATCACTAAAGTAATATATATATATATATATATATATATATATATATAAAATATATATATATATATTGTAAAATAATAATATAATGTATTATTGTTTTTTAGGAAATATAATGTGCTAATTCAAATCATTATTAATAGGGGTGCGGTACACTTTTTCAGGTATGGCATACGGAGCATTGTCGGCATGACACGTGTCATTTTTTATTTCTTTTTTTCTAACATATATTTTTTCGTTCATTAGTTCAAGTTATATTATACTAATGATTCATACAGTTTCGAACTAATAGTATAAAATTTTAAACTTTTTCCTTCCGGTTTTCCCTTCTTCTTTTTCTAATGGATATTTTTTCGTTCAAATTATTTGTTTTATTAGTTCAGATTATATTGTATTAATAGTTCATATTTTTATTCAATTTTTTTTTATAAGTTCAAAATAATATATGTACCAATAATATAAAATATTTAAATTAATATAACACTCAATGTAAGCTAATCGAGTAAATATTTTGAACTAACAAATATTATAATAAAAGTATTCTAATAAGCATACCTATAAAATATATGAACTTTTATAATATTAGTTTTAAATTTGGATATCATTAATTCGAACATTACGTGTTATTCAAACATTGTATTTTATCAAGTAAATAAGGACATACAAATCCAGGACATATATAAGAATACAAACTCTAGTGGGCTAGATTTACATATAACTATGCATTTTTGTCGTCCGTCACTTTATATATTAATCTTGTTGAAAATTAGTGTAACAACTTTCTTTCCAACATTAAAATTACATTGATGCAAGTTTATTATACATACTTGAGTCATCACCATAAAGAAGTTCATTTCGAGTCTTTTGATATAAAATGGGTAAATTCATATACGATATTATTTTATCATTGATATTTTTGGAGATTTATGCAAAGAGAAAGCTATAATTTTTAACAAAAAAGCTAAAGTGGGTAAGTATATACACGATATTTTTAATTATTCATATTTTGGACATTTATATGAAGGGAAAGCTTTATTTTTATACGAAAAAAAAAATGTCTTACAAAAATTACAAGTGAGAACTAGCCCAAGACCTTGATGACAACCATTTAAACCATTGGGCTAACAATCACATATCCTTTTACTTATTATTATATTTCTTGCCAGATAAACATAAAACTAACGGTTATAATCTTTCTCATAAAAAATTACAAAAATGTCATTGTGTTTCATGTTTTAAAACAAATTTTAAAAAGACAAAATACACATGTATTTTCTTTAAAAATTGTAAAATTGTCACAAACATCTCCTAAATCATAAATGACGTGAATGAATGTAAACAATTAGATCAAGTGAATAAACGGTTCAAATTACTCTGTAATACCGCACTACAACACCCATCCGTACTGTCCCAATTAATAGTCTAAATATTTTCTAAAAATACCCATACAATTTATCATTTACTTGAAACACCGTATACTTATTGATTAACATAAAATTAGTCGTTTATAATAGTCGGATTATTTATCGTGTCTTAGTATCACCTTAATTCAAGTTATATAAAAATGTGACGTAAGTTGTTCTATGTTGGGACTTTGGGTTACTTCGCCCCCACTTACTAATTTTAGAAAAGAACACAAAATTATGTAACAAAAATGAGAAGAGGGAGTTACAGGAAAGAAAGTGAAAAAGAAGCCACAGATGAGGCTTCCCGCCATCACCGCCGAAAGTTCGACCGGAGATTCAAGATTCAGGTAAACACACGATACTATTTCTCTTTATTTTTATCATCCAATTCAATCCAAACAACATTCAAAATGGAAGGATGATGATGGAGTATAACTGAAGCGGCATAAAATTATTAGTTATGGAAGTCCGACGTCTTCAACTGAATCTCATCGGAGCTTGCCGGCCAATATATATATATATATATGATCGGACTTCGATCGGAGCTTGTAATACATAATATTAGATGGATGATTGCTTCGCTTTGCTCATCTCACGTAAGGGGCAAGTCTCTCGGATTCTTTTGATTTTCTTTTTGGTTTATTTTTGTAAACTATTAAACTACAGAGATAACCTTCTCTCTCTTTCACTTTCTCTCTCTAATTACCCCTCTCTCTTTCTCCCTTTCCGCCCTGACTTTGAGTACACCAAACGAAGCTTCAACAAATTCCCTTTTTTCTTTCGATTCAATTTGCTTCACGAGTAATGAAATAGTGTTCTGGTGTTGCATCCATTGTTTTCGCATTCCGTTCTTCTTCCTTTCGTTTCACCAGATCTCTCTTTCTCCTTTTTCTCTTTCCGTCTCTCTGTTTTTTCTTCTTTTTATCCACACAAATTCCAAGTACTCTGCAATTTCTACTCCCTCTGATTTGCTATTGCTTTCAGATTGCTGCGTTTTCTTTCCCATTCAATTCATCATTGCTCTTTCTGTTATGCTAAATCCATATTGCCTTTTCTAGGGTCTCCCTGTTTTTTCGGTTTTCGTTTTAGGGTTTTCTCCATGAATTTAGGGTTTCCGATCAGAAATTCGGCGTTTCTGGGCTCGAATTCGCACTCTTCTCGTATCCGTATTGCTATCTTTTTTATTCAATTTTGAATCTCGAGTGGCTGTCAAGAGAGGAAGTTGGTTTTAGGGGAAGATGATAATCAAACGGAGCTTGAAAACGGGAATGCCGACCCTGAAACGGTGTCGGATCAGTCAATCGACGGGTGGGGGTGACGATGATGGCTCCGGCGCCGCTAGGAAGAAGCGAAAGTTGTACGGCTGCTACCCCTTCGGCTTGCTCGGCAGTGTGATTCAGCTGAGCAGCTACAGCATCCACCGGATTTTTGCCATGAGAGAAGCCCAGGAATTGAAGGGCTCATCTTGGTGCAATCAAGTGTCTTCCTCTCCAGGAGAGTTGGAGGCGCCGGATAAGATTAGAAGGAATTTTGACACGATGGAGAGGGAACCACGGACTATGGTGACACCGGAGGCGGCTAGGGACACTGGTACCAGGCCTCCATTGGTGAGAACCTCGCGAGGCCGAGTTCAGGTTTTGCCTTCAAAATTTAAAGATTCCATTCTTGATGATTGGAAGAAGGATACCAATCCTAAAGCTAGCTCCAAGGATTCTGATCATGAATTAGACAGTGATTATGATGTTAGTGAGAGGAAAACGGATAAGCTTGGGTTCAAGGATTGGAAAGCCAGTGGTGCTATCGCTGGTGGTAGCAATAAGAATAACAGAAATGCTCATAAATTTGGTGGTGGTTATTATGGTTTTGAAAGGTATTTAGGAGGGAAAGATGAGATAGATGATGATGATGATTATGAAGAACATCAATATGATAGTAGAAGAGGGTTTGAATATGACGATACCAGGAAGAGCTTGAATTCTCATAATGCCTTAACATCGAGACCTGTGCAGAAATTTAGTGCAAATGGGAAGGTCCGGGTGGTTAGGGGCAAGCCAAAAGCTGATCTGAAAGAAAAACACTTTGAGAAGAAGACTTTTCCTTCAGGGTTGGAAGAATTTCAAGTTGGTGATGTTGTTTGGGCAAAAGCGGGAAAAAATGAACCCGCATGGCCAGCCATTGTTATTGATCCATCATCACAAGCTCCCCAAATAGTTTTGAATTATCGTGTTCCAAAAGCTGCTTGTGTGATGTTCTTTGGGTGCACTGGAAAAGGAAAACAAAGGGTGAGATTAGCTTGTCCATTTAATGCTATGTTTTTTCTGATTACAATGAACCTTTATTCTCTTTATTTAGCATTGTTTCTTATATGTTGACATCAGTTACTGACTTGCTGTGCGTTGTAGGATTATGCTTGGGTGAAGCGTGGAATGATATACCCATTCGTGGATTATGTTGCCCAGTATGTGTCCTTTCTCTTTCTTTCTTTAATTTTTTTTTTCTCATTCACATCATTTCAGTTGTCCTTAAAAGGTACTTAAACCCATGTTTTGTATCTGTTGCTTCAGGTTCCAGTATCAAACTTGCTTGACTGGTAGCGACCGAAGAAATTTTGATATAGCAATTGAGGAGGCCTGTTTGGCTGAAAATGGATTTACAGAAACGCTGATGCAGGAGATTAACATGGCAGCTCGAAATAGTACCTTTGGTAGCATCTCTAAAGGATCCAGAGAAAGCACAGGGTTGAAGCACAATCATGAACTGTACTCTCATGAACAGGCATGTCCATTGGAATTTCCTTAAACTTCCATCAAATTGACATTAAACCTGGAGGATGAATGGCTGTCTTCGACATGTTTTTTCTATTTTTCTCACTTTGTAATGAGGATCTTAGTTTAGGATGTAGTGAAGATATTAATCCTAATCTTTGATCTATAATGTCTGCTGCAGTTTCTATATACTAGGAAAGACACACCATCATGTGAAGGCTGTGGTTTGAGCCTCCCGCTTAAAACTAAAAACTCAATAAAAGGGCCAACTTCTGTAGGCCATTTCTACTGTACATCTTGTGCCAAGGTTAGTGCCTACAAGTTGGACTTCTTGTAATAATACCTTCTTGTGCAACATCTTCTAATTCACACAAAGTGGAACCATCTTTTGGTTTCAGCTTGTTTTCTTAGTTTGGTTGTATTTTTTTGTGAAATGATTCTTACTACAGTCCCTGAAGCTAAAACAATACTGTGGCATATGCAAAACTATTGGAACCCCATCAGATATTGGGAAATGGGTGAGTCGATTTTTATATATTCTTTTAGTCATTTAAAATATTTTCTTCTCCATCTCGGTTAAATGAAGTTGACTACTTCGTACACCATCAGGTAAAATGTGATGGTTGTAAAGTGTGGGTACATGCTGAATGCGACAGAATATCTAGCAATGTTTTCAAGGTTTGTTGATCCTGTCTTGTTTACAACGGGTGCCATTATTACACGAGGATTATCATCACACTTCCCTTGATTTTCAGGGTCTTGGGTGCACTGATTATTATTGCCCTGATTGCAAAGTAAAGTTCAATTTTGAATTGTCAGATTCAGAGGAAGGGCAACCTAAAGTCAAGTGAGTTTACAAAATTGTCAAAACTTTATGCCTCATGCTAGCAAATTTTGTTCCTGTATGTTCTGTAGTACACGGAACCATGCTGTTACTCCGTTTATTTGATATTTACTACCAGAGTTGTCTATTTTATATATAGGTCTAACAGCAACAATGGTCCGGTACAGCTTGCTGACAAGGTTACTGTTGTCTGCTCTGGCATGGAGGCAATATATTATCCTAGACTTCATTTGTGAGTAATGTAGCTGTTGATTTATTTTGTATATATCATTTGTTGTTGATTCTGATTTTTTTTAATATTCTAGTTCCTGCAACTTTTTATTTTCTTCTGTTATATGACATCGATGATTCTGGGTGCTTCCGTTTTAGACAACAAATTATCTTAGGCATATTTATTGGAGATTATGGTAAGAGAAGGGAATGGCCAACAAGGCCACTAGGTTATGAAATGGATTTGGCTAGTATCACTGTCAGTGACAAAAGGTCTTGAATATGGTCAGTGAGTTGAGCAATAGGACAACAATATAAATAACTGTGTCCGTACCCTAAGATACTTTGTGGTCTAACAACAACTATCTGTGGAGAAAACTTAGTTCTCATCACAGATTGCCATATTACCTGTTGGACCCGATTGGGCCCGCACATTGAATTAGATATCTCTGCATAATATACACGACATTGTCACTGAACTATACTTTTTTCATACGTTAATTACGTTTCTGTTTTCTTATCAGACCATAGAAACCTATGCGATGTCTTCTAGCATCGTTGAACTGTGTGCAAACAATTTCTGTATTGTGTGGTGTGTAATTATCGGTGGTTGTTTTGTTCAGTTTTAGTTGATGATTTGATTGATTAAATGCTTCTTAATAGGTTCAAATAACGGAAATTTTTTAACAATACTTATGAGATTGCTATAGGTAGAGCAAATATTTTCTTACATAAATTTCGAGTTTTTTTAACATGTATATATTTATATAATATATACTAATTTCACTTTGTCATTTCAGAGTCTTGTGCAAGTGTGGACTGTGCGGGACAGAAAAGCAGCTATTAAGTGATTGGGAGCGCCACACAGGCTCAAAGCTGAAAAACTGGAAGAAAAGTGTCAGAGTCAAAGGTTCCCTGCTGTCGCTGGAGCAATGGGTCTGTACTCTATCTTAAACATAGATGAATCTTAAACATCACAATTTTTCTTTCCTCCTAAGATATCTAGACATAGATGGATCTTAAACATCACTATTATTTACATTGATAAGTTACAGTATCTGTCAGTCTGATATCTCATAGAAAACTTTCTACCATTTCACTTAAATAAAAAGTATTTGTCAATTCATCAGCTGGAAACAGTATGATGGAGTTTAATAACACTAAGATTCTTGATACTTGGGTACGAGTATCAGCTGATTCAGCTTTCAGCCAGTTAATTCTGGGTATGGATAAACCTCACTTGATAGATTCCCTTGTTTTTCTAATGTGATCTTGGGTTGGCTTGGCCGCTTGGGAAACTGGCTTCCTTTCAGTTATGATTTTAGGCATTGGAGTTTAATATCTAGTCCGTTTATTTCTTTTGGTGATCACAATAGTTATATAAGGCTTCTTTGTGATTTTTCAGATGTTGCAGATGGCAGAATATCATAATCACGCTGTTTCTGCTAAGCCTCCAAAGAAGCCTTCAATTAAAGTAAGAAAGCAGAAATTGCTTTCTTTCTTGCAAGGTATTGTTATAGAATTTATGTATTGCTTGACTAGCTATAACTATCTTATTTGTCACATTATCGTTGCCCAACCTTTTGTCCATCCCAAAAACAATCAACTTGCTACATTTATGAACATTCGTTGTATGAATATAGCAGTAAAATTCACTCCTTTCAGAACAGAAAGTTTCGAAAATTGAAACGCTTATAAGTTGGCTTGCTAGATTTCAACTCTTTTTATGTTTTATACAGGGGTAAGGTAGCCTCTTTATATCTTAAATCATCATATCAAACTAATAGCTAAAACTCAAGGGGTATTTACTTGTGAAGTAGTTTGTATGGTTTATTGTGTCTGCTGGACATGCTAGTTTTCTTGTTAATTCTCCTTAGATGATGTAACAACTACATAAATTTTGCTTGACAGAAAAATATGAGCCTGTCTGTGCTAAGTGGACGACAGAACGATGTGCTGTGTGTAGGTGGGTTGAGGATTGGGACTACAACAAAATTATCATCTGTAACAGGTATTGCTATTGTAAGGATTTTTCTTCATCTTTTGCATAGTTGTAAGAAATAGTCATAAGATGCATATCTTTTGTTTCTACACTATGAAACTAGCAAGATCTTGCCATCTTGAAGTGTTGTGAGATAGATGGAATCCTTTAAAGCCGTTAACATATATCTGGCCCATTTATAAAGTCAATTGGATTTTGAAATAAATAATTTGGGAAGGTCATACAAAGTGGCATTTATTGATTAAACTTTGCTTCTTAATGACTTTGTTTGTTTATGATTTTGTAGATGTCAAATTGCTGTGCATCAGGAGTGTTATGGAGCTAGAAATGTTCGGGACTTCACTTCATGGGTTTGCAGAGCGTGTGAAACACCTGATATCGAGCGCCAATGCTGCCTTTGTCCTGTAAAAGGTAACCTTGCATATCCAAGAGTCTTTCGTATGAAAGGAAAATTCCTTCCTAGGCTCTGCCTCGTATTCCATTAGTCTATGACCAAAATCTGGACGACTATTTTATATTTTCAGATTAACCTATTAAGTAAATAATAATATCTTCCTCAGAATTTCAACGTGTTAATAAAGGAATTCACTAATATCCTTGGCATGTAACACATGTTATGTGTTGTTGCTTTATCCATAGGCGGTGCTCTCAAGCCAACTGATGTGGAGACATTATGGGTTCATGTCACCTGTGCTTGGTTTCGCCCTGAAGTTTCTTTTGCAAGTGATGAAATAATGGAGCCTGCTCTTGGAATTTTGGGCATTCCATCAAGTTCTTTTGTAAAGGTAGAGAAGCTAATCACTAAACTGGACTTGCTTCTTTCTTTTCCGAATGACGGTGAAGACGTGTTTCCCTGGTCTCAACTCTCTAAGTTAATTATCTTTTGTGACACAAAATATATTTTGCATAGGTGTCTTATCTGGTACTATGATTAAAAATTAAAAGCTATTTGTGTGGTTGCTCTGTTGATATCAACTGGTACAGTTCACAGAGGTATTTAACCTAGCATTTCCGTTTGTTATATAAACCAAGTGCTATCTGGGCATAATACAAAATGAAACATCATTTATGCTTTATGTCCATTTCTTCTTTATTAATATGATCAAGTATGATATTCAGAAGGGGGATACAACTCATGTCATGGTTGATTAATCGGAGTTTCTTCTATACAGGTGTGTATTGTCTGTAACCAAATACATGGTTCTTGCACACAATGTAGCAAGTGTTCCACATATTACCATGCTATGTGTGCATCAAGAGCTGGTTATCGGATGGAGGTTAGTTATCTACTTTTGGTTTCCAATGATAGTCTTTTAGAGATGACTAACATTAGTTTATTGATATCAAGAACTAGCTCATTCTGATTTCATCAGGCTTCACCTTGTGATCTTGTCTTCTTGTTTCAGTCTTAGCCAAATATGATCTTGTTTTTCAAATTGAATGTTGATAAAAAACTTTCTTCATTAATTCTAAACCGTGAGATAAGATCTTGAGCTGCCAAATGCCAATCATGGGTTCATTTTGATCATCAGCTAAAGTAATCGTTCTGGTATCTTTGCATTGTTTGCAGCTGCATTGCTTGGAGAAGAATGGAAAACAAACTACAAAAATGGTGTCCTATTGTGCCTATCACAGGTATTACATTTCTTGTCCAGAGTCTAATTTTACCTTTATCCCTTTATGCTCTGGCATTCCAACAGAAACAAGAAAGGTGTCATAGGAATGTTGCATCTAACGGCATCTGTTCAGTGAAACTGATGTTTTTTCCCTTTCATTTTTCTTTCCTAAACAATGCAGGGCACCAAATCCAGACACTGTTTTAATCATTCAAACTCCATCTGGGGTTTTTTCTGCTAAAAGTTTACTTCAGAATCAAAAGCGGACAGGCTCAAGATTAATCTCATCTGATAGAGCAAAACTTGAAGAGGTTAACACGGAGGAAAATGGCGAGATTGATGATCCATTTTCTGCCGCTAGGTGTCGGGTTTACAAACCTTTGAAGAATAAAATCAGCAAGGTAGACTGACTTGATCTAATCATAGTTTTTGTAACATGTCATCTATCTTAGGTTAGAACTTCCGTTGTTGATCCTCAAATCTTCTCACATGATCTTTTTATGCTTGCTAGAGGACAGGAGAAGAAGCCGTTCCTCACCAAGCCAAAGGGGCCTGTCATCATTCTTTTAGAGAAATAGAAATCATAAATTCGCATAGGGTAAGTAATTCCAGTATGCTTTCATATTCCTGCTGCTTGATTCAAATTGAGTAATTTTTCTCATATTCCTAGGTGGTGGAGGAGCCTAAAATATTTTCAACCTTCCGAGAACGGCTGTATCATCTGCAGGTATAACCTTGTTACAATGACTGATGACTGTGGTAGGTATATGTCATTTGACTTGCTGACATTTGTTTTTACATTATTGGTGTTTGCAGAAAACTGAAAATGAAAGAGTTTGTTTCGGCAGATCCGGGATACATGGGTGGGGCCTCTTTGCTCGCAAAGACATTCAAGAAGGAGAGATGGTATGACTTGTGAAACTTGACTATTTTCTTTCTGTAAAACGCAAACATGAATCATCATACAACTAAGTAGGCATTATTTTGTAAACTTGGTGTGGTCTGCGACTCTGCAGTAGGACTTTGCATGACAGGACCTTAGAATAAATTTGGGTCTATTGAGCCAGAAGTTCCAAAAAAGTTTGCTTAAGGAAAATGTCGGAGGGTAAAGAGAGCTTACAAGAAAACCAGAACTTCTGAACCCAAATATGCTATAGAAATCCCAGTCAGGATCTCCTGGATCACGCGATTGGTGGAATTTGTGTTGTTTATTATTTTTCTCGTAAAGCACTAGCATTTTAATCCTTATTTATTTAACTACAACCAATCACATAATAGGGATACATGTATAAGTGATACAGGAGAACTTGATTGAAGAAATCCTTTTAGTTAAGATACTAGATGGACAAGGTGTAGAGTGTCACGTGTGACATGAGCATTATTGTATACAGGTTCTTGAGTATCGAGGGGAGCAAGTCAGGCGCAGTGTGGCAGATTTGAGGGAAGCCCGTTACAAGATAGAAGGCAAAGACTGCTATGTAAGCCAATCAATCACTGTAAGGGCCCGTTTGGTTTTAACTCTAAAAATGGAAATGGAAACGAATCTAGTCCATACGTATACCTTGTTAATGAGTTTTTTGGGAATCATTCCTTGTGGTTTGAAGCAATTGGAGTAGAATTTGAATACTTTTGATACCCTATATGGAAACAAATGCATTTGCATGAAACCACAAGGAATGATTCCAAAAACATTTATGAACAAGGTACGGCTATGGACTAGATTCATTTCCATTTCGTTTCCGTTTCTGGAGTTACAACCAAACGGGGCTAAGGGTTTCTGCTACTATGCATCCCTAAAATTGAACAAATGATCTCCTCTGTATTGCAGCTCTTTAAGATCAGTGAGGAAGTAGTTGTTGATGCTACAGATAAAGGAAACATTGCTCGCTTAATTAATCACTCAGTAAGTCCATTCCTACCCTTAACACACCTGTTTTCAGTTTTCTGGAGACTTACAAAAAAAAAAAAAATGTATATGACAGTGCATGCCTAACTGCTACGCGAGAATTATGAGTGTGGGTGATGATGAGAGTCGCATCGTACTCATTGCCAAGACCAAGGTTCCGGCTGGTGATGAGCTAACGTAACTCCTGTCCTTCCTCTTTCCTTTACACGGTGTGTTTACCATTGTAGTATGTTGAAATGCATCATTCATTTTGGCAGGTATGATTACTTGTTTGATCCGGACGAGTCGGAGGATTGTAAAGTTCCGTGCTTGTGTAAAGCTCCTACATGTCGCAAGTTCATGAATTAGGCTGCTTATTTTTTTCACTAACCACAGGGCCCAGGCTTACTACTTACTACTACTGTCTCCAAAATGTTTGCCAGAGTTTTTCAAATTGCAATACAAGGTTTTGGTTGCTGGATATGTAGGACGACTTTTGTTCAGTTGATGTTAGTTATGCTTTAATTTGCAAATAATGGAAAGAGGGGATCGAAAAAAGGAAATTGATGAATTATAGAGTTGGTTTGTAGGAGTTGTAGGTCCTTTAGGAGTCATTGTTGTAAATTGTTGATATAACACCTACCTTACCTTGTTATTTATTCTTCACTTCATTCTCCTGTTTGGCCTTTGTTTATTTGGGTCTTGTCCACTGACCATTAGAAGCTACTTTTGCTCTATCATTGTGTATAAGCCCAATTCTGACAGTTACATATTGCTAAGATGAAAATATCTAAAACAGCTGTGACACAAATTGTATGTTGGCCCCCAGCATGTCATCTGATCACAAGAGAGCGGAACGACCTGCGTTTATGATTCTATATTTTAGCATAAATGTCCTCTAGCAAGAACAAAAATAACATGTGACAAGATTTCTCGAGAAGTGGATGCTAATGGGTTGGGTTGTTGCCCGTTACTCTAATATAAGTGTAATTCATCGGGTGAAGGGGATGAATCGGGTAGGTATGCATACTTAAAAATACTGCAATAAAAGTTTGCACACACCATAAATGTACACAAAAAAGACAAATATTCATGTAAAAATGTTATAAATATGAAATAATCCAACATAATGCAAACTATCAATATTAAATCCAACATAATATTAACTTTAAAAATGAAGCAAATTGTTTTATTGTCAAAGTCAAATTTTATGCCGGAAAAGATGGTCATATAAAATTATCTTTTCGTCTACAAGCTCCTATCAATAGAGCACATCATCTTACCAACAATGTTAATAAAATACATGGAACATAGACTAGTTCCATCTCACGATCAGTCTGCTCCACTAATGAAAATAATTCTAATATACAACGAATGTTATACGGATTATGAAGGGATCCGATTCAAAGACACTTGGGTGGAGAATGGATAAAGACCCCAAGAGCGACATTGGGGTCCTACCAATCGAAAGCTCACAACCTAGCAATGACTTAAACAAAATAGGTGAATTCTCGCGGAGAATGGACAACCAACTCTTACCTCACACTAAATTCATCACATATATGGGAGCAAACTTGAGCACGAGAAAATGACAGACAATGGAGGGGAAGATTTGAGCAACATAAGACTGAAATGAGACTACTAAGTTTCAAATTATGATTATATGACTTAAGAAGGCTACGTCTTACATCCAAAATCATCATTTGGGTCATTTTATCACACACGACTTCTTTCTTAAGTATCTTTAAGACTATGCTAAAAATGTTCACCACACTCTTCTTTACTATTAAAATAAATTAACACATCATCGATGAATATTACCACAAAGCTACCCTTACACTATATGTATATTTTGTTGACAAATTTCAACAATATAATTTTAGCACTAGTCGTTTCAAATAACATGACTACAAATTTATAGTGGTCATATCTAGTTCAAAAGATTTTTGTCTTGAATGTCTTCTTCTCACACTCTTAACTAGTGATGACCAAATCTTTGGTCTATCTTGGAGATATAGATGACAATGCAACTGGTTGTGAGTGGATTACCTTGTTCACCACCTAACATGTTAGCCTAAACAAGTGTAACACCCCGAATCCGCGGGACTCGAGGTGCTACCGGGCTAGGATCTCACAATGGATCCTGACCCTAGCCTGACAACAATTTCACCGATCTTACAACAAGGCACAAACAGATTAAAACCAAAACATAAAACAGATATATAAACATGTCAAAAGGTTTATACAACTGTTGAGTACAACAAAACATATCATATATATATACATATCCAAAATACCCATCCACGAGTATAACCCCAGTGTACGGAGCCCTCAGCAGATCGCCCCGTCTGGATCACTCTGCAGTGTCCTAACCTGCATAGTCTACAACACGGCATTACACCGTTAGCTAACCAAACACATACAAAGGAAGATGCTAGAGCACATGCACACGTCAAAACTTAAACATATAAACATGCTGTCATACATTTACCCATTTTATTATCTTATAATAATAGTCCGGCGCATACAGCGTATAAATAATAACTCAATATGAACGTATGTGACACGAGGAATATAACCCTCGCCTCTCGGGAATAGTGCCAGCTGGAGTGGGGATCCGGTACCACCTCCCGTGTACCCTATGGGAGTGGACAGGTGTCCGGCCCACTGAGCCATACTGGCCTGCCCGTAGAGAACCTCCAGACTCCCAGCGGGGTGAAAGAACAAGTTGTCACGGCCCTACAATGGGCAGTCAATAGACCATAGGTCGGTAATACAATATATCATACGGGCTATAAAGCATAACATCCACCACTCAGGCACACATCCAATATATGGAGGGCAGCTAAGTAAGTCCTATGGACTTACCTCAACCTCGGGAGTCACAGACTCAGAATACTCGGCTCCGCTCTGGAGATCAACTTAACCTAAACAAGGTATAACGCATACATCATATACATATCCATACAAGGGGTCACACCTAGACCCAAGGGATCCATACGGATCATATTCCAACTCGTAATCCTCAAGGCCGTAACCGGCATAGCAGTTCCGTACTCAACTCATTCTAACCTCAACTCGCACCTAGCATGCTACTAACACTCATACTAGGAAGGAAAAGGATCTACCTAGCCTTAGGTAGATCCGGGACAAAACGCACCTGCGGGTCACAAGGGACGCAAGGGCGAAAGCAGGTGGACGCGGGCGCGGCGGGATGTGGCCGCGGGGGCGGTGACACGGAACGTGGGCGGCCGCTGGCGCAACGCTGGACAATGTCGCTGTGGGGCGGTGACTCACGGCCGCGGGGGCGGCGACTGCGCAGAGCGTGATTCTGCGTTTCTCCTCGGTCCTTCACGTGATCAATTCCCGTCTTCTCTCATCCAAATCCAATCCCAAACACATACATACACATACCAACATCAAAACGTGCCTAGACAATCATCTAATCCTAAGCTATGAAGGAAGGCAAGAAAGAAAGAAGAGAGGAGAAGAAACCTTACCACACTTGTGGTCTAAGGCTGCAGGAGAGCTCAACTGCTACCAAGGCTGGCTTCCAAGCCCAGCATAACCTCAGCCAACACTCACACAAGGTACCACACACACAAAACTCTCACAAAACTCTTCCACAACTCAAGAACAAAAACCAAGGGAGCAAGGGAAGCAAAGAACGTGGAGAGAAGCTGGAGAAGAAGATGAAGAAATACCCTTGATCAGCCAAAGGTAAGAAGGAGCAAAGTAAAGGGTAGAGCACGGGTCAACAAGGTCAAAGAAGACGGCTGTAGCCGCCGGAAACCGCGGGGGCGGTCCAAGCAGCCGCAGGGGCGGCGCCACTCACCGCGGGGGCGGCAAGACCAACCTCGGCCAAGGTCCGGTCTCGGCCCGAAAGACTACGGCTCTTACATATCTCCCCCCTAAAAACAAGTTTCGTCCCGAAACTTGCATAAACCTCGAAAGCACATAACCTCAAAACCGGGATACACTCTCTATCATAGAGGTATCATAACACATACCTGGCCTCAACCATACGCTATAACCTCAACACGGGCGTGGAGAAACATCATCTCCCGCAAAAAGATCACAATCCTATCCGGGGCATAGAGAGAAGCGTCTCTAGCCAAACCAACATCGGGGCATGGAGAAGATATCTCCATCCAATCCTACATATCTCGAGATAGCATGGAGGTAAGAACAATCTCCAGCTATACCTATCGGTCGTACTAGCACAACAGGATCTGTAACAGATCATACACACATCATAGCTAGCACGAAATAAACACAATATGGCATATAAGCACATAAACACATAAGCATATAACACTCACCGAGGTAATACTAAGATCTACCCGGCGACCCCACTGGTACCCCTATCCCAGCATAGAACTCTGGATAGTTCCTCTGGATACTATCCTCAGTCTCCCAAGTAGCCTCCTCAGGTTCACGTCTCGACCACTGTATCCTCAACATAGGAATGTCCTTCGAACGCAGACGTCTCATACCTTGCTGTAGGACTGCAATAGGATGCTCAGCAAACGTGTGGTCCGGCTCAACCACCAAATCATCATAATTCACAATGTGTCTCGGGTCTGGTATATATTCCCTCAGCTGAGACACGTGGAACACAGGGTGAACACCCTCTAATCTCGGAGGCAAAGCCAATCTGTAGGCTGCGCTCCCAACCCGATCCAGAATCTCGAATGGTCCGACATATCGGGGGCTCAACTTCCCCTTAATGCCGAATCTCCTCAAACCTCGTGTCGGGGACACTCTCAGCCACACATGGGCTCCAATTTTGAAATAGTTTTATTGATCACTGTTGGAGATAATAAGTTCTCACATCGAAAGATGGGGACACTCCGAGCCTAGTATATAAGGTTAGTGGGATACTCTTCCTATTGTCAATTGGTTTTAGGATGTAATCTCATTGGGTTTATGTGTGCTCGTATGAACATGACCCCCACTCTACCCGGTTCTTCTGTATCGGAATTTGACATGGTATCAGATTGGTTAGCCTTAATTCGGCTCGCGATCCTAACTTGTGGACAAATGTCAACTCGGTCTATACCCTAGTTACACTTGCGGGGGCGTGTTGGGATAATAAGTTCCCACATCGAAAGATGGGGACACTCCGAGCCTAGTATATAAGGTCGGTGGGCTACTCCTCCTATTTTCAATTGGTTTTAAGATGGAATCTCATCGTGTTTCATGTTGGGCTTAGGCCTAACGCGCATGTGCGCTCAAATGCACACGACACCAGCTCTACCCGGCCGTTTGTATAGGACTTTGACAATCACCTATGTTGTTGTTATATTTTTTTTGTTTTGTATATGACTAGTTCAACTTATAAATACCCTATAATATAATTCTCCCTTATTACTAATCACTTCTCCATCTTGGCCATTCAACTAATTGCACATTCAATATTTCATTTTTTTCGTGTTTGATCCCGACTTCGAACTATAATTAGATCTCATATTATTTTGTGAGATCTCGGGTCACGTCTTAAAGCTGACAAGCGGGTGAGGGTTTGCATTTTCCCTTGAATCTTATTGAGACCCTACCTTTTTTTATTTGTGATTTGTTTTGCATTGGTCTTATCCACTATGTCCTTACCTGAACGTTATGATACCATTTTCCCATTTAACCAACCTTTATTTCATCATGCTTGAGGATGTACAATACACCTTCTTTCTTGAATCGTACTTGGTCTAGAAGTCTTTTCCTTTTTTTTAATCAGTTTTGAGAAAATTTATGAAGTCTATAAACTTAGAACAAGTAGTAACCATTCCTATCAAAGTCTAAGCTTCTTGTTGTAAGAGCCGTAGTCTTTCGGGCCGAGACCGGACCTTGGCCGAGATTAGCTTTGGCCGAGGTTGGTCTTGCCGCCCCCGCGGTGAGTGGCGCCGCCCCTGCGGATGGCCGCCCCTGCGGCTGCTTGGACCGCCCCCGCGGTTTCCGGCGGCTACAGCCGTCTTCTTTGACCTTGTTGACCCGTGCTCTACCCTTTACTTTGCTCCTTCTTACCTTTGGCTGATCAAGGGTATTTCTTCATCTTCTTCTCCAGCTTCTCTCCACGTTCTTTGCTTCCCTTGCTCCCTTGGTTTTTGTTCTTGAGTTGTGGAAGAGTTTTGTGAGAGTTTTGTGTGTGTGGTACCTTGTGTGAGTGTTGGCTGAGGTTATGCTGGGCTTGGAAGCCAGCCTTGGTAGCAGTTGAGCTCTCCTGCAGCCTTAGACCACAAGTGTTGTAAGGTTTCTTCTCCTCTCTTCTTTCTTTCTTGCCTTCCTTCATAGCTTAGGATTAGATGATTGCCTAGGCACGTTTTGATGTTGGTATGTGTATGTATGTGTTGGGATTGGCTTTGGATGAGAGAAGACGGGAATTGATCACGTGAAGGACCGAGGAGAAACGCAGAATCACGCTCTGCGCAGTCACCGCCCCCGCGGCCGTGAGTCACCGCCCTGCGGCGACATTGTCCAGCGTTGCGCCAGCGGCCGCCCACGTTCCGTGTCACCGCCCCTGCGGCCACATCCCGCCGCGCCCGCGGCCACCTGCTTTCGCCCCTGCGTCCCTTGTGACCCGCAGGTGCGTTTTGTCCCGGATCTACCTAAGGCTAGGTAGATCCTTTTCCTTCCTAGTATGAGTGTTAGTAGCATGCTAGGTTCGAGTTGAGGTTAGAATGAGTTGAGTACAGAAATGTTATGCCGGTTACGGCCTTGAGGATTACGAGTTGGAATATGATCCGTATGGATCCCTTGGGTCTAGGTGTGACCCCTTGTATGGATATGTATATGATGTATGCGTTATACCTTGTTTAGGTTAAGTTGATCTCTAGAGCGGAGCCGAGTATTCTGAGTCTGTGACTCCCGAGGTTGAGGTAAGTCCATAGGACTTACTTAGCTGCCCTCCATATATTGGATGTGTGCCTGAGTGGTGGATGTTATGCTTTATAGCCCGTATGATATATTGTATTACCGACCTATGGTCTATTGACTGCCCATTGTAGGGCCGTGACAACTTGTCCTTTCATCCCGCTGGGAGTTTGGAGGTTCTCTACGGGCAGGCCAGTATGGCTCAGTGGACCGGACACCTGTCCACTCCCATAGGGTACACGGGAGGTGGTACCGGATCCCCACTCCAGCTGGCACTATTCCCGAGAGGCGAGGGTTATATTCCTCGTGTCACATACGTTCATATAGAGTTATTATTTATACGCTGTATGCGCCGGACTATTATTATAAGATAATAAAATGGGTAAATGTGTGACAACATGTTTATATGTTTAAGTTCTGACGTGTGCATGTGCTCTAGCATCTTCCTTTGTATGTGTTTGGTTAGCTAACGGTGTAATGCCGTGTTGTAGACTTTGCAGGTTAGGACACTGCAGAGTGATCCAGACGGGGCGATCTACTGAGGGCTCCGTACACTGGGGTTATACTCGTGGATGGGTATTTTGGATATGTATATATATATGATATGTTTTGTTGTACTCAGCAGTTGTATAAACCTTTTGACATGTTTATATATCAGTTTTATGTTTTGGTTTTAATTTGTTTGTGCCTTGTTGTAAGATCGGTGAAATTGTTGTCAGGCTAAGGTCAGGATCCATTGTGAGATCCTAGCCCGGTAGCACCTCGAGTCCCGCGGATTCGGGGTGTTACAAAGGTGGTATCAGAGCCAGGTTGACAACAATGGCACTTGTAATCTGCGATAAAG
This sequence comes from Fagopyrum tataricum, assembly GCA_002319775.1. Lineage (NCBI taxonomy): Eukaryota > Viridiplantae > Streptophyta > Magnoliopsida > Caryophyllales > Polygonaceae > Fagopyrum > Fagopyrum tataricum. The sequence continues at coordinate 29,506,180 of CM008283.1, read as the reverse complement.
GTCGAATAGATAAATAAACAGAACCCGAAAGGGGTCTGACTTTTCAAAAGGTTTTGGTTTGAAATGAGTAAAAAATGTTTTGGGATATCGTGTACGTGAGTCATCGCCCCTCTGAAGATCTCGACAGTATAGGTATATATATGTATAGGTAGATACTATCTACTGTGATGATGTGTTATATACTCATACATACGGCATATATATTGCCATATGAGTTGGGTTTATGTCCTCTGCAGATGGTTCAGACCAGAGCCTTACCTGCAGCAGGACGGGGTAGAGGTAGACCTCCGTTAGGTAGAGGACGGGGTAGGATCCCTGCTACTGAGCTGCGTGCAGCAGAGGACGTTCAGGCAGAGATTGTTGAGAGTGCCGCCCCTGAGATGGGGGAAGGCACAGCTGGGGGACAGGGTCCACAACGAGTCCAGTCAGCAGACTCGGACCGTGTCTCCATGGAGGGACCAGCCTTCCGTGATTACATCCGGCGAGTTGAGGAGGCTGCTAGGGCAGGTAGACGTACCCCGGATCTGCCAGCGCAGGAGGGGCCATCTGAGAGGTCCCACACCGTTACACAGGTGCCAGCTGCACCGGCTCCTGTTGCTGAGGTCGTTCGAGTACAGGAGGAGTATAGAGGGCCTCGACCAGACAGTTGGTTGAAGGCTTTCCATCAGATGAGAGTACCCCCTTTCTCTGGGAAGGTGGGGTTGGAGGTAGAGCAGTGGATATGACACGTAGACTCGGCTCTGGAGTCTATTAGGTGTCCAACTGATAGACAGGTCGGGTTAGTGCAGAGCTTGTTCAGGGAGTTAACGCAGCACTGGTGGAGATCCGTACGAGGTCAGGTCACTAGTTATGAGCAGATGAGGTCTATGATCCGAGAGCGTTTCTGCTCTGCCTCGCTGAGGAAGGAGAGACTGAGGGATTTTGTGGAGGTCGGGTTCGAGGATGTGCCAGTTTCTGAGGCCATCCGGAGGTTTCAGGAGGAGCTGGCACTGTTAGGACCAGCTGCACCTCCTACTGATCAACATGTGTATCTGTTTTCCCGACGGCTGAGGGATGCCACCCGGGCTTATATGGCGGGATTTCATTGTGAGTCCCTGATGGACTACCAGGATCGAGCCGCTGACTATGAGCGTGAGCGGGTCAGTCAGAGGAGAGCTTCTCAGACCGGGGGGTCTGAGAAGAGGCAGCGTACCGGGCATACTAGCGGTACGGCTGGAGCTGCTGGGTCTGGGCGAGGTCAGAGTCGCCAGAGTCAGCCTTCGCCTACACCGGCTACTGGTAGAGCTCGACAATGCAATAACTGTGGAGAGCAAAGACATATTAGGCCAGAGTGTCCGAAACAGCCGGTGACTTGCTTCACGTGTGGTGGGCGAGGTCACAGAGCAGTGTTTTGCCGTCAGGGCGGAGCTTCTTCACAGCAGGGTTCTTCACCTGCTGGTGGAGCTGGGGGTGGACAGAGGCCACCTCAGCAGCAGCAGACACAGGGACAACAGAAGGTCCCAGATCGTCAGACGGCTCAGGGATCTGCTTTTGGGCCGAGCAGAGGTAGAGGTCGTGGTGGGAGCACCACTGACACCCGTGGCCCTCAGGGCCGAGTTTTTGAGCTGAGGAGTGCAGAGGAGCCGGCTGCACCTACTGCTACAGGTACCATTCTGATTTATGGCTTACCTGTTCGTGTTTTGTTTGACACGGGTGCTACGCACTCATTTATATTTGTTGCTTGTGTTGAGCGTCTGGGTCTAGACACTATAGAGGGGATGCCCTTTATTATAGGGCTACCCAATGGGGATAGGGTCAAAGGTACCCGTGAGATCCATGACTGTCCCATTTCTGTAGGGACCCGTGTGCTTTTAGTTGACTTCTTTGTCATGCCGTTGGAGCATGAGGAAGTCATCCTTGGTATGGATTGGATGGATAGGCATTGTGCGATTTTAGATGTGGGTAGGAGGACTGTCACCCTCTCTACCGAGTCTGGTCAGTTAGCGGTTTTCCGAGGTTGGGACCTCGGGAAGGTAGGCATGGTTATCAGTGCTATACAAGCAGCTAGGTTGATTGCCCAGGGTTGTGAGGCCTTCTGGTGTTACGCCATGAAGGAGGGGGAGAGTCCAGCCTTAGAGGATATCCCAGTGGTTGATGAGTTTGTGGATGTGTTTGCTAAGCCGTCCAGTTTGCCACCTCAGAGGAGTGTGGACTTTGGGATTGATTTAGAGCCGGGTACGAGACCGATCTCGAAGGCCCCATACCGGATGGCGCCTGTCGAGATGTTAGAGTTGGAGAAGCAACTCGAGGAGTTGGTTGAGAAGGGCTTCATTCGCCCTAGTGTATCCCCATGGGGGGCACCGGTCCTCTTCGTACGGAAGAAGGACGGATCGTTGAGGCTATGCATAGATTACCGAGAGCTTAATAAGGTGACCATCAAGAACAAGTATCCGTTGCTGCGCATTGATGATTTGTTGGATCAGTTACAGGGAGCTTCAGTGTTCTCCAGGATAGACCTGCGCTCAGGATATCACCAGCTGAGGGTGAGAGAGCAGGATGTGCACATGACGGCATTTCAGACCCGTTATGGACACTACGAGTTTGTAGTGATGCCATTCGGGCTCACGAATGCCCCGGAAGTTTTCATGGAGTTGATGAACAACATCTTCATCGACTTCCTGGATCAATTTGTGGTGGTCTTTATAGATGACATCCTGGTGTACTCTCGCAGCAGAGAGGAGCATGCAGGACATTTGAGGACGGTACTACAGGTTTTACGGGATAGAGAACTTTATGCGAAGTTCTCTAAGTACGAGTTTTGGATGCTAGAGGTAGCATTCCTGGGTCATATTGTTTCCGCCGAGGGGATCAAGGTTGATCCGGCGAAGATTGAGGCAGTAGCGGCATGGATGACACCGACGAACGTCAAGGAGGTACATAGCTTCCTTGGCCTAGCCGGTTATTATAGACGCTTTGTGGAGGGATTTTCCGTGATTGCCCGTCCACTGATGAGTTTGCTGAGGAAAACTACCAGATTTGTGTGGTATGATCAGTGTATGCGGAGTTTTGAGGAGCTGAAGAGACGTTTGACGTCTGCTCCTGTTTTGGCACAGCCAGAGGGTACAGCTGACTTCGTGGTTTACAGTGATGCATCCAAGCTTGGCTTAGGATGTGTGTTGATGCATCGGGGCAGAGTGATTGCTTATGCGTCTCGACAGCTGAAGACGTATGAGGAGAACTACCCGACTCATGATCTGGAGTTTGCCGCGGTAGTTCATGCACTGAAGATTTGGAGACATTACCTGTATGGTGCCACATGCCAGATCTTCACCGACCATCAGAGTTTGAAGTATATTTTTACGCAACGGGAGTTGAATAACCGCCAGCGTAGGTGGCTCAAGCTGATTAAGGATTTTGACTTGGAGATTCTGTATCATCCGGGGAAGGCGAACGTTGTCGCCGACGCCCTGAGCCGGAAGACGCCTCGAGAGCAGGCGATCGCGAGATTGACAGTACAATCTCAGCTGCAGAGAGACCTGAGATGGTTAGAGTTGGACATCTAGTTTCCTGATGAGGATGCCCGACTGAGTATCTTAGAGGTTCTACCTGATTTGTTGGGGGAGATCCAACAGAAGCAGGAGACCTGCCCGATGTTGCTGAGGATACGGGAGAGGATGTCTCGAGATTTATGTCTCGAGATGAGACACTACAGTTCCTTCTGGGGGCAGATGGAGTGTTGAGACGCCGAGGTCGCGTCTGTGTACCTGCTGACGCAGATTTACGTCAGAGGATTCTACAGGAGGCTCACTGTACACCTTACTCGGTACATCCAGGTACGAGTAAGATGTATCAGGATTTGAGACGTATATACTGGTGGGGTGGGCTGAAGCCCGATGTGGCCAGATTTGTGGCACAGTGTGCGACCTGCCAGCAGGTCAAGATCGAGCATTTCAGACCTGGGGGCGAGCTTCATCCACTTCCTGTTCCACAGAGGAAGTGGGAAGACGTCAGCATGAATTTTGTGACCGGATTGAGATTGAGCTGGAGTTATGATGCTATCTGGGTCATTGTGGACAGATTGACGAAGACGGCACGTTTTGTTCCGATCAGGGAGACGTGGCCGGTGAGCAGACTGGCTGAGGAGTACACTAGGCAGATAGTGAGACTCCATGGGGTGCCGAGGACGATCGTCTCTGACAGAGATGGGCGATTTACCTCGAGGTTTTGGCAGCAGATTCAGACTGCCCTGGGGACGAGTTTACATTTCACGACGGCGTTTCATCCTCAGACCGATGGTCAGTCAGAGAGGACCACTCAGACGCTGAAGGATATGCTGCGAGCTTGTGTGTTGGATTGGGGACAAGTGTGGACGGATCACCTCCCACTAGTTGAGTTCTCATACAACAACAGCTGACATGCATCTATTGGGATGACCCCATATGAGGCACTGTATGGATAGAGATGTCGGACTCCGTTATGTTGGGATGAGCAGAGCAGTGTCAACGGTATAGCCCCTGATCAGATTCAGGATGATATGGACCGAGTAGCCCTGATTAGAGAGCGACTGCTGACGGCTCAGAGCCGTCAGAAGTCGTATGCAGACAGGAGGCGCAGACCTCTAGAGTTCCGAACCTGAATCACCATAATAATGCATAATAAAAACTTAATTTGACTTAACGCATCAAAAGTCATATCATCATGATATGAAGCAAACATTCTTACGTAACTATCGTATATTGCAGAAAATTAAGACATATTCAAGCAACTCTCACATCTTGCAAACAAACACCTTGAACTACAAATATGCCAAAGAATCATCTATGCACAACTCTCACATCTTGTGTTGAATGATTATTCGACTAGCATAACATATACATTAAGACATATAATTAAAGGATACAAAGAACCATAAACATCATAGAATCACCATGCAATATTGGACTATCCAGACCCTAATTGAGAAATTAGCTAGACATACTTACAAAAATTTTCCTTTATTAATCATGAAAGAACAAGAACCCGTCGAGTCGAGCTACAAGGGACTACAAGGGAGATTGCTAACATCTATTTTAGCATCTTTTTTCCACAATAACTATAATCCATCATTTGTGCATATAGTGCAAAATTGTGTCATATTGTGGTAGACTTCCTTCCCTTTGGTACTTCGGAGATCTACCCATGCGTTTGTGCTATTGTAGGCATTCTAGCCCTTCCAAGAGCCAACAAAATAAGATTCTCCCTATAATCAAGAAGGTCGAGTTCAAGACCGAATTGATTGATATTTAAGAGTGAAGAAATGAAGATCGTTCAAAGCAAGATGTCGATCGACCTGACATACACTACTTGTCAGATGATCGGTCCAACATTTTTGAGCACATGACCTTATCTCCCTAGCATGTCGGACATACATGTCCCACCACCAGTGTCGGTTTGGATGATTTATTATTATTTTTCTTTAATCATATGTTCTATGAGAGATAATGTCAGTCAAAAGGTAGGATTTGCCTTTATATTATTTTATTCCTCGGGGTTTTGTAGGATTAGTTTAAAACCCTAGGATGATTAGGTTATATATCCTCCTTATAAATAAGGTTTTTTCGTCCATTAGTTTCTAGATCCAATTTTCATTCGAGAATTTCATCCCCGTCACTATAGTAGTCGGCCGATTTTCCCCTGTCCATCGGCCAATTGGTCACTATTCATCGAGATATTAAAGTTGAAATCATGTAAGTTCATGTCTTACTAATTTTTCTTGTTCAAGGGTTTGGAGAGCCCAACTTTGCACGAATAAGATATGATGTTGATGATGATAATTATCTCTATGATCATATGTCTTAATTCAAGTGTTATGGTAGTTTAGGGTTTGTCAATGTAAGATGCGCGAGCAGTGTATAAGTCTACTTTTAACTTATTTGTTTTTCAAGGTGTTAATTGCAAGACACAAGAGTTGTGTGATTGATACTTTTAATATCATGCAAGATATGAAGTTGCACATGGTTGTTTTAGTTCATAGAATGATACATATCATTTGTGGATGTTATTGTTATCGATTAAGGTCGGAAATGCATTGTTGTGGTGATTCCAATTCTAGAATGCCTTTAATACTATTGAAATAAAATTTTCATTATTTTATTTTATTTGATATTGGATCATCTTATACAAACCCTATTCTTTCTAGCTCCTCACTATTGTTGTCGGCCAATTGGTCTACAATCAAACCGATTAAATGGTTCGATCGAACTAGTTTTGTGTTTTTATTCCATTACATGAGTTATATGATCATTCCATCCATTTCATGATTTTTATGTCTCGATCGTCCCGACTTCCCCCTTTAACAATTGATCAATCACCTTCTATTTTCTGTTTTTGTGTGTTTGTTTATTGAATTTACAATTAATCCGTCAAATCATTACAATGTTTTGTGTTCAATTTTGACCTAATACTACAACTAGGTCTTAGATATGAGGCTCATGTTTCAATCTCCATCAAAGATCGAGTCAACCGAGTACGGTAGATCTCTAAAGTAACAAAGTAAAGGAAAACTACGATAAGTTTATGTAAATCTAACCTATATGCTCAATAGATGGATAAGAATGAGGGTGAAAAATACGCTAAAATGGATGTTATCAATTACCCCATGCTTGAACCTTACTTGTCCTCAAGTAGGGCTTTTTTTACGGTGAAGCTCTAGAAAAAAACTTCACCTAGAATTGAATGAATCTCGACCATTAAATGATAATTTAACGGTTAGATTAAGTTTGTCCTCTCTCCAATTTTTTTTATATTTTCAATTACCTTTTCAACACATACCTTTTCACACGCAAATAATTAGTTTTGACTGAGATCATTTTCTTCAAAAATAGTTCAACGTCTTCTTCTCTTCGTAACCTCTAATATATCAATCTTCAAATCTCCTTCACCTATAACCAAAACACCAATCCAATCTCATGTCCTAATTCCTTGTTAAATTTTGTTCCTCTTAGTGTGTGTAATTTGATTTTTCATCAAGATCTGAGTCCATTAAGATTGATCAAGATCTCACATAAAATAAGAGATTGTGAGTATGTTCTTGCATTAATTTACTCATCGAAGAAGCCTTCTATGGCAATCACTATGAAGAAGAAAGGAATATGAGAGGATAAGGTGGCTGCCGATGCTAATATTATGTTGGGATCAAAGGGTGTTGGATCCACACTTGAATCTCCTCCTAGTGTTTCCCTGTCTCCACTAGCATCGTCGATGCCTAAGATTCCTTTGTTGAAGCCTTCAACTCTATTAATCACAATGATAGACGATCTTTTTTGTCTTATGTTGCGTCAAGTAGGCTCATTTGTTTATTAGGTGACAAACCAATCCCCTCTTATTGATTTATGAAGATTAATTGAAAGGACTAATTGATAATTTCAATTTACTGAGGCCCAAGCCCAATTGATTTAATAAAGTACAGGCCCAAAATCGATTTAATAAAGCTCATGCCCAATCGATTTATTAAAGCCCATGCCCAAACAAGTCTATTCGAGTTACACAAGTCCAAGCCCAATCGAATTACACAAGATAAGTCGAATCGAGTTACACAAGGTATGTCGCCAAAAGGTTTGAGTTACATAAGGTACGTTAACGCAAGGTTTGAGTTACACAATGTACGTCGAAAATACAAATCTTGTGCTTAGTGAGTTACACAAGGTCGAGATCCGTCACACAAGGTGTGTGTTACACAAGCCCAATGCCCAATCGAGTTACACAAGGTCGGAGTTACACAAAAAAAGATGGCCGTCACACAAGATGAAAAATACAAATATTGTACTTAGTGGGATTCAAATCCTAGATGACATACCCACCATTTTACCATTTGGACTAATTGAACTTGATATCTTGTTATTATTTTTTATAACGTATATTTAATACCTATTTTGAATTTACACAATCTTAATGCACAAATTCAACCACACAATCTTAATATAAATTGCCTAATGTTAATACAAAGTTTTAGTAAATTATTAAAACTTTGGTACAACTTGGTAATTTTATCAAAATAAGGGACAAAGTTGTAATTCCCTAAAACTTGGATCCGATTTGTTCACAAATTTGGAGTCCATTTTAATTCTTCTTGACGATGTTCCAATGTCGAATACAAACGAGAAACCTTCGATTCCAACTTCTTGAACTCCCTTCGCAAAGCATTAGGACTCTCTTTGAGTCCGTCGAGAACACTTTGTGCTTGAGCGACAATCGGACCGCCGGTTGACTAAAAGTAAGGACGGAACATATTATGAGCAGAACATCGTTGTTTACACACCGGAATTCGACGGTTTTTGGCGCGACGACGGTTTCTAGTTGACGGTGTCCGGCACGATGACGGTTTCGGTCGAGAACGAAGGCGGCTCCTCGAGTCCGCTGTCGACGAGGAAGCACTGGTAGCAGGAGGAGGAGTAGTGCGATTTTGTGGTGCTTTGGGCGCAACAAGTGGTTCCGACGCAACAATGCGGAGATCGAAGCTCTCCGGTTTGACGGATATGGGCAACTAGGTTTTCGTGTAACCAGATCTGAAATGCACAATTTATAGAGTTTTAATTTTAACCTCCATCTCCAATTCCGTTTTTACCCCCTTTTATTAATTAATTTAGAATTAAAATTTTTATCAAATAATTAGAGGGGCCTAGTTTATTTTTGTTAGATACAAAAGGCTTTACTAACTCATTGTTCTCTATCACAATCAGGATCAAACCATATTGACATTCCAGAGATTGTCAACAAGGCTTCTTGACATTTCAAAGATAGTTAACAAGACTTTTTGATAGTCTATAGGTTGCTCCAAAGTTAGAACTTCATATTTATGGATGTTTTATCCAATTAAATTAAAAACTGAAAAGATTCATGTCAATAACATCAATGCTTATGGTGATAGAATAAGAGAAGAATGAGGTTCTGAAGTCCTTTTTGTAAACCAAATACTAAATGAAAAGAATTGGGTAAAAAAACCTTTTTTTTTGTTTAGCATATATAAACTAGGCCCCCATAATTATATGGTAAAATTTTAATTTAAAAATTAATTAATAACAGGGATAAAAACGGAATTTACTATTTCTTAAAATAAAAGGCCGATAAATTCAAACCCTAGCCCATTTTAAAACCCTAGCCGCTTATATCCCCAAAACCTGAGAGCTTCTTCCTCTTGCATCCGTCAGAATCGAAATCGAAAGGCAGCCGTTCCCCATTGTCGAAGCCGAAGCCGAAGCAATTCCACGCAAGACCGTCGCCGAATCCCACCGCCGTCGCCGAATGACATGCCGCTTGCATCTCGATCAAGGGGAAACTGCTCTAAACCGTCTCCTAACCGTCTTCAACCATCTCCATTATATGTCAATTTCCCTCCCCGTCCGTCTAGACATCGGGCACGACGACGTCGACGAAGGCCGCTCGTGCAGACGAGGCAACAAGGCTGGATTTGTGGTGAGGAAGCTTCGTGCAGGCTGTTCTTCGTTGTCTTGTAGTGCTCCGCTGTCGCAATCGTCGGGCTGCTCCGCTTTCGCTATTGCCTAGATATCTACACAAAATTGTGTATGCTTCATTGTTGATTTGTTCCTCCCTATTTTTGTAGATATGTTCCTCCCTATTTGTGTAGATCTGTTCTTCCCTATTTTTTAGATCTGTTCCTCCCTATTTTTGTAGATCTGTTCTATTTGTGTAGATATATTCTTCCCTATTTGTGTAGATCTGTTCTATTTGTGTAGATATATTCTTCCCTATTTGTGTAGATCTGTTCTATTTGTGTAGATTTGTTCCTCATTTTAATATATCTATTTTAATTTACATCAAAATTGTGAATGGTTCATTTTCATATTAATTGATTTTCATATTAATTTTGTTTTATTCTGACCTGTGTAAACGACGGACAAATATTGTGGAACTAGACCTTGTGTAAACGACGGACAAAAGTTGTGTAACTCGACCTTGTGTAAACAACGAACAAAAGTTGTGTAACTCGACCTTGTGTAAACAACGAACAAAAATTGTGTAACTCGACCTTGTGTAAACGACGGACAAAAATTGTGTAACTCGATTTGGACCTGTGTAACTCGATTGGGCTTGTGTAGATCTTGTGTAAATTGGTAGGGCTTGTGTAAATCGGTTATTACATAAACAACAAATACATAAAATCGATGACCTTGTGTAAATCGATGGCTTTGTGTAAGTCGATGGTCTTGTGTAAGTCGATTTTTTGTGTAAGTAGGAAATAAGTATAACTTTTAAAAAAATAAATAATAGACTACCAAGTTTATTTAGCCTAGCTAGTTAAAGGGTGGGAGGGAGGGGCTATCATACAGAGTTCGAAACCTACTAGCTACAAAGTTTATAATTGGGCTTAGGCTTTGTGTAAATTGAATTGGGCTTGGGCCTAGTTTGTAATTAATCTTTATAAATAAAAAATAGGGGCCTAGTTTGTTAGCCAAATTAATTAAGAGCCTCTCTACTGCACTAGTTTACAAAAAGGGTCTACTTACCCATTTCCTCCATACTAAATAGGCCCATCTAATTATCTACAGAATTTTTAAATCAAAAATTAATTAGTAAGAGGGGTAGGAATGGAATTTACTAGGGAAACTCGACCGGACTCGCACCTTCTTTCAATTTTTCTCCTCTATCATCTTCCCACCACCGTCGTCCTCTATCATCTTCCCTACCACGAAGAAACTCGACCGGACTCGCACCACCGGAGTCGAAGTATCCAGATCCGTGGTCGAAGCAGGTAAATTCGCCGTCGTCGGGCTGCTCCGCTGCCGGCGTCGCGGAGATCCGTGGTCGAAGCATCCAGATCCGCCTCTACTGGAGTCAAAAGCAGCAGATCCAGTGGTCGAAGCATCCAGAACCGCCATAAGTCTTCTTCCACCTGGGTCTACTGCACCGATATCCGCCGTTAACCGCCGATTGGGCTTGACCTTGTGTAAATTGAGCCTTGTGTAAATCGAGCCTTGTGTAAATCAAGCCTTGTGTAAATCGAGTCTTGTGTAAATCATGTGTTAATCGGTAGGGCTTGTGTAAGAAAATTAATATTGATTGTGTAACAAATCGGCAGGGCTTGTGTAACAAATCGATAGATCTTGTGTAAATATGCCTTGTGTAAATCGAGATGATTTTTTGTGTAAATATATAGGTTTTATGTAAATCGAGATGAATTGTGTAAATCGATAGTGCTTGTGTAAAAAAGAGACAGTGCTTGTGTAAAAAATCGGTAGGGATTGTGTAAAAAATCGATCGGGCTTGTGTAAATAGATCGAGATGGCTTGTGTAAATCGATACGAATTGTGTAGGGTTATAGTTATGTAAGATTAGTTTGTGTAAGTAGACATTAAATATAACTTTAAAAAAAATAACAATACATTACCAAGTTCAATTAGTCTAGTTGGTATAAGGGTTGGAGGTAGAGATGGCAATGGATCGGGTGGCGGGTGGATGACCTTGACCGCCACCCGATCCATCACCAAAAATTGCCCACCCCACCCAATCCACCACCCGCATCCACCGGATTAAGCGGGTGTGATTTCGGGTGTTCTACACCTTATTTATAAATTTGTAAAAAAATTTAAATATTTTATTGAAAATCAGGATAATACTTAAATTTAACTAAAATTGACATAATATTTTACATAATATAAAGTACAACACTATAATCAAACAAGATCTAAAATAAACAAATTATAACGAATCAATAATAGCCGAAATAGATTAGGAAAGAAAATATATGTTTTACTTTAATATAGTTTATATAGTAAAGGTAAAATATTTATAATATAAAAACTACAAATATTAAAAAATTATATAATTTTAAGCGGGTGGATACGGGTCGGATGGATGTGTGGATGATGGATCGGGTGATGGGTGGATGAAACCTTCACCCGCATCCCACCCGATCCACCACCCGCTTTCACCCGTTTATTATCGGGTTTTCACCCTTTTTCGTTGGATCGGGTGGCCGGATGTCCGTCGGGTACGGGTGAAATTGCCATCCCTAGTTGGAGGGAGGGTTTGTAATCCAGAGTTCGAAACCACCAACTACAAGATTTGTATTTAACTTCATTAAGTAGATTGGGCTTGAGCCTCTGAAATTTGAAATTACTAATTAACTCTTTCAATTAATATTTTAATACAAACTAGTTCATTGCCCGCACCTTGTGCGGATTTTGTTCAAATAATTTTTATTATAATGTTTATATATTAGGTATTGATTATTAATCTTTAAAATATGATTGTACTAAGAATATTATTTTATTTTATTTTTATAAAATTCATGACAAGATTTTTCACAAATAAAACGTTATTAAAAATATTATACTTGACCTTAACCAAGCTGAAAATATCTAGTTATGAATAAAAATAACACTTGAACTTAGTTAAAAGGCCAAAAAAATGTCTGATTTGTTTAATATTCAAAACCTCTATTTATACATACACTCAAACTATGAATTCAAGAAATGTATGATTTGTTTAATATTCAAATTCTCTATTTATACATACACTCAAACTATGAATCTTACATAAATAGTCGAGCTCTCTCAAATGCAGAGGCCAAAATAGTTGGTTGACCCACAACGGATATTAATCCGTTATGAATAAATTTATACTTGTTTAAACCCCTATTTATAGGGGTTCTCAAATTATGATGTGGGATAGCAAATTTAACTACCCAAACAGTAGGTAATGACCCATATACTAATCCATTATTATAAAAGATTTGATGGCTAAATTGTGTAAATTAAATTAAAAGATTTGATGGCTAAATTTTTTTAAAAAAATATTAATTTAAAAGGAAGGAAATAAGAAATATATAGGGTGAGAATTATAATGTACAGGGGAAGTTTAGGTTTTATTGTCTAGTTAACGTAAAAGATTTGATGGCTAAAGATACGGTTAAATTAATAATTTAGTAAGAAAAAGATTTAGGAGGAAAATCGCGAGGCCGCCACGTCAGCATTTTGACGGCTGTTTTAGTAAAGTATATAGAATTTAAAAAAATAACAATACATTACCAAGTTCAATTAGTCTAGCTGGTATATGGGTTGGAGGGAGGGTCTGTAATCCAGAGTTCGAAACCACCAACTACAAGATTTGTATTTTGGCCTGAGATTCATTAAGTAGATTGGGCTTGAGCCTCTGAAATTTGAAATTACTTATTAACTCTTTCAATTAATCTTTTAATACAAACTAGTTCATTGCCCGCACTTTGTACGGGTTTTGTTCAAACAATTTTATTATAATGTTTATATATTAGGTATTGATTATTAATCTTAAAAATATGATTGTACTAAGAATATTATTTTTTTATTTATTTATAAAGTTCATGACAAGATCGATTTTTCACAAATAAAACGTTATTAATAATATTATACTTGACCTTAACCAAGCTGAAAATATCTAGTTATGAATAAAAATAACACTTGAACTTAGTTAATGTAACACCCCGAATCCGTAGGACTCGAGGCGCTACTGGGCTAGAATCTCACAATGGATCCTAACCCTAGCCTGACAACAACTTCACTGAATCTTACAACAAGACACCAATAGATTAAAACAAAACATAAAAACTGATATATATATATATATATATATATATATATATATATATATATATATATATATATATATATATACATGTCAAAAGGATGATACATAGTACTGTTGAGTACAAAGTCAAACTGAAATCCGTACAATAATGATAAACCCAAAATCCCACGAATACGCCCAATGTACGGAACACTCAGTAGATCACCCCTCTGGATCACTCTGCAGCTCTCCTAACCTGCAAAGGATCTACAACACGGTATAAAACCGTTAGCTAACTATACACATATATAAGAAGATGCTAGAGCACAATCACATATCAGAAATAATAAACACTTCAGCATGATATCAAACATTTACCCGGTTTATTATCTTTAATAAGTTAAATCACTCAATCGTATGAATAGATGTATATGAAGATATGTGACACGAGGAATATAATCCCCGCCTCTGAGTACTCTAGCCAGCTGGAGTAGTATCAACATACCTCCCGTGTACCCTATGGGAGTGGTGAGGGTCCTTCTCGTATACCAGATCTGGCCTGACTACAGAGAACCTCCCAGACTCCACGACGGGATGAAAGGGAAAGGTTATCACGGCCACTACAATGAGCGGTCAATATAACATAGGTCAGTGACCATAATAACACATGCTATAAAGCATATAACACACACACCACTCAAGCATACATCCAATATAAGGATAGTAGCTAAGTAAGTCCTATGGACTTACCTCGATCTCAGAAGTAACTCGCTACGAACAACTCTCAGAAACGTCCACTCCAAACTGGAGGACAACACAACCTATACAAGGCACACATATATATATATATATATATATATATATATATATATATATATATATATATATATATATATATATATATATATATATATATATCAAACTCCTATCACACAAAGGGGTCACACCTAGACCCAAGGGATCCATAAGGATCATATCCAACTCGTAACCTCAAGGCTGTAACCGGCATATCTATATCATACTCATCATAAACCGATACCTAGCATGGTACTAGTTCCCTCATACTAGGAAAGGAAAAGAGCTACCCAACTATGGTTAGTCCCGGAACAAGACGCACCTGCGTGATCAAGGGACGCAGGGGCGGAACGCAGAAACCGCGGGCGCGGTGGCACTCAACCGCGGAGGCGGTGACAAGGGTCGCTGGCAACGCAGGCACGGCGTTTGCACGGCGCGGGCGCTGCGGCACAAGGTCCGCAGGGGCGGTGACTTCTGGCCGCGGGGCGGCAACACTGCAGAGGGCGATTCCGCAGTTTCTCCTCGGTTCTTCCCGTGATCAAATCCCGCCTTTTCTCTTCCAAATCCACACACAAACATGTCCATACACATACTAACATCAATACCCTTAGCATACATCTAATCCTAAGCTAGAAAGACTGAATCAAAGAAGAAGAGAAGGAGAAGAAGCAAGAACTCACCACTACTGAAGATACTAGGCTGCAGGGAGGATCAACACACACCAAAGCTGGCTTCCAAGCTCAGCAACACACACACTAGGATCATCATCAACCACAAAGTACAACAACTCTCTTCCAAACCAAAGGAAACCAAGACAAGACCAAGGTGAAGCAAGGGAGAAGCAAGAAGAACGTGGGAAGCTGAAGAAAGGACTGAGGATGGAAACCCTTGATCAGCCAAGAGCAAGGAAAGACATAAGCAAACGTAAAGCACGGGTCAACGAAGTCAACAAAGCCGGCTGCAGCCGCCAGAATCCGTAGGCGCGGTCTTTTGAGCCGCAGGAGCGGCACCTGGTGCCCGCGGGTGCGGCTAGGCCAATCTCGGCCCAAAGCCAATCTCAGCTATGGTCCGATCTCGGTCCGAAAGAATAGGGGTCTCACAGTTAATAGGCCAAAAAAATGTCTGATTTGTTTAATATTCAAAACCTCTATTTATACATACACTCAAACTATGAATCCAAGAAATGTATGATTTGTTTAATATTCAAATTCTCTATTTATACATACACTCAAACTATGAATCTTACATAAATAGTCGAGCTCTCTCAAATGCAGAGGCCAAAATAGTTGGTTGACCAACAACGGATATTAATCCGTTATGAATAAATTTATACTTTTTTAAACCCCTATTTATAGAAGTTCTCAAATTATGATGGGGGATAAGGGTCAATGACCCATATACTAATCCGTTATTATAAAAATTATACTTCAACTTAGCCAAAAGGCCAAGAAATAGATGATTTGTTTGATATTCAAACCCCTCTGTTTATACATGTTCTCAAACTATCAACCTTACATATAGTCGATGTGGGATAGAAGCGTTAAAAAAGTAACGTGAAATCGTTCAAAAAATTGTATAATTTAAATTAAAAGATTTGACGGCTAAATTTTTGTTTAAAAATATTAATTTAAAAGGAAGGAAATAAGAAATATATAGGGTGAGAATTATAATGTACAGGGGAAGTTAGGTTTTATTGTCAGTTAACGTAAAAGATTTGATGGCTAAAGATACGGTTAAATTAATAATTTAAGAAAAAGATTTAGGGGAAAAATCGCGAGGCCGCCACGTCAGCATTTTGACGGCTGTTTTAGTAAAGTATATAGATAAAAAGGCCTACTTTGTTAATCAATTTAATTATAAGCCTTATTAGTACACAAGTTTTCAAAATGAGCTTACTTACCCATTTCCTCCATAGAATAATATGATTTCTCTTGCAGCTAATTAACAAAACTTTACGTTTTCACTATGTAACGTCCGGGAATTTTAGAAATAAATATATAAGCATGATCGAGAATTTTAGAAATAAATTAAAATTTTATTCTCTTTCCGTAAATTATTCCACGGAAATGTTCGGAATTTATTTCCGACCCGTAACGTTCGTTACGGAATTTTTTTTTACGAGATCCGATCCCGACCCATTTTTTTTCTTTCTTCCTTTCTTTCCCTTTCTTTTCTTCCACGTGAGCATGAGGGCCCCACCCGCCCAGCTGGCCAAACAGACCCCTCGGTCTTCTTCCTCCCTCCTGCTACACGCAAAGCGCCCTACAGGCCTGCCACCCCAGGCTAGCTGCAGCCTAGCGACCCCTCGTCCCTCCTCCACACTCAACATCGACTCCTCTACCTCACACCCCCTCCCCGCAGGAACACTTCCCTCCCTCCTCCGTCGCCTCCCCTGCACTCACCATCCGTTTCTGTTCTTCACCTCTCTTC